>JAYRBT010000177.1:20412926-20472438 GCA_036023395.1 Myiotriccus ornatus
TTGGTGAAAATATCTTACTAGAAAATGCACATTACATCCTAGCACTACGTTTACCTTCTCCAAGATGCCTGACGTTCAGCCACTGATTAACTGGTATCCTCTTGTTCTTTCTGGCTTTTACTTCCAATTCATAATCTCATAACAAAACTTCAAAACTTCACCTCTATTGTCTTCAAGTGCTGAACTTTGTATGCAATATCACTACACTTTTAACCTTTTTCTGTGTAGTATCAGTCACCTCAAGGTTTACTAGTTTTTTTTTGTTTGGTTTGGTTTGGTTTGGTTTGGTTTTTTGCTTTTGCTTTGTTTTTTTTTTTTCTGGTTTTTTTTTGTGTGTGGTTTTTTTTGTTTGTGGTTTTGGTTTGGTATGATTTGGTTTTTTTGAGAGGGTTTTTTTTCGTTTTGTGCATTGTTGTTTATTTGCTTGTTTGTAGGGGGTTTGCAGTAACAGTGCTCCTCCTGTTTTTAATCTTAGCATATTTCATTGGAACTCCTGACCTTTGTGAGAACATCATTAATGAACACTGTGATAAAATCCAGCACTTAAGAAAGGATATCTCTAGATATAAAATAAAGATCTTGTATTGTGAATGGGACATTGAGATGCTATAGATGATTAGACACACAAAGTAGAAGAATTGCATGCACTTGTATATAGCCATTCTGCATATTACACTCAGGTAGAGTGGGGGGAAAATGCATTTGTCTTTTAGGGGAGAAAAAAATGCAAGAAATCGTCATATGATTGACCTGATGAGTCTGACAGCGACTGAAAGATAGCCAGACCTTTCCATGTGTTCTCCCCCTGTTCTCGATCCCTCTTTCTTACAATTGTCTTTGATAGACAATGAGATCTGTCCTAAGATAAGAACACCAGATGGGAATTGCAGGAGGAACTCTCTGGATGTTCCCATAATTGATGCATTCCAGAGATGAGGGAGCTGTGATGATTGTGATGGACTTTGGTACACATCAGCCTGCAAAAGGATATGAAATGCTGCTAGAGCCTGGGCCAGCTGGGCGAACTGTTGTCCTGAGGTTGCTGGAAGCTTCCGGGTGGATCACCACCCCTGCCAGCAGGGACGCCTGCAGGGGACGTCCAGCCCGAAGAGGGAACACTCACTCTTGGGCAGGTGAGTAAAAGTGGTAAGACCTGGTCACATCAAGGAATGTGATAAAATCCCGAAGTATAACCACAGGTGCTTTGTTGCTTTGAAATTGTGCATTCTGCAAGCCCGAGGAAAGTAAACCTGCATGTTTCTAGCTGAGCTTGCTTACATTATAACCTTATTGACCTGCTTATATTATAGACTGCATTAGCAACATTTAGATACTGTATTAGCAATAAATGTAATCATAATCATCTACATTATCAGTGACATGTTTCTCATACCTGACCAAGAATCTTCTCTCTACTACTCTACTACAGAGTCCTAAAAATCCCACTGCACTACCGTATCTAAAAATGTCTATTATTATTACTTTATCATTAAAAGGGGAATTCTCAGAAATTACATTTTCTTTTGGTGTTTCAGAAAAAAAATATAATATCCTTATTCTAGGAGAGATAAAGAATTGTTTGAAAAGCCTTATCCTGAGGCTCAGTGATTCAAAAAGATTCAAAAAGAGTCACTTAAGGCATTGGAGATTTTTGCAAGAATGTGAGTTTCCCGTTCAATTCTTAAGGGTCAAATGTATTGCTAAGATATATAAACCAAAAAATTAACACATAGGAGCCTCCTTTACCTCTTTTCCTAGCTCTACTGTAACTGTTTCTCAAACGTACTTTTTTTTTTATCAGTCATTTAAAAAAAGAAAATTGATAGTCGTATTTAGAAAAGAGGTCAGTCCAGTCGACAGATTCTGTTTAGCTTTTCAGAGAGATGTTTTGCTCCTCCTACTGATAAACTGACTAAAAAAAATTAAAATGTTGATATCATTCAGTGGCCAGTAGATGTAACCTGTCATCCTAAATAAAACTATCATCTTAGCCACTTCCATGAATGAGAATATTTTAGCACCAGGAGCTCCACAATCGATACCTTGTTTGCTTAAAAAAAAAAAAAAAAATTCACAAAGCCCACATTTCTTTTTCAGATAAATTTGGGATAGTGTTCTCGTATGTCTTCAAATTAGAAGACGTATTTCTGTACATATTTTAATAGACATTAATTATTTATAAGCTAAACGTGTTCTAATCAAAATCCTCAAGAGATATAGACAGACTTTAAAAAAGCACATCCTTGTTGTTTGAGGGTCCTGTATATATTTATGAATAGATATTCTTGCCACCCTTTTTTTCTGATTTGAACTCTGCTAGAAATTTATGTCGACAGTGCATTTGGGGCTTCTAAATCAAGTACAGTGCTCAGTAGTTCAGGGATAGGACAGGCACAAACTAGTTCACCTGACACTACATACACTAATGATTCACAAATGCTTCTTTCATTATAAAGCACTTCACATAAGACAGGTGTCCTAGTGAAGCAAAGCCTTGATTTAACCTGATTTAAAACAGTACTTAGCTCAACAGATGTTCATGTTAGCCTCAAGAAAAGACAATATTACCTCATTGCCCAGCTGGAGTGGTAGAGTTTGGTGTGTGTGTTTTTTGTGTTATGTGTTTGGGCTTTTTTGGGTTTTCTGAAGCAATCACAGAGGTAGAACACAGCAGTCATTCTAGTATTTTATACAAGGAATAAAGTGAGGCTG
The DNA here is from genome assembly GCA_036023395.1 of Myiotriccus ornatus. Taxonomy (NCBI): domain Eukaryota; kingdom Metazoa; phylum Chordata; class Aves; order Passeriformes; family Tyrannidae; genus Myiotriccus; species Myiotriccus ornatus. The sequence continues at coordinate 20,415,639 of JAYRBT010000177.1, forward strand.
AATGTTACGCTGATGCATAACTTCTGACAAGGTAATATATAGAACTCTTCCACACGTGTGAAAGAGATTTTATTACAACATAAAGCCATTCTTGCAGTATAAGATCACCTCTTCTCTTGAACACTATGTACCTGTGAAACAATTTTCCTTTTTGTTCCAGTGTTTTCCTATGAACTAAGGATATATTCCACATTTTCCCAAATCACAGGGCTTTCATAGATTTTATTCATTTAACATTCTATGAATTTTTCAAAATCTGCCATTAAGCTATCATAAAAAATGTAAGTTCAGTTTATTAAGAGAAAAGGTACAGTAGCATTTTCGTTGTAAAATATTTTATATTACATTTTAATTGAGAAAAGAATGAAATAGTCTGATAATTAAAAATTGTGTCTTTTGAGTTTGACCTAATGCTAGTGACTATAATTTACAGTACTGGGATTTTAGAATTTCATTAATGTTGTGCCCCACTTCAGATGGTATGAGAAGGCAATCAGTAGTCATAAGCAATATGAAAGGCTTAGATACTTGAATATATCTAAGCAACCTGCTTTATGGGGCTCACTCATGTTTAGATTTTATTCACATTGTCACATCATCAAATTAAAAGACACAAAAACTTTCCATGAACTTGAATTTGTGGTCTGGAGTTGGTTTCAGTACTACTGCATTTCAGTTGATCATTGTGAATACAAGAGGATTAAGAAGCCACTACAGCTAAACATGTCTATAATCTACTTAAAATAAACAAATTACCTTCCTTTATAAAAAGATTTTAAATGGTCTATTTACTTGATATCCATAAATAGCTGTAAAAAAGACACTTAAATTAGGTAGCAGTACATCTTGAAGGAAGATTGGATGAAAAATGTTCATAATAGAGGCCCAGTAGAAGAAAGTTTTATAATTGAGAAGTATCTCCTAATACAAGACAATATTTAGTTGCTTTTCAGAATTAAATTTAAACCTAATCAATACAGAGGTAGAATTTAGGTTGATTTAGATTTACTTCTACATTTTCAAACTATTGCATGTTCACTTGGTAGTAGCACTGTGTTGTATTTCATGACTAATGTTTTGAATTCCTAATTCTTAATTATCTTCCTTTGGAAAACTAAAGCAAAATTTTTCTTTCATTCATTTTGCAGCTAAAATGTTACTTAAATGCATAAATTTTGTGCACCACAAAATCCTGTCTTCATAGATGCTAGAAAAGTTCCTTTAGGCATGTATAAATCCACTTATATGGATACCTAACACTGTCATAATCCTGAAGCCTGTGCAGGTGCCTGAAATTTCAGCCTGTTGGAGTCAGAAACTGTCCATTCTTCTGCTTTATTAACCTAGGAGGACTCTCAATAAAGCGTAAAGGTGCTTTGAGCACCACTGATTATATTCCTGTGGGATTCAGTTTAGCACAAAAAATTGCCATATAATCAATATGTGTGACGACCTGTGCTGCAGTCAAAGGAGCTGATTGTGGTGATTGCAGAGGTGGTGCTTTCTGATTGGAACCAGACTATCTGCAAATGACTCCAAATGGTGGTCTGCTGCAGGGAGGCATAAACAAAACTAGCAGCTAAAGTAAACAGCAAAAGGTTTTGTTTGCATGAAACGCTACTGAAATGTCTAAAAATTGAAATCGTAGTAGGTTCTCTTAATAATGAAATAATAATAACAGACACACTTTTTTTTTTTTTTCCTAGAAATAATCTCCTAATGAAGTCCTTCTGATTTAATTAAATGCCTAAATGTACAGTTAAGGGCCAAAATTATTACAACACATGACTTCTCTCTCTACATTCATAGAGATGCTTTGGATACTGCATGGAAGGACTGATGTCTCACTGATTCTAAACAAAAAAAATAAGAAAAGGGCCAATTCATAAAAAATTTTTGTTCTGTGTACATGTGTGTTTTGCCCTGACCTCCTAATTGTAAGAAAAGTCATTAAATTAATGTCCTATTTCTGCAGTGCAAACTGGCCAACAAACAGTTGTAAATATTGAACAAGGAATACAATTTACTGTATTGTTATTTTGTAACCACATGTAAAGAAGTTATTGATGCCTGAGCTCAAACAAACAAAATACTTCAGGGGTCAATGAGCAGGAATTCTTCTCCTATGTGTTTTATAGTGCATTTCCTTATTCAATACAAGAGTGAAAAAGATCCTCGCAGGTGGAAATAGAAGACTAAAAAAGACCACATTTTTTTGGCCTGAGTTGGTATATTAATTTTTAGCCTGTTCATGCTTCTGTTGATGAAATACATCGTTTCTCTGTATTATCCTGCTTTATTTAAAATGTAGTGCATTTGAAGTTATCGTTTCCTCTGCTCAAACATATTACTTCTCACCCTCTATGCCTTTCAGATGAGAGACAGTAAGTCATTAGACAGCTGTGACACACTGTTAGGCAAAGCAACTTGTCTTAAAAGTGAAATTGCCTTCTATAGAGTTGCTTCCAGGACAGCTTTGTTTTGGGTGACAGAATTAGAAGAATATCCAACAAGCTAGGAAAACATAGTTAGATACTGTAGCTTAACGTGCAATTTGAATATAGGGACAGCTGGTGAAAGGAGTATTAATTTCTAAAATGAGCTAGTTTTATCACTGATTAAGATCTAATTGAACTTTACAACATCATGAAGTTCAGATGTGGTAACCCACACCCCCACCATATTTTGTATTATTTGTTATTCTTGTTTGGATTCTCAAATACAGAGAATTTTTTGGTGTTTAAGTCATGCCACTTTTGAAAATATTAATTCAGGCAACTGTTCACTCCTTTGGCTCTTCTTTTTGGGGGTGGAAGTTGATACTAACATCTGGATGAAAGAGAAACTATCACAGCCCTCCACTGTATTACTGACAGCATGAACTGCTGGCAGAGCAGTTAACAGGGCAATGGAAGTGATGGTACTGTGTTATGGCAGGTTGATGGAACTGCTCAACTTCAAGTTACACATAGTAAGTCTGATTTCCCAAAAACTACTTTTCATCAATTTTTATCATCAAGTGTCCTGAAAACAACAGGTCCCAGTTTGTATTTAGAATGCCAGCAATCTCCAGGGTTGGTGAACAGTATAACACTGAGGTGTGAGCTACTCTAATGAACACACATGACTGAATGACAAAGAACAAAATATATAATCAGTTATCAGCATCCTGACAACGTATAGCACAGAAATACTGCTGTCTATCCACGAATTTGTAACCTGATGTTTCAGCGTACTGAATACAAGGTAGTGATTTTATTATACTTCAAAACGTGAAAGAATAAAAAGCTTTTTCTTTCCCAAATTTTCATATAGCTGCCACTGCCTCTGAACGGTAAATAACAGGAGTTGTGGAGTCTGAAACTCATACTTCTCCTTCAGGGAAACACGAATTCTGCTGCGCACAGTTTTGGGTTTCACTTAGCAGGGAAAACTTTGCAACACAGTTTGTGCGTTTTCACTGCCTTTAAATGATAATCAATGTCAATTGCCAGCTCATTACAAACCTTTTTTATGGATCATCAGAAACACAGTACCTGAGGGGATGGCCTTTCTTATTCCACTGCAAACCAATTGCACCTGCTATTTACTTCAAGGTACAAAATGTAGCCTATAAACTAGCAGACCAAAACAATGACTACATCAGACTCTAATTATTTTTGCTGAGAAACCTTACTTTTTCTATGGACATTAAACTCCCTAATCATCTTTAGCAAAGAAAACTTAAGCAATGCCAGCTCATCTAAAGGAAGATCATGTTTAGATCTATGTAGTTTTTGCTTTACATCACAAAACTCAAATTAGGGAAGGAAATTGCCCTGTCGTTGAAATGCCATCCTCAAAAATTATGGCATGAAAATTAGGCATCTATACTGTGAACAGCTTTCTGCTTAATAAATTTTACATAGATTGGTGGGTTTCTTGTTTGTGAGTGGTAGATGTTTTATTTGTGGTTTTATTTGTGATTTTATTGTTGTTTTGGGGGGTTATTAGTGTTTATTTACTTATTTATTATGTATTATCTTGACAAATATTGAGGTCAGTTCTTTAGACTGTGCCTCTGAGCAGTCAAGAAGGTACAGATAAGTGAGAAAAAGAAAAAAAGATGTCTATATCAACAGTCTATGTGGTTGTAAATCAAAGCAATTCTATGATTTACTCTAGCTTACACAGTCTAAATCAATTCAACAAGGAGCTGTCCAGAAGTGAAGTGCTCTGTCGTGGTTACAAAACACCTGCCCTAGCCTTAGGTATTTTTGAGATGTTGATAATTTAAGATTGTTTGCTAGTTCACTGATATACGAGGAACTCAAGTGCACTGTGGGAAATTTCCAAGCTGGGAGATCTAAAACTGTTAGTTTATTTTGTTGGTTTGGGGGTTTTTATGTTGGTTGTAGTTGTTGTTTTTTGGTGCAAGAACAAATCTGTGTCTCAGGAGTTATAGTATGTGCTTATTCATCATAGCAGAAGTCTGGGATTTAGGAAGCTTGGGTTCTGAGGAAGAAAATATTCTCATTATATGACAGGTGTGTGAAACAAGCAGGTTGTCATGCATTATTACTGCAATATTCCTTAGTTCAACATGAACACGATAACCTAGGACACTCACTGAAATATATCAATGGATAGAGCATTTGTCTTCTGACTATGGCTCTCTTTTTGGAAAAATTCCCCCTTGTTACCAATATTTTGAAGCAGAAAGCAGCTGTGTTGATAACTGGAGAAGAATATAAATTAAATGTGTAAAAATAAACATTTTATATATTTTCCTGATTTATTCTCTCTTCTTGTCTTTGTTTGTTTTTTGTTTTGTTTTGTTTTTTGTTTGTTTGTTTGTTTTGTTTTGTTTTGTTTTTGACATTTTTTTATTATTATTTATTTTCTCTGTCTCTTAAGACAGGAAGAAAGTGAAGTCAGGTACTGTTAGGCAAAACACATAGAGTCCTGACAGTCAAAGGAATCAAAATTCAGCCTCTGCTTCAGAAGTGTGACATTGTAAACACCAATCCTTTTCACTCATTTCACGGGGTAAATTCATCCTTCTGATTACTTACCACAGCTTCCTCTGCTGAACCAGAGATCTTCTTTTTTTAAGAAATACACGCATATACATGCATGTCAATTAAGAAAACATCAGTAAGAGGGTTCTATGTTCTTTTTAGTTTTTATTTGGATTCTTCTTTAGTGGAGGTTTTTTTGTTTTGTTTTGGATTTGGGTGTTTTTTTTGTTTTTTTTTTTGTTATGGTTTGTTTTTTCTGTTGCTATTGTTGTTCTTCCTTTGGTTTTTTTAAAATTTAGTCTTAAGGCTTGCATGAGAAATAAAATTCGAATGGAATAAAAGTATATGGAGTATGAAGTGTATGATACGAAAATTTAGCTGAAAGTAGTTTTAGTAAAAGTTAAATGACAAGATTCATGCAATTTCTTCTTACTTTTTGACCTGTGTAATAAATAGTAATCCAATCTCCGTCTTTTAACCATCCGATTTTGAAGTGTTTATTCTCTAGACACCTCTTAACAGGAGTTCTGTCCTATAATTCCCTGCAGATTAATAACGGAGACTTTAAATGGCATTAAAAACTGGAGTTCAAGAAATAACAAAGAGCAGTCAAAAATCTAGAAGGGAGATGTAAGGGTAACATGAAATAAGTAGCACTAATTAGTTGTATTTTTATAAAATTAAATCATATTCTATGTGATATCAATGACTTTTCAAAGCCTATTGTCAAACTACCAGGTAAAGTGAAGATCTATGAAACCTCTGTTGAATTGTTCTTTTTTTAAATGGTACTTTTCAAGGGGACTTTCCTAATGCTTCAAGCCCTGTAATGATTTTCTTCACAGTCCTCAACAAATTAGCCTGTTCTTTTGATAAGTAATCAATGGTTCTTGCATCTACTGTAGAAACAGAAAAAAAAAGCACTTTGATTACTGGGAAGGTGATGGTCAGAGTTTTTGGTGTTTGTTTTTTTGTTGGTTTTTTTTTTTTTTCCTTTTGGACTTCGCTAAAAAATCCCCCGCAATAGCCATATTCCCCAAGCTTATCAATTAATGGAATTCTATTTCATAACATCTTACGTTAAAATATCTAGTAAATTATAAGTGAGTATTCTTTGAGATATTTAATGTTGTTCTGCTTTAAGTAACGCCTTCACAGATGTGTGAAACTTTGGCGTAGCTATTAGAATGTGATGTAGGAATGTGATGTTAGAATGTGACCTGGTTGTGTCAAATGAAATAACTTTGGCTGTACCCATCTATGAGTTAGGAATATCCTGAACACTGAGTAGATATCCCTGTGAACTTGATGAATGTTTTCTGCTTGTTCATACAATGTATTAATATTGATATATTCAGTATTGCAGATAACTCTAGGAAAATGCATTCTCCTCTGCCTTTTACTTCACACACTTCTAGTCTCATTGGACCTGTATATGCTTCTGAAATGTATTCTTGTTTCCTGGTGATGAAGGCCAAGACATACAGTCTTTGGTCAGCACTGTGAAGCAAAGCTGGGTGAACCTCTGTGGCTATGGATTTGAATAAAATGCTACAGCCTAAAGGTGATGGTATTTACTTTTTCAGATTTTATGTACCTCCTAAGACATTTCTACCCTGCTTCCATTTCACTTATTTTTTCTATGGTACTTGGAGTTAATGAAAACAAATGAAGATAGAGAACAATATATTCAGGAAAAAAGAAAGCAGTGTGAATTCTATAAGGTGCTATTGTACCTTTTTTGTTCTTTATTTTCAATTCTACTGTTAATGAGGTTTGATATTCACTCCGGGCAACAACTTGACATAAATCGAATGAATTTTCATTACTCCAAGAGAGGCGATTGATTAGAGTGACTTTTGCTTTAATTCCATGTTTGTTCATTTAGAATTTAATACAAATGTTTATTTTAGGGAATGAACATTTAACTGGTTTCTGAGGAAGGCAATGAGAAAACTAGAAGACAGTGGGGTTTTTTTCAGGCATACAATGCACAGTCTTAGTGAGCAATCCTTTCACTTAATTTTGACGTTTTTACTATGTATTTATTAGTTAAAATGCACTTGCTGTTTTACCATAATTTATTTTCCTCTTCAAGGGCACCTGGAGCTGGAACTTTTGGCTTTGTTGGAAAGAACTGCAAAAGTTAGGACAAAACCTGATGCCTTCTGTTCAGGTACTTCCATGTGCTACAATATTTCAATTAGAGAGCAGAACAGTTCCTCATACTTACAAGTTGGCAAATGTGCTAAGAAAACAGTTTAAAACTCAGGTGGAAGGCATAGATGGAAACTTCTGTGTGATTAACTTGCAAATACACCAAAACTTCATCATGCACAGTATACTGAATGTTGCTAAAACGAGTTTTTACCTTCACAGCAATGCCTCTGATCGTAGATAGCCTGTAATGTTTTTTATCTGCTCTAACACACCTCACCATCCTGTGTACAGCTGGCAGACCACAACATGTGTGTTTGCGTGTATATGTGTGCATATGTACACACCTACACACGTATGTATGTATGTACATACATATACTTATGAACGTGTTACAGAGGCACATTTGTAATGCATTAACATCTGGTATTTGATGCTAAAATTAGATCGTAGCAAGTGATATTTGGAACCGTCTGGAAGGAAGTCTTTGTGGCAGGAACCCAAAATATTTTAAATATAAATGGTTTTTAAAATAGTGTATCTGAAGCTTTTATTAATCTAAATATTTTGTTAACGAAATATAGTGAACATTGATCCATAGCCACAAAGAATGGTTATATTGTGAAGGTATTGAACTGGAACTTAAGAGTTTTGGGCTTTGATTTTTTGGTTTCTTAATATAATTTTTGCTCTTTCTTCTGTACTAGAGCCAGGAGTTGCATTCTTCAATATAGATGCTACTCAAGGCATTTAGCTATTTTCTATTTATATTCTAGCTTTGAAAGAACTCATATTTTTGACGTGACTAACTCCCAGGTTCTAATGATTTAAATTAATTATAAACATGTTTAATGAAACTCAGAAACTTGTATTTAGTATTTATAGATTACTAACAGTTCAAATGAGGGAGTTTTTCTAGTTACTCCCAAATTATGTATGAGGACCTCTATTTCTCTGATAGTACTTAACACTTTAAAAAAGCCCTTCTATTTTTCTCCAGGAAAAATCAGTCATGCAGCTGTTCAACAGTGTCTTAGTCAACTGGGTTAAAATGTTTTTACCAGAATTGTTAGTTGGGAACAAAACTGAAAGGAGACACACTGGATGGACCATTATTCTGGTGTATATCTATGAACTTAAAAAAATCAATAATGGGGAAAAAAACACCATGCATCTTTATCAACAGTAGCATGGAAGTCCATCATTCATATGAAATAGTGAAGAAATCAAGGTTGATTTGAAAGTGAAGGAGATGCAGTCAGTCCTCAAAAGCTGAATTTACAACTAAATACCATGGGCAATTCATACTGAAGTCACATTAACTCCAAATTAAATCTTCTTAATTAATCTTGTTGATGAATATCAAAGACGTCAATAAAGATTAACCTATTTATTGCAGCATCTTGCTGACTGGAATAATATTTTGTAAAACTGGCACTAACATTGTGCATCTGTCTTTGCTATTTATGTAGACCTAGATGCAGAATAATTTATAGGACAACTGCTATAGCTCTAAAAATGTAGGCTTCATGAGTTTGGCTGTTTCCATGCCTGATTGCAAATTCACTGGTACATGCCAACAGGCTTAGTGAATACCAGATGTGTTTCTGTTTCTTTGTTTTGTAAGCTTGTGTTATTATGTATCAATATATTTTTATTCCTTAATATAGATTAATGTTCAAAATCAATGGGCTTAATTTACATACTTTATGTGTCTTTTCCAAGAGTCATACATTAATTAAAGAAAAAAAAAAGATACATGCAAATCAAGGATTCCTTATTCACATTGCTCACCACTGGACTTTAAAAGATACTTTAAACTCTTGAAGTTATTTAACCCTCTCAATAGCACTACTAGATGCAGAGAAATTTAGACATACATACAACTCTGCAAGACTGACATCTGAAACTCAAATGTACATGGTGTCTTGCATAAGAAGAGATGTATCTATTCCAAATTGTGCTGAAAATTTAATTATTTCCCAAAAGCTCCACTTAGTGGAGGAAAAGATAGTGTGGTTTTTCAATTGTAATAATACCTAGAAACAATGGACATTTTCCTTTTGGGGAGATTGCAAAAATATTAAGCAAATATTAAGTCCTGTAGGGGCAGATAGATAAAAAGACTGGAGAACCATTGTGATAACTGAATGTGTTCTAGAGTGCCTGGAGGCAGAATAGAAGAAAAACTTACTTTTCTTAGAGCAATTTTTTTTACTTCAAAAAACTGAGCTGTAAATGGTAGTAAAAAAGAGATCTGCTTGGTTCATATTTGTGCCACTGGACTTTAATCTTTCATTATCTGTCTCTCCTATTAAATGTTTTTCTAGTTTGTCTAACATGCTTTTTGGCAAGCTGTTCATCATAAAAATCTGTAAACCAAAAGGTCCTTTCTGAGATAGGTATAGCAGATACTGAACTGAGGTGCAGAGCTTGCTTCTGTTTGGATTGTTCAGTATTGTTTCTTTGTCAGTCACTGCTTCCGGAGGGAGGGATAGATACACAGGCATATGTCATGATTCTTGGGCCTCTCCTGTGCAGGGCCAGGACCTGGACTTTGATGATTCTTGTGGGTTCCTTCCAGTTCATGATATTCTATGATTCTATGATACAGTTGTTTATTGTTAGTGAGAATATAGGCATCGCAGGAAAACACTCAATTAGTTAGAGCTTTTGTTGAGATACAAATAAAGATATGCACTACTTCAAAACTTGTTAATTTTTTAAAAATTCTTTAATTAATGCAGATGCAGCCTATGCAAAATAATGCACTTTATTTCTTATTCATTTCTGAATCTTCTGATGAATCTGAATATACTCCTGTTTGAACCGGAGTTTTGTCTAGAAAACAATATTGAATAAAAAATAGACAATTACAGAGAATCCACAGCAGCCAATTTTTCTAATAACTAATTTGCATTTTAAATTAACAAGGAGCATTATGGTCTAGTCTGTACTAATCAATCTACATTCAGTGATAACCACTGTAGAACAAACATAACCTAGTTTATGGCTACCAGATCACGAAGTCCTCTTTTACTTTTTGATTTTGAAATTTATGTTCTTTTCGGATGCTACAGTAACTCCTTGAGCTTCTTTTATTATAAGGTTCTCTTCACATTATCAACATTCACTCTGATTTATTAACAACGTTGTTACAGTAGTAGTCAACAAATGTCAGATGAGAGGCTATATGTTCTTCTTAATCTTACTCGGTGTCCTCTTTTTTGCTTATTTAAGGATAACATTTTTTATCTTGGGTGCTGCAAAGCACTGAGAGTTCATTTATCAGTGTCCATGAGTCCTTTTCAGAATCACTGTTTCTCATAGCAAATTTTGCCATGATAGTTTTTGCCATTACGACTTTTTATTTTTTTCTGTTATTTGACCTTAAATATGAATGCATCATAGTTTTCATTTAGTAGTCTTTTTTGTTATGTTTAGCTTTCCAAGATAATCTGCAGAAAGGCTCCAGGAGCCAACATCCTCTAATTTAGAATATGACACTCACTAATCCTCTCAATAAACAAGTGCTCTCCTATATTTCTCAGGCATCATCCCAGAAACCTACTCTTCTGACTTCAGCCAAACCTGACACCTGGAGGTACAGTGCAACAGTGATAGAAGCCAGAAAGTCTGTTAACCCATTTCTGACAATAACCCACCCCATATATTTAAAAACCTAGTCAGCAGGTAGCACGATCAGTTAGGAATAGATCTGTAAGAATAATTTAGTTGGTGCTAAGGACTTGACATGCACAATGCAAGTGTCTGGGTGTGATTTATTTCTGATTTGGTTTAATTATTTGCAATAAATGAAGCTGACATTTTAGATGTACCATGTGACTGATAAAGACACGTTATTTAGGAAGAAAAAAATTTTTCTACTTCTTCTGTAACTCACAGATAGCCATAACTATTAAGGATTTAACATTATAATAATGTAAATCTTCCCAAGACCTATCAATAATATAGAATAGAATATATTCTTTTAAAAACGACACTCCAAAGTTTTATATCATCTTTAGGTGAGTAAGTGGGCAGTTATTTTCTCCATATTTCTTGATATCGTGACTGATTTTGTTAAGATCTTGATTCTTGCCCCATCTTTGACTACTATAAGTTGTTCTCCTTTTGTGATCTTTCTGTTCTCTCTAATAGTAGAGTTTTCTAGACTATTCTAGCCTACCTATTCCTTAAAACTATACATACCCCTTTAAATGGCAGAGAATACTACAGCAGTTTTAGACCGCATTGCACAAAATCAGACTGCTTTCTTTATATTTTTTATCATGAAAAATATTCACTACCTTAATCTTATAGCTTCTGTTTTTCTTGAATACCTGTAAGTGGGAAAATGTTGAGAAGATAATTTTACAATCTTTTTCTTTTCCACTTTGACAGTCAGAATTCAGCTATAATTAATGACATATCCCAATCAGAAAATGTAACCAGGGATGCATGGATTCCTAGCTATGGGCTTCAAACACATCAGGTTTTATAGAGATATGGAAAATTCTGATATAAGTAACTTAACTATCCTTTCTTCCAGTTCTTACAGGGTGTACATTAAATTAAGTTTAAACATTTTGTCCGAATACTTGGAGCAATTTGCTTAATGTGCTTGATCCTCATATGCTGTAGACTGAGCAATTGATTTGCTACTTGAATATTTTCACTGGTGTCTATTCCATTCAAAGAACTAAAATTGTAATAATGCCTGTAGCTTCTATAATGAAAGATGCTAATGGCTGGATAGCTTCTGAGCAGTATTCACTCCCCATCCTAATGTCACCCTCACATCTGTTATGCTGCTGGAAATTACTGACAGGTAATCTCCTTTCTATTTGACCTTTTGAGTATTTCAATTTTTCCTTGAATCACAAGGATTAATGTTCCTCGAGCTACACAGAGGTTTCAAGGACTGTAGCTGACCAATAGAGTTATTGGTACAATCAATCTGTGCTCTATCAGATTCATCTCCCATTGGTAAGGTTTAGGCCTCCCACTCTCCTATCCACTGACTGGCAAAGTTACACCTGTGGTAACCTTCAACCCTGAGTGCATCTTCATTTGAGCTAGGAACAGTCTTTCAACACTGAATCAGGAGAGTTTGGGCCTTACCACAGGTCAGTACAGGCTTGCTGTTGTTATGAAGTGATAACACTGATATTTTCATGTACAGCATTTTTTCAGTCTAATTCTCCAAACATTTTTTTTTCATCCATGCAATGTAAATGCCAAGAAAGCATAATATGGCTTAAAAATAAAAATGTGAAAATACATTCAATCCTCATAAAAATTAAATATGACAGTGCCCAAGGCAGTGTTTCATTTGAAGCTTTTTTAATGTTCTCTGAGGGTGAAAATTTTCTAACAGATCCAAGTTGCTTTTATCTTACCTTTCAAGTGTTTAAAGCAAAACCTACGTCTCCTTGCATGTTCTCCTCTATAGTTTTATATGGTGTATGGATATTTTTTCCCTAGACTTAATTTTTCCTTCATAAATTCTTCCGATACACTAATTACTAGAATACCTAAATCAAAATGTTTCTCTAATTGCTCAGGTACACCACCTTCTTATAGCTCTGGTGCTGATGATGTAGTTTTATACCTCATTTCTTCTATTTCTTTCACTTTCAAAAGATGTAAATGACAGAAGTCAACAACAATGTGAAACAGAGTAGGCGAACAGAGGAGCAGGACAGCATTTGCCAGTCTCAAAAACCTACTAGTACAGTGTTCTTATTTACTGAATTATCGTCCTCAGAACGAAAAAGTAAAGAAAAATTGTTCTATTCTTACAAATATTGTGGATTCACTGTGTTTTTTTCTGGGCAAAACAATTTTTTAGACTAACAGTTTATTTATGGAAGGAACTGGAAGTGAGTAGTCGTTAACATTATGTCTCAATACTAGTCAGTTTCAGGTAAAATTTTTAGATTACAAAATGCAGGGAGTTTTTGCCCCCATTTTAGTTTTGTTCTGGAAAGTTCTCAAGTTCAAATGGATCTAAATGCAATGTCACCAAATGTGGGGATTAATGTAGGCTAAAGGCCTGGAAAGAACCAGACCTTAACAGCAGGTTTCGGGCTAAGCGGAGCACAGAGAAATTCGTTATAGGAATGGAGCTGCTTATCCTTTCAGATATCTATCTCTGATCTTCAAATTTATATTTCCAAGTTTTGGGTGGAGAGTAAAAAAAAGCAATTTCCTCTTTCTTTGAAGTGTTTTAGGCATGTTTCTTACTACCATTTTACTATTTTCTTTGGTGTTAAAACTAGTCTTTTAAAATGTGAAGGCTATTAAAACTAATGATTACACATACCCAGCATCAGTTATCAATAATTGAAGTTCACATTTTTTTAACTTACTCAGTTTCTGTGTGAGATGCTTACAAATCAGAAAAATCAGATTAACTCTCTTCTCCTTTTCTAGAATTGCCTCCTAATCTGTGCAAAGTCTGACTCACTAGATTTGAAACTTTTTTCTTCTTTAATATCCTTTTCTTCTAGCAATATAATCAGAGCATAACCTTTGAGACCTTTTAACCATTCATTTCAGAACACTTGGGACTTCTGTTTTGATAATAAACAAAAATTCATCCTCCTAAGACTTGTGACCTAGTTGTTTAACCTAGGTGCTGAATAACAAGTGCACTTGTTATGAACTTTCTATTTGTCTATTTTACTTCCTAATTGACTTTGGGGTTCATTAGCACTGCTTGGAAGGCATGCATAATAGTATATTAATAGATAGTGCATAACAGTGTATTAACTGATTATAAAATAGGTCAGTTGAAGCATATTTAGAATGGCTTAGCAGCAGCATTCAAATAATTTTGAAAGTTTGGTCTTTACACCTGATGTATATTGAATTCCTTAAAATTTAGAAAAAAAACATACCTAAGTACCTCAAACATTTGTTCAATGAAATTGATTAGCCAGAATCTAAAACTGCCTAAAAATACAGATAAAATTATCTTAATAAAACCTTAGGCACCATGAAGGTAACTGAATTAGACTTTTTGCTAAATTCCATATTTTGGGCATCTCCAGTAAGAGCTGGGAATAAAAGTTAAGAAACCCTTTCCCCACATAATTAAATAACTAGTACTTCTGAAATAACTGTCTAATAATACTACTGCTGCTGAAAACGATCTGCCAAATCTTTCTTCTTTTTTTTTTTTTCTGAAGCTTCAGAATGAGTGGTTTGTCTCAAACAAACAAATAAACAAACAAAAAAGCTTTTTATTCCACAGGCTCTAAGAAACAGCTGTGATTAATATATCTTCTGCAGCTCCCAGCAGCTTCATATAGCATTGCAGGGAAAACCAAAAAAAAATCTCAGTGCCTGAGGTCATGTAGAAAACAAGGTCCTTCGAGGGGAGCAAATGAGCTTGGTAATAATTGAGGAAAGCTGTGTCTTACTGGAATGGAAGAAGCAACAATGTCAGTGCAATGATGGGAGAAAGAATATTGCCAATTTTACCCTTCTGTCTGAGTTCCAATTCGGGGTTAGCACCTCTTTTTCTCTCTTATATATGCACATGTGTATAGTGGGGGGCATGTGTGATGGACTTTTTTCATCCTTTTAAGATCAGTATGTTTTTATTTTGCTGTAATGTATTTTTGGCCAGTTATCAGCTTGATGCACCAACTGGTAAAGTCCAAGTGTGAACTTGCTTGCCAACATAGCTTATGTATTTCTGACAATTTTTGTCTGCTGAAAACGGTCCTTTCTGCAGCTGCCAGCAACAGTGGGAACAGAAGCCAAGAATCACTGATCAGATCTTTCTTTCCAAATTGTTTCATGTTGCACATTTAGAACCTAGAGGAGAGGCAGATTATGTATCTCCATTTATAAAAGAGGTGACATTGAGATTTATATATACGAGATTTATGCATTGAGATTTATTTGAATTATTTTACTTCTATTTCTGATCCTGCAAAGGTTGAATTTCATTGTTATGAGCATGATGGCAAACAAATCCCAATTTGAACATACTGAAATGCATCTTATTCTTTGGCTCACAGTAAACCACTGAGTTTAGATTCAAAACTTTGAAATGTCAGCTTTGCAAAGTTAGTAAATATTCTCATCTAATTAGCACAGAGTAGACTGAAGTATGACCTAAATGTAAAAACTCAGTGTAAGATGATATATATATGACATATTTAGTACTGATGACAAGAAAGTTGATAAATTTCCTCTCTATTCTGGAAAGGGGGATTTTTTTATTGTATTGTTTGTTTTCCGACTACAACACCTATGTGACCTTCAATCCACTTAGTTAACAGGAATACCACTGTTTTCACTGTTTTTGTTTTTATTTGATGTGACATTGAAACTCAGATTTAAAAAACCCAAGCTAGATTTATTCATAGATACCTTGTTAATGAAAAATATAACAAACATTTTTCTATTTGTATGCTCACAGCTGTTGAATGTCATTAATTTAAAATTCTGCCCTCTTCTGTTTCATAGAATCTATACACCTCTGTGGTGAGTCAAGAAATCAGCATTACATTTATAACTGTAATCTTCACAAATAATGTCATAACTGCACAAATTATAACCTACCTTACTTTCCTATGAATTTTCTGCTCAGAGAAAACTTATTTTTAAAAGAAATTAAAAGTTAAAATGAAAGTGTACATTATTCTTTTGATCTGAACAGGTTAGAATACAGAAAAAAATCCTTTCATGTTCCAGATCCACCCAATACTATAATGACTCTATAACTGTTAAAACCTAATTTCTCTCTTTTTGTGTTGTATAATTTCCTTAAAATAATCATGCAGTTAGATCTCTATGTATTTTTAGCTGTGTTGTGCTTTATGTCAGGTTTCACTCGTTGCAAGAAAACTTGCTTTGTGTGTTGGCAGTAAGACAAGCATCTCTGGATTATTGTTGCTCAGTGACAGCACAGCTCTGATTTTTTTCTTTCTTCCACTGCAACGCTACAGTTGTTGATAAATTTGTAAACTTATGAGATGTACATATTGATACATATCACTTTATAATGCAGTAATGCAGATAACATCATTTGACACACTCTTTGTATAGTGAGAAAATAAAGTATTAGTAATGAAAACATGTACATTATTATGATACACAATACTGTAACCAGGGAAGAAGAAAATAAAAGAAAAAACAACATTTTCTGGAAATCCCCTAAGCATGGATTGTATGTGGTTTCAAAGACATTGCAATGTAATCCCTTAATTATTTGAACTTTTAGAGAGGAACTCCCTTAATTGCATGATACAGTGGGTTTTCTGAAAAGCAAGGAACTGGGTTTTCTCTTTTCTGTTAAATGTCATTAAATTTTATATATATCAAAAATGTAAGTTTTAATGGGATATCAGACATTCCTAATTTTGAAGGGTGGTGTCCTCAACTGTCTTCATATTTTTATTTTTTTAATGATTTGATATACATAAAAATTGTCATGCAACTCCAGTAAGTTTATCAGAAGATAATACACTTTATGGGCTTTCATTTTCCGTTATAGAATTCTGAATATTATTTTTATTTAAGCATTATATAAATGAAATGGTCAAAAAGTTTACTTGCCATGTATCACTTGATAGATATCTTTGGTTCCAGGACTGTGATCAAGAACATATAGATGGACAATGAAGAAATACCCTGGTTTGAGACTGAAGGAAAACAAAGGCTGTCAGTTGAGGAAACAAGAATCTTAGAGTGAGGTGTACTTTTATTAGGATTTGTTAGAGGTATTGAAAGATATGAGGAGAAACAGAGACAGAAGTTTGGGGACAAGTAAAGTAGAAGACATAGATTGAATGAGAATAAGGGTATGTCGAAAAATATATCCATCATGTACTTTCTAACTTTTGAAACTTTCAATTTAAAGCTTTAATCTTTGTTCTCTAGTTGAATTATTTGGGTATAATGTACATATAAATACTACTGAAATCACTGTATAATCATTTTCAAATCCAAGTTTTTAAAATACCTGAATCAGTGTTCATAATTAGGAATTCACATGCCTGTTGTATTTAATTGTTCTGGTAGGACTTACATCTAAAATTCTCATCTACTCAGTTGCAAAACTGCTGAATATGAGATAATTTTGAACAGAATTTAAGACTGTTTCTCCTCGCAAACCTCCAAAAATGGGTAGATAGAAGAGGTTACTTCCAAGTTAATTTTATCTTACAGAAAAAAGGAAGTAGGTGACACATTTGCGATATCTAGGTTTGCAATTTATGTGTTTTGGAGAAGTCTACATTTCCACTAGTTTTGATTTTGTACTTTCTATGAAACTGAACTTATAGCTTTTACCTTCTTGTTGAATTGGTGTTTTTGCTTGTTTGTTCTTTGTGTTGTTATTGCTGTTGAGTTGGTGGTTTGTTTTGTTTTGTTTTTTTTTTTCAGAATATGTCATCTTTTCATATAACTAAGATTTTTTATGTCTCTAATACATAAGTCTTAGAAAATTCACAAAAGTGTTAATTTTAGGAGATAAAACTGTGGACATAATAGGAAATTATTGTGTTAGAAAACCTGTTTTGTAGTTGTTGGTCTGACATGGGACTATTGCTTCTTTCAGATTAATTAATTTAACATTACAAATGTTCACAGAACAATTGTTTTCTCTGGTATTAATTATGCTTCATTATCTTTTAACTGAATCAATATTTTTCCTTTTTTTCTATCTGAATTAGATGTGGGAAGAACACAAACATTTTTGTGTTCTTTTGTATTTGCTAGTGCAAATACT
Source organism: Myiotriccus ornatus (assembly GCA_036023395.1). Lineage (NCBI taxonomy): Eukaryota > Metazoa > Chordata > Aves > Passeriformes > Tyrannidae > Myiotriccus > Myiotriccus ornatus. The sequence goes on from JAYRBT010000177.1 coordinate 20,433,549, forward strand.
GGCCAAAACTGAGTGTTCTCAGTTTGAACTGAGTCCTCAGCCTTCTAAGGCAGAGAGGAAATACTTTGGGGCAAAGAGGTAGGATCATGTGGCTCCCAGAAAGTAACTCATATTTTTAATACTGTACTCTGTGTAAGCAAACAAGGGAAAGTCTGATATGGCCTGTTCAGGTTTGTATGGGAGCAGAGTGGATTAGCACAGGCAAAGAAAGGCCAAGCATCTCTTCTAAATGCTGCCCAGCAAGAGCTCTCTTTGAGTTCTGCTCCAGTACAACGATGAACTAGTGTGCTTCAGTGTAAGTTGCTAAATCAAAATGGATTAAAAACAGTCATGGGCTCTTTACTAGTTTTTTGTAATTACTACCTTCCAGCTGACACATAGTAACTGTGTGTATGCTTCCGATTACTCTCGTGAAAGCATCAAGCAAGTTAGCTCAAAACCTCTTAAAGCACTTATCATTCACTGTTCAGAGTGTATCTATTATATTCAACACAAATTAAATTTAAAGAAAAGATTAGGTAACAGTAGTAGAGGATTGATCCAGTATTTTGATTTTGAAGTATATTGTTATAAAAACTACCCAGAAAGTATAAAATATGGATTCATTTCCTTTTTTATTCAGATGGATTATATCATGCTTCCCATGAGAGTGTCTTGATCCCAGTGTTTTAAGTGATGGTAGATGAGGCTGTTTTCTATCCCTCCTGCTTCAACTGTGCTACTGGACAGTCAGGACTATAGGTTTCCTGTGACTTAGGGTGCACTCGTGGGAGCTGAGCTTCATAGTGCATTTGAGACTCTCCTTTGAGAGTTTTGTCCTCTTCCAGTTTTATGTGTTTTATCTAACAGCAATTTAATGCAAATATATAACTGAGACTCTGTAATTTAGGGTAATCAACTGAGATTTTTACAGTCAAGTTTTATACATCCATGATAAACCAAGCTACATTACAGTTCTTCCCCTGGGCCCAATTAATCTCAGCTTCCTTTTGAGCAGGTGAACAGCTCCAACAAGAGAGGTGCATACAGGTTATTTGTAATGGCCTTCTCATGGGAAGTAGGAGATGCAGGTTCGAATCTCTTGGGCAGAAAAAAAAAAAAATTAAACCTAAAAATGTGCTACATCCTACACACACTTGAACTGCCACACAACTATAAAAAGGTCAAAACCATCACTAACAGTTTCCTTCCTAAAGAAATTGTCTGGCTTCATGATCCTGCTAATGATCACATATGAGTTTAGAACTAATATAATTAGCCAAGTCGGAGTTACTGCAGTTAGAAACAAGGTGGAGGCATAATTCTAGGTGCTTGGCAAACCTTAATATTTTGCTTAGCAAGGTTTTCAGCATTTTTATTTTATTTTAAAAATTCCATACCATCCCTATTCTTGGTAAATCTGTACGTTTAAACCTACTGTTAATAAAAAGAAGTTAGGAAATGACGATATGAAATTATAATTAAACCAACTGCACTGATTTTAAATCAATGCACTTTATCCCATTTAAATCTTCAGAAAGCTTAAATATCTGTGTCTGTGGTAATGTTCCTTAATGTATACACTATAATGCATATGGATGTGGAGGTTGAAAGAAGAAAACTGTGCAGTAAGACTTCTATACTGCAAGGGAAAGAAAAATAAAAAAAAAAAAAAAAGAAAAGTGCATCTCCTCAGTCCTGATGGAAAATGCTGCAAAGCTCAATGTTGAATATTTACATGTAAATCAAAATGTGGAAACTTTTGTCCATCTCAAAAAGTCCATAAGTATAAATGATTTATTAACACAATACATTTTGCATTATGCACTTTGCTAATAGGGAAACACTTCTGCAACATTGCTAACTGGAGGTCTGTGTCTGAGATAAGATGGATGGGGGACAATAATCAATAGTGCTCACTTGTTATGGAGTTTAAAACAACATACATATATAAGTGACAAATACAGAACCGCCAAGACACAAGTTATGAGCAGAAGCAGAATACATACAAATGCCAATATTTTCATAAAGAGGAGTTTAATAAAAATGTTTGAACTGTCATTGCTCTAAAAACAAACAAAAAGTATGCTAAACACTTGAAGAAAACAATTTTTAGATAAATTAACTTGCCAACTAATAGATATTATTATTTTCTAATTTCTATTGCCAACTGTTTAGCAGTATGCTGCTTATGGCTTATCATAAATAACAATGTTTTACTAATAGCTTTTTAATGAGTAATAAATAATTGCTCCATTAATACAAAGTGTTCTAATTTGTTCTACTCTTGGACTCATTCCTCTCCTGCTTGCTATGTAGATATTTTTTAAAAAAAATTATGTTTGCATTATTTTTAAAATCCAAGCAATTCTGAGATAACTATGTAATAGATACTTGCTGACAGGTTGATACTTTAAGGGCATGAAGATGATGCAAGTTCTTCCATCTTTATGACTTTCCTTTATGAAACTACTGACTTTTTTTTTTTTGCATTGAATTTAGATTTTATTTGCCACATTCATTTGGATAGAAATAAAACAAATGAAGGTTGAAATATCTACTTATTAGGTCAATACTCTATGGATGCCTTGCCTGAATAAAAACTTACTATTCCATGATAATTATTAAGTATATGCAGAAAAATTGCAGATCAAAATCCATAAAATTCTAAGATAATTACATAGTACTTAAGATATCTGCACAAAGAAATTCAAGCTAAAATTACTGTTATCATGATAAACCCCACATAAAATATGCTGAGTTTATTTTTTCTTTCCCCTCCCCATTGCTTTCCCCCCCATTTTCAATCAGTCCTCACTCAGGAATAGAGCCCATTAATTTTGGATTTTATTCATAATTCCACTAATTCTTCCTCCAGTACATGAACACATTCAGAAAGATTTCACATCCTTTAACTGCAGCTGAGATACTGTCTGAGAAAAAGCGGAGAATAAATGGAATAAATACTTCAGGATTTCAGTTTGTGAATGGGATCTTCTTTTCAAAGCAGAGGAGAGTCTCAGTGCATATTTTACATGAGACTAAAGTTGAAATTTCAGTAGTCTTAACTGGTACACAGTTTTTGATTAAGTTCTATCCAGAGATAAGACTTTCTCTTATAGGAGTGTATTTTAAGGTACACTTAAGGTGTAGATATAGAATTCTCTTCAGTTTTAAGCTCTGAAAAAATCAAACAAGAGGCACATTTGTGCTGCAGTTATATTAGTATTGTCTTGTTAAATCAGTAGCTGTCCTCAGTGCTACAGGATAATAACATGTAAAATTTTTTGTGTATTCTTGCTTTCTGATGAGATACTGTTCTCCTATGGGACTTAATTTTTGAGTATTTTTATGCCTATAGAATTCTTCTGTCTCTAGATAAATTCTTCTTGTGTCACCAAATGCCAATTTAGAAATGGATGCATGATCCCTGTGATGAGAATTCTGGGCTTTTTTAGGGAACTTCTGCTCATTTGTATGAGTTTTTTTGTTGTTGTGTAAAATAATATACTTTTTTCCTTTTGTCTCTAATAGAATGCCCTTGATACCACCCTGAATTATATTGTAGAAATCTAGCCTGTTTGTTCTGGTGACTGAAATATTATGTTCTATATTGACAAAAGTCTGTATATATAAAACTGGTCTCTGAGATGCATAGCCATTTTGGCAGATTTACTAGGTGAGGGCCCCAATTCTGCTGGCTGTTTTGTACCTTGCTTTATGTAAATAAAGCAAGGATCCAATGGAGAGTTGGATGATTAAGAGACTGGAAAATCTCTCTTATGAGGAGAGACTGAGAGAGCTGGGTCTGTTTAGTCTAAACAAGAGATGACTGAGAGGGGGTCTCATTAATGCATATAAATATCTCAAAGAGGATGGTGCCAGGCTCCTTTCATTGTGCCCAGTGACAGGATGAGGAGTAATGGCCATTAACTAGAACACAAGAAGGTCCACCTTAGCATGAAGGAGAACTTTACTTTGAGGTTGACAGAGCACTGGAACAGCCTGCCCGGGGAGGTCATGAAGTCTCCCTCTCTGGAGACATTCAAAACCCATCTGGAGGAGTTCCTAGTCCATCTGCACTAGGTGACCCTGCCTTGGGACCTGAGTAGGACTAGACAATCTCTATAGTTCCCTTCCAACCCAAAAAATTCAGTGATTCTCTGAAATTAATATAGACATGCCGGTAAAAAAAAATTGGTGTGAAGCTGGCCCAGCATCTTTAGAATTTCCTTGCAAATATTTAATGTAATCATAGTCATGACATATTCAACTTTGCCTTGGATAAACAAATGTAGTATGATATAAATATTCATACTACTGCATTAGTATAAAGTCAGGATTCACAAAACCTGTTTTGGTTAGAACTATTTTTTATCACCGTGTCATGGGTCATCACACACACAGCTGCTCCCTCACTCTCCCTTCTGGTGGGATAGGGAAAAGTGGACTAAAAGTAAGAAAATGCATGGGATGAGATGAAGACTGTTAATAGGTAAAGCAAAAGACACACATAAGAGCAAAGCAAAACAAGGAATTCAATCACCACTTCCCGTGGACAGATAGGTGTTCAGCCATCCACGGGAGAGCAGGGCACATATTTCATGTGAATCACTCTCTTCTTTGTAAATTTTTGTTGTTGATATTGTTGCTGTTCCTTTTCTTATCTCATTTTCAGTAAGTTGTTCTTACCTCAGCCTGTGATCTTTGCCTTTTGTGTCTCCAATTCTCCTCTCCATCCATCTGCAGGAAGGGGCAGAAGAGGAGAATGAAGAGTGAACGAGTGGCAGTATGGTTTGGAGAGTCTTGGTGGGAGACCTGAATTGGGGAGTACCATTCCTAAACCACGACAAGGGTATTGCTATATTGCTCTTGTGTTTCACTAACTCTACGCTGCATTTTTGAATGGGCTTTAATGCATCCAGTTTTTGTGGTTTGAAAATATCAGGGGTGGAAATACTGACAAAGAATGTATAATATATATATTTATAGATGTTATATGTAAAGATATTTATATGCTTTATTTCAAAACCTGTTGCTATGTGAAGAGAATGCTTAAAATATCCACTGGAATAAGGAGATCTGCAAATTCCATAGGTTTGAACCATGGTTTCTTACTTTTTACGTGAGCAGCCTAACCATCATTGGCTCTTTGTGTTTAAGTACATTCTATCACATATTTTTCAGTGGAAACTGTGTTCAGCATATAAAATAAAGTAATGCAGCCCAAGAAAAAGATAGCAGCACTTAATATCCTAAAAATACTGAGTGATCAGAAAACTCTACATGTTTTCTTACCGTGATTCTTATCATTGTTCTATTAGACACCTTGCTATACTGTTACTTCAGAACATGCAATTCAAATTCTCTTATGTACACAGCATTCCTTTGTGATTGCATAGGTACTGTCACAGACAGGCAGAGTGCCAGACTGCAGTGCAGGGAATAACAGAACAGAAAAAGCAATATGAGGCCAAATATTCAGGCATATAAAATTTGGGATATTTACTGAATAGACATGCTCTTTTTAGTGTCTCCAGCCATGAAATACATAGCACGTGCATGCGAAAAGAACATAAGTGAATCTATCAGCATTTGCCCTGGTATCAAGAAGTAGGTTTTTATTTATTTAAATTTTCATACAATCTCTTTTTCAATTATTTAATCAGATGGCTGGTGTCAATCAGTAAAATACAAGAAACTGGAGCATTATTATGTCATTATCAGACTAATTCAGGTGTTTAATAATAAATATTCAATGATATTACATTTTTCCATTTACCCCTTCCCATTTAAACTTGTCTCTAAGAGTAGGTAAAGTTTACTGGCATCTCATTTCTGAGAGTACTCTGTAAATATAATTTCCCTCAATATATAGAGAAATTAGGTCACCCAAATGCTTCACTGGGTATTTGGTTGAGATTATTTGATTTTGGATAGCTCCTTTTAATATAAAATATCATGTTTTGTATTAAAAATTTATTATTAATAAAATGTAGTGAATAGTGAATGCAATTCCTGAATCTTCTGTCCGAAAGCGTATAATCTCAACACTTAGCTTGTAGGATTCATACCTTTTCTAAAGTCTTTTCCACTACTTTTTCAAGCATTCCAAAAAAGAGTATCTTAGCTCTTTAACACAGATACCATACATTTTACATACATTATCATGCTTACTTAACAATAAACCCATTAAAATTCCAGGCATGCAAGATTCTTTAATCATCAGTTCAAACCTGCTTAATTATAATATTCTCATTAAAATTATTAATCCCCCTCCTGAAGGGCTAATCCATTCATCTGTATTACTTCTATGTTAAGCCTTGAACTAATGCCCTTCCCAAGACAAAGACTTATCAATAATAAAAGACTAAAATTAAATGCTGATTAAAGAGGTTTCTAGTTCTGTATGTAATTTTATTAGCAGAAGGTGTTTGTATTAATACTATTCTGCTGTTATTATCTTTCATGCCCATAACCTACTCTATGTCTGTATCAAACTAATGATTTCTCTGTTTTATATGATGTACAGAAGCTAGAGAGCGTGTCTTAATGAGGATGTCTCTCGTTTTCTTTCTCCTCCTCCTCTTTTTGCCCAAACAAAATCCCACTAACCTGAAAGAGAATTTCCAAAATGGAAAGTGTCAGTAGAAAATTTCAGACTGAACAATTATTGTTTTGGAACTGAAAACTATACAGCTAGTGTTAGGCAATTTTAATTAAAGACAGAGCTTGCCCTTCAGCATTTGTGTACTGTGAGCTGAACCACCATCTGTGAAGGGCTACATTTCAACTCATTGCACATATATTAAATCAAGTAATAATGATTGGAACAGCTGTAACATTGGGGGTGGGGGTGAGCGGGTTACTTCTCCAAAAGTAGTTGAACATAAAAGTGTCAGAAAAAAAAAATGTTCAACCCTACTCAGCTCTGCTCATTGTTTTTTTTATATGTGAACATTAGAGAATGCTGATTTGTGCAGGCTTAATACACTTCAAACAGCATATTTATAAATGTCTTTATCTAAACCTCAATATCAATTTCAGTGAAACGCTATTGTGATTTTTAAGTCTTAACCCTTGGAGTCTGGTGTGTTGTGTTTATCTTTGTTTTTCTGTAGATTTGCTTCCTGGCTTGTGCTCACTCTTTTGAAAAAAAAAATATTTAGAAACTTCATCTATATTCCTAAGTCTAAGGATAAGCAACTCCCTGTAGAATTTCCAAAAAGACTTACAGACTTGGATCCTCTCTAATCGACCTGAAAAATATTCTACAACATTTCCACTTGAAAATTAGTGTTTTTCCAGGATATCACAGGACACTCCAATTTATTAAGGAAGGTAAAAAAATGTTTTTTTCTTTCTTGATAAACAGTTAATTAGTCAGGCCATTTTTTCTGATTATCGGTATACCTGAAGAGGTTTTTCCAACTTAAAATTATTTTTAAACTGAGTGTTTTTATACTATGAAATACATCCTTTTCTTAAATACAGTATAGTAGTATTGCAAACAATAATTTCCATCAGTAAGAGCAGCCAGTATAATAGGACTCGACTAGAAAAAAAACACAAAAAATTATGGAATCTGTCTTTAAAATCTAAATAATAATTCTGCTGATTGAAAAGGAACACTGCCACTCCCTGTGCACACATTAGCTAGAGAACCCAAAATCCAGAGAAGCTAGTGTATCTTTACCATACACAATTAGAAATGCACAGTAGAGGAAAAGTGATAGAATGAAAGCAATTCAGGTCAGCCAGAGAGTGAATATAAAGAAAATGTGGGAAAATATTATACTGAGATTTTTTACAGAAAATTCCACTGAAACCAAGCAAAATTTAGCTTCTGTCTTTCATCCCGAACCTACTAGGCTGGTTTTTTGTCTAAAGATGGGAATACCATCACATAGGTTTGCCTTGCAAAATTATGCAGAAGATTCCATGTAAATGTGCAAGAGAATCTCAAAAGAAAAGCTCAGATTCTGTTTACCTGCAGCTGCAGGTGGTAGGATTCTTTCCAGAGTCGAAGAATCATCAGTGTTTAAAATGTTATAGTAGCAGATGAAACAAACTTCTTCACCTTTAATAAATTCTATATTTTTAAAATTACTTCTTTATTGTGCTTTGTGTTGGAATGGTAGGAAAACACCCTGAGTGCTTTTGAAATTAAGGCAAATTGCAGTCTGTGTAGAGGGACTGTCATACTGGTGGTATCTGGGTAATTAGTGAATGACAGTCTTAAATGCACTGAGTCCAATTATATTTTTCTGGTTGGAAGTGAACAAAAGAAATTCATATTTCTGGTTCTGTAACAAGGTATTAACAAGCCTCTGAAGAGTTTAGGAGCTGGAACTTCAATTGACATGTTTAATACTTGTATTCTTCTTAGAATATTTGTAGCTATACAATTTAGAAGAAAAATAAAAGTTACATGTAATCGCTACCTTAGACACGTTCATGGTCACAAAAATTTGTTTGTTCTCTGATATTCCACAATCAGTATTACGCTACAAATATTTAATAAGAGGTATCTTTGGAAATTCCTTTCTTTACATTTCAATACAGTTTGCCAGTAGTCTTGCAGAAGGAAGAAGAAATCTGAATATCTTACTTAAGAGCAGACATATAAACAAAAGAATAAAACATCCCATGTAGGAATATTTGCATGTGTAGAACATAAATAAAGTTAAAGCTAAAGGAAAGTTAGAACTTCAATTTAAAATTTCTGTAGATTTGAATGGGAAAAACACAAATACATAATATTAATATTTTCTGGTGAAATATTTAAAACATTTGTTTCATGATTTCTTTTATGCACTGGTTTGATTTTACTGTTAAAGTTATAATATGTAAAATTTAATTTAGAAGCAAAAGTTGTGAAAGGAAATATTGAAAGAATTGATTCTGAGAGGAAAACATACTATACTCATGGAGCACTTTTTCCTTCGATAAATTTTCATGTTACTCTTATTAGAATTTTAAAATTTTTAAAATGAAAACTTGATAGAGCAAAATTAGGTTTCATTAAACATTTTGTGGAAAAAAAAATTTCTTCCCTGTCATGACAGGATTGTTAAAAAAAACCCTGAGAACCTTCAAGATAGCTTTCCATATAGTACACCTAGAAAAAGGTGTACTAAACTGAATTCTTGCCACATGTGAAAATAGAATTTTGCAAAGGGGATATAAACGTATGTAGGACATGGCATTTTTACAAGAATGAGCTGAAATGTTCTGCCATTATTAGAACAATACTTACATAGAACCACTCCTCCTTCAGATGCTCTAATTTAGTAAAATCATTCAAGGCAATAGTGTAACTTATAGCATATATGCTATATATGCCTTCTCTGAGCTCTGATACGCATAATCAGACTAAAGGTGGTATTTATGATTCGCTCTGGAGTAATGCTATGCAGAAATCTGTGCAGTCACAGCTAGTGTTCCCTTCTGTCAGGAGCACAGTTGCAGACTGGGATCCAGGAAGAAGTAGGTGAACAGACAAAATAAATGACTGGCTCTGCAGACGGTACCACACTCAGCATTTTGGATTCTGTGATCTGGGACACACCTTCAGGAGCCCGGGCATATTGAGATCAGATGGGGAACACCTGATCAAGTGGGATAAGAGCATTCTGAGTAGCAAGCTGGCTGGATGTATTAGCAGGGCTTTAAACTAGATTTGGTGAGGAAAAAGGATGTTGTTCTGAGTGTCAGAGAGGGAACACCCTAGGGATCAACAGAGAAACACCTGTAAATTTTCCCAAAAGAACTAAGAGAAGGTTCCTCCCATAAGGTGAAGAGGTTAATAGCCCAGCTGAAGTGCCCCTACACAAATGCAAGCAGTGGGTGGAATCCCTGCTCATGGCAGGGGGGTTGGAACTAAATGATCTTTAAGGTCTCTTCCAACCCAAGCTCTGATTCTAGTCACACCATTATAAATCTATTTCCATCACTATTTCTGCAGAATTTGTCCTCTTCAGTATCACAAATACTGGGAGATCCTCAACCCAATATAGTTTTGCATTTGGAAAGTTGTAGTTCACTAATAACTGAATTTTGTTTAGTGATGACACTACTGTCATTAGACAGGGAAATTGTGACTCACGGTTGTTCACGACTGGGCACCTATTCTTGCAGCACACTTTCCCCAGTGCAGTAGCTCATCTACTGTGTGCTGTCAGTTTATTACTCTTCAGCTTGATGAAGGCTACACAAGACACGAGTAGATGCCCTTTGAGCACCTGGGGGCAATGTTATGTAGCAATGATTCTGTTAATAGAACAGATTTTCCATTACTTTGTTTTCATTTTAAGCACATGTGACTATATTAAAAAATGACAGCAATAAAAGAGAAAGAAGAACCATTTTATGTGGGTAAAAGTGCAGCTTGTTCATAAATCAAAAGCATCATATTGAAAGCACAGGTGGATAAAAGCAGTGCTTATTGGTTCTTTTATTCTAGTTTAAATAATTTATCCGCTCTGTATCTTATTTATTGATTTTCCAAGCATGCAGAAGGATGAGCTTAAAATATTTGATGCACTTCCCTCAATTTTATGAAATTCATGATATATAATTGATTCATTTTTTCAAATATGTAATTGATTCATTATTTCAAATACTAGAAGCAAATGATATTTGATCCTTCTCCCTGCTGAAAAGACTGTATAGAGTCTAGACTAGAGTCTTTACTAGAGTCAATACTTTTCTTTAGGAAACCTGGCATTTTTCAGAAGATAATTCATGTTTTAGACAAGACATGAAATTTATACCATCTTTTAACCTAGGCTGAATCTTCAGGAACATCATGAATATGTTCTGCCACAGTAGGCATGATACTGTGATTCCAAATCACATTTCTCTCTATACTAGTAAATAGAAGTATTGTATCTTTTTTCTTCCCTTGAGCCACCTCAGTACCAGTTGCAAAACCAGCAAAGACAATAATGTAGAACAAAATATTAAAAAAATCAACAACAAAACCCCACAGAAACTATTCCCACACTTCCTATCTTTTCTGATCTTTTTAGACTACTTCATTCTTTTTTAGCTTTTCATAAGCGGGAGTGTATCATACTCTTCCCAAGCACAGGACATGCCTAATATGGTAGGGCACAAGAGATCATATGGATCTCACTATTCTCTATTTCCCTCAACAATTCCTAAACAAAATCAAAGCCAATTTATCAGTTTGCCATTTGTAGGAGTTGCACATTAACCTATCATCTTCGAAATTACTTTTCAGGGTTTATAAGACCTCTGTTTATGTTTAAGCATCTTGTCCATCTTACTGAAAATAATCTTTCTGCTACCATAAAACTGCATACCTTTGTCTTGGACGCACAGCAGAGATGGAATAGTTCCTATGTAAACAAAAGCAAATATCAAGTCCTACAGACAAGTGGCAAAAATAGCACATTGGTTTGGTGTCTTTACAAGAAAATAGAAAACAGAAAAATTATACTTACTTCACTCTTGCTAAAGACTATAAATGTTTTCAGGTGTGAACCAACTCCTTGGATTTATCTATTCTACTCTCATTTACCATAGCTGGAGGTATTATCCTAATGATTTCAACAGAAATGGGATAGGTCTCTCATTATCACCACAGACTAAGAATTTTTCTGTTTGTATCACAGTTTACTAAACTTAAAGAATAATAATACTGTCCATCTTACAGGTATACTGGGAAGAGTATCAGTTATCTTTTGCAGAAGTGTTCTAGCAGCCTTGAGTGTATTATGCATGTATCATCATAACCATACCAACAGAAATAAATGAAGGTAGGTAGCAATGACAGTTTTCTCAGTCTGGAGAAAACACAAGGCATATTTCAGAGGATAAAGTCTTGGTAAACAAACAAACAAAAAAATGCTACGTCTGCTCAGAGCTTAACAGCAGCAGACTCAGTTATCAGCTGAGATCTCAAGTTTACACTTGGAAGACCCAAAGAGGAAAAGTGGCTTACTTTTAAGCCACTTTATTGGTCCCCCAATACTGCAAATTGCAGCACTGTGCATGGAGTACCAATTTAGCTTCAAAGAAACCAGGTATCACATTAAAAGCAGTGTAGTCATAGCAGCAGAGCACTTGGCACAGGAAAAGCAATTCTGGTAAGTAGCTTATTTCAAAGTAAGGAGAATACAAAGTCTCTCTCTGCTACTGTACTGTCCGCTAAGGACGTGCCTCTTGAATTGAGTCAATACTATACCTGGGATTGTTTTCTGTAGTACCAGGGTTCTGGGTGATAGCAGAGATTGCAAACTTTTTGTGACACTTTCTCATTCCCTTCGCGTACTTGGCATGCCTTGTATTAGAAGTTAGAAGTAGAGTACTCGCACCTTTGAAAGCTAATGTTCCACTTCCTGGAACATTTTTGTACAGATAAAAATGTCTTCTATTTCCACTAGTATTTGTTCTTTTTTATAATTTCACTGTTTAAAACTCCTCACAGCTCTAACTCAGATTTTCCACTGATAAATACTGAATAACCTATGTTGGAAGTAATCACATAAGGTTTTTCTCACTCCTAAATTCTTCTGAAATGAAATTTTTCAGATATCTTCTCAGGGTAGCTTTGGTTTCTTTTACACCTAACAGTCTTAAGCAGGTGGGACATGGACCAGAGACTAAGTACAAGCATGTTTCTTATTACATTGTCTAAACAATATGTAAAACTTAGACATTAACATATCACAAAAATAGATAAGTGCAATTTTTATGTTCTCACTTATGTATATTGTGCAAAGATTTTCTCCAGTTACATTGAAGTATAAGGTTTTAAGGCCCATGTACAAGCTTTGGGTGCTGTAGGATTTTATAGTCTATACTGAGTCCCCTGAAAACCTACGCAAAACAGGTAATTCAGGTAGCAATATTTCTGCTACTAGTTTATGAAGGATTTCTGTATTTCTTCCAAATGTTTCTATCAATTCAAATTTCAATTTTCTCACAAGAAATAATAAATTTAAACTAAGAAAAATATTTCTGAAATATCCCTTTTAGCATGTCAAATGTCGATAAAGAAAATAAACTGAATAGGCCCTAATTCCAGTGAGCCTAAACTGAGCCAGCGGTGCATCATCACTAAAGTCTAGCTCCATTTTTCTTTTTTATTTAAAACAAAGAAACAAAAAATATCATAAGCAATACCTTGCACTGAAATTTTGTATAGCACAGTGACATGTATTAATTCTAGCAACTCATGTCCAGGAGCAGCTGAGGGAGCAGAAGTTGTTTAACCTGGAGAAAAGGAGGCTCAAGGGAGCCTCTATAACTGCCTGAAAGGAGGTTGCAGTGAGGTGGGGGTCAGTATCCTTTCCCACTTAAGAAGAAATAGAACAAGACAAAATCGTCTCAAGTTGCCCCAGGGGAGGTATAGATTGGATATCAGGAAAAATTTCTTTACTGAAAGCATGTTCAGGCATGGGAATAGGCTGCACAGGGAAGTGATAGAATCACCATCCCTGAAAGTGTGCATGTCACTTGGTGACATGGGGAAAAATTGTGTGCATATGTCACTTGGGGACATGGTTTAGTGATGAACATGATGGTGCTAGGTTAACAGCTGGACTCTGATTTTGGTGGTCTTTTACAAACAATGATTCTTGATCCTATAATTTGGAGAACGTGCTGAAAAATTAAGTTGTTTTAATACCTCACTGAGCTGACAATTAGAAACTTTCTTCTACTTCCACCCTAAAAGTGTTCTCATACATTTGTACTTGAACCAGTGCTTTCAACTTTAGTATTGTTTCTGTATGATGAAGCTTCTAAAGAGATGGACGGTATTCCTCTAATCATGTACAAAAGTCTTTTTTCACTCTGCTCTCTCATTTTCAAGGAGAAACAAAAAACCTTCTTCCTTCACCTACCTATACATCTTTACCATCTTGGCATTCAAAAAACCCCAATATCAATGCCTAAGTAGCTCTCTTTTTTGTCCTTGAGAATAAGTTGTAAAACTGGTGTTGCAAGGCTTTTCCTCCTTCCCCAAAATCTAGCTCCTCAGGATGACATAGAAGGCCAGGCAGTCAAAAGGGTTTTCTCTTAGTATGAACACTGTGCAGAAAAGACGCAAAGGTGCCCTCTTACCTGTTCAGCTGGACAGCTGTTGAAGATTGATCTGAAAACAGACAAATGGATTTACCAGTTATAGTACAAATCTTAAATTTAGATGAACTGAGTCTCTGAACTTTATTTCCTTGTTTCTCATTAAAGCCCTCCTAAACTTTATTGTAGTAGTATTGTTCCACCCAGGTCAGTTAACATGCAATTATTTCCAAGTCAGCCAAGATGCAAGATATTTACAGGAGGTTCACAGTATATCATATAGAAAATAACAGAGTAGAATTCACTACTCAAAACCAATGTCATACAGTATTTTTAAATTACTCAATTTGTTAAGCATGATATTTTCCATTTTAATTGGGATTTTGTTCTACTTTCTCCCTCCTAGGTGAAAAGAATAAAAATAAACCAAATAAAAACTACACCTATCACTTCTCAGAAATAGAGATTGTAAAGTCAGTAATAAGATATATACTGACAACAGAAGAATAAATTTTTACTTCAAATTTTAACATCCTTTTTCTGTACTCTTTCTCTAGATATATTGCATACCTGAAAAAAAAAAGATGGGAGAGAAACACCAGTAGTGTCTTTTTCTTAGGGACAATCTATTTTTATTACATTTGTATGAAAAGAGAACTAAAAGCTTCATGTCACTCAAATAATTTCACTAGCCAAACTACAAGCTCATAAAAGTCAATCCTCCTGACAAAATTTTTAAAACACCTTTTCATTTTGTTTAATAAAGTTTGATTTTTTATGAAGCCTTACACCTACAAAAAATGCAGGCAGTTTTTATTATTGAATCTCAGTGATTTTGTTAAGTTAATGAATTCTTACATGCCTAACCTCTGCATGAGACCTGAATTATTCCCATCTGTCAGCATTTCTTTTCTGTTTGCTTATATAGTGAATTACCCACAAACAATATTCAAGGAGCTTTTCCTGTTAATTAAAATAAATTCAGGCATAACCAGTAATTTCTTTGAATAAGGATGTGACTGTAAATTTTTTCAGGTGATAAAATTTTGAGAAGCACAAGCCTTCTAAATTTGTTTCCTAATTAATAACTGAGAGAAAGGAAATGGTGTGAAGGTCTGTTAGATTTGACATTATCAAATTGCTGACTGATCTTAAGTGGCATTTACAATGTACTCCTGGAAACCTTTCATCACATGAGTATATTTTACTCAAAATTTGCTGTATTATAAGTGCACCTTTTGAAAACTGAATTGCAACTGGCACAAGTGCAGTCAGGAAGCAAATGGAATCTGCTATGTGAGCTGAACTACTTAGATCTTTGGAGCACGGATAAGACTGTGTGGCTTCTGCACCTGATTTGCCCCTTGGTAATTAAATATTTCAGAAGGATGAGGAGAGATAGATGTATTGCTTTTAAGAGGCGAATCACTGGAGTAAGTTGTGTTTTGAAAATTATTGTTAATTTTTCGTGTGGCAGTGGGTTCCAGTGGAAATGAGCTGCTAGGTAATACTGAGGAATAAGTGATTTGAGGATCATGCCCCAGATTGTTGAATTTCTGTAATTTGCAGAGAGAAGGTGTGAAATTAGTTATCTACTAAATGCATTAAAAGCATTTTGAAAACCTCAAATGAGAGATGATTCTGTTACCTTGGACAGGCAAAAATGCAGTTCTCTTCACTGTTTCACTTTCTTTTTCAAACTACAATATTTGTTGTGTGGACCATAAAATTTTAAAACATCTGGTAAATCAAGTTAGTTATTTACAGTATGGTGCATACATGTTATTCAGATCAAAATATTATTGGCATATCTCGGCCTCTCTGGACCTTAACCTGCCAAAAAAGTTAACGCTCACTGCATAGTTATGCCTAAGTAATTTTACCTCATTCATAAAGGAGTGTCACCTAAAGTGAAAGGGCTCAGAGTGCAATGAAATGTAGATCAATCCACTGAGTGGGGTAAATTTGAGTGTTTTATTCATCTCTGTGCTAGCCTGAAACAAAGAAGAAAAGCATTTGCTACACAGGATGATTTAACAATACATGATAAGGTTATCCGTGATGGCTATCTCAGACTGCAAGCCTCCTTCTCTCCCCCCTGCTGGGTACAGCAAGGACTATAAACTAGGAAAACAGGTTCACTGAACTCCCACTATCTCATGGTTGTCATATACCTCAATATGGACTTTCATCCACACACACTTTCAGCTCTGGGTCTTGTTTATTCTAGAATGTGTGCTATTTGCATGCTATGATTAGAGCATACATCCTTAATTTGAGAACATATGTTTTCCTCAGAATTAATCTCTACACTACTACAGAGAAAAAAAATCTCCAAAATGCTACATAGAAAGATGATGTTTTCCACTCTAGGAAGAAAGAGATATATGATTTAGGAATAGGACCTTTAAGGAAAGTTTTATTTATGAGTCAGATGTTTCAGAACATGGAATAATTTTCCATTTTCAATGCAATTATTCTCTCAGTAATTTTTTATTTGATACAGCTAGAAGTTCAAGGTTCATTGATTACCCATTTAATTTTGATGTGTTTTAATTATATTGTCTATAACACAATAGTGGTTCAAATAAACAAAGATCTTTTGGCTCCTTTCCATTTATCTTTCTTAGGCATTTGGATTTAGACTTTCAATCTTTGATCATTTCAGTAAGTCTTTGTTCATAGGCAATGTGCAAATATGGCTTTGGAATAAAGTCTGAAGTTCAAATTAAGCCAAAGAAAACACTTTGAGAAATAAGAAAGAGTAGATTCTTGTCATTGTGTGTAATGATTGCTTTTTCAGGTCCAAAACAGCATGGTGGTTCTGTGCTAACTAAAACATAATGGACACTATTTTGCATTAAAAGAGCTGCTGGATTTTACTGTCCTCTCTGGTAACTTATCATGTGTAAATCATGATCATTAAATAAGTTATTAGTTATAATACATATTCTGACTTTAAGCAAGCAATTAGATGCATACGGTACTTGGGAAAAAAAGGACATTAAATGTGGGGTTATGTAATCTTTAGGAAAAAAAAAATCCTCTTTAATGAGATGTAAAAGTGCTTAAGCCATCTCAGTTTTTCCTTTCAAGGCTGAAAGAATTTCAGATATGTAGATATTTAGAGTATACTCTTGTGGTGGTTTGGCATTGACTGAACTCCAGGTGCCAGCCAAAGCTGCTCTATCACTCCGTTCCTTGCTGCACAGTGGAGAGAAAATATAACAAAGGTTCATAAGTTGAGATAAGGGCAGAGAGAGATCACTCAGCAATTAGCATCACAAGCAAAACTGACTCAACTTGGGGAAATTAATTGAATTTATTACCAATCAAATCAGAGTAGAATAATGAGAAGTAAACAAAAATCTTTAAAACACCTTTACCCCACCACTCCTTTTTCCCAGGCTTAACTTTATTCTGGTTCTCTCCTTCCTCCTTTCAAGCGGTGCAGGGTACAGGGAACAATTGTTTTGTAACACATTGTTTCTGCCACTCCTTCCTCCTCTGATGGAAGAGTCCTTCTCCTGCCTCAGGGTGCAGTCCCTCAGACGAGAGACAGTCCATTCACTTCTCCAGTGTGGGTCCTTTCCACGGGGTACAGTCCTTCAGGAACAGGCTGCTCTGGTGTGGGTCCCACATGGTTGTCCAAGCCTGCCAGCAAACCTGCTCCAGCATGGGCTCCTCTCTCCCTGGGTCCACCTGTCCTGCCAGGAGTGGTGTCCTGTTCAGGCTTCCCACAGGGTTACAGCCTCCTTTGGGAATTCACCTACTCTGCTGCAGGTGGATCTCTGCTTCTCTACTCTTCATGTGTTGTAGGGGCAATGCTGCTTTGTTCTGCAAGGTATAAACTGCATTCTCAGTGCACACTTTGTGTTTTCTTGCTTTCTAGCAATTTACAAAGGACTGTTAACCCTTAGTGACACCTCTTCAATGAGTAGCTGACAATTTGAATTTGAAGTACCTGTCCTCAACAATTAGCTATTGGATTTGAAGAAGTATTAGAAAGCAAAGGCTGAGATGAGTTTTTGTGTCTATGTAAGCATGCACATGTGAGTGTTTACAAATATTGCAATGAGTTGAATTTTTTCTGTCTCAGGGAAAGCTCATGCTGAAATTGGAACAAAATTGAAGAGTGGTTGGAGAATTATTTTTCAGTTCATATTAAATTCTTCAGAAGAACTGTCTTCCTCAGGTAGCAGTCAGGTTCTATGGGTTCAGCTTATATTTTGAAATTAAAAAGCTTTTCTGGAATAAATAATGTTTTTAAACTACACAGTCAAGTTTAGAGTAATGTGTCCAGAGCAAGCCCATGTATTTTAAAGACAGAATTTATCACAGAAATAAAACCAGAATTCCTAAAAATATAGGGAATAAAATCTTACACTACTGTAGCTGTGAGCAATCTTTGCAGTTTGTTCTGGTTTCAGCTGCATTAGAGTTAATTTACCTCATGGTGGGTGGTATGGAGCTGTGTTTTGGAGTTGTGCTGAACACAGGATTGATAATATAGAGGACTGATAATATATTTTGTTATTGCTGAGCAGGTCTTACATAGAGCCAAGACCTCTTCTGCCTTTGGTACTGCCACACTGTCAGGGAAGTTGTGGGTGTATGGGAGGCTGGGAGGAGACACAGGTGGGACATGTAAGCCAAACAGACCAAAAGGATATTCCGTACCATATGACATCATGCTCAGTATATAAAGCTGGGAGGAAGAAGGAGGAAGGGGGAGGCATTTGGAGT
Source organism: Myiotriccus ornatus (assembly GCA_036023395.1). Taxonomy (NCBI): domain Eukaryota; kingdom Metazoa; phylum Chordata; class Aves; order Passeriformes; family Tyrannidae; genus Myiotriccus; species Myiotriccus ornatus. Next base: position 20,452,329 of record JAYRBT010000177.1, read on the forward strand.
GATGGTGTTTATCTTCCCAAGTAACTGTTACATGTTATGAGGCCCTGGAGGTGGCTGAACACCTGCATGCCCATGGGAAGCAGTCCATTAATTCCTTGTTTTGCTTTTCTTTTGTGCTTGACTTTTGCTTTCTCTATTAAACTGTCTTTATCTAAACCCACAAGTTCCCTGGCTTTTACCCTTGCCTACCTGATCCTGCTAGTATGGGAGTGAGTGAGCAGCTGTGTGGGGCTTGGTGGCTGTCTGAAATTAAACCACAACAGAGTTGAATATATTTTGGGCCTGTATACACTATTCTTTATTCTTAAGTCTAGAAATAGCTAGAGATTGAAACTATCATCTGTAGGTAAAGGGAAAAGTTTAACATCTGGTCTTCACAGAAAACAACTTTCCTATAGTTTTCTCATTGAAACACTAGTGCTTTTCATTAGAGAGCACATGTTCTTACTAATGTGCATATGGTCATGTGCTACTGTGCTCATTTTAAGTATACTGTCATGTCAAGGTCAAAATTAACATTTTTGCATCAAATTCAATAGCCAGTCAGTAGTGATATTAGAGCACCCACAACAGCAAGATAATAATTTGCTGTATTGTTTTTAAACTAACATTACTGTGTTCAAGTATTATCACCTATTATGGAGTTGAGGAAAATGGGTATAGAAAGTTCTTGGAAAAGTTTTGCATCTGGCAGCTCCTGATTACAGACTTTTAGGAATCTTTAATCACTCCATATTGATATTCTGTTGATGGTCAATCTTCAGTTCTTTGAAATAAAAGAAAAAAGAGCTAGCTACTGAATAAAGTATAAGTGGTCCCTCAGGGGAAATTCAGTATATCTGCTCCTGGACATAGGATACTATTCTGTGCACACTTTTGTCATTCTTCTTACAAAAGTGTTTAATCAATAAGGCTGTGTTGATCTCCATGACAATAGTAGAAAAGTTGCAGAAAGTTCACAACAGAAAACTGTAGGTCACAGTATGGTGTCCCAGCTTATCGTCCTCAGCTCTTCCGATAGTGTGAAATATTAAAGCTGATGGAGCCACAAAAACAGAGGAAGCAAAAGCCATGTCTATGATGAACAATAAAATTATTGTTTTGATTCTAGTTAGCTCTTTTACATAACTATTCAGAAACATAACTTATGATGATGATAGTCTATTGTATGAGAGAATAGATGTTTCCTACTGTTTTGTTAGTAGAGACAAAATAGCTGTGGTGCAAGAGTAGGTTAGAACAGATGCAGCTGGAAATTAAATGCATTTTAGTGGATTCTAACAAGCAACCCATAAGCTCAGCATGGAAGCACAACTGGATATAGACAGACATACATGATGTCTGCACACTTACAGGAAACTATATTTGCAAAACTAACTTTGCTGAATAATTCTATTGCAAGAACTATCATACTGAATCTGGACAACAATATTTTAATTCCTGACTCTGAATTCTGTTGAGAAAGATATTCTGCATAACTGAAGAAGTTGCAATCATGCTTTTATGAGAAAAGTGGCAAAAGAGCTAAAGCAACTGCTGATGCTCTGTGCAGATATTCCCTTTTCATATCTACAGTAACCAGCACATGTAGCGCTAAAACATTTAAAATGTACATAAAAATTTGAAATATGAAAGAGAATCTGAATCTGCTCTTCAAGAAGTTGGTGGGTTCTATTCAGGTTGCTGGAGACATAATGATTTTGTGAATTATAGAAAACAAAATGAGATACTTACTTGGGTGTAAATAGCTGCCAGCCAGCATGATTTTAGGCTGAGGATCAAGAGGATTATGCATAATTTAAAGACACAGCTCAAGCAATGCATAGGTTTCTAGCACTGGCATCACCCAGCATATGTTATTAAGTTCTATGTTATAGAAGGTGTTTTAATTATTTTGTTATATTAAAAAGTAAATATCCTTAACCATGATGGCAAGGTAGCAGAACTGAATTAAGATCAGGTTTTGCTTTATCTATAAAATAGCTTTAAGATTTGAATATCAGCATTTGCTTCATCTAAAGGATTTTATTTGAACTGAAATTCAAATGAAATTACAGATCTGTATATCTCTTTCTGTAAAAAAACCCTTAATTAATTGACTCAGCAGCATGCCAAGTTAACAGGAAATAAAAAGCAGAAAAGGAAAGGAAAAGATATCAGTGAATGAAGTGTGAGATCATATTTTGACATACATAGACATTATTTCTGTTTGAGTTTGAGATCTATCCTGCAATTCTACCCAGACAATCCTTGTGTTTAACGAAAACTTAGAGATGCTAAGTCCATACAACTCGTATCCTGTATCTATACATGAGGGGCCTGAACCTAGCAACTGAACAGTCTAGTTTATGTCCAACTCAGCAACTGGTGCTTCACTATGTAATATACTGGCTACCATGAGCTGAGTCTTTAGCTGCCTTTTTGTGTTGCTGTGTGTGCAGAGTTAAAGGAATGTGATGGGTTCCATCTGACTTTGTGAAAAACCAAACAAGGAGATAAAAATACAGGATATTACATTTCACAGACTCCTGAGTCTCTCTTCATAATCATCATCATCAAAGGAAAATATCTTGAATTTTAGTAAGGTAGTGACACTTTGACAGGGCTGCATTTATCACTACATCTCTTCAATACAGTCTGTTTTAGAAGTGAATGCTGAGATGATGAGGACTTTTCTCTCAAGCCTACATTCTGATGACTGACATTATCATTGGTTCATGTGGGTGTGTATACATATGCACAAGTGAACTTGCATCTTATTAAATCTCAGATTTACACTGCTCTTCTGCTGGCAGCATTCCCAAGGTGTTGACCAGAAGACCACAAAACTTGCCAAAAGCACAAAGAGGAGCAAATGCCCATCACTAAACATGTAGTGAATATTTAAGGTATGAACATTCAATAGATATAATGGAGGATCACTAAGAGTTTCTGTCATCTGGTTCAAATGCTAAAAAGCCATGTTATGTTTCATCTGGATAAAACTGTAAACAAAAGGTCAAACTGATAGACTTTTGATATACCTCTGTGAAAGTATCTTATCTTTGCATTTTTAGATCTAAGTCCACATTCATACTATACTCCTTTGACTTAGGTTTTTGATTGGTACTTCTATGGACTGCAAAATATAAACATAAAAATAGGTTCTTTCAGGGACATGAATCATGATTATTTTCAAAGTCATGTTATATTGCATTGAATTTATATTTAATTTTTAAAAAATCTTAATTAGCACTGTCTCAAGTATTTCTTGTCAGCTGGCCAAAAGAAATTTTAAAGTGATTTAAAACACTATTTTGAAATTTTAAATCTTAGAAACTGTTGAGACTTTAGGCTACACAAATTTTGTAAAAAAGAAGTTGTGCCTCTGGAACTGTTTCATATTAGCATGTTACCCAGGCAAAGATCCTACCTAAATGAATATTCAACAATGCTAATAATTAAGTATATGAGTCAAATCTTAATTTAAAAAATATTCCTGAATTTTCTTTGATTTTTTTTTCCCCCCTGGAACAATCAGTCACAAGGTGAAAGAATATTTAATTTTTGGGAAGTGTTCTATTCTCAATTTGTTGTTTTGGTTTTTTCCCCACACTGTTAGGACATTACTGGCACAAGTAGTTTTGTTGCTTTATATAAAAATTATTTCTTTTCATTTCATAAAACATACCACAGTGCTATTGGAAAACCAGATTTTACAATGTCACAGGTTGCTATTTTATACATTGATATTAAGCTTCAGAAAAACAAGTGGCCATTGTAAGCAACACAGTACACCTCCCTTAGCTTATTCTCTATTTTTTAATGAACATTGACCCATGCATAAGGCATAAGAAGATTGCCTCGTGCAAGCACAATTTAAGAAGGAAATTCCTATTTAAACTGCTTTGTCAGTGGTAGTACTTTTTCAAAAATTCAGCATTGCGTCATTAACTTTCATAATTCTTCACCATCATGTTAGTTAAATTGGCTAATCTTTATTTTCAATTAACCTGTCTGTGGTAAAGAGAAGAACCTGAAAGACCTGAATCTAACTAGGTACTGGGTCGTTTGGTTTTTTTTGTAATGTTAATGGAAAGCAGTTGTCATTTACTTTGAAGAAAATGTTTTGCAACCTGAATTTGCTAGTAATGCTATTTATGAATTGATTTTCATGAACAAAATTTGATAACTGAGGTTGCCATAAGAGTGCATGATGGGGGATATATTTTTTTTCATAAAATTTGCACCTGTTATTGTATGGTCTTCTCTGCTTCTGCTTTTCCAGCCAAAACTTTCCCAGTGTTGTCAGAGCACCCTCAGAGTTGCCTGAACTAAGACATGACAGCAATTTTCATCATCATAAAGTGTCACTGTGATAGGATATACTACTGGCATATAGCCTAAAGGAATCACAAATCTAAAGTAAATGGCAAACAAAAGTAATTGTGAGATGAGAGTACCAGTTTCTGACAGCACACTTAGGAAATCCTCTAGAAATTGTTGTGTCAAATTAAATTCAGTACCTAAGCAAGTCTGGTGTTTATATCTCTGGAAACTTCCGTTTCCTGTAGAGAAGCTATTGGCTTGTGTGCAACAGACCGAGGAGATGAAAATCAACATATTGTCTCTATGGAACTCATGAAAGTGATGTCCTTGTTTTCTCTGTCACAAGTTGGTACCTTTTCCATAGGGACAAAGTTAACAGCATGAATTTCCATAAGCAAGCTTTGACCAGTATTTGCTACAGGAGCTGCATCACTACCACTGATCACAGTCAGCTGGAAACCTGCCTCATGCTACAGACTGAAGGAGATGGAGCCATGTCTGTACCTGGATGGAAGAACTCCAGCTGCCACCTTCCTGTTACAACAGCTGATTATCACTGACTGAGAAGACAATATTCTTTTCTTTGACTTGATAGTGAATGTTTGGCTACAGGCCAGTATACACCTGTAAGTGCAAATTTCAGGATGAGGCATAATAAGATTTTTTAGAAGATCCTCCATCATTTTCCCTGCAGGGGGAACCTGTATTTAAAACCTGTTCCTCTGTCTAAGTGCTGACCTGACTAATATCTTTTTTCATCTAGAAGCTCTACCAGAATTGGCAGTGGTTCGTACTACAGTAAAGATGCTATGTCATTTGTGGCTTTTGACTAATTCTTGACTGCATGCTGTAATAAAAGCTGCATTGCAACTTGAAATGCCTGTTTAATATTAATGGTTGAAGTTATACATAATATAGATCTGTACACAAAATGTTTTGGGAAAATATAATAGCTAGTATGATTCAATTACTTTTATATACATAAATATTAGGAATGCTTTGTATTTTTTATTCATTAATATTTACAATTAAGTGTAAATGGAAAGAAGCTTAAGGAGCAAGACACTTCAGAGATTGAACTATGGGTTATAAAGATTACTACATAAGAAGGTAATGAGTTTAACTCAACTATATAGCTGCTTTATTACCAGGCTACTGTTTTGTGACCTGCATGAAATGAATGTCAGGTTTTCATAGTTTGATGCCTATACCCCAGTAGAACACCAGATTTCACTTATCGGTCTTTCTTTGGCAGGCCCAGATGGAAACTTGGCTTTGCTTGTAAATAGCTGGCTTATTTTCTTGACATCCATAGTAGATTATTCCAGAACCAGAAAGGTTTGTTTATGACAGTAATTTGAAGTGTTATCATTTAATAGGTGTGTTGAGTCAGTGAGTCAGTGAATAAACTACTGAATGTCAGAGGAAAACATCACATCTTGCATTGGCTCTAAATGTATAAAGGATTTTAAAAAGTATACTACTGAATATATTCTGCTTCCTTATATGTCATTTTACCAGGGGAAATTGCAACTAAACTAAATACTTACTTGCTATTTCTATCAAAGTTTTGTCTGTAATCCTGTTCAAAATCTCTGGTGTGATATATTTGAAGTTTTCCCATGGCTCTCATGAAGTTCAAAACTTAGTCCGAATTTATGGCATAATGCTGGCTTTTTTTTTTTTTTTTTTTAATTATTATTCTTATTATTACTGTTATTAGTCCTTTGTTCCAAGGAGTAATTGGCTGGGTTTATTGGTCTTCTGCACTAATGGTTACATTGTTTGCTTTCCCAAACTGCTTTATTCCTCACTTGGCACAGGACAAAGTGTTCCCTTGGCCCTTCATACAAAAGCATGAAACAGCACCAACAGCAGACAATGTGGTGATAGCAGCCCGTTTGGCATCAGAAGAGGCAGCATCAGGAGCCTCTGCAGGAGCAGAGAACACTTTTTGTGTCCTCACTGCATCACAAAGCCAACATGCTGTTGGCTTTCTTGTGCGAAGGAGGTTCTTCTGGTTTGATTAATTCTGTTTCAATTGCTCTCCATGGAAATTCTTATTTAAAGACAGGAAAGAAGATGGAAGTTATTTTTTATTCCTTTTTTAAAATACATTTGAGTTCTGCTATGCAGGTTTCCGTTGCATAAGCACTTTGTAAATGAACCCACACAGTTCTCTATATAGATCAACCACAGCAAATGAAATTAATAAACTAGAACAGTACAAAAACAGAAACTGGAGATGAAAATAACAGAGTAAAATACTTAGTGCTTTCTTTTAATGAAAGAAAATATTACAGAGTGTTTCTCCAAGCCACTTAAAATGTGCCAAGTGAAACAACTCATGGCACTTCTCTGGTGAAATTGTTCTGTTATTTAATAGGTCTCACTCAAGAAATGTCTATTTGATATCACTTTACATTTTCACCCTCAATTTTACCATAAGCAGTGCTTTGCCAGCTAATGATGTTCCTACGTGGAATGAACCATTTTAAAAAATTAAAGTCTTTATCTCATTCTTTTTAGAAAAATTATTTTATTACAGAAACATTCTGATAGAGTACTAAGTTGAATCAAATTCCTATTGTAATGAATTCACATGATTCAGAAAAATAATGAAGGCAGTATTCCATCACTTTGTATAAAACAGTCAGTATTTTAAAAAAAATCAAATAATGTATTGCATATTAGTGTTATGCTGGAATTATTCATACAGTGATATCTTTTCTCTTTCACCAAATTTGGATATTTTTACCGGAAGTATTCTTCAAAACAGTTTCCAACAATTTTACTTCCATATAATTCCATATATTTCCATACTCACTCCTTCACGAGTTATACAGTTTCAATACAAGTGAGAAATAACTGAAATATCTTCAATATATTACCTCCCAGTTCAGTCTCAAATCACTTCTACCTATAATTAATTACAGATCTATGGCCAATATTGCTGGTCACCATGCAATTCAGACAGATAGGACTGAGTAATATAGCAGGAATTATTAGTTTTGATTGTGTTTCACTGTTTATAAAACTGGAAATAAAACTCTACCATTGATTTCCTGCATATTTTTGTGTTACTCTACAATACTTCTGCTACTGATAAAAAAGACATTCCTTATCATTTCATTCATAAGCAGAAGAAATGGGCTATGTATAGTAAGTCAGCAAATGAGAAAAATATGGAATTGCATCCTTTTTACAGAGTAATTTCTCTTACCGTTTTACTGTATTATTCTAGCACAGATATAAGCTGAGCAAGGTCCCATCTGAGAATTTATAAGAAAATCTATATAAGTCATTATAACAGAATCAAAGGTTATCGTGAGTGAGAATGAATGAATTCTATCCTAGGATGGGTATAATTTCTAGAATGTTACTTAAGGTGTGGTTAAGGTGTGAAGAAGGTCTCTTTTTCTCTTACAGCACAAAAAATAGGTTGCCACCTGTGTCTTGCAACATATCTGTAAGTAACAGATTGCACCAATTATATTGGTGTTCTGCTACCATGCATTAAAATGAAATGCAGCAGTGAGTATGATTTATAGCAGAACACACACTTTTGGTTTCTAAAGCTGATAAGCAGAGAAGCTTCAATTATTAAACTGAGTTGCAGCTCTACAGAGAGGCAAGTAATCAAGATTTGCTTGCACAAAACAAGAAAGCTGTGGCTAATTTTATACAATGATGTTTGCCTAACAAAATGGTACATTTAAAGGTCAGCTTAGTAATGGAAAAATGATGTCAAGGGAAAGGTGTTCCTTTGCTTTTATTGTACAATTCAACCCGCACATACACAGTAGAATATTGAGTCTTGAGTGAAATCTTACCATTACCATTTCTTCAAATACGAGTTAATAAAAAAAAACCCTAACCAAACCAAAACATTTCTTTATCATTAATTATAAAGCAAAAAGAATTAAAAATCAACGGTTTCTGGAAGGTGACTTTACAAAGATGACAAAGATTATAAGGAATCAGATCACAAAGAAGTTCTAGAGTGTGCCTTAAAATATTCAGTTTACAAATCTTAGTAAATCAGAATTGACTTCTGGTGCTTTGTCTTTTTAGATAGGTTGAAATTATCTTAAAGTTTATTTGTATTTTTCTCCATGCTTCCAGCCCTCTTCTCTGCTTCCTGGTCATTGGAAGAAAAAAAAAGAGATGAGTATATATGAAAATTTTTCTTTCTACATAACTAGAACTAAAAAAAAAAAGTTTTTTGTTAAGGCAGATGTTTTGTCTTTAACTCAGTTCCTATGGTGACAAAATTCTTCAGTACTTTCTGTACCAAATCAATAGCAACTGTGAAAGTCTCAAAAATAAAGTACTTGACTGAAAGGAAATAGCACAGAAACATGCCTAGGGTCATATTCAGAGCTATACTTTTAGGGGAATAATTTCTCAAGGTTGACAAAATTAACATGAAACCTTTAGGTAAAGGAAGCAAAGCAAACAAGGGCAGGGGAGAATAAAATTCAGTGACTCTACTCTTGCTGTAATGTGTTCACTTTTGTTTCGTATTATATTCTATAAGAATGCAGAGTGTTATCTTATGAAAGCAATGAAGGGTATTAGATGTAAGATGATATGGGCCAACCAGGAAAGTCTCTCCATTTCTACAAAGCTAGTAGTAGTCTGGTCTGGACTTTCATGATGATCCCAGGGAAAGGACTTGTCTTGCCCTACTTCTTAAAGATATCTTTGTGATTGCTTTTCTGTCTGGGAGCAGTAGGATTTCACATAGTTTTCTCTCGTCTTTTCCCTTCAACATTTCTTCTTCGTAAGCACCCCCAGTGCTGAGGACTCCTCCTGGAAATACTGCTGCTGAATTTCTCCTGCTTTGAAAGGATTTTTCCCTTATCTAATCTAATGTTTTTCTTTAGCATGGAGGTCATTTCATCGGTTGTAAGATGTCTTTAGTTAGCCTTTAATAAGAACTCTTCATTCTATATTACCATCTCTTAAGTTTTCCTTCAGTGCTATCATTGCTTTCCCTTACTCCTTTGTTTTCTCTACGAACAAGATGTTCGATTCCTTTCTGTGTTATCAAATTCCAAAACAGAACACAAAAAAATTCGTATCTGAGTCACAGAACTATTTCAGCACAAAGACTGCAGTTTTGTTACTTAATGATGACAGTCCCAGTTCTCTTTCTGATGGTATTTCACTACTTCCAGCACTAGCATCAAATGTTTGCAAATCTTCAGAAACAGATTTAAAATATTTACAAGGCTTTGAGTATTTTACATTTACTGTAACATTATTCACCTTGGATGTGGGTGCTTGCCTTGATTTAGCAATGCGTAAAATATTTAAGGTCTATAGTTTGCTTTTAGCATAACAAAATGAAAGAGTTATAGAGGAAGAAAGACTAAACTAACATGTTTCTAAAGAAAAATAACTTAGCTGATAGAATGTAATAAAGAATCTCGCATAACTCTCACTGAAACATCCTGTAGAAAAACTTTTTGGGAAGATAAATTGAGGGTCACAGAATGAAGGAAGGATATGTTAAGAAAGAAGAAAATGTCTTCCAATGAGTAATGAACAAGAGATGGAAAAAATAAATGATGCTAAAGGATCTTGAAGTAGTTGTGCTTTCATTAAATCAGTGTTTAAACATCACAGTGATAACCTTTCCTTATTTATATTATTACTACTGCAACTAAATTTATATACTAATGATAAGGTTGTTGCCCATGAAATATATTCCAAATAGATATACAGGCCAGCTCTGCACTACTGTCTGCATATGAAACACACCAGGTACTAAATTTGGAAACAGTTTATGAACTAAGTTCTTTGTTACTTGCTGAAGAGGATAGATTAGGCTGTGAAAAGTAGCTTTGTCAAAGTACTGCTCTACTCTAACCCTGGCAATTAATGTACCAGTTGTTTCTAATTTCATTAGCAGTATAAGAATAAAGGCCTGAAATGTTTCATTTCAGTATTTATATGGTTTCTAATGCTGGGTATTCCTACATAATTTGGAAGATAAAATCATTTTTACCACACCAGAGCAATTGAGCTTGAATAAGTACAGTTTCCCTCCCTTCTCCTTTCATATCATATTCATGTAGACCTGAGGAAAGAGTGACCATTGCAAACAGGGAATTACTAGATCTTGTAGCCGACAATAATTTAACATGTGTTATTATAGCACCCTCCAGCTACATGATTTTTAATTATAAATTTTATATATGGGATATAAGAGACAGAAGTTCATCTTCCTCATGCTTAAATCACTTATTTATTACCCAGTTGTTACAAGTGATTGCAGCTGCGATGCTTTTCTCTTTTTTTTTCTTCCAAATTTGGAAAACTTGAAGTTTATTCCCATCTTGATAACCAAAAATCATGAAAGTGGCAAAACCTTCCATGAGATCCCTCTTCCCAGTTTGATTTGTCAACCTCTTCTCAGGGTCCACTTGAACCTCTTAGAAAGAGATTGTAATATTTACTATGTGGTATAAAATAGGCTATAAAACTACACAGTGAGGTAAAGTTAATTTATTCCTGGTAGCTTGTAGATAAATGAATCTCATTATTCCTCTCATTCTTCCAGTATCCATAAATAATGAAACTATGCCAACTACACGTATGATCTTACAATTTTCATTGTAATGCTTTCAGCATATGTTTAAAAGTACAAAACTGTAAGAAGACTGCCTTAAGAACATAGGTAACCCAAAATGGTTCTTACTGGGGTTTTTTTTAGAATGTAATCACTTCCTGAAGTCAAAATCATTCAGAAGGAAAAAAAAAAAAAAAGAGACAGTACAGTACAGACAAAATCCCCAAACTGGTACTTTGCTATCCAGTCTATCAATCTAGAGGTACAGCCTAGCAGAAAGTAGTCAAATTTATATTTCAAAGTGTTTCTAAACAAGTAGGTTTGAACTAGCAGGTTTGATGAAACTTTTCTAAAACAGTTTTATTAATTTCTGAGTGATGATGTATCAATTCAAACCAATCCATCTTCAAAGTAGGAAGAGCTGATACTTCTTTTATCCTCATGAGGGTGTGCATGAATCAGTAATTACAAAACTCCTCAACTTACTTTCATCTTGTGGGGAGATTAATAGCCATTCTTGAGACACCACCTGCTTCCTATTTATCAAAGGTGTAACCAGAAATCCCACAATATTAATACCACTGCTACAAAAGGGATGCTGGGAGCTGGAAGTTCTGCTGGATGACTTAGGGAAAGGCAGGGTTTGATGAGATAGCAACATCTTTGGACTCAAGTAGGGAAGGCAGAAACAAGTGCTAGTTTGTACACCTGAACCTCCCAAGCATTCCATCCGCTCCTTATTTGGTCACAGGTTTCTTGGTATTCTTCTAAACCTAGCTGGGTGCCCAGACCTAAGGCAAATAGATTGTGCTATTTCAAAAAACTGTAAACTAATATAATTTGAATGTCTCTCCCTTTGCTCATCTGTTACACCTCAACAAACACCAAGGTTATCTTTCAGCTAACCTTACTGTAACTAGAGTACTGTGAGTCATGGAATATCATTTTGAAGAACCATTTTGCTTTTCACATCTCTATTTTATATGACTGCATCAGATTCATGCATCATTTCATTTTAGCTTTAAAGATGACATATGTCTATGTCTGTCTTCTGTTCAAAGTCTCCCCCTTGTCAGAAATACATGTTTAAATATAGTGAGGTGTTTTGGTTGGAATATTTTTTATTTAATGTTTTGTCGCCACTGTTTCTTTTCAGCCATTTCGTGAGTCAAAGATTGAATATCTTGGGTGATATGTTAAGGGATCAATCTAAAGTTCAATCTGTCATTTATATTTCTCCAGACTATTGAAAGTATTGTTCTTCATTGTCTTAGTAGCACCTGGATTTTAACTCTGTTCTCGACTGCATGAAGACTCAATATTAGACTCAATAACTTAAGAATTATGAAAAAAAAATTTAAAAATACTGAAATTGCTAATGATTTACAGTTGATGTTAACAATATAGATAAAAGATTAAAAAACTTCCATTTCCATTTACAGGTAGAAAGAATCCCACATGGCTTCAGTATGCTCAAGATTTTATTGAATTTTCTATCTTTATATTCAGTAACTTGCACAAAATAATGTTTTGGATATTTTTCTAAATTTCCCAGTTTGTACTCTGTAGTTGCAGTTCCGCTACCAAGACTGAGCACCACATAATCCTTTATATATTCCCAAAGAGAAATTTAACAAAGTGCTTATTCTGATGGTTAAAATGTATCTTCTGAAGTTCATCTATCTCACTATTTTAATTCATTAGTGGGGGGGAAAATTGAAATAATAATGTATGTTTACTTTATATACAGTTCACAAAATATTATTATAAAATTCCTATAGTGAGTTTTTACAGATTAAATTCATATAACATTATTCCAGTCATGGCATGAAAAGAACACTTCTGTGCACTGTGGAAACTGTTACTTGTTACTTAAATTGAAACAGAAATATTTTCAAAATATGATTACTGAGTATTTTCTGCAAGCAGCCTACAGTGAAAATTACTTTCAGAAGTTATCTGGCAAGATAGAAAAATGGATGATTTGTTTCATAAGATGAGAAATAATCATAAGTAGTAGAAGAAGCAAAAATAATTAATATTACACCTTTCAAGATTAGTCTAGTCTTAAAGTAACAAGCTTTTCTTTTTTTACTGTATTGTGAAACCTGACATGTAATAGCAGCTTAAAATAAAGTTCTCCACAAGTAGTCAGTTTGGAATAGTGAAGTTTTGCAAGACCAATTTCTTTATAAATTATTGTTGCTCCATTAAAGCCTGAATTAATGTAAAAATTTATTTTAGTCAAAAGGTACTGGTTTTGCCTCTCTTTCCAGAATTATTAATTATTCAGACATGTATCCCAATCTCCACATGAAACTAAACAGCACTGATATTAGCTCAGTTGATTGGAGCATGGTACTAATAACACCAAGGCCCATATGGGTCATTCACTTAAGAGTTGGACTTGATGATACCTGTGGGTGCCTTCCAACTCAGAATATTCTGATAAAACCTGAAATTTTATTCAACATATTAACATAAAAAAATTAGGAAAAAAAAACTTAAAAGACAAATGGGCAATGAATAGGGATCTGGAACCTAAATATAGAGTACCATGATCTTTTTCTACAGTTTTTATTCTGGACCATATCATTAATGATGTGATCCAGAACTTGAATTGAAGTAAACTGTTGTTGTTAAAAAAATCTGAAACACATTTGCCATAAAAATAGAATTTTGAAGTACTGGTCAAATTATCTATAGAGTTAAGCTGGATTTGTCAAATAATTTCAGTTTAAAATAAAAAAATGGCACTACATGTATAAAAGCAACCTAGAAAAACTTGGCATGTTGCAAAATTAGTTATTTGCTACCCTTTTGTTTCAGGTAATTTATCTTAAAAGCCAAGTAAATGAGTTATTATATCACAAATTATAAAGATGAATAGAATATAATAAACTTGATTCAATAGACTTTGAATGTTCAATAAAAATGGCTGAAAACACAAGGAATATGTATTTGATATCCCTATAGGGGTTTGCAAATCATCCTTCTACAAAGTAGGTATCATTCTCCAAAATAAAAATGCATATAGTGTTTAAAATATTCATTAGGTTTCAGAAGTAAGCTAAGAAATGTAATGACTCTAATACGCAGTGATAAGATGCTCACACTGAATAAATGTGATTTTGGTTCAACTCTCCTGTTTCTCAGCATAAGTGGAATTTGACTTGTCATACTTGAATAGCTGGTTTTTTTCCCTTGTGTCAAAACTGGAACCATGTACCATGAGCATGATTTTTTGAATGAACATGATTGCCCAACTAATAGACTTTGTTGCAGATTTATATATGTCTACAGACAGCTTGACCTGCGCTCTTACTTATGGGTAGCTTTTACATGTCGTTAGACAATTCTAAACAAAATCAAATTATGTGACCTCTATACAGTAGTATGATTTCCACCAATAGCAAGGTCCTTTTAATTTTCAACATCTGTAAGGGTGTAGCTCTCTAATACATAACTAAAAGCTTCATTAGCACAGCTGAGACGTGGATATGTCCTTGTGTGGTAGGCTGATCTTGGCCTGATGACAGGTGCCCACCAAGCCACTCTATCACTCCCCTTCCTCAGTTGGACAGGGGAGGAAAGATAATAGGGATAACAACTCGTAGGTTGAGATAAAGCAGTTTACTAAAGCAAAAGTGAAAGGTTGTGCATGTATAACCTAAAGAAAAAGTAAACCCACAAAGATTTTATACACTTTCCCGTCAGCAAGTAATGTTCAGCCACTCTCTGGGAAGCAGGGCTTCAGCATGTGTAGTGTTTGCACTGGAAGGCAAACATTGTAAATAGTGAATAGCCCTACCTTTCTTCTTCTTTCTTAGCTTTTTTATCTGAGCAGATGTCATATGGTATGAAACAGTCCTTTAGTTAATTTGGACCAACTGTGCTGGTTTTATCCCCTTACAAGATTTTGCCCACCCCCAGCCTCTTGACCTTTAGGGGATTTACTGTTGGAGAGACAGCACTGATGCTATGCCAGCATTGCTCAGCAGTAGCCTGAAGTAACACTGGAGCATTACCGACACCTTTCTAGCTACCAATAAAAAGAACAGCACTATGAGGGCTGCTTTGGAGAAAATTACCTCCATCTCAGCAAAACCTGATACACCTTGTTACAAGATTTACTTTTGTTATGCCCTAAAATCTCTAATGCCATCTGTGTTTTTTTCTGTGGGGCCTCTAATATGATCTTATGCCTCTCAGGGCATCTGTTGTAATTAAGGATCCCATTACAATTTCCTGGCTGTTTACTCAATATCTTAGAAGGGGTAGTAAGTTATAAGAGGTACATGTAGATGTAAATATCATATATTTTATATTAAATAATATATATGAAATATGTAGTTATATTTTACATACATAACGATTTTGCAACCATGCTCTCATTATTATTTATTGAAACTTTTTTGATTTTTTTCATGTTATAACAGTCTGCCAATTTTTCAGATGTTAGCCGATTCTTTGTCTTTATTTCAAGAGCTGATTAGTGTCTTTTCTGTGCACTATTGCCTAAATATTTCTAGTTCAGTTTTTTTCCAAGTCAAACATTTTATTCTGCCAAAATACAGTGTTTAAGATTTTCCTTCATGCAGGAAGAAAACAAAATAAAATGAGCAATGTGATTCATGTTTTATAATTTAATGTTTGAAGATTACAATGAATGTTCTAGTCATCTGCGTTTGATTATGTTGGTGATCTTGCCAATTAATATTTCATGAGGTTCATTCACAAACAATTGCAATGACTTTGTCATGGACAACTACATTTCTACATTTTTCTCTCTGCCAAAGAAAGGAATCTTGACCCTACAATTTAAAATAAAATGAGTTAAGTGCTGATTAATTTTTGAAAGTTCTTTCATAACTAAGAGTTACTTAATATTTTTAATAACATTTATAAAGACTAATTACAAAGAAGAATACATTCTAATGCTGTAAAGCATTTTTATGGATTTTGGGAATTTAGGGCTGGGAAGTAATAGAACCTGTACATATAATTTGAGGTTCTTTCTGCACTGATTACCAGCTAAAATCTTCTGGATTTTCAAGTAGGAGAAAATCATAGGTATATGATCATCCAGGCTTTTGCTCACACTGAAAAGTTCTGCCATGAGAGGCAAGCTGAAGATGTACGTTATAATGACACAGGAATTGTAAGGAGAGGAAAAGGAGAATTTTTTTTTACACTCCCTTTGAACAGATTCTGTCTATTGACTGTAATTACTTCATTTAAGACAGCACAGAACCTGTCTTTACTGCTGCCTATTATTTCTTGTTCTTTTTGGCTTAGTAAAGCAGATATGCACCTTCTGTCAGTCTTTCTAATTAGTCACATATGTTGTACTTAATTTGAAAATACATTATCACATGCACATAAGCTTTTCCTTAGAAAAGCTTAGGAAAGAAATGGAAATGTAAAGTATTCTACTATGAAGAAGAGAATGGGGGCAAAAAATCAGAGAAACAAAATTAATAAAAATGTTACCACTCTTTACAGATCTGTCTTTTCTTACGGTTCTTAGATCCTCATGAGAATAGCAGAATTTTTGTTAATTAATAAGTTATACAGCTCTAATTTCTCCCTTTCATAGAGAAAAGCTGGTATGCTTGTATAATTTCAATTTTGATGATAACTCATATTGTGTGGACTTTGTTTTTCATCTTGCTGCCTTTGGGAAGTATATTAATACATGAAGCACTGGGATTAAACTGTTGAATTCTGTCTTTTGACTTTCCCCTAGCCTTCAAGTCCTGGAATCCACAGAACTGCAGCTTGTCATATGAGAATAAGGCCACTTTTCAGTATGAGGGATGATTAATATCCCTGCACTGCTACCCCAGGGAACTGACCTTTGCACTGGTGTTACCTGGATCAGTGCAAAATGCCTAACTCATCTTTCATTAAAATTGCCCATCATGGGCACAGTGTGGCCAAGATATTGAACAGTTAAGTGAATCACAAAATGATCTTTTTTTATGAAAAAATGCAAGCTCTCCATGTATAGGTTTTACAAATAGTAGATGTGAAGGAGCTGAGGCAAAGGAAATGCATATTTGTATGAGAAGAACAATTTATAATGTATGCTTATTTCCCCTTTCTCTCTCACGTGGTATTTCTGTTCTTAAACTGCTCAACTGTAATATTAGCAATTACATGAATCATGTTACTTGATTTTAAGCTTCTCAGTTGTTATATAACAATATCTTAGAAGCATTATAAATCACTTTCATTATGTCTGTGAACTGTTCAATTATTCAATTTTTTAAGAACAAAGTATTTTCTAGGTCTTCTTTCTATTGCTTCTAGAAAATTGTCCCAGCAAATCTGTCATACTCTGACATCTATGTTTTAACAGTGAGGCAATTAGAGCTTGTTACTTTTTTAAAAAATTTTATTCTGTGTTGTATTTATACCTCATTGCCTAAGAATCTACTCCATGGACTACCACATAAGCGAATTGTGTAAGCAGTGTCTGCATCCAGTATTTACACGAGTTATTTGTTTCTCCTTTCACTTCTGGAAAAGTTTCTATCTTGTGAAGCCAATAGGGAAACAAAATTATGCAGTTAAAAAGCCTATCAAATTGGGTTAGCCTATCAGGTTAAGTCAAAACCAGAACAGCCAATGACAAAAAATATTATTGAATTGAATTGTACAAATGGAATCCCTAAATGTGACATTGATTAATTACTTCACTTACCTATAGAAAGGTTGGAGATTAGTAGTTAAACTCCATTACTATAGAGGAAACTTCTGGGAGAACAAAAGGCAAATTTTTCACTATTCAAAGATCTCTATTTGATAAAATAACATTTCAGTGTAGTGAATTTCAAATTTCCAATTAAAAGAAATCACAAGCCCCTGTATTATTATGGATATGTACCATAATAGAGTCAGGAAAAGAAAAAGAAGAAGTTCTACAGCTCTGTATATTCTAAACAGTGCTGGAAGCTTCAGTGAATTTCTCGATGCTGTTTTCAATAGTATATTATCCTTTGTATCATAATGGAAAAATAAGGGTTAGAGAATTTTCCTATTTATACTTAGGAGAGTAAAAAAGGAACACCAAAGTTGTTCAAACTGCATTTTCAAACTGCAGCCAGGCTGAATGAAGAATTCTAAAGGAATAAATAAACACCTATATCAAAAAGCTTAAAATCTTAAGGAACTGAAAAAGCATAGACTCAGAAGGCTGCTGAAAGAGGTCATGCTGGTTTTGGGGACTTATACTGAAATTATGATGACTTTTTTCTAATAAATATTCTGCAAGGTTTGCTTGTTTCATTCTTGATACTACAGAAAAATTAGTTTCATTCTTTTCAATACTTTTCGGTGTCAATGGCTGGTTACGTTCCAAAGCTATAAGCACTCTTCCTAAGATGGCTGCAGCAATTTAATTGTCTGGTTTAAATTAATTTAAATTGATTAGATTAAATTAATTTAAATTAAAGTTTGGATGCATATTGGATATAAGGAAGACCTTATTTGGATATTTGGATGCATATTGGCTATAAGGAAGACCTTTTTCTTTTTTTTTCCTCTGCTGGAAGGCCTAAATAATCATTTACCTCATTCAATGTTGATCATTAATTAACACTAGAGTGAGCTCAAGAAAAGAGAGACTTTGAAGTAGTAAGACAGATAGTTGTGCTGCCACGCAGCTCAGAATTATGAGCTCAGTGCCTAAATTGTAGCTCTGAACTGTCCCTAGGCTTTGACTAAGTGCACCTGTACTTCTCTTACTTGCTTTTCTGTAATACTTTTTCTTCTGACAAAACATTCTTCTTTTCCTTCTTTACATAATGACCGCTTTGCTGCAGATCTGTGGCAGGGTCTGTGCCAGGTAGATCCATCACAGGCACAGTAAAGTGAAACAGCAGGCTGAGGGCCCCCTGGGGAAGGAAGGTCAGCCCTAGCACAGGTTCCTGCAGAGCTGCCTTCTCGAGATCACAGGCTACACCCTGTGTCAGCAGCTGGCCACACTGAGTGTCAGCAGCCAGATATTTAGAAAAGTGAGGATACCCTCGTGGCCCTGGCAGTCCCTGTAATCTATGAATGCATTTTATCTAGGTCACTTCTGTGTTACATATGTTTGAAATTAGCTTCTAATAATTTTTGCTGAGGGTAAGGTATGAAGAGCCAGAACCTCCTCTGAGCAGGTGAGTTTTAGCTCTTCTTCCTATCATTCCTTCCATATCTATGAACTGCATTTATTTTAAAATCCTAGTCCTTCATCACCCCTCTTCTTGTTCCTCTCAAGTCGAGCAATTTTTCCCTCTCGGATGAAAGAAGAAACAACAGTCACAAAATTAGATTTGTAATTTGACATTGGTACTGACCCTGTGTCCTCACTTTGCAGATAATAATACTAGATAAACACTTTAATTATTCATAAGAAATAAAAGTCTCTCCTGGAATTTCATTCCCTATCAATTCTTTATAGTCACTTTTTTTTGCACTAGTCCACGTGAAATAGACAGTTACAATCATTATCTAAAACACAGGAAGCATATTTCTTTTTTAAATTACTATTTCATAATTTAACAGTACTCTAAAAATGAATTTAACACTCAACGAAAGTGTTGACAGCCTTGGAAATTGATTTATGTCTTTTATCTACAGAGGCCAGTAACAGAAGTATAAGCTTCCATCATAATCAAAAAATAAGCTAGCTGAAGTATTTGCTCTGCTCCATTACTGGGTCTTTAATTAGGAAATGATACAAGAAGAAAGCTTATAGAATCATAGAATCACAGAACCATAGAATCAACTGAGTTGAAAAAGACCTCTGAGATCATCAAATCCCACTCTTGATCCAACACCACCGTGGTTACTAGACCATGGCACTCAGTGCCACATCCAGTCTCATCTTAAAAACCTCCAAGGATGGTGAATCCACCACCTCCCCAGGCAGCCCATTCCAATGACTAATTACCTTCTGTAAAGAATTTCTTCCTAATATCCAACTTAAATCTCCTCTGGCAAAGTTTAAGGCCATGCCCTCTTGTCCTACTGCTGATTGCCTGGGAGAAGAGATTGAGCTCCACCTGGCTACAATCTCCTCTCAGGTACTTGTAGAGTGATGAGGTCACCCCTGAGCCTGCTCTTCTCAGGCTAAACAACCGCAGCTCCCTCGGCCTCTCCTCATAGGACTTGTGCTCAAGTCCCTTCACCAGCCTCGTTGCTCTTCTCTGGACCCTCTCCAGCACCTCA
>JAYRBT010000177.1:20479101-20493370 GCA_036023395.1 Myiotriccus ornatus
CAAAACTATATAAAAGTTTATAAAAGTACCACACACAATATAAATTGCTCACACATACATCATGTTCTCCCACACCACTAGGCTATTCAATGCATGTATCTGTTAGAAAAAGCTGTAGATGAAATTTTCTGCTCTCTTTTGTCTTTTGAGATAAAGAGAATTTCATATACCCCTTTTGTAGATGAAGGATTTTACATGTATGTTTTCTCGCTCGGTTTTGAATTCTTTCCATCTGAAGAGATCTTCTATTAACAGTGCAGTTATGACCGACAGCAGAGACACCTGCATATGCTCCTGTGGGTTTTAGGTGTTGAAGGTTCTGATTTTTCTTGCATATCAAAGAGTTGTTTGTAAAACCATTAAAATCTGGCCAGGCCATCACTTGTTAGTTGTTGCTTAGATTTGAAGGAAACATGCCTCCTCAAGAAGTAAAACAGAATGAAAGACTTATACTTATGTATCTGTATGTGAATTTTAAACTATGCTAAATATATACTTAACAGTTGTGCCAGGCAGACTCTATTTACAGTATTCCTCTAGCTAGCAAGACATTGATATTCTCTGTCAAAGAGTGTTTCCAGAAGAAAACCTGATATTGTGGTGCCTTGTTCCAATCCATCAGTCATATGTTATTATGGTTTGAGAAAATCAGTTCAATACAACAGCTGAAATTATAAAAAATTACAGATCTTTTTCATCGCTAGAAGAAATTTACAGAAGAGCACTATCATGCTAAACATGGTAAAAGGAACTAATGCATAGTATTCAGAACATATGAGTTTGAATGTTATGCTATGTGGCTAATTGCGTCCATAAGCTAAGATCTTTCTGCCACATGAAAGAGAAACAGATACACAGATTCTAGATGTCTGATCCTTTCTAGTCCTAACAACTGGCTAAATTAAAAGAAATCTCTAAAATTTATGTTATGATAAAGTGATGAAGAGATGGAGCTTAATCTTTATAATCAAGTCCTGGATTTGATTGCATTTGGCTCCCTGTGTTTATCAGAGACATTCTTCTAGTGGTCTCCCTCTGCACAAAGACTATTTTTTGCTAAGTCCCTGCTACTCTTAAAAAAACTTAAGAAATCTATCAGTTCATTAATGTAGATCAGGCTACATGCAAATGTGGTGTGATTGGATACAAACATGAAAATACCAAAGTTCAAAAGGAAGAAATAGAAAGATCACATCATAAGAGAAAACTGTATCTGAAAGCCACAAACAGATTCATCATGACAACAAATTTTAGTTGTGTACTTACATTAAGAATTATTGAGAACTTAAATCTATGGAGTGAGACACTTCCAAAATTTAATTAGGATCTCAGGTTGAAGGAGTCTGGGCACCAAAATCATCGTTCAGAAATCATATTTTAATATGGGCATGCTGGGCCCTTTATAGAAACATTGAATGCATATTTATAATCCTGCATTTTATCTTTAATTGTGAAAAATCTGGAATTCTTTATAAAAAAGTGAAACTTCATATCCTTTTTCTTAATTTTACAGGTGTGGACCTACCTTCTCCTCTAGTATACTGGGCTAACTTTTATTTGTGTACCAAAGGACAAAATATACCTCTTACCATTTTCTTACTGCACTTCTAATGTATTTTTACTTTTTATTAACCACAGATTTCATAATCTAAAGAAAATTTTTCTTCTCTTATTTATATTCCAATACAGTTGTGAGATTCAATCAAGAACATTGTTTTGATCCAGAGATAAGAACACCATTAGATGCTTTTACCCTGGATTCCAACTCAAAATATTACATGATTCTGTGACTGAACTTTTGAACGGTGCTTAAAAAGCTGGGCATAGAATCACTTAAGCTTGAGCAGAACCATACTGAAATACAACCTGCCATAAGGGTAGAAAAAATTTTGAGAGCTATAAGAATTATTCAGGTAGATCAGAATCTGGGAAGACAGTTGTGTAACAATGTCTGGATGGCTGAGAATTGCCTACAGTATTTGGTAAAGAAAGGATAGCTTTCTGAAAGGCTGTGTATCAGTTTAGTCACCTAAGACAGACTAAGTGGAGTAAGATAAGGAGTAAAAGAAATTCTTAGCATTCAGAAGGAAGTCAGCAGGGCTGAACCATGGAGAATAACCAGAAGAATGCTATGGCACAAAGTTAGGAAGAGATATGCAGAGATGAAATATATGGGCAGAGGTATCTTATGCACAGATGTGAAGAGATGTACCTTAGTGAGCTACTCATAGGAAGAGAAAGTATTGCATTTGAAATGGGGAAATTGATCTATTATCAGATCCATGGATGGTGAAATACTTCATGAGGTGGAACTGTGTTTGGGCAAACACATAAGTTATTTGTCTTGTAAGAAAATGTTTATACAGTATTATATGACTTTTGCATTACACCAGTGTTCTACATAACAGTTGTTCTAAGTACATGCAGTTTGCAAGGTTCTTCTTTTAGTATTCCTTCATTTACCATTTGCTGTAAAAATGCAATATGGTCTCAGCTTCCTTATAGAATTTCAATAACCTACAATGGATTCCACGAGTCATTGAAAAATAGTTCAAATAATCATTAGCAGGAAAATGGTTATCTCAGCTAAGATTATAACCATTTGAATCTATGAATTTTGATTTAGGAAAATGGGAAGGATTCAGCTAAAAACAAAAACAAACAAAGAAATGAAAGAGGATTCATTTTCTGAGAATTTAATGCAAGTACATTTATTGATAGGAAATTATAGTGTGCAAAACACCCTCCAGTTAAACTATGCAACAAACTGAAAGAAAATATTATGCCTAAATTCACTTTTGAAAATTACTCTTATGGTAAGCAAAATGGAGACCTTCAGTAACTGAGTAATTTTTACTTATGCATATATTGTGCATTTCTATGAGAATAGTTTTATTTATTTATGAGTCATCTATGTTTTATGAAATGTTGCTAAAATACAACCAAATAAAGTTCTTTCTTGGCACTTATTCCAATCTTTGGAAATAACCTGGCTATATTTTATGAAGTTGGGAAATTAAATTAATTTTAGTCCAGTGGATATGTCATTTTATAAATGTAGCTTATGTAATTTTCCTTCCTTGCCACAGAGTGACTGAGTATCCTGTAATACCACTAAACTGTCCTGTGTCTCATAACAGAAAATTAATTGTTTAACAGCTTTATACTTATTTGCACTGTAACTGTTCAACTGTGAAGTGACTCACAAAATTACTTCAATTTAGCAGTCCTCCTGTCTGACAGAGAAATGTCAGTAGACAGACAAAGGGTACAAGGTTAATCCATTTTGATATGTGAATGAGAATTTTATCTTTATCCTCAGTGATGTAGTTAAAAAGAAAGGCCATATAATTTCAGCAGCTATATTTAGATATCACAGTTGTAATATATGCCTCAAATCATTAGTAACTAAAATAACTTGCTTTAAATTCTGTGAGTGCATTTTTACAAAGGTGTCATTTGATTTATAATAGATACATTTATTTTCTGCAAATGCATCTAAAAAAATAAGTAAAGTTATTCCCAATACTGTGTAAAACATTATGGTGCTATCTCCTTATTGGGGGAGATGGGTCACTAAAGTGTTATTTGTGACTGTTTACGAGCTGTGCTCTCATAAGTAGTTTAGGCAAATATATGCAGGAAAAAAAAAATGTTAACAGACAGTTTCTTAAACCATTGACCTGCTAAGAGCTGACATGGTGATCATAACCTTTTGCTTAGGATCTCTTCCTAAACAACTGTTACAGGTCACTAGCAGAGATGAGGTTCTTGTCTGACTTAGTATGTCAGCTATTCAAAGTCCTTGCCTCTTTTTCCACCTGTGACTTTAGGTGGGCAGCTTCTGAAAAGCAATGTGATAAAGTTAAGTATTTCTTCTTTTACTCTTTTCTTTCTCTTGTGGGTGACTTAAAACCAATGAATTGTATTTTACTAAAGCTGGTATATTGATTGTAGAGATAAACAATCAATAGATTGTAGAGAGTGTTTTCTGTGAAATGGATCTTTGTGCTGAGTGTTTTAGTGAAATGCTTTTTTTCTGGTTGTATTTAACTCCTGTAAAACCTTTTGCCAAAGTATCTTATTTTTCTCACAAAATTAAAAGAATTTCTCTGGTGAAACCCCCTCCCTGATGATTGGCTTCTACACTGCTAGCACTGAGAAAGCTCAGTGACACATACCTTAGCAAACATGCCATCTAGAGTCAGTCAGCATAAATTTTGCAGGTGAGTGTGCCCTCTTGTATTTGTGGTTGTTTTCTGAGCCAAGAAAGACATTTTCTGTCAATGCAAGTAGACCAGTAAATAATAGTAGGCATATTTTTTATAACTAGAAGTAGGGAAAAGTTTGCAGCATCTAATCATAATCTGTGAAATCCTTTGCTAGAAGGATTCAGTAGTTGACATTCATATTTTTCTCACAAAGTAATTTTAATAGCATTGGGTAATTCCAGGTCTTATACAAAATGTATTTTAATGCATGATCAGATCAAGATAATCAAATTTTGTGCTTCTGGGTATAGGCAGAAGAATGTAAGAGCTGAAATACCTACATACCTCTCTCTCGTCTCATGATAGATATCCTGGAAGATATACTAATGTTGTCTCATTTTATTTTTACAAAATTTGGTGTGAGAGGGAGATGGAGGGACGGATATTTCCCCTTTCTGTATTATGTATTGGCCTAGGATTGTGAGGGAATGATTTCAGATATTAAATTAGTTGTTAGGATATTGTGGAACAAATTATGTTAGCACACAAAAAAGAAAAGGAAAAAGTTATAAATAAAATAACAAAAGTTTGATTTGGCAAAACCAATATAAATATAATAATAATATATATACAATAAACAATAACAATATAAATAAAACATAAAGGCATGGTTTCTCACATTTGATTGTATTTTAAATATTTTAACTATTTTAAAGACATATTGCCTTACATTTACATTACCTTCCCTTGTGTCCACGTTAAAATAAGCATCTATGTTTTTTTGCAATAATGGGTAAGAAAACTGCCTTCTCCTCAGATTGTCATATTCTAACAGTAGTTGGTGGAATGGTATCAGTAAAAAAGAATTTAATGGTCTCTCCATTCATCTGTGTTTTCTGTTCAAATTAATGCAGTGTTGGAGGAAGTAACCAACTTTAAAAGTACCAGCTCAAATCCCAGCCTGTTGTTTCTTCCTTTGAGCCCAAAGGTGTTATATGTTACTCCCCCGCTTCTCACAGCTTCAGTGATGTGAAGAAATGCATTTTCATATTGAGAACACAGGATCCCAGTTATGTCAGTCAGCTGAGCTAGTATAAAGCCTTGAGTCAGTTGCAAATAACAGATAATAACGTTAAAGTCAGTCTCATTACTCCATGAAAATATGATTTGTTCCTATTCTTATAATTACATTCCTTTCAATACAGTATTCCTTAAGATCATTCAGTGGCATCCTCCTTCAGCAAGATAAAACCAGAGTGGTCAGAGTATCCTAAAGTATTTTAAGACTTTTCCCATAGTATTGCAAAATTCTACTAAAAAGAAAAAAAAAATTAAATGCTCTACTTTCTGTAGGTCTTAACTGCTCTAGTTAGAAGGCAGTGCTCCAAGACGTCTGATGCTACTTCAAGTAAGGTACTGGCCATATGTTTAGGAAATTTAAGTTCATTTCTAGGTTTTCAAAACACTCTTTTGGGCCTTGTCCTCAGATCATGTTGATTTTTTTTTTTTTTACTTATGTGGTATAGAATGATTGATATTCCTAATTCTCAGATTATTCAAACTTTCATGTACTCATGCTGTTCAGACAACACTGGTTAAATCCTCAGTACACAGTATCTGTTAAAAACATAATTTATATGTTGCAGAGAAGATTAAGCAGCCTTGGAGGGTAGAAGGATGGAGCCTAAACTGAAATCAGTTTAGCCTATTGCTTCTAATCTTGACCCTTTTAAAATTTGTGGGCATGTTGAGCTGTCTTCAGAATAAAGCATTTATTACTTTGTTTTGCCTCTTCTGCTTAACAGCCTGTGTATTTGACCACAATCATATGCCTTCCAAAATCCATAGTCAGTGATAGTTTTTTTTTCTGTTTGACATATGACGCTGTTAGAGTGGAAACATCACTGCAGCTATAGTGAATTTATCCATGGGAGGTGAAGAACATGAAGATTATTTTTTTAAATACTATGGAGATATACAATGCATGCAGTACAAAATTCAAAAGGCCATGCTATGTAAATAATCAGTTTAAAAGTACTTCTCTTCAGTCTTTTATCAATGTGTGAAGAAGCTTTCTTTAAAACCACAGTGGTATATGCTGGCTCTAAGAAAATTGCTCAGGATCTAAGTGTGTCTGCTAAAGCAACATGTAAAGAGAGATGGTAGCCACAGCCGGTGGCTAAATGCCAGCTTGAAAATTTTATTTTGAAAATGCACTTCACAGTTCATTTCACAACTGTGGACAGACATGTCTCCTGCCTTTGCAATAAAAAGCTTCTAGGCTAAGAAAATGTGAATTATTCTTTTAAAGACAGATGACAACCTTTTTTTTTACTATTTTTCAATAATTGTTGGTCTTATTGGTCCAAAAATCTCTACAGACAAATTTTAGAACACCTTTATTCCATACAGGTCTACATTACATAATATGTAAACTACAAACACTGTAACTCCCTTTATTCAGAGTACCTTTTTTTGCCTTTTCTCTCTTTCATCCTTTTCTTTAATTTTCTTCTTTCTTTCTTTCTTTGCTGAAAATGCTTACTCTTCATAATGCTGTCTATACGTATTGTTTTAGCAAACAGGTCAAATGCTGTCAAAAGTCTAAATACTTACCAAGGACTTACTATAAGAGAAGTGCTATAGATATATCAAATCATAATGTTCATAAAGTTTAAATTCAAAGTAGTTGACTTAGAATTCCAAATATTATAAGAATGTTCTTTGCTATAACTGTATCATTCTGAAATTATCAAGATATTCATTACACCCAGCAAAACCCAGATCTGCTTGAGTTTCCTCTTAAAATTACAGCAGCTCTGAGTTTCAAAGGTATAGCTGTATTTCTACAGCAGTCAGTGAATGCATGAAGTGAGGAAAAAGAACCAGGATCTCTGTATCTGTAATTTACTAGAATTTCTTGTAGAAGAGGGAGGGAGAAATAGAGAACTGCCTTTATTTGTTTGTGCTGAAATAAATAAATTAAGAAATTTGTCTGAAAAGAAATATTACAGGTGAGCAGCTTAATCGAGAGTGAAGCCAAAACTATTCTTCAGTATTTGCTTTTACCCTCTCTAACCTTGGTTCAGCACTGTACGAGCTCTTCAGCTTTTACAGCCTATGCCAAGGCTGCCAGCCTCAGCTTAGTTCAGTGCTTCCATCTGCTAGCAATCAGTGGGTTTTCCACCTCTCTCTTTGTGGTACTTTCATCTGAGTTTTGCTGGAGTGTAGCCTGCTTTTATTCTCTTTTGTGCACTGACTGCAGAGGAAAATGAGACAGTTTTATTTATTTATTTTTATTAAAAGGCAATAGAATTAAAAAGGGGCCAAAAGAAACCCCAACCTTTTTTCAACTATTATTAAGTGGAAATGATCCATGTCCTGCTCTCTATCTAGTCCCTATATTAAGGTTGAATGAATGTCTGCATTCAACTCAGTCCTTCTGAACTTCACTTTTGGGAGGTTAGATCCCTCTCTGATAGAACCATTTTTTTAAATACACATGAGGAAAAAATAATGGTACAGAATAGGCTGCTGTGATAACTAAATAAATTCAGTTTCATGTGCTGTTAGTACAATCAGGAGAGATCCTGAAATAGCATATGCTCAGTCAGGCAATCCTGACTGAATTTCTGTTATGCCCCAGTGTGTATTGTCAAAAGGTTTAGTGGTTTCCTTTGAACAAATAGCAAATCCTGCGTGGGTTTCATCACTCTCATTCTTATACCAAAAAAAAAAAAGATCAAATCATCTTCCATCACAGAATACTTTTGCAGGAAGAAGATGGCCCTATAATTATAATGCACTCCAGATTTTGTTAATGAAAGAACCAATTCCTACCACCATGGCACCTTTAAAATCTTAATCATTTACAGCAATTATTTTCTGTTAGCCATGGTACTGATCCTGTTTGGGTTTAAAGTTATGGCTCGTTATGTTTAGCATCTGCTTTATGCACACAGTTTTCTCATTATGAATAAATCAATAAATCAATTAGGGGTAGTGAGCTCTGTATAGGCTTTGCAGTAGAAAATTGAGGATTGTGTTAGTTAACCCATGATGGATCAAGTAACTGTTTTCCTGCTACAGGCCTATTCAGAAAAGAGAGAATACTCACGGAGTCAGGATATGAAAAATAAGGCGTCCCACAGAATGGGGGAAGAGTTTGATGTCTCTCTGAATTAGCCTTCCAGGCTACCTGCAGGCTAAAATAAATATACTTAGGGATATGGATCCTGGAATAGTTAACTTTGTTCTAAGTCCATGTTGCTTTCAGCATCTGATTGGATGAAAGTGTGTGTGCAGATGACATTTCCCATCCCTACAGAGGACGGTGATTCCCCTTTCATTGCTGTCAAGTTCTTAGGATTATTCTGGCTTCTGTAGATGGTAGAGAGCTGGAGCAATAATAATAAGAATTTTTGCATGTCACATTTCCAGTGATAAAAAATTCTCCCTAAATTAAGCTTGTGGATTGTTTCTCCCTCCTTACCTCCCACCCTACATAGAACATTGTTGTGTTTTTTTTCTCCTGAAACCCATTTACAATATCAAAGAAACACACTTAGGGACATTTTTAATGTTTGTAAAATTAAACTGTTTGAAATCCACAAATAAAAATACCACAAGTAGTCCATTAAAATCCTTGCACTTGAAACTGAACACAACTGAATAAAACTCTTGAGAGTTTTCTGTACTGTTCCTGTCACTTCTTCCCTCTGCTCAGGTGACATTGGGCTTCATCGGAGTCAAGAAGATCTGAGCAGCTTCTGACCTTGGGTGGTTCTTGTGGTTGTGAATTATGAAAACAACTACATCTGCCTTGGATAGTTTCATATTGCCTGCAGTTTCAGTTGTAAAATTAGAAGAATAACAGGGAAATTGAGAGTCAAGGAGGGAAGGACACTTAAGGGAAGAAATGAGGCTGTGAATGAGGTTCTTAGTGGTTTTTTTTTTCTCTAGAAGGAACTAATACATTTAACAACCTGTGGAAGCTTATTCTAAAGCTAAATTTTTATAGATTTTTCCTTACATAAAATATAATACATTTTACTGTTCTTAACAGAATGGACAAGAAAGTCAGATGTCTAATTTCTTTCTGCTCTTCCTATTCTGTCTTTCACGTATAAATCAGAAAATAAGTCTTTTGATGTTGGATTCTGGTTATCTAGACATGTTCTTCCCATATTTTTCCTTAGCTTAATAGCTACTTCTTAATTCCTAATCTAATCAATTGCATGCTTTTACCTTAGAAAAAGAAAGGAAAAAGAGCTCTGCCCCCCCCTCAAAAACCAACCAACCAACCAACCAAAACAACAAAAAAAGCACAAAAAAAACCAAACCCGCATCAAATCTCAAAACATTATTTCATTTGGAAATGATTTCTCTTTATGTGATTTCTCTTTATGTATTGTACTTACGTGTTGAGGTACTGGCACAGGTTGCCCAGAGAAGTTGTGGATGCCTCATCCCTGAAAGTGCTGAGGGCTGAATGGGACTCTGAGCAACCTGCTCTAGTAGAAGGGGGCTCTGCCTATGGCAGGCAAGCTGGAACTAGATGATCTTTAAGATCCCTTCCAATCTAAACTATTCTGTGCTTATCTAAAAGTATTTTGCTTTTTTGTTTTGTTTTGTTTAGTTTTGGTTTGGGTTTGTTTTGGTTTGTTTGTTTGTTTCAAACAAAAGCAAAACTAAGTAATTGAAAGCAAAGGAAGCTTTACCATTACATCTGGTTTTGCTAGAATTTTTGATCTTTCATCAATGACAATCTGCTACTTTAAAATATGTTAGTATTTTGCATACTCTTTGGACGTCAAAATTTGTGTTCCAGTAAAACAACTTCTCTGAAAACTTAATTTATTGTCATAAATATTTTGTGTAACCATGAAAGCTTTCGTCTGTAATATACCTTAATTTTTATGTTTATTTAACTTTCTGTCTTTTAGCATTAACTTTTATTCAGGAATTTACTTTGAACATGTAATAAAAGTTTGAACAGAACTGAGTATTTGCCAGTTCTGCTCCTTCTTCTGATTCACTATAAGAATTTGGCTCCAGTCCCTCAGGGGGAAAAAATTAAAATTTTTACACATTTTTTGCAGAACTTGTGCATTTTTTTTTTTTTTAAATATTTTTAATGTTCATTAAGGTACAGTGTCCTCAAGGCTTTGAGTAATTGCTCAAAGCTTAAACTAAAAGACTCATTTGTATATTTCTTCAATTAATCAATAAAAAATCTATCACAAGCAAGCCTCTAAATATACGTGATGTGTTTCTAAAACAAGTTGTATACCATTGTCTTTTGTTCTTGGAATGTGTTCCTGAAATCAAATAAAATAAATAATGAACCAGAGGAGAAGTAAAACAGTTTGTATTAGAACTACTTTTTGAAATGGGTGGCTAATATGTGGCCCTAAATTTAGCTGTTATGGGATGCTTGTTTTTCATTACAACTCAAATAATCATAGTTTCTTAGAGAATCAAAGCAAAATTTCATTATAAACTGGAAATACTTTTAACATCGTTTTGAAAAAAACAAACATACAAACATTTGCCTGAGTCACAGTAAGAGGTGGAAATCTGCTGCAAAATCTTTCTGTTTTGTTTTGGTTTGGTTTTAAATTATTATTTATCTTCATGGTTTGGTTTTCACTCTCTTCTGCCTGTAAACATTGTACAGCCATATTTTTTATCTGATTGTGGCTATAAAATCAAAAAAAGTGTATATTTCTCTAAGCAGTCCTAAGTAGCATGAGAAAAATGTAATGTTTAAAATAATAATAATAATAATAGTCCTGTTTTTTTTGGCTAGCATGTCTGATACTGGTTATGACTATTTTCATTTCTGTGGTCTGAGTGATACCCATGAAATATTAATCAGCAGCTCTCAGTACTAATGAATTATAATCATCTTTCCCTTAGGATATGCTCATTCGTTTTTTCACATTATCTTTACACTGGCATGAATCAGCGTTTGTTTAGAAAAGAAAGCCACTACAGGAACCAATTGTTGAGACAGACAAATTAAAAATTAGTGCATGTACTTTTCACAGTGTTGGCAATTAAATTTTAGAATATCTACAAAAAAATAGTAGTGGATTCATCATCTTTTCAAATCTTCTCAAGACTGGATACTTTTCTAAAAGTTTCAGTGTTGGGGAAAGTTATGTAAAAACATATTGATTTGTGTAGTAGAAGAGTCCCCAGCAGATGATTCAGAAATTTCTTCCAGCTTTTTCGGCAGAAAATCTCTGTTGTGTTATATCACATGAAGTTTTCATTGCCCCATTTCATAGCCTAAATGGAATCACTGATGAAATTCTGACAGCACTCTAGCCTCCCTGAAGCTGAAGTCACCATATTTTAGAATAACATTTGTTAAAGATTTGCTTTACTTCTATTTAAAATCCAGCTGCTGTTCCAAATTCACTTTTGTTCCCTACATCACAAGCTCAGCAGGAATTAGAAATTCTCAAGGAAAATAACTCTATAAACTTGCTGAATTTGTAGTCACTAAAATTTTAATAAATAGCATGACCAGAATTTAATTTTCTTCCATATATAGATATATATTATTTATTTCTAAATAAATCAAACCCAAAGTTTTTAAGAGCCAAAACATCTGAAGCATCAATATTTAATGTGAAACAAGACATAGACTAATAGGTTCTGACTCTCTTTGAACAGCAATGCTTATATGCCTTTTGGTCATGTCTGGAAACTTCAATATCCAAGGATCTGAGCATTTTGGCTGAAGCTGAATGAAAACAAAGCCATTATGATTTTATACATGTAACCGTACTGATATATTTATTAAGTAAATGTACTTTTAGTAATATTCTTAAAACAAAATTTCCCAAATTTTGTTTGGGTTTTTTATTTTCTTTTTGTAAAGTGTCTTGCAGCATAATCTAAATTCAAGATACTTAGTACCTACTTCTTTCCCTTTCCAAGATCATATTAGAGTAATACCTCACGGTTTGGAATTCCTAGGCTTTAGTCAGCCAGGCAGAGAAGGTTCCTCTCTCTGTTATTTTCATTCCTTGGAACCTAAAAACAATCTATTTAGAGTTGTCCAAAATCACACTCTTTCTTGGATCTCTAAAATAATTCCAAATCTTTGAAATCCTCCTAACCTGTTTCTTCTCTTCTTCAGGCACCCTTTAATTGTCCATTTATTTATAGCACACCTCCTGAAAGGAGCTAAGAAGCAGCTGTCTGTCATAAACCATTAGGAGACTCTTGAGAAAATACAGAGATAGGAATTGTAATAACTCCTCTGTTTTGGTGACAGCAAATTGGGCTCTAACAGCGAGCAGCCCGGGCAGACTGTGATTACTAACATGGCAGTACAGTCACTGCCTCCTGAGAGATGGGGATGGTGGCTGCACAAACACTCCAGCAGTGATATGCAAGGGGACAGAAGGGGTCCCTTCACAGCACAGCACGCAGAAGAAACAAGCCAGGCAGACACCTTCAGAGTGCTATCTTAAGAGAAGCTGTTGCTCAGAAGCGAAAGGTATGAAAGTGTCAGTACTATTCTGTAAACAGAATACCCCTCTTCTGCTCTCTGTGAAATCAGACCATTAATGTTTTGCTCTGACCCCCAGCTCAGCTCAACCAAATGAATTTCTCCTTTAAATCAAACCAATAAGGTGTTAGTAATTACTACACTGCAATTTGACTGTAGAAATAATGAAATAAAATTAATTGCCTCTATTGAAAACACTGTAACAATCAAAAAAACAAAGTTGATCTAAAAAATTAAAAAAAAAAAAAAAGGCATAATGTTTTTCCCCATCTGACTACTTCACCAAGGCATTGAATTCTATTTTCCCAGTACAAGTGCGGACAGCATAAGGTATACCTAACTGAAGTCATAAAACCATAGATCACCACTTCAAAGACATCAGTATTTTTGGTATCACAGTTCAACATATACTCTGGATTTTGTTACACTCAGTCTTGTTTATGGATAAAGAGGAAGCATTCTTAAAATACAGAGATAACTAAGAATTGATTAATAGTATAACTGAAATCTTAAAATTCAAAAAACTAATAAACCAGATGTAATTGTTACAGTGAAAGTAAGAGTAACAATGCAGTTAACATATTTAACTTTTTCTCATGTAATACTGTCTTATGTTACTGTCAGCTCAGTCCTTCGCTACTTCAGTGGAATGTTTGCTAAAAGAGACCCAAGTTCTACTTTTGTAAAAGTTTTGTAGGCACTGATTTTCTATCTTTATTTTGTAAGAACTATGGTGATATTTGATGATACAATAAAAAAGATGCTTGAGTCAACCTACAGAAACTTTTAAAGCTGAACGCATAGTGACAGCTATCACAAAATATTTATAAAGCTACTAGTCATAGGGATGCTGATATCTTTTTTGGCCAAACTTTTGAAGTTATACTTTTGCCTTTTCCTCATTGTAATGGTTTAACCCCAGTCAGCAACCATAAATAACGTAGCTGCTCAGTCCCTCTCCCCTCCAGTGGAATCAGAGAGAGAATCGGTAGGTAAAAGCCAGAAAACTTGTGGATTGAGGTAAAGACAGTTTAATAGGTAAAGCAAAAGCCAGGCATGCAAGCAAAACCAAACAAGGAATTAATTCTCCGCTTCCCATTGGCAGGCAGTTGTTCAGCCATCTCCAGGAAAGCAGGACCTCTTCATGCTCAACAGTTACTTAGGAAGACAAACGCCATCACTCCAAACATCTCCCATTTTTCTCCCCAGGTTTATATACTGAGCATGATGTCATATGATCTGGAGTATCCCTTTGTTCAGTTGGGGTCACCTGTCCCACATGTATCTCCTCACAACCTCTCATTCACCCCCAACCTCCTCAGCAGTGTGGCAGTATGAAAATAAGAAAAGGCGTTGGCTCTGTGTAAGGCCTGCTCAGCAATAACAAAAACCTCTCTGAATTATCAACCCTGTGTTCAGCACAAATGCAAAATACAGCCCCATGATAGCCACTGTTGTCGTGGTTTTGCCCACCAGCCCGTCCCTGGGGCTGTGAATGGTTTTGTCCAAGTAGATTTCCGGACAAAAC
>JAYRBT010000177.1:20493470-20507250 GCA_036023395.1 Myiotriccus ornatus
TTTTTATTTTGCTAGTAATAAATGTTCATGTTATTTTCCTAAATCCAGTCTTTTTTGTCTGCATAAACCTTCTCTCAGCTAATAGTAATTGTGTGGGGGGTGTAAAAGCGAATTGACCCAAGGCAAAACCACGACAACTGTGAAGAAAATTAACTCTTCCCCAGTCAAAACCAGCACACTTATAAAGATGATAATCTTGTGATACTCCGGTCTTGGCAGCCCTCATGCTACTACAACAAAGCTCCTTACTGTGGCCTCCCATGTAGTTCTGTTTTACATACTGATCAGTGAAAAATAATTGACCTCTTCAGAAATATTATTACAGGTAAATAAATAGAAAGACAGACCTGGGAATTTCATACCTTAACTAGAAAATGTGGGTAGAAATAGTTAAAGCTTCCTCCTCCTATTCCAGGTCAGGCAAACCACTTAAAACAAATAAAAATTATCCACACCTGACCAGCAATATATAAGCTAGACAAATCAATGAATGCATTCAGATAAATCATTATCCTGTGGCATGAGTTATAGTTCTGAAAAGAAGAAATTTCTTTATAGTACCAAATCATTTTGTCAGCTTTTTCTTTTCTCTTTGCCCCAGAGGCCCATGTAATGTGCTCACAACTAGCACAAAGATGCTCCTGCAAGATGAACTGTAAACCTCAGTGAAAATATATAATTCAGCCTGCTTCAGATTTCCATTTCACACTTACAGTGGGTCAAATTAAAACTTGTTCTAAGCAAGAACCAAGCTGCTGGGGCAGTGTTTTCAATTGAACATACACATACAACCAGTTTTTCTAAATGTAATGTCATATGCAGAGTGAGATATTAACAGATCAGGACTCTAATGAGATTCCCTGTTTGAATACTTCTAGAATTTATATATTGTGGACATTTCAGACACATTTTTCTTGAAGAATCCATTAGTCACCTGTGTACGGTGAGAAAAAAAATGTCTGCATTAAAAAAAATTGTAAGAATAAGACAGGTATTGTTGTAAGGAATGAAAAAATGTAAAACGTGACAGTTCTTCTGAGTGAGTCTGTGTTTTATTGGAGGCTTTTCAAACATAAGTGAATAAATAATTGACTAAAATTCAGCAGAAATTGTCTTTTATACAAGTTTGTCTACAGCAAAGAGACTTAGTATCTCTTTATTTTGTTTAGATTAACTTATGTTATATAATTCATTCTTCAAGAATAAAGAATCATGAAATGGTTATCATTACTTTTTGAATAATTGCTTGAAGATTTAAAGGGCCCTTACAGGACACCTGAAAATTTGTTTGTCTGCTGATTTTTCCTGGTGAATTTCACTTGTTTCTTTTCTCCTTGAGTGCATATCAAATCTACTCTGCTCTTCATTTCTGCTTTTAGATAAAGCAAAAGAATGTGTAAAAGCTGTGGCACTTTTCTGTTGCTTGATAAGTCTAATCTGTCTATACACAGTCAAATAAGTTCATCAGAAGTCTGATTCAGAGCACTTGCATTGGTTTCTTCTTAATTTCCATCAGAGACTTCTTTTCTGAGATATATAAAAATACTGTAACTGAGTTTTTACTCAATTTACATGACCCAGGTAGATTATAACAAGCAACATAATAGCTACTTACCTTACCTCTTTAACTGTTCACAAGTCTCCAAGTTATCTGTCTTTTCCCCAAAGCATCTTTCACCTTTTTTGTTCTCTATTTTTGATTGAATTAATCTGCTGTCCTGTGGCTAGAGCAATATAAATAGGTTAAATATTTGTGCCAGGAATTTTTGAGATTGCAAAACCAGTACTCACACAAATTCAAAGGAGAACACTACACGTTGGGGAAGAGACTAGTGATAAGAAGTTGCAAGTTTTTTGGGATTTTTCCCTAGCAGGGTTGTGAAGAGTTTATCTTCATACGATCTGAAGTACTGTGTTATCCAGTGGTTTTTTGTTTGCAATTTATCAGCTGGACTTTACTTGCCTTCAGGCCAGGGTTGCCCAATGCATCATCAGCATCAATGCCCACAACATGAAATTCAAAGGTTCTGCGGATGTTTAAAATTGAACAAGGCAGCAAATGTACTACAATTTAAATATTTTGGAAAATTCATGAATTTCTTCTGTATGTGACTTTCTTAAACTACTTCAACCTAACCTAATACAGCCTGTAAATAACAACATGTTGGGAAATATTATGCTGCTTAGGTTAGCTAGTGTGCAGAGTTTTGGTGGGGTGTTTTTGTTTCTTTTAGCTGGTTAGGTTTTGGAGGGGTTTTGGGGTTTGGGTTTTTGGTTTATTTTTGGAGGGGGGTGTTGTCTGTTGTGATGGTTTGGGGTTTGTTTTGGGTTTTTTTTTGGTAGGTTGGTTTGATTTGCTTGGTTGGTTTTCGTTTTGAGGGTTTTTTTATTTTTCTCATGCTATTGAACTTAAATGCTGGAGAATAAATTTTCTAAGTACATAGCCTTCACTGGTAGACCTTGGGTCAGAAGTTTC
Organism: Myiotriccus ornatus; assembly: GCA_036023395.1. NCBI lineage: Eukaryota > Metazoa > Chordata > Aves > Passeriformes > Tyrannidae > Myiotriccus > Myiotriccus ornatus. The sequence continues at coordinate 20,495,947 of JAYRBT010000177.1, forward strand.
CGCTTGAGGCTGTTCATTTCTGCTTGCTTGTTATGATGCAGTGACATATGGCAATGTGCCAATAACCCATAAAATATTTGTCCTCTGTCCTCTGGTTTTTAATTTCTTCAGAAGGTTATTTTTTACCTAGATCTTTTCACAGATCCAGCTTACAACTACAAACAGGAATCTGCAGTATGCCTTGACATTCAAATGGTTGAGGGGTGTTTAGAGCCTTATAATTGCTTTTCCATCAAAGCTAGCGTAGTTTGAAACTACTGACTGCTCAGTTTGCTCCTTGTGCTCACAGTATTGCTCACTACAAGCATAATGCTGTTAAGAATCTGAATAAAAGATTTTCTGACTGTCTCTAGGAGTAATACAGATGCAATGTTGTTAGGCACATAAGGAATTTGATAGGCAAACTGCATTTGTCATTTGCCTTTATCACATCATTAACAGTCTGTCCTCTAATCTACCTTCACTTTGACTACAACAAATGTTTCGCAATTCTAAGAAGCTTCAAATGAATATGATTTTTACTCTAATACATAAAAACTAGTATTAAAATTTTGCTTCAGCTCCTATATATGTAAAGTCCAAATTCAAGAATACACTGAACTGAAGAATAAAAACAATATTTTTCACAATGATATAAGGGTGTCTGGGACAAGATTTAATAAGTTAATTACTGTGACTTTTCAAATAAGCATCTTTTACATTTTCTTGGTAAAAAAATGGTGAAAAAATCAGTTCAGGTTTAATTTTTTATTTTTTTTTTTTCACAGAAACAATGAACCTTTTTTGGAATGTGAGTGATTAAATTAACCCAAAAGGAAACACTTGGTTTTGGTACATTCAATACAGGCAAGAAGTAAAGATCTAGACTGTCAGAAATTTGGCAAATATTTAGTTGGGTTTATTGATATGGGGAAGTTCAGTTAGCTTTTGTCATTAGCTGTGGAGGCCCCATGGGGTATTCTTTGAAAGTAGAGATGAATATGTCTTTTAAAGAGATTGAGCACTAGAAGAGTCTCTTCTGTTCATCTCTTCACAAATTATTTAGAGTATTAACATTTGATGAATAATTTTCGAAGGGATGAGAGTTTTTAGTGAATTTATCATACTAAAAACCAAAGTTGGTCTGCATTTTTGACTCAGTTTGCTTGAATTTATGAAAAGATCATCTGACTATAAACTTCAAGAACACCCTGTTTTTTTTCTCCCTGAAGGTTTGTTAGATACAAACAAAAGAAATGGGAGAAGTTACAAAGGCACAAAGGGTCTCTTCCTAGAAGTTATGACTCAATGAGCAGAGCCTGTTTATAGATATATGAAAATTAAGTAGTATTTTCAATGTGTGTACAATTTTCTAAATGTTTTTCATAGTCATATTTGGTGGAAAGTTAATGTTATATTTTTAGGCTTGCCCACTTCGTGTGCTTCTTAATACCTTAGCTGACATTCTGTTTAAATGTTTTTATTATACTGCACTTTTTTTATTCTTTAACTAGAGATATACAAGTGTAACTAAGAACATGTGTTCACACTTGTGGAGTCCTAGTGCTTACACTACCGCTTTTCTTCCAGGCTTGTTTGCTTGTACCATCTCTTCTTCCTACTGCTTCAAACGATTCTTGTGCAGCTTCTATCTGTGCTTGTTGCTTTCTTTCTTTCTTCTTCATAATTTAATGTTTGTAGGTGCATAGGAGGTATCTGACATCATGAATAATTTGGCAACAGAATGCAAAAGGGAATGCGTACCTGCTTTTCTGCTTGGCCTTTGAGATTTGCTTTTTTACCCTTTTTTTTGTGTGTTTTTATAAAAGCAAAAAATGATTGTTCTTGAATTAATTTCAAGCCAGCTTCTGACACCAATAGAATCTTCTTTCAGGAGAAAAGACAAACTCAGACCTAGAGAAATGTCTGATTTCAAATGCTGTAAGGACTATCTAGTGTTTTGCAAGATGTCTATTTTCTTACATCAAAGGTGAAAATGTAATACCATAATTCTATTAAAGGCATGTAAGTCTGTAAGGAGTGCCAGTCTACCTCGGGGAGATCACTTGACTATAAATAATGAAGAAAAATAAAGTAAAAACACTAAACATTATTCCTATTTTAGAGACAAGGTTGTTCTAAGAGAAGATAGTTTTCTCATTAGTAGATGACAGGAGAAATGAAGCAAAAGCTGCATTTGAATTTTGTGGTCTTCAGACACAACAGGACCGAGATGTAATCACCTGATGCATGATTACTGAACATTAAACTTGAATTTATCTGCCTTGATTATTTCAGCATTTCAGGCCTGATTCTCCTTTAACCCTTAGCTTTATTATTGATGCACATTGTGCAAGCTCACCAAGAAGAAAGGCAAGTTAAAGCAAAGTAGCTGCCGCACGGTATGTTTGCAATATGCTTCACTTTTCTTGTGTTGATGCTGTTAAGAAAAAAGTATTCCAACACCTAAATGTATTATTGGTCTGATTGCCAATATTAATAAATGTTACTGACTGACAATATTAAAAAATGTTACATTTCCCTGAAAAGGGAATGGAGTAATAAATGGTACTAAAACCCTTCATAATAGGTAAACAAAAAATTATGTGAGATCTCTGACCCTTTTCATGTGCTAATTTCCCCTCTGCTTGACAAAAATTAAAAAAGTGCGTGGCAATTGTTTCGGTTTAGCAGATGTATAATGAAGAAAGATAAGCACAAATATTCTTTTATGTTCCTTAAGATCACCTTTACTCATTTTTTAGTTTCTTTTAGTCTCTCAGAAGATGAAACATCATTACAAGAAACTAGCATACTCTGATTTTGATCTGGAAAGGAAACACTAGGCCTCGTGCAACCACATTAAGACTTTCTCTCTTGGTAGGGAAGCTCTGTCAGACTTCAACCTGTCAGCTTTTCTTGCCAAGGAAGCACTGAGGTGCTGCAGGGCAAGACAATCCAGAAAATTACACATTTAATTTATATGTGACAGAAAACTAATTTCTTCAGAAATAGTTTCCATGTAATATAACCAGTGATTAAATGGTACTATATGGATTTTTTTTTTTCTTTTTGATTGGAAAGGCTATAATGAAATGCTCCTTTCAGGAGTTCTGTACAAAATCTGTTGATCTGTTTTCCTTGTTGCTTTCAAACATGTTTTGAAATGTGTAAACAATTTTGTAAAACTCAAGTTAAACCCTAAATTTTACAGAAATTACATAACTTGAGAGTGTGAAAGGGGGAAGAAACAGTCATCATGTAGACAAATTTTGTTGGGGTTTGGAAAAGTCTGCTGAGTATTAGATTGTTCATTTGTATATTTAGATTTTTTTATTAAATAGAGAAGCACCTTAACGGTGCCAGCTGAAAGGGAAAACATTTAAGCTTCAGCCCCTCTGATTTTGAAAATTAATGAAGTTTTCAACGCATCATTTCTGCTGGCTTAGATGTGGTTGTTTGCATAGTCTAGTTAAATTTCAGATGAGCTCCCATATCTCTAACATTTATCAATACCTGTCAACAACCCACATTTTCAACACGCTTTGTTTCATCGTTAATTTAGTTTCACTTCTATTTTAGTAAAAGTTTTATTTCATTTACCATTTTTCTGCAAACTGAGAAATACCATTTGAAGTTGTGAAGCAACATGGGAACATTTAACAAGTTTAGACACAAGCCAGTGGAAACAGTTGTGTCATACTGAGCAATGTTGATCTTTCCAGTGCACTTAGAGAATTAAATAAATATTGACTGTGTCTCTCTTTTAAGGGTAATTAACGAAAAATGCAGAAAATGTAAGTATTATCTTAAAAACTGCTCAGACCAGATGAACTCTTTTCTACTATCTGGTTTTTAGTAGAAAATAAAAAACTAAGGGGAATAAAATCAACATGTTTAATTGTTTAAATTTTGGTTTCATCCTGCTTTCACCTTTGTTCTTGGATAGAAAAAAGAACTAAAAAGATGGGAAAAAAGGAAAACAATAAAGAAAGGAAGAGTCTGCTGAAAATAACAGAAAAATATAATATTTGTAAATGTTTTTCATAAATATTTTTCACTCTGTCATTAAATGGTTAACTGATAACTTCTTTTTGATCAGTCCTAAATGGAATTAGCTTTTTAAAACATGAAGTGAAAATGGAGAGGTTCATACTACTTGAGATTCTCAAATATTCTCATATGTACAAATGCCTGTGAATCTTTATGTGCAGACTGCTATAGATGTCTTTGGAACTTATTAATTTATAAAGCCTTTCTGAAGCACCAGTGTTTGTTTGATCCATGTGTTTTCTAAGTGTTGTAATCTGTATTTTCATCACAAGGTTGAGTATTTTATTACATTCAATGCTCAACAGAACAGAATGTAGTGAAGTTGAAAAAGAAATGTCTTACTGAATCACATTTGTCAAAAGAAATCTGTTTTGATGATGGAACTGAGTCTATAGCCCTTATTTGTTGTTTAGTTGACTTAATACAGTGTTCATATGGAAGACAGTTTGTACTGAAAAATGCAGTACTGAGACAGTACAAGCAAGAGGTGTGTCCAGGAACAGCAGAGATGTTCCAAGGCAACATATACAGTATTGTAAGAGGCCAAAGGCACTAGTAAAGATAGGGTAATATATGTTTTCAGGAGAAAGAATGTATTTTTATGCAGAATAAGAAAGGATGAAGAAAAGAACAAAATAAATAAGATTTATTTCAGAAGGGAGATAGATTAACAACACCCAGAAAAAGTACCTCTATTTTTTTCTCTTGAACTGTGCATTCCACAGGATATTATTATTTATGGAAATGCATAAGAAAATAATCAAATGGGACACACCACTAGTGTCTGATAAAAGCCAAACCAAAACTAGTTCAGTTGCCTTGACATTTTGTGGTGTGTTCCTTTAAGACTTTGGACTCTCTGTCTGTACTTTGGGAAACGTGTTGAAGTTGCCACTATTGCCTGTTGACATTTAAAAAAAAAAAATCCTGTTTCAATTCTGGATTTGACATCAACATACTAGAAACCGTAGTTATCTTAAGAGAAAAGTTAGATTTGATACCATCTTTTTCTTTGTATTAATAATAGATACTACTACTGCAGAATAAACAAGCAGGAAATGGCTCGTCTAGAAAAGCAAAAGCTCTTTAAATACAAATGTTTAATTGATTAGAAAAAGAAGAAAAAAAATCACCAATAACATATGACATTTATTTGAGTGGTTGGTGGGGGGTGTCGTTATGCCCGTTTTATCCTGTCACATGAAAGGAGTTTTTAATCAGTGACACCAATGGACATGTGAGATAATGAGACATAGTATTTGTTTAATCATTTGTGCACATTTAACCCTTAAGACAGAACAACTTTTTAAAGGAAAACAAAATAGTCTGGTCCTCCTGGCTGTTTTCTAACTTGATTCTTTTCCTTTACTAAAGGGAGTGCCTGGGAGTTAGAGGATCCCACAGTTTATTTTACCACAAGTCCTTGCTATATGATGATTCATGTCTGACTGTGTGCTACTCTTTGAGACATTGCTGCAGGGCTATCACCTTGATTTGGCATTCAAAGCCTTTAGCATTACGATGAAGAAAATAGTTCTCTAACTGCAAACTTGGGACAAGAAACTTTTCCATGGTGTATCTGAACAACATATATATTTCTGTTGTGAATCAGTTCTCCAATACTCTCTGATATTTACTATGCTTGTTAAATCAGCTTTTCATCAGGAGAGCAAGCAATCCAACTGAAAACGGAGACAAAAGGTAACTCTTAGAAATTAAAGCCAGTAAAAATCATAACATTCTCTGCTTAACCTGAAGGCCAATGGAACTGTGAGGACTGATGAGCATAAACAACACTACACAAACAAGTTACCAGTGCTGCAGAACTGTCTGCTGGAGTTTCAGTGCTAGAGAGCACTTTGGAGTGAAAAACACAGAGCAAACCAGAGGCACCTTCTTAATTTTGTTTAGATTCATTAATTTAAGTGCTATGTTAGCTAAGAGAGATGACCTATCTTGCTGAACTAGCTGGGAAAGTACTTAGTACTAGGCAGAAACACCAAGAAGCAGCTGTGTGTTTAATTTTAATGTGCTTAAGTGTTTAAACAGGGTGTTTAAGTATTTGGGTGTTTCATCTGTTGCCATTTCTAATGTGAACTGTTGCAAACATTCAAATTGGTCTCAAGTTTTCTGACAGAGAGAAGACAGAAATACAAGTTTTTTGACAAATTTCAACTGATATAGGCAACAGCTGAAATTTTTGGTAGCAGGTAAGCATGAAAGGGTCTGCTGCTTGACAAAGCAGTACGAGAATTAGCCTTCCTTTCTCCTTCTCAAACACTAAGGGGAATGTCCACTATTCTGGCCTCTGTAAGATAACCAAAATTTTTCAGTGGTATCGTCACTGGCTCAGCTATACTGTAGGGAACATATCATGATAACACTACCCACTGTAGAGTTAAAGTCTCCCAAATGTCTATCTGACATGTAGAAAGGTTTTGCATACGCTGGGCAAAAGGGTAAGACAGAACTGTTGTTAGTTTGAATGTATTTCTATTTCCTTTTAAGCGTGTTGTAGAGGTGTAACTGCATATTGCAAACACAGCTTTCAAGAGCAAATCTTTTGGAATAGACTAGTAAAATCTTACCTGCAGTTAATTTTTGATCTAAGAGTACTCTTGCTGCTGGCAGTACAGCTGTATCAGTGTTAACAATTCTGGGACCCTTCCTAAGGTGACATTTTCAGCTTGCAAAGTTAAGTGGCAGAGGTCAGAATGCAACCAGCAGAAATAGATAGCTACACTGACTATCACTGATGGTATTTTCTGAGCCGAAGAACCTGTATGGTAACTTATATAATAAAGTTGACATATACCTGCACTTTAAATGGCCTTTATTTCAGACTTTCAGAATGGAAGACCACAGGGTTGATGATTCATATAATGACTAAATTCTAAAAGTATCAAATGTTGCTCTCCTGTCATAGACGTAGGACAAAATTAGTTGGTATTCCAAATTCAGCTAATGGTGGAAAATACAATATTTTTAAATGACTAGCAGCTGGGCTAGCAGACTCTGCAAAGAAGCGAAAAACCTGAATGATTAATGACATATGAGCTTTAAATTGTTGAGTTTGTTTTGAAGGTAGATTTAAAGAAGTTTGGAGAGGAATGGTAGAAACTGACTTGTCATTTTCTACTTCTTCCCTGTGGAGAGAAACTTCTAAGTCTGGCACTTTCACAAACTCTCATGTAAAAATCTCTTACAAAGCTGCAGTCCTGCGAGGTTCCTAACTTTTTGACATTGATAAAAGAAAACACTTTCTTAATTATTTATCCACATGTCAGAAATATGCAGAAAAGAACAGAATTATCATTTCCCGCAGAGTCTTTTTTATTCCAGTGATAAAAAAAATAAAGCATATAATAAATAAATAAGAGTTTTTCCATCTGCTGGTACTGCAGTTAGTATGTAGGCAAAGACAGCACCTACTATGCCTTTACAATAGATTTTATACATTAGGTGTTAGACAGCAATTGGGATACTGCTGCTTCCTTGTCCAGGGATATTGAGGCAATGCATTTTTTTTTCATAATGCTTTGAACTTCTCCTTCTTTTCTTATATCATCAAACATGAACTGGTTATTACAAAATCCATCTCAATTTCATGATGCATAATATCCTTGAAAACTTAAGATAAATGTGTTAAAGAAAACACACAAATGTGGATTTTCCAACTGCTACTGTTCCAGCCTCTGTTGCTCTGAGCATAAAACTGCTTTTGGAGACTTTTCCCTTCTCTCTCTTTGCCTTCTTATTCTCATTCTTGCAAGCCACAATATGTTCTTCTCGGGCTAATCTACTTAAAGTGTTATCAAATTTATTTTACTCACTGTTTCTGCTTATTATCTGTAACACCAGAGATATGTGACCAGTTTTCAATATAAGGAAGTCATCTTTATTAATTTTAAATAAGTCCTTGACAACCCATTTTGGATTTTTCTCTCATTCAAGCTTTAAAGAAAGGGAAATGAACAGAAAAACAGTGTCATCACACTGCCCAAGGAAAGCTTAAGCTGCAGAGCTGGGTGCAGACTAAGGTGGCTTTTCTAGGTAGCCCGAGGCACACAAGCAGTGCCTGCAGCCTTTACCCTTGAGCTGCCTGTGCTCCCCCTGCTCTAACAGCTTAGTAACCACCATCAGAGGAACCTCTGTGATGACATGACTGAGTGAAAGCTGGGAGGAGACTTCTTGGGAGCTGCCTCACATTCCCTCTCCTCCAGAGCAAAATTTAGTTCCCCCTGAGCTCCATGGCAGATTTGTTGAGCCTGGCTGTGTCTCTTGCCGGTCCTGACTAAACCTACTGACCTGGCTCCCCAGGCACACCTTGGACCTGGTTCATCACTACATGTTTCTCTAACAACAGCTATCTGGTCCTAGTTGGGGTCTCTGGACCATTTGCACTTGGCTTGCCCACCCTGTTTGCCATCAGCCTCAGCTCCTCAGCTCAGACATCTGCTTGTGCTGCCCCAGCACCCAACACTGAATGACAAAATCATAGAATGGTTTTGCTGGAAGAAACATTAAAGATCATCTAGTTCCAAGCCCCCTGCTGAGACACCTTCCACTTGACCAAGCTGCTCAAAGCTTTGCCTCCTGTGACTCAGCCACTGCAGCTGGAGAGCTTGTCCATGAAGATCAAGGCAAAAAGTCATTAAGCACCTCAGCCTTCTCAATGTCCTGGGTAATGTGGTCTCCTGTTTCCTTATGCAGAGGTCCCACATTTTCCCTTAGTCTTTCTTTTATCACCAGTGTACCTACAGAAGCTTTTGTTCTTGCTCTTGACGTCCTTGGCCTGATTTAATTCTATGTGCTTCCTTTAAGAGATAACAGGGTCATTGAAATCTCCCATGAGGACCAGGTTTTATGAACAAGAGGTTGCTCCTCTCTGTCTATTAGAAGACCTCATTCACTCATCCTTCCTTGTCGGCAGCCTGTAGCAAACCTCCACTATATTGTCACCTCTCCCTCACCTACCTTTAATTCTGACTCTCCTCCTCTAACCCCAGGTGCACTCCTCTAACCCCAGGTGCACTCCTTGCACTGCAGCTGGTCATTGACAATACAGGGTGACATTCCCTCCTTGTCTCCCCTGCCCGTCTTTTTTGAAGAGCCTGTATCCTTTCATTCCAACACTCCAGTCATAGAACCATCCCACCACATCTGCTGTGATGTCAATGAGATTGTAGTCATGTAGGCATACACGTTGTTAACTCCTCCAATTTGTTTCCTATTCTATGTGCATTTTCATAAAGACGTTAAGTTAGATCCTCAGTGAAGCTGACTTACTGGTTGGAGTGACTGGAATTCCCTTCTGCTGCTCTTCAGATGCTCTCCTGCAATTCCTTTCTAGGCTTTGGGCATGTCTTGCTGGCCCTGGCATCAAACTGGTAGGAGAGGCATGCAATGAAGTTCCCCACCCCTGTCAGCAAACTCTGGGACCATCTGAGGGCTGAAGCAAACCGAAGGGTATCTGCCTGCCTCTGACCTCAGCACTCTGTTCCAGAAAAACATTTCTGTATGGCTGTTTCTTGCAGCAATAACCCCCATAGCTGAGGCCAGAAATGATGGCAAATGAGTGGCCATAGTGATACTAGATATGTAAGGATTCCCTTGGCAGACAAAGTCCTTAGGGACTAGTTGTGATACATCTATGTCTCTGCTCTTGATGGTAGGACCTCTGGGCCTAGGTTTTGAATATCATTAGGAGGCTTGGGGTTTTTTTGTTTAATTACTTATTTATTTTTCCTACAGAAGTTGTATATGGTTCTGAAATAGAAATACTTTGTGTTCACACTAATATAAATAATAGCATATATCACTGTGCATAAATGCTATACTGCAATTGGATAATTTCTATTCTTAACTAGTGCTAATATAAGGGTAATTTTTTTCACATTCAGTGATAAGGGGGAATTGTCTAAATCCAGTGGCATGACTAAATAGAATGGGATTTATTTTGACCAGAGGCTACTTCTGAGAGACTGACTGTGATTTTTTTTTTCTTATTTCTGTTTTTGCAGTGTGATGGAAAACTACTAAAATGAGAGGGACATTGTTTCAAGGTCACTGTGAGAAAAGTAAACTTAATACTAACTTTTAAAGTATGTTGCACACATTTGAACTTCTAGGGATAACAGCCATTTAGAACAGGCTCAGTTGACAATTCATTGACAACACAAACCATAGGTTTGCTTTGCTTCGGTTTTGTACTCTTACAGATTTGCTGATTTAGACTACAATAGCTAGACGTTTTGGGTCACACCTTGAGCTGATAGGAGCAGTTGAATTGGCTACTGCTTGAAGTAACCTTTAATAGCTGACACCACCTTGAGGTTTAAAGATCTAATCTGTGCACTTCTAGCTTTCTATGAAAATGCCATGGATTATTTATTTTAAAAGGCTGAAGGAAGCCACAGTCACCCCTGTTTTTTTGAAACCATCCATCTCTGAAGACCAATAATGAGCTAAATCTCCAACTTAAGGTCAAATTTTAAAACTTTCCAAAGCTTTTAATGACAGACCCATCATTATATGACTTTTTTTCAGTGTTTTGCATTTAATTTGCTTTATACTGGGTTCATGTAATCTTCTGGCAAAAACATTCCAGTAAACCTAACTCAAAAAACCATTATAGATGCCTGTGTCAAAAGAAGTGAGAAAGAGTAAGATTGCTGTGAATGAAGGAATGTATTCTGAAGTGCACATTTAATTATATAGTCCACAAAAATAGCACCATTATTGTTATCAAAGCTCAGTTAACAAGAATTTATCAAAGATTTTAATATATCTTGCAAAGCTTGGCAAAGTTGCTTTTGAAACATTCTTGACAAAAGTTTTCTGTAGATAAAAAAACATCTCTATCTAAAACGATCTGGTTTACACCTGTTTTGAAATCTGTTTTACTTATTAATTTGCCTATTTGTTGCAATAGTTTTTTTTTTGTTTGTTTCTGAGTCAATCTTGAAAGGAAGGTACATTAAAATTTTACATTAAGAATCAACATAGAGCTACAGAAGTGATAGTCTAGCCCTAAACTTACTACGTACCTATCATCTCACAGGAAGTATTTTTTAATTTCAAACTATTATCTAAGGTGCAGAAACTTCATTATCTTACTGATGCTTGATAACACATGGCAATGATCTTGTTTAGGGAGCTTTAAAAAAAAAAAATCACCTTTTATTCTTTAGCTAATTGTGATGGTTTTAGTCTAGGCCTTCCTGGTGACCAGTTTGTAACCAAGGAAGTGGCCAAGTACCCAGTATTCCA
>JAYRBT010000177.1:20507350-20559469 GCA_036023395.1 Myiotriccus ornatus
AGAGAGAAGGGAGGGGGAAGGGGGAGCTGATACTGTGCTTTGGACATTTGGCAGGGAGCCAGGTCCAAACTGTCACACTAATTAACATATATGATTTACATCCTCCAGGTAGAACCTGAATGAAGATAGAGGTTTCCAAACCTTTCTAGGTTGCTTGTGATAAAACTGGAAAGCATCACATTAGGTTTGACATTATTCCTCACAGTTACACATTCACATTGAAATAGCATACATGTGTGTGTGCAAATGTATATTTGTGTGTTCAGATGCATAGATAAACATACACAATATAATTCTGTCAGTAAAGACAAAAGCATTTGTTTCTGAATTGGAGAAACAGGTGGGTAAACAGGAGCCTACCCACTCAGTTTATGCTGTGATTCTCATGATCACAGTTCTTCAATAGCTTCAAACAACAAATGTCAAAAGGTCACAACAAAACTACCAAGATATGTCTAAGCTGATATATCTCAGAAAACAACTTGAATTACTAAATGCATTTCCCTTGAAATATTTATTGTTAAATATTTATTTTTTTTTAAAGCCATAGATAAAACAGCAACTCATAAACATATAAATACAGTTAAAGTATCTGACAGGAGTATCAGATGTATAATACTTATAAGATGATCAGTACAACTAGAGGGAACAGAGAAATGCCACCGAATTTAAGTCAGTGCTGCGCAGGAAATGAATATGGTACATAGGATATTAAAAAAATATTATTCTTTATCTTGTGTGTTGGATCCAGGCAGGTCATTTAATGAAAAAGATCCAAAAAATGGGAGTGGGGAAAGGGGGGAGAACATTTTAATTTTTTCAAAACTAGTGTACTGGACTTTCTACAACCAGTTTTTCCAAATATTTAATACTAGATTTCTTCACTAAGTTACAACTATGCATGTGTCAGTGATAAATAGGAAATATAAACTCTGTGAATTCCAATGAAGAAAGTTCATTATATGCTTCAGACAAGTATCATATTCAATGAACTAAATCTACTACTGGTAAAAATCAAATTTAATGATTTACAGTAGAGAATAATTTTCCTTATAGTTTCAAAGGTTGTTAAACTGGATGAAGTTTTAGTAGGAAGCTGCTTGTTGAACAGATACTTCCTACAAAACATGTAATGGGTTTTTGGGGTGGGTCGACCTTCACTGGTTGCCATATGCCCACCAAGCCACTCTATTATTCCCATTTCCTCATCAGGAAAGGGGAGAGGAAAATGAGATGAAAATGAACTCACAAGTCAAGATAAAGGCAGTTTAATTAAAAAAAAAAAAAAGGCTGCACATGGAAGCAAAGAGGAAAAAAAGGTTTATTCTCAAATTCCCATTGGAAGCAAAGTCTGACCATTTCCTGGAAGCAAGGCCTCAGTACATGAAGCTGTTGCTCTGGAAGACAAACGTCTTTCTACCAAATGCCCCCTTTCCTCCTCCTTTCTTTTAGCTTTTATTGATGAGCACATTATATGGCATGGAATGTTACTTTGATTGATTCAGATCAGTTGTGCTGGCTATGTCCCCTCCCATACTCTTGACCATCCTCAGTGTCCTGGCCTTTGGAGTCAGGGTGAGATGGAGAGGAAGAAGTTGGAGAAATAGCAAAGAGTCTTGATGTTGTGTGAAGACTCCTCAGCAGTAGCCAAAACACAGTTTTGTTATCAGTGCCTTTCTAGTTACCAATACAAACCACAGCACTAGAAGGGCTACTACAGGAAAGGAAACAGTGCAGCCAATACAGTTTATTTCATACCCCATTTTTTATGAAACATTATACTTTCCTTAAAGATCATGATCTGTGTGGTTTAAATTAGAGATCATGGAAATCAGGTGACATATCTGGAGACTGGCTCTGTGCACAGTGATCTTTTTGTGGGCATTAAAATATTAATTTGATGTCCCAAAACAAGTTACAAATTCAACAGGGAACAAATGGATTCAGGAAACCAATAGCATTCCATATATTCTTAATAAGGAGAGTTCAACAGTAGCATTTGCCTCTTTCCAACTGCAAACAATTGCGTTAAAGATCTAGACTTGCATGAGAGGCTGAGCTAATGACATTCTGCACCCTAATTTGACAGCTTTCCCTTTCTGTATTTATTTCAATTTCTCTATTAAAATAGAAAGATGGTGAAGCAAATTTTCCTTGATATTCAATTCACTATTGCAGTGAAGGGCATTTTGATGAGTTTACCGTTCACAGTAGTGTGTCAATGATCAGTGTTAGCATCTCATTTTAATGTGTTTCTCTTGCTTGTTGAAGATTCTGGTCTCTTTTCCTCTGGGTTTGTGGTTGCTTTATTAAACTTATTTATTTAGAAAGCTTTAGAATCCATTATTTTTTATAGCATTTATATAGTGTAAAAATTTATCCAGAGATAGATGAAATCTCTATTTGTGTTTAGTGCTTCTATGTTTAAGTAGTACCTCAACACTTTGAAGTTAAACTGTAACCACTTCCTTGAACTTCTCATGAGAAAAATTTACCATAAAATTTATCTGAGCTTGCAGATTTTCAGTCTTGTGAATTCTGGGTCTCACAGCTGTTCCCTCTGTGTTTCCTATGCTTTTCATGTTTTGATATGTGATTTATGTAAATTATTCAGTCTAAGAGTCTTGGGTTAAGCTAATGTCAAATCCTTTTGGCAAAGTAAGCAAGAGGTTGTGGAAAAATTGATGTGGATGGATTTTTACCAGATGAATTTTCAGTCCATCAAAAAAATTAAATTCTGAAAGGAAGGAAGTTCTTCAAAAAAATTAAATTCTTGAAATATATGAATAGTAAAAAAAAAAAAAAAAAAAATTATGAAAAAAATTGTTTGGATAGACTTTTATCAAACATGACTTTTCTGCAGATTATACAACATGTAACCACAAATAATGAAAATTAAACAGAGAAACCAGGAAAGCATGGTGAGAACTCCCTAACCAGAAATAATGGAATTAATATTTCCTGTATGAATTGGCAGAGGCTAGCTTTTGACCTTTTACAACACAGCAAAACACTTATCTATTCTTTAAAGTACTTGTATGAAGAAGTGGCTTATTTTTTGGTGGGGGAAGGATTGTTAGCTGTTTTTTTCCCCTTTACTGGAAAAGAAGTATCAATTTTGTACTTTTATATATAATATACATTTTTTGAATGTAAAATGGTACAAATACAATAGAGTTCAGAACGCCCTTTGATATGGTTTCTAAAGCTTACTTTGGAACAAAATCTAATTTACAGAATCAATCAAATGTCTAGACCACCACTGTTGCATTCACCTACTGTCAGCATTTACCACAGGGCACAGAACATATAAAAGTTTATTATTCAGCTTTGTTCAACAACTTCTGTATTCACATTGTAAAGCATTGTAAAAGTTAATACATGAAAATAAACAATATGAATCCTGTTACATTTAGATAGATACGTATTTTATTCCTCTAATCGAGAGTCAAGATTTGGTCGATACTGATGAGGCACCAGAATTTCTAATTAAATTTAATGCTTTCTTTTTTTTTTAATAGAAAGTTTAGGGAAAAAAAAGTCAGAAAGCAATAGGACTATGAAGGTAATTCAGAACAAACTTCCTAGAATCACAATTGCAATCCCTGGAGTAAATAAGAGGAAGAGAATTGCCAAGTTACTCTTGCTCAATAAAAATGGGTCTGAGAAAGATGTTTTACAGAAGGAGCAAAAGCAATCTCAACTGTTTAAAAAATATAAAACAATGCTGCTACCTATTACTAGGGGTTATGAAATGAGTAATCGGCCCCAAAATTTGTAGCACAGCATTTTGCTTAATAATGCCATCTCTTGTTTGCATGCACTTATTTAAAAACACCTTCCTTTTCATACAGCACTAAAATAACACCAGGTGTTATGGAGATACATTTAAAAAAAAAAACCCATAATTGAAATCAGTGTTGACTCAGTCAATTTGAGTTCATGCATATGTCAATTATATAATATCTCTGCCAAGCCACTACTTGCTAAAAGGAAGACAGACACAACTGAAGACTGGAAGGAAGGAAAGAAAGATTTCTTTAAACATTCTGGAAAAAATATTTCTGATTATCTATGTATGCAATTGATTCCTCAAAGTGATAGAAACCTCCTATTGCATGTTTGAAAGCTGGTTATTCGCTCCTTTAAATATTCAGAATGTTGGTAGAAGAAATTAAAAATATCTCACTTAAATTCAGAGACTTAAAAAAGATCTGAGTTTAAAAAAAGAGCTTGAAAAAATTAACTAAGGTCTAAAAGACTGTTTATCATTATGTATATTTACACTTTATATTTCTCTTGCACGTCAAACCTTAGGGGTTATAAACATAGGAAAGCTTTCAAGCCCGAGTAAAGGCTATTTTTTCCAGGCTGAACAAAATGTTTGACCTCCACTGAAAGCACATCCACTTAACCAGTGTAATTGACTAACTTTTTTTATGGCAGCTGAGCAAACATCTGAAAGGCCAAGTAAAACTGACAAAAAAAGCAATAGATAAAATATGACCATAAGTAGGTAACAACATCACAATTCACGAAGGCCTGAAACCAGTGCCTCTTAATTTGGTTTTATAATAGTAAGAATTAATTCATATCTTCAGGTTTTTTATACCTTAAACCCTTTTTACTGCTGAGAAACTACCCCACCTTTATCCTTATCCAAGGATTGTCTTGAAAACAACAAAGCAAACTCTTTGTGTAACAAAGATGTACCAATAAGAAGGACAGAGTCCCTGACTTGGCTCTATGCTCATATGAGGCACCCCTGACCCTTAGCGAGCCAGGTCTGACATAAGCCTGATTTCTTTACCTCTGTTTATTTCTGAAGCATAAAGAGATGTGGGGGGTTGTTTCTCTCAAGAAGGACACATAAGAGTAAAACACACCTTTTTGTAAAAGGACTATGTAGAAATTGGGAAAGGGATATTAATAAATGGATGATGGATCAGTGAATGGAAGTTTTTATGCCAGAAAATTCACAAATAACATTTCTGCAGCAGAGAAAGTGTCAAATAGTTTTACCCCATTTTTGCCCTGATATATTACAGCATTTGATATGGGTTTTTTCCTGAAAAAAAAAAAAAGTGTAGTTCACAAAGGTTAAGGAAAAAAAAGTTGCTATATTCACAAGTTTTCTATAGAAAAATAGTAAGTTTTTATTTAGAAATTGCTCTTAATGAAAAAAGAAATTCACTAACAGAATATAATAATAGAAATCTTAATTTTACAATTAAAAAATTATACTTCTCAGTAAATGTAATTTATTGATGGAGATTATATCTCATAAGAAACCCAGAACAGAGCTTTGAAATCTCTATGGTATTCAGAAACTAAGTATCTGGGTTAAAAAAATTGCTCTTAACTTACCCAGTGTTCAAAAACCTGAACTAAACTCTGCGGGCTGTTCTAATAATAAGAGATTTTTCACCTATGTTATTTTGAGTATTTTTTTTTTTCTTGTGTGGTTTTTTTCTGAACTATGCTGATGAGAAAATATTTTTTGCATACTTCTGGTGGATCTAAAATGGTTTAAACAGTTTGACGTGTTGTCTCCACTGATAATATCTGTAAGACATAAATATGCAGTCAGTTCTAGTTTTCCTGGTTGATCACCAGGAGTATAAAGTATAGAAGATGCAATCAGTATACACTAAAAAACATGACTGAAATACAGTTTCTTCAGTGAAGGCAATTTGTAAAAGATAGAGTAGTGTAAAGCCTAGAAGATCTTTTTAAAATGTCTTAGCTCCTTGTAGCCTCCTCAGCATGCTCCTAACATTTCAGGTGTTAATGATACAGTATAATGAAAATGGCCTCTTTAATGCAAAACTTATCCTGCATTGTTCCTGCATTGAGATCAGATGTCTTTTCATATGGGTTGTTAAAGGGAAGGAAGACTGAGCATAAGCCCACCTGGCTGCACAGTCACAGTCCTGCTGGTGACTAAGACTGTGTGGTAATCACAAACTTGCTGGGCCACTGGGAGACCCTTGAGTGCAGCATAGAGCAGTATGGGGGATGTTGGCTTCTACCTCTGTAAAGCACAGGGGATTCGATAAAACGGTTTGGGGCTTGAGTTTCCCATGTTCTGATATCTATTTTGCATGAAGCTGTTACTCTGCCTCTGCTATGAAGACCCCCAGAATTCTCACACACATGAATAGAGGTGTCAAAGTCAGAATTTGTTCTGTAAATAGATACAGAGCTGGCAGTGTGCTTGCTGATAAGAGAAGGTAGGCTTTTCATGATACTCTTGTTTGAAAGTCCCAGGGTCCTACTTTGAAAATTATTTTTCTATTTTAATTTTCTTCAGCTGACAGATTTAAATTGATGGTATGCTAGGTTGCTTCCTAATTTTTTTATTGTAAATCTCAATATCAAATCAGTTAATCATCACAATTACAAGATACTAGCTTGAAATAATAGTAACAATAAAAGCAACAAAAATAAGAACTGTTGACAAGGTTCTTCATAAATATTTTGGCATTTCCAAGGAATTGAATTAGCTGTGGCTATTTCATTGTGTCCAGCTTAGAGCACATTGGACTGGAACTGGAAACGGTCCACACTCTTCCATACAACAAGTCTGGAAGACTAGGTTGCCCACATGTTTTTTTAAAGTTAGTCTTCTCATGACATGGGATGGAAAAGGTTTTAGTTCTCATTGGTGTTTTGGAGTATCTCACAGAACTAGAATAAAAGTCATCTAAGAAAAGCTTATAGAAAGCTAATAATATATAATCAAAGAAATAGCAAATGGGGGATAATTTGTCAGAAGCCAAAATAAAGATATTAATTTTAACCACTAATTAGTACTAACCATTTGTCAGGAAAACCTAATGACCTAATCGTTAGACCATAATTCTTTATCACCTCATTCCCTGCAGCTGTTCACTGCAGTAATGCAGTTTACCAGTAAGGCACAAACAAACAGCTGTCAAGAGGTCAGCTCTCTGCAGTAAGGGAAGTCCCTAGGGCCAGGCACCGTTCAGAGGACACAGACCTTCAAACTGTTTATATTATTTCCCTTTACATTAAACCTTGAATCTTTGCCAAATGTGAGTATCCCAGTGAGCACAAAGTTCTTGTAGGCTTACTATGATTTTCCGCATACCCTGTGGCAGCAATACTCTGAATGTATCTGCTGTTAAGTATTTACCAATACTTAGAATTGAATAGTATAGAGGAGATTATGGAATAGGAGTTGAAGGGTATAGATTCTTAGGTACACCTAATGATTGTATTTATGTGAACACCTTGTAGCATATGTAGAAAGTGTTTATTAAGCCCTGAATGCTGCTATAACAAGTTGTAGTTTTGTTCCCCATTCTTATCAAACAGTTTACCTGTTGTTGATATGACATTCTCTTTCTTTGCAAATTTTTCACAAATATCATTTAAAATTTGCATGGATTGTCTCACTGACTTTTAGGTACTTATTGAATTAACAAACAACAGAGATTCAATTGGCAAAACTAAAACCACATGAAATAAAAAAATCAGTTATGCCTTCAGTGTTCAAGTAATCATTGCAGAACAGACCATTATCAGCTATATATTGCATAGAGGGGATCCTAAGTATCAAATAATATGAATTCAACAAATTTAAACTGAGTTAATCACTTTCACTTTGTCATCTGTATAGTGAAAGACTATGGTGGAACAGGGGGTTTCTGTGGCTAGGTTTTGGTAACGGAGGGGCGGCTACCAGGGTGGTTTCTGTTAAAAGCTGCCAGAAGCTTCCCCTGGCTGGTGGAGCCAATGCCAGCCGGCTCCAGGACGAGCTTCCTGCCATTGGCCAAGGCCAAGGCAATCAAGAGTAATAGTAACATCTCTGTGATGAAATATTTAAGAACAGAAAGTTATTGCACAGAAAGTATTCCATCCAGGGAAGAGCGGAGTGAGAACATGGGAACAACAAGGTAGACAACAAGGTCAGTGCAGAAGAAGAGGAAGGAGGTGTTCCAGGTGCTGGAGCTGAAGCCCCATGGTGGAGCAGCTGTGGCCCTGCAGCCCATGGAGGAGCCCATGCTGGAGCAGGTGGATATCTGAAGGAGGCTGTGACCCTGTAGGAGGCCCAGAATGGAGCAGAGGCCTGCTGAGGACCTGCAGCCTGTGGAGAAAGGAGCCCACGCTGAAGCAGGTTTTTCCTGGGTAGGACTTGTGGTCCCTGTGGGGGACCCACACCGGTACAGCTCATTCGTGAAGGACAGCACCCCATGGAGGAGTGACCCACGGGACAGCAGTCTGGGAAGAACTGCTGCCCGAGGGATGGACTCACACTGGAGAGGTCCATCAAGGACTGTTTCCAATGGGAGGGACCCCACAGGAGCAGGGGAAGGACTCCTCTTCCCAAGCAGCGGCAGAAACAACAACTGACTTTAATCCTCATTCCCCATCCCTCTGCACCACTGGGGGGGAGGAGGGAGAACATGGAAGGAAGGAAGGGTGGGAGGAAGGTGGTTTTTAGATTATTTTACTTTTCACTCTTTTGTTCTGACCCTCTTAGTAATAAATTTAATTCATATCCCCACTTGGAGTCTGTTTTGCCCATGATGGTGATAAGTGAATCTCTCCCAGCTCTTAACTCATGAATCCTTCGATGTTTTTTAATCTCCTCTGTCCAGTTGCAGAGGGGGATGAGAGAGTGACTGTAGTGAGTATGTGGCGTCCAGCTAGGGTCAATCCACTACGGGTGAAAACACTTATATAAAGATAGGAAATCCAACTGAATTTACCACTGATGATGATGCTTTACAAATCAGTTTCCACTGTTCAAGTGCTTAAGCTTTACCAAGTCCAAACT
This sequence comes from Myiotriccus ornatus, assembly GCA_036023395.1. NCBI lineage: Eukaryota > Metazoa > Chordata > Aves > Passeriformes > Tyrannidae > Myiotriccus > Myiotriccus ornatus. The sequence continues at coordinate 20,516,157 of JAYRBT010000177.1, forward strand.
TCTTTTCTAATTGACTCAGACCTCCTGACAGTAATCTGCACTGTAATGAGATTTTACTTCTTTAAGTATTCTGTGTTCATTATGACTGCAAATCTTATGCCACTGTGCTTATCTTTTGCTATAATACGGGCATATGGATTCATAAGGAGTTAGATTATTTTTATTTTTTGCCTTTGGTTTTATGATTTGATGACCTGTGTTTCAAAAACCCTGCTAGAACAGCCTTATTCTTTTCTCCTAACTGTTTTGCTTCTCAAAATGCACACTATAATCTATACTTTCCACCTTTAAAAATGTAAAGACATAATTTTCATTCCTGTAAATGAAACCTATATTTGAAATGTGGATATCACAAGATCTTTCAACAAATTTCATTTAAGAACTGCTTCAGAACGTACTTCAGAACATCATTTCTGTACTAGTCAAGTACTTAAAAGTAAGCAGCTAAAAGAGACAACTTGAAAATATTTGTTAAGTATGCTAACTTATTCTTTGAACAATTTAATCTTAAACTATTGTTATTTTTCTCTTCTTCTCTGTTATTTGATTCTAAACAAGCATGTAAAGTGGGATTTGTCTAGCCTAATTTCAATGTCTTAAAGAGTGTCTCAGTCTAAGCTAGTTGTATAAGCTCTCTTTATTGAGAGAACTAGACATTGTAGGCAGACAATTCGTCTAAGCTGTCTTAGATGCTCATCTTCAATGAGATGAATCACTCCCTGAAGGTGTTTATTTCTCTCCACTGACTATAAAGGAAGACTAGATTACTAGTTTAGATGACAACTTTTAGTTGTCTGATGCTTACTGAAATGGATCCAACATAAAGTGCCCTGAAGCATTCTGGTTTATGAGGCACTGGGGTATTACTTCTTAAAATACCAGATTTCCAACAAAAATAGTCTACATTTCCTGAGACAGACCTACTTCCCCCTGCATTTCTTCAAAATTAATTTTTAGAATTTAAAAAAAAAAAAAAGAGTCTTATTGATGGTTTTGTATAAAAGGAGAATTTTGCCCAAGAGTTTGGATTTAGTGTTCTTAAGCCATATTGTAGAGAAATAAGTTATGTAAATAGAAATAAATTGCAAATATTGTAAGAATATTGTCATATTTTCTTGATGATTAGTCCCTGTTTGGCTCAGAGTTGTTATAATACTGAATAAAACAAAACTGCCTTACTGGTTTATTATTTACCACCCACTCACATTTAATCTTAGCTTTCAGACACCTACAAATCATCTTGTTATACACAGCTTTTAAAGTTCACACCTTGTTTTTCTTATGAAAATTATAGTATTCATCGATAGAAGAAACCATTAACCAAAAATTCATTATTTTCTGTCAGTGTTGTAAGCTTTTAATATTTCTCCTCCAAGTTCTTATAATTGAGATTGTGAGCAATACTGAAGTAGTGTTGCTCATCCACTGCCAGGATGAGGCAATTTCGGGGAAGGCTAACAATTATCTCTGATAGAACATGCACTTCAGGATGTGTACAGGAAATACTGCAGACTGATAGAACTCATAGAGCTGTTGCAAAGGGCTGCTGAACTCAAACATTGTTTAAAAAAAAACAAAACACATGAAACAAAACCAACAAATCAAAAAAAAAAAAAGAACAAAAAAACCCTATAGAAAAAAATCAAATGCAAGCAAAACAAAACCAAAACCAACCTCTTGACTCATTGTTTTTATTTTAACAGGATTGCTATGGACCTATGTTTACATTACTGTAACTTTTCAGGTATCAACTACCACCTTCTAGTGAGAATAAACTCTAAACCATGTGCATTGGCTCATTTGACAGAAATATTTCACGATTCCAGATTCAAGGTCAAATCAGTTTTATCTGGTAGTCCAGTAAGAGGGGTTGATACAGTATTATTAATAATTTTAAATGTTACTAAAAGTAAAATCATGACCTTAAATTTATCTTCTTAGTCTGTAGAAGACTAGTCCACATTGATGTTTGTCATTTGACTCATAAACTTTGTTCCCTTTGTACAAATACCAAAGAATGAGATAAGAAAAATAAGTTTCCCCCAGATCAGAGCAGGGGATTGCGGTCTACAGGGAGGTTTCCTGAAATGGGGACCTGGATGGGAGCTGGAAGCTCCCTGGAGAGCAGCTGTGGAGGCACGCACGGTGGCCCTCCCACATGAGGTGGCCCTGGAGAGCCTGTTGTTTGGAAAGCCTTTTTCCAGTTTGCAAGGAAAGGGAATGGAGCAGATGCCTCTGAAAGGTGGGACATTCCTCTGCCTGAGTGCAGAGGTTTGAGCAACTGGGCACTCATCCTACCTGACCCTCAAGGCAGAACTGTGGGTGCTTGTCTGAGAGCTAAGGCTGCCACTCCTGCCTGCTGGTCTCCACCTACTAGCTGAGGAGTGGCTGATGCCTACACCCAGATGACGATGCTGAAGGGAGAGTGTTGTAATGGAAGGGTACAGGCAGGGAATGCAAGGAGAGGATGCCATCCTCTATGTCCGTATCCAGCTGCAGTCCCTGGAGCTGTGCCTAAGGATGGATGAAGAGCTGACTGAGAGCTTATGGATCAGGATTCAAGGGACAACAGGAACAGGTGATATTATACTATAGTGAGGGTCTGCTACAGGCTGCCCATCCAGGAAGGATGAGTGGAAGTGGCCCTCTATTGACAGAGAGGAGTAGCCTCCTGTTCACAGTCTCTGGTCTTCATCTTCAACCACTCCAATATTTGTTGGAAGGACAACACAGCAGGGCATAAGCAATTCAAGAGGTTCCTGGAATTCATCACTGATAGCAGCCTGAATTCTGCTCTTCTCATGTCCAGAGTTGAGGTTTTGCTTGTACTTTTCCTTCCGTCAACAGAGATTTCAAACTCAATCACTTCATGGTCGCTGTGGCCAAGACAGCCAACAACCTCCACCTTGATCAAGAGATCGTCTCTGTTGACAAGCGGCAGATCGAGGAGATCATCTTTCCAAGGCTTCTCCCTTAGGACCTGTTCCATAAAGTTTTTGTACCAGCTGTGTGATGCTCTCACTTAATTTCTGTCAAGTTGAAGTTCCCCATAAGGACAAGGGCAGCTGATTTGAAAGTATCCTTTAGTTCCTCAAAGACTTCACCAGATAGATACAAGGGACTGAGCTTTACAGTGTGTCAACACCATGACTGAGGAAGCTAAAGCTAGTATGCTAGTAAGACTTGGGCTTTCTGCCTCCATTGGCTGCCCCGGATGGTCAGAGATGAGCCCCTCTTGCTTGTCCTGCCTGTGTGTACTGTGTGGCACACCCTCATTGTTGCGCTACACCCTCACTGCTGTGCCACAGTCCTGTCTGCCTGCTCCTGTTTGCTGTGCTGTGGGCCGCTCATGCTCCCTGGAGCCCTTTAAATCTGCGCCCATTTGCTCTTGGCCCCGCCCCTGCTTGCATAGATGGATGCCAAAGTTTCAAACTCTGAGCGTCAAAGATCAGGTTGGATAGAACTTTGAGGAGCCTGATGTAGAGGAAAATGCCTCTGCCCGTGGCAGGGGGGTTGTGACTAGATGATCTTAAATGTTCCCTCCAACTCAAAACCGTTTTGTGATTCTATGACTTCCATTTTGAAATACACTACGAACTATATTGCATATATATGTCCTGTGAGTCTGTTCTTTACATTGAGCTTTCTAGGACCTTTAATGTTTTGCAGCTGCTGCCAACAGATATTAAATTAAAAATAGTACTTCTAGGTCTGACAAAATGGTTAATAATAACTAGATTAATGATATTGGAGGTATTAAAACTTTAAAGTTTTAGAAGACTTTTCAACTCTCTGTAATACTCTTCAGTCATTTTTTACATTGTTATTTCTGTTCTTTGGTCTGGACAGGACTGAATTAATATACAATGATATGGTTTCTTTTCATCAATTTGTCGCCTTTCTCTGAAAAGAGAATAAGCCAAATAAACTAAATGAAGGTATCACAAGCGGAAGGACTTCTATGAACTTCTGAAATGTTTAACATTCATCAATTATAATCAAGGTTATTGATTTTAATGCTAGTAAAAAGGCATAGCACTTTGATATAATGATGGGAAACCTGATGCATGCAGCATTAGAAGATTAAAAATAGTGTTCTTGTATATGAACTGTGCTTTTATTGCATATTTCAATTAATTGAAGGGCAGTAATGGCACTCAGAATAGCTCATTTGTTAACAAGCTAGCAAATAAGTTACCAACCATGATGACCATCAGTGTGATGTCTCAAGGCAGCCTGTTACTTTGATTTGGTAATTATACAAAATGAAATTTGTAATACAAGTCTCTGGAGGCATTTCTATTTTTTAGGTACTGAAGGTTAGGAGCTACTATTATATATTTCTCAGAACCTTGCAGACAGCAGTTTATCAAGACTGACCTTTCAGTTATACGATGAAATAGATTACACCCATTGTCATTTCAAAAATTATACAGAGTGGCTAATATTCTCTGTGATGCAGTCGGAAAGCAAAAAACAGGTCAGCATCTGCTCAACTGCTCTAATAATTACAGTTGAAGCAGTTGTTTAAGTTTAAAAATGCATATCGGTAAAATGTACTAAATCAAATTGTACAAGCTCTGTTTTCACCTGAAGCAATGAAGTGACTCATCTATAGTTCTATTGATGAAAAATGTGAGAATTCATAATAACCCATGAAAATTATAAAATACAGTCCAGAAGATGCCCTTTTAAGCATTCTTATACTCTACAGGAAAACAACTTAAACATAATTGAATACATTCTGACAATCCATTTTAAAGATTCCAAGGGAAATAACATTCTGCAGCTGAACCAAATAGATTTATTTTAAGACTGCCATACTATATTTGGGGTATGGTCTGTCAAGTAGGTGAAACAAACATCCTGATCAATTTTAAACTGCTGTAATCTGGTAGAATATATCTCATGTTTGCACAGGGAGATTACTGAGTTTACACGGAGATAACAACAAAAATGCCTATATACATGTGTATATGTACATAATATCACAAATATGTATGCCATGTCATACCACATGTGCCTAAGACACCCTGTGATGCTGCATGTACTTCTGTGTGCATGTAGTGTACTTACAAGTCTATTAGTACAGTACTTTGGTGAATATGTACCAACAGTACCAAAGAATTGCGATAAAAGTCAGTGTACCAGCAAATGCTTTGCTTAAGATTCATCTTAACCTTTCTGTACAGCTTGACTTTGGAGAGCTCACCTCCATCAGGGTAGAAAGTAGACAAAGTTTTCACTTGCTTCACATGAAGCTGCTTGAGGAGCCAGATCTAGTTCAAATCAGGAAACAACTGCATGCATCGGTATGAAACCTTGAAAAGCACAAATGTAGCTGCTTGGTATTTAAAAATATTTCACCGGAGAAGGAAAAGGTAGTGGTGCTTCACCCCTCTGCTTCTAGTGATTCTAGCAATCAGTCCAGTCTGTGACTCCTGTTCATTTGCTGTATGTTAAGCCTCACTGATTAACAAGTTGATAAAATCTTGAACTGTTGGCTGGGGCTCCTCTCCTCAAGGGAACTTTACTCTGAAAAGGGACCACTTGAGCCCTCTCTGCCTAGTTGCAGTGAAACACCTTCATGAGCTAGTTTCAGTATGTACATTTCAGTCTTTCTGTTGATCAAACCTGGCTTACCAGATTTTGCTTATGTTTCTACGACTCAGTCTCTGAAGTAGTATGAGTGAAGTACATAATCAGAATAAGGTGTCTCAGATAACTGCACAAAAAGTAATTTCCATGGAGCATTCTCCAGGAACAGCAGAGGAGGAAAGAAAAAAAAAAAATTGTACCTGCACAAATTTTAAACATTATTGCATTCAGTCAATCAACAATCAGCAAATCTGAGGTAAGGGATTGTTACTGTCTTAAACTGACAGACAACGAAATTGAAGCTCAGAGAGGACAAATGTTTTGTCCAAGTTTACATAACCCCGGCAGAGAGGCACAGATCTTGAGTTTGGCTTGTTACCGTTTTTAAATTTTCCTGATAAAGAAAGGATCACTAGTGAGATGTTAGAAATTTGGAAAAGTCACAGTCAAAGCATTTTTCCTAAATATTCTATTTTCCTTACTGTGAGGGGCTTGTGTCAGTCTTGGTTATGGTAATCCTTACATCTTCTAGAGCAGTTCTTTCTTCTCCCAGAACCTGACTGCTCCTTGTTTTCTAACTTTTTTCCACTTACTAGTGAAACTCTAATAGATTTCCTGAGAAGTCTATATGTATATTTATTGTTAAAGGGCAATAATCTTCAGAATGACAGAAATCACCTTGTTTCAGTACTTGGGAAAAGGGAGAAGGTCCTCTCATACCCCTTGTTATTTCTGACAGATAACACAATGTATAAAAAGAGAGAAATCCACTATTGGCTTGTATAACTCTTGCCGTCATCCTAAATTCCTCTGAGACCACCACAGACATGAGGTTTTGTACAGCTAACAATACAGGAAGAGAAATATTCTGGATATTGGAAGTCAGATATGGAGACTTTAATTTTGTTACATGAATAATTTCAGATAAAATTCACAGTGATTAAAATTCATTATTACTTGTAGACAGCTCTTTCATAATGAAATTGGTGTCTATCCATTCCTTAACAGAAAAATATTAATCTAATTTTTAAAAAGAGTCATTAGGATTGGTACTAAATAGCCCTTTTTCATTAAATCTTTTCAAAGCTGAGATCACCATGGTAGAAAGACAAGACAAATACACTTGTTCCTGGAAACAGGAAAAGTTGAGATGCTTTAACATATACTTAGGATACCTGGAGTTGGTAATGCAGAATGAAAGGAAAAGAAAAAAAGAGTACAAAGAGCCACCATACCATTTCAAACACTGTATTTTTCATGCACAGACTCAATTCTCTCTTCAAGCATAGTCAGTTTCTCGTTAATAGCATGTAAATACAGTAAATACAGCTGCTAATGTGTTATTCTCTAGTCATTTGTTGCAGCTGATTAAGGAGAGAAATGTAAAAGGTTAATTTTCTAATTACATACTCCCCCAAGGTAAATTATGCATGTTATCACATCCATTGACACTCTATAATGGGGACTTTTTATTGCAGTGATTTTCTATGAAACTGTGTATCTTCAAACATTTTATTTTTAGTAAGCAAGAGGATGGAGGGAAGGAAAAAAGAATATCCATCCTATTAGAATTTCTTAAGTCTTTCTGGAGAGCTTGCTGGCAGGATATTAAAGCTTGCCAAAAAAATCTCTTCTCCCTTTCTTCTCACAGTTCATTTGTAATTTCCATAAAACTGTATTAAATTGAAGAGAAAGAATGAGACTGAGCTAAAAAGCACACTAATGTTGAATTCCTCTCAGTAGAAGTTTTAATAAGCAATGACATCTGAAATGACTATTCAACAACAATTTCCTTTGGAAACAAATGCACGTTTTCCAGGAAAGAGCTACGTGAACTCACCAACTATAAGACCTTTTAATTGCCAGCCAGCTGCTGACCACAACTAATCTGAAAGCTGTCTTTCAGACTCCTTGTATTTTCTAAATAAGTGTCAATTCATTAGGGTCAGTAGTCTCCCAAAAATAAAAAAAAAGATTGTTTTGCTGGGTTACCTCTTATATCTTTCAATTACTGTCTCAAATAGTGGACACAGGTGATCACTAGTCATTTAAGATGTCAGCCTTGTTTCATCCTAAAACCAAATGGTTTATATTTGATAAATTTGTAATTTATAAAGGATTATAAATTACACAGTGGGAAAGGCAAACCTAAAAAGGGAGAAAGATGAGATAAGCAATGAGGATGTTTACTTTAATATTTTTCCCTATCTTTGATGTGTATGATGTTAAAAGAGTAGAGCATGGGGATATTACACTATATGGCTTTCATACAATTTGAGTCAAAATCAATCATAATAATATCACACTGCTTTTTACATATATATATATGTAAATATATATATATGTAAATATAATTTTCAAGGCAAAATGTTTTCAGTAGAAATTTTCAACTCTGTAATAAGCATATTAGTATAAAGTAGTAATTTATTCAATGATCATGTGATCCAAAGTTGTGTTGTTCCAAAAACTTGCTAAACAAAATCCAGAGGACTGAAAGTAGTGTAAAACTCTAGACTGACAGATTAGGCAGAGGAAAAAAAGCTGGGAAGGAACTTTGAATTAGTGGCCTTCTTTCATTCCCACTGACAATAATCCATTTTTCATGGGGCACTAGCACACTAGTAGTTCTGTTGTCCTTCCCAGCCTCTAATATAAAGAGGGTTTATGGCCCTTTACTGTTATGTAACCTTTGTATCTCTTCAAAGTTTTTTATCACTTCTGCCTATGTCTGGTGTAGACTGTGTACTACATCTAGTCCTATGAATTTAAAGCAGAATAAACAAAGCATTTAGTGTGTCTGAAATGTAGATACTATTAATGGATACAGAGAGTTCTACTGAGACTGAGTTATGCTTAGTTACACCAATAAAATATTTGGCCCTTTCATACTTTCAGCATCAAGCTGAATCTCTGTTCTTTTTCTCTTCCCCTTTTTCTCTTCAGAAAGGAATTCTGAAGAGTAATCTCTGAAGTTTCATATACTTTATTTCTTCAGTGTCAATTTATCATAACTTTAATACAGAAATAAAACTACTTCTTTTCAACTTTTCATGCTTTCTCTTGTCAAAATGAGCCTGTATCCTGCTCTCTGTCTTCCAGTACATAATTCTTAGAGTAGTTAACGAATGGAAAAAAAGGTGGTGATCCTAAGCTGGTAGTGACTGATGGAGCCAAAACGACAGAAGGACAGATCTTATCTCTTTAAACTATAGTAGATCAGAAATTCGGGTGAGAAAGAAACCAAAGGTGAGTTTGTTTGTTATTAATTAAATTAAGGTTACATTAAGTGCAAGTGTCAAAGCCTAAATGTGGCTTAATAATAACTCTTCAGAGCCTGTTTAAAGGGATATGGAATGTTTCTGCTCTGTGACACTGATCAGTTGTCTAACTAATCCCAGTCAAGTAATGAGTAGCAGCTTTTCACAAGTAAGTGTGGCTCTGATTCAGTCTTTCCTTATATGAGAGTTCTCCCATGAGTCCAACACATTTTGGATCAAGCAGAGATTAGACTTTACCTGGAAGGTAACAGATGGCCACAGAGCACTGTCAAGACTCCAGCACATATACCTGAAGCTTTACAAGACATCCAGTTGTGAATACAAAGAACAGTATGGACTGCTGCTGGATGGATCACCATCAGCTCAAAAATGGTACAAAGACATAGCCCACACCTGTGCATAATCACCAAACTAGGAAATATATAGGACATGAGGAAAAAAAAGCTGATATCTTTGGCCTTGTTGTCATTTCAACAGATCCTGGATCCCACATATGGACATTAGCATCACGGTGCCTGACTGTGGCTGGAAAGACTGAACAACCCTCCTGTGGTGCCTGGCAGACTTTTTGGACACCACACAGAGTTAGGATGTTAATGAGCATGAAACAGAGAGGGAGAGTGAGAGTAAGGGAAACCCGTTTTACTCCAGTTTTAATTTTAAATAAAATCACTCTTTTCTTTAAAGTATTGCTTTGACACTTGCTACACTGTTAATAAAATGCTCCAACAGTATTTCCTACATGCATATATATGAGAGAAAGTTCCTGGAATGAGAACTGCATCAAAAGCTGCATGGATTTGTAGAATTATTAACTGAGTTAAAAAAACCCTAAATTTCAGGGAAAGTTGCTTGCCTTTTGACATTCTACTTCATAGGTTATATTTTGGCGAGATTGTGTGAATCTAATACCAAAACTGACTGATAAGCAGGTAAACCTAATGAAGAGCATACAAAGAAAATACTAATATGATGGCAATAGTGCCTGTGATTGTGGGTTTATTGCTCCTTTTTTGCTTCAAGAATGAAATTATTGTTGTATTTTTGAGCACCAGATCATTTCTGGGAAGAAAGGTACCACAATAATTTACTGCCCTTGTGAACGCTTATCCACCAATAAACTACTTTGATCCCTGGTGTAAGCATATTCATTCTAATGGAATTAGACAAGGCATGAGTTTGGCCTGCGTTATTTATTCATGCAGTAAATGCTATCGCTGTTCACCCATCACATCAAACTAAGTATTCACCTACAATCCATTCTCAGGGCAAAGATTGCTGAACAGCTGGGGCAAGATGGGTGACTGAAGGCCAAGAACCTCTGATATACCACAGTGTATATGCCATTTCTTGTGACTTATATAGGTTAGCTGGAAAATCCTAGAGAGCAATAATCAGCTACTGACAATACCACAAGAATGGATATCAATGCAGAGGAGAACTTGATGTCTTTTTTTTAAATCTGTTGACATTTGTTTTAAATAGATAAAATAAATCTGATATATTACAAATGTGGATTGCATATATTCAAAAGAAGGAGGCTCTTTATTTCTCTTTATGTTGTTGAATATTAAATTCCTAAAATTGAGTTGTAGTCATATCAAAAAATGTTCTCATATTCTGTCTTATTTGAAAGCTCTCAGTTTTCCGTTTTCTTCTACTGACTAATTCGAAGAAAATTCTTCTAAGGAGATTCTTGTGAAAAATCCATTCAACTCTACAGTGATTTTTTTTCCTGTCCAAAAAGTTCAAGAAATGAAGAGTGTAATTTTTTTATTTCGATAACATATGAAACAATATCATGAAAACTTTACATGCCACCTACTGAAGCTATTTGCATCATACTTTGAGCACTTCTGCTAAAATCTGGTTTTGACGCTTACAATACACAAACCAAAGCTGTATGGTACGTGGAGGTTTAAGCAGTGACAGTGAATTTAAGAGCTACAGGCTAGTTCCGTTGTTCCATTAGATTTCACAGTATGAGATTTATTGCTTGTATTTAGCATTGAAAGTGTTTTGGAAAACTTAATATCTGTATCACCCTAATTTAAATGGACTTTAATTCTAACAAAGCCCATTTTGTGCTGGTAGCAAAACACACCTTATAATTTTGCTTTTAAAGACTGTTCAACTAATCTGCAATGGTGTAAGAAAAAGAATTGTTCCGATTGAGAAACAGAGGTCTTTAATTTAGCTAAAGCTGTGGGTCACATGAAACTAAGTTTCCACTACTGTCTGTTAACTTAAGATTTTTGTTTTCATATCTAAAAAATGTTTGAATTTTTTAATAAGATTACACAGCTATCAGTAGTGGTTTTAATTGATACAGCCATTACTCAAATCTGAAATCTACCTACTTCTAATGCTTAAAATCTGCATAGTTCATGAGCTTAAAATTGGCTGAAGATTCCAGATTTTGTCGTCAAAATTCTAAATCTTCTCACAGGATTATATTCAGCAAATATACATTAATTATGCATTACTTTATCAAAACTGGCTTAAAACTTATTGCTCATCAGCCTTGCATAAAGCTTCAACTTATGTTCTCAGGACCATCAACCAGCATAATCATTTTGATGCTGTTAAGTATGTGTCATCTGTTAAAGAGTTTTAGTGTTTAAATTATTTAATTAAATTTTTTTCACTTAAGTATTTTTGTTTTTATTCATAATTCTAGTAAAACAATAAATTTGTTAAGTTAACCAGTGATGATTAACACAGATCTGTGTTCGTAACTTAAAATAAATGGGGTAGTACCTGAGCTGAACTGATGAACAGGGATTTTAGTTCCTTTGAGTTAATACTTTTCAGTGACCAAGTAGTGGTTCGTTTCCTCGGTAATTTTGATCACAGAGTAATGTGCATGTGAAAGCCTCTAACAAAGGTTGCTGTAACTTAAAAAAAAAAAAAAAAAAAAGGATAGTTTTACTCAATCCCTTTAAAACCAGATAGGGGGAAAACCAAACCAAACCAAACCAAACCAAAAACCAAACCAAAACAAAATAAAACCAAAACAAAACAAAAACACAAAACAAACAAACAAAAAACCCCCACCAGCCAGAAAAAAAAATTCAGAAATGTGAGGGATTATTAAGAAAATTTAAGCTACGAAGAGTCGTGAGTGTTCCTTTTTGAAGATAAATAATTTTTGCAGTAATATGGCATGTTGTGCTTATCAGATGCTATACATCCCCGGGGAAAGAAATTTAAGGTAGATTGGAACTGTACGAAATATGTATTTAAATATCTGTAATACTGTGAAAAAAGCAACTTTTGGATGGACCTTTTTTTTTTTTAATGAGTCATAGGCAGCATTTGTTTAAGAAATGCTTTGGATAAGCCATGGGAAATGCTGCTGAAGTCTATTCAAGACCAGAGTGACCTAAATGGCTAAACCCAACATATCAGTCCCTTAAAGCCTCTGCTGGTAAATATTCAGTGAATGGTGAGTCTCCTATGTGTTTCATTTGTGTTTCTTGCCAGCTACCACAAATTTTTACATCTTTCATTAATCACAGAATCCCAGAATATGCTGAGTTGAAAGGGAGCCACAAGGATCTTGAGTCCAAACTTTAGCCCTGTACAGCATCATCCTCAAGAGTCATACCATGTGCCCGAGAGTATCATCCAAATTCTTGTTGAACTCTGCCAGGCTTGGTGCTGTGACCACTTCCCTGGGAAGTGTTCCAGTGCCCAACCTCCCTCTGGGTGAAGAATCTTTTTTGAATATCCAATCTAAACCTCCCCTGACACAACTTCAGGCTATTCCCTCAGGTCCTGTCACTGATCACCACAGAGAAGAAATCAGTGCCTCCCACTCGTCTTCCCCTCACGAGGAAGTTGTAACTGCAGTGAGGTCTATCCTCAGTCTCCTCTTCTCCAGGCTGAACAGACCAAGTGATCTCAGCTGCTCCTCATATGGCTTCCCCTCAAGGCCCTTCACCATCTTTGTTGCCCTCCTTTGGATGCTCTCTAGTAGCTGAATATCTTTCTTATATTGTGGTGGTCAAAAATGCATACAATGTTCAAGGTGAGGCTGCCCAAGTGCAGAGCAGAGCAGGACAACCACCTCCCTCAACTGGCTGGTGATGCTCTGCCTGATGCCCCCCAGGACATGGTTGGCCCTCCTGGCTGCCAGGGCACTGCTGACTCAGATTGAACTTGCCATCGACCAAGATCCCCAGGTCCCTTTCTGCAGCACTGCTTTCCAGGATCTCATTCCCCAATCTGTATGAACATCCTGGGTTGTCCCATCCCAAGTGCAGAATCCGGCACTTCCCTTTGTTGAATTCCATGTGGCTGGTGATTGCCCAGTCCTCTAATTTGTTGAGGTCTCTCTGCAGGACCTCCCTGCCTTCAAGGGAGCCAACACCTCCTCCCAGTTTTGCGTCATCTGCAAACTTGCTCAGTATCCCTTCCAGTCCTGCATCCAAGTCATTTATGAATATGCTGAAAAGCACAGGGCCCAGGATGGAGCCCTGTGGAACCCCACAAGTGACAGGTCTGATGTTGCCCCATTCACTATTACCCTCTGTGCTCCATCAATGAGCCAGTTGCTCACCTACCCCATGATGTGTTTATTCAGCTGTGTGCTGGACTTTTTGTCTGGAAGGATCCTGTGAGAGACGGTATCAAAAGCTTTACTGAAATCCAGAAAGATTACATCATCTGGCTTCCCCTGATGAACTAGGTGTGATAATTTGACATAAAAGGAAATCAGGTTTGATAAGCAGGACATTCCTCTCATGAAGCCATGCTGGCTATGACTGATGGTAACGCTGTCTTTCAGCTGTTTTTCAATTCTTCCCAGAATAATCTTCTTCATAACTTTACCAGGCACTGAAGTCAGACTGACAGGCTTGTAGTTTCCAGGGTCCTCCTTCTTGTCTTTCTTGAAAATCCAGACAATATTCATCAGCTTCCAGTCAGCTGGGACCTCTCCAAATTTCCAAGATGGCTCAAAAGCATTGAGAGAGGTTTTGCAATGACATCAGCCAGTTCTTTGAGGATTCTTGGATGAATCCCATCAAGTCCCATCGATTTGTAGGGGTCCAGCTTGAGCAGTAGATCCCACACAATGCATAATTATACTTGGTTATACATAGTTATTAAAATTTGTTTGTGGTTTTGAAACTTGGAAGGACAATGAGGAATATATGTCTCCTTAATTATGACAGGCAAATGTTGCTCTTTGGGATTATGTCCTGATGACAAGTAGATAATGAAATTTCAGTGATGTTCACTACTATTTTGAAGATTTTAAGTGTGTGTGTGTGTGGAGAAGGTTATTTGTTTATACCTTTTTCATGTCTGGAAACAAAAACTTGTATCAACTGTACTGTTAGGTTAGTGTTTCATTTAGTTCAGATTTATCCCCACTTCAATCTGCAAAGGATATTTGCTGAGTCAGAAGATGAAGATACCTGAAGATATATGTCACTCCAGTCAGTCTAGTTTGAGGATGAGGTGGGAGAACATGCTCATTCAGCATGTCCTTGATTTGTAAAATGCAAAGACTGTAAATAAATTTAGTAAACTTTTAAAATTCTTGAAAAACTTCAGTGTTTGTCTCAGTTTATTCTTCAGACTCAGCTGAAGCTGAAGCACTCCACCTGCTTTCAGTTTTGCATCTTTTTACTAAAATGTTTCCTAAATATAGAACTGCTGGCAGGAATCTCACAGCAAAATGTCCAGTATGTCTTTAAATATAATGGAGATATTCTTTGTTTAGCCCTGCCAAGTGGCTGATTGCTGGCAGCTGAAACAAGGGACAGATGGCCATCCAGCTCTATTTGCACCCTATTGAGATGAATAAGTGACAATCTGCAAAATACTCAGAACTAATGTAAACTGGTTTAACCTCAGGAAACCCAAGAGCCTCTTAGGTTTCTTTGGTGATGTGTAAGCAGATTTTGTGCTTTTTGATGCAGTGTTCTTTGACATAAGGATCTCAGTGCTCCTCACACAAATGCAGCCCATTATGGCCCAAGCACAAAGATAGCTAACTGCTGCGAAATGCTGCAAGGGCATTCTGGTCATTGACGTGAGAGTGATGCTGGACATTGTGCAGTGTTTGCGAATTCGCGCATTCAAGGGTTCTTCACCAGACATGTTTTTTTAAAGATAGCATGATATTTTCTTAGGTCATATATGAAAACAAAACCTGAAAGCTATTGGGCCTTTGTCCTAGGCACATTAGCAGAAGAGATGAAAGTGGAAGACCAAGGTATGACAGAAAGAAAACCCAGTAACAATAGTGAGTTTAAGTGGGTCAAATATTGAGTCTGATTTAACAAACTGCTTCTAACAATGGATTGGGGCAATACCAAGCACTAATAAAGGCTGGGCCAAGAATAGATTGAGAGGACCCCTGAGGAGAAGGATTTGGAGTTCTGGTGGAGGAGAAGCTGGACTTAACATAGCAATCTGTGCTTGCAGCCCAGATAACCATATCCTGGGCTACATCAACAAAAGCATGACCAGCAGGTTGAGGGAAGTGATTCTCCTCCTTTATTCCACTCTTGTGAGATTACACCTGGAGTTTGGTATGGTAGAGTTTACGTCCATTTTTATTTGGTTTATTGCTCTGAAATCCTGTATCAGTCTGTACTCCTGAGAATGAGGCTTCTTTGCTGATAAAATAGAAGTATTAAATTCAGATTTACAGTCTCTGAGCAATCTATACTGCATGAAAGTATTTATCAAGGACTCCAATCCTTTACATGTTTCCAGTCTAATAGAGTATTGATTTATACTCACCACATTTGCTACTAATTTGATTTTTTTTTTTAAAGTGGAGTCACATTCTTTGCTTACCTGGTTTCTTTGAAACCCATACCAGAAAAATTACTGGATTCAGTACCGCTTTAGGAATGTCATTCTCAGGTTCTTCCAAGGTCAAGTCCATTAAAAAATAGATTTGAGCCTCCAATTTAATTTCTTTTGGAATGTGTAGCTGTACAGAGTTTTCAAAAAGTTATTTGACCATGTCACTTGCATAATAATTTCATCCTAACAATGGAAGGGGACTTTCAGGCATATATAGAAACTCATGAATCAGTTTAATATCTCCAATTGTATGTTCAATAGGTTGTAAGAATGGACACAAAGTTCTTTTTCCCATTACCTTAACAATTGGTACTGTGACTTTACTTAGTCGGCCCTTACAATGAGTTATTATTCTCTTTAGTCAGGGATGTCCCCAAAAATTATTTCAGTTTTTTTAGAATATAACCTAGAGGGCTACAGGGAGGAATTTGAACAATATTTCATGCCTTCAGTCTACATTTATCCAAACATTAACATGAAAAAAATAGAATGAAATTATGAAAGTTTTAAGTCAGTCAAGTGTGCTAAGTTAAATGGTTAGATTTTGACTAGTGTTCAAATTACTTAAATATTGGTTTAAAACTTTTTCAAATTTTATTGACATGCTGTCTAATTAGAAACTCTTGGAATCATAAGTGAAACTTCTGTGAGGGTTTGGGTGGTTTTTTGTTTGTTTTTTTATCTGTTTGGGGTGGTTTTTTATTATTAGTCTTGATATGAACATGTATTTTAGATTTTAAATAACAGATGATGGTTTAAATAGAAGTTTACCTGAAATATAGTTTGTGTAATCTCACCATCAACAACTTTACCGTAATTGTCAACAAAGTTGAAATACATATTATTTACATAACTTTAGCATTCTGGATCTTTATGGGTCCTCTGGCAAATGCTCTGATGAGTTAATTGATGATTTGCAAGGAAATGGCTCATGTTAATCTTTCATTTCACTTATAACAATAGCGTAAGAGATTACATTAGTATTGCTTCTAAACAATGGATAAATGCCCTGACTAGCATTGTGTGCAAGCCTATTCAGAGTAATTAACAGGTGTGAATTGTTGTTTGCTGGGATAAGCCTCACGCTGTGCAGCACTTTTGTTGGCTGCAGGCTGCTTTCCTGCTGTATTACTGCCTCTAGATCTCACTTTAATGTAAGATTTTATATATATATATATGTTAATTCTTCATATACTTGTTTATTTTTAAAGTAGTTGAGGCAATAACAGTAAATCTCTTAAAAAAGCTTTCATTTCTGCTAGCTTCTGATTACCTTGCACCACTCCAACCTGTTTTGTCTTTCTCTCTTCAGCAGGGTCTTATTCAATTAAAAGGAACTGCTGTAGTAACTTGTAGGAATATCAGTGTCACTCCTTAACTGTAAGAATGAAGCCTGTTCTGCAGTTTACAGAATCAAAAATCTGCTGGACTGGATTCTTTGCTCAGAATTACATAAGAAAAGTACAGAGAGTACAAACAAACCTATGGGCTTCTGGATCTGTGGGCTTCACCAGCTCTGAAATGGAAATTTTAATTTTGGCTTTGAAATTCTCATACTTTTTTGTGAATTCCAATTGGATTAATCTGTAAAGACATAAAAGAAGTCCTAAGTTATAAAAATTTTGAGGGTTTAGAAATTCAAATTAAAAAGAAACCCAAATTTTTGAAGCTTTGACATGAATTATTATTTCTCTCTCAATAGTCTGTATCTGAATTCCATACACAGATTTCTTTATTAAAATCTCAGACTAAAACTTGTCCATAATGTTTTTTTTACTGTTTGTGTTCTGAATTTAGTTGAGGAAAGGCAAGTCCAGATACAGAAATCAAATGAACTTGTCACTTTTCCCCATGTGCGTCTTTCACCTAATTGTTATGTCACAGAATTGTTTTAACTGGTTTTACCTTTTATAATGTTAAAAGAAGAAAAATTAAAATGTTGCGCTGGATAAATCTTTTTTTCAGTTAATACTACTGACAAGTATTATTAAGGTGCCAATTGATTTAAGTTGTTATAAAAATAAATACCTTTACTGTATTTTACATTTTTGTCTTCTTTGTTATTATAATTCTCAACATTTCTAGAGGTAATACATCATATGTTTATAGCCAAAGAAACAGTTGTATAGTCTAGTCTGTTTTATACCATCAAAAATTTCAACCTCAGAGCAGAAAAGTTGGCCTGAATGGGAGAAGGTGTTTATAAACTTCTTCTAATGACACACTGGGACAAGCACTTTTCCTTGAACTTTCTGACTCTGACTCATTGTCCTGATGACTTTTTCTGCCACTTTAGAAAATCCAGTTTGAAACTTGAAAGTACAGATAAACGATATTATTTATTGTTTGTTTGGTTTTGATTTTTTCCCGTCAAGCTATTCTAACACCAATAATTTATTGTGGCTGAAAGCCTGATGTTTCTGCTGCTGTGTGGGCAGATCCCAGGGCATCTGTTTTTCCACTACCATCTGTAGCATCCAGAAAATACTATCTTCTTGATTTCTAACTGTATATGAACTTTCTGTACTCTAGTGTAATCAAAAGGGGTTTTTTTCCTTCTCCTTTCTCCACACAAGAACAATTGTTCTCTCTTCATTCTCTGCAAAATGTTGAAACAAATGAAATGCATTGTTACAGAATCACAGAATCTGTTAGGTTGGAAAAGACCTCTGAGATCACCGAGTCCAACCTATGACCAAATATCACCTTCTCTATTAGACCCTGTCACTAAGTGCCACATCCAGTCTTTTCTTAAACACCTCCAGGGACGGTGACTCCACCACCTATCTGGGGAGCCCATTCCAATGCCCAATCACTCTTTCTGTGATTTCTTTCTGTCATTTCTCATATTTTATTTTAGGTGTTATTATTTGCCAAGCTGTAGAAAACTATAGTCTTTTTACAGGGAGAAAGAGCAAATCTAAGTTACTACTACCCTCAGTTTCCTCTTTTTCTGGAGAGAAAAACATATTTATAACACACTGTCTTTTTTAATTTTTAATGGAGTACCAGGTAGCTGTGGTCATCATACGTTTTAGACAAATTGTCTTGAAGACTGTAATCTGGACAAAACATTCAAAGTTTTTTAGCAAGACAGTGAACAAGTTGATACCTAATTATGGTGTTGAACTCTTAGAAGATTCTGCCAGTCTAGAAAGAAGCTTTTGTTTTGTTTTGTCAGACTGGAGTGTAATTGTATTTTTGGACTGTTTAATTATTTGATAATATGGAATCTAATTTAAAAATGCGTATGATATCTGTGTTCCCATCACCTCCATTCCAGAGTTCAGTTTAGTAACTAGACTATTTAGTTTTTTCCCAACTACATCTCACAGAAATTCGTCAGCACTTATCTAAATTGTGCAGGGAATGATTTCTTATATTGTGTTTCAACATTAGAAGATTAACACACTGTCTCAACAATTCCACACTTGCACTGGTAGAGTAGAATTATGGAGAGAAATGAGCTGCTTGTTAATTTACAGACTTGAGATCTGTAGTAATCCACTAAGTTTGGGAAACAAAATGCAACAATTCTATCTGCAGAAGTTACCAAATCTTTGCAACTGCTGGTGTCATCTCAAAGGTGGGCTTGTTACTGATGTGCAGCTCCAAGTTACAAACCGAGGTGAGGTATTTTCTATTTTTAATTCCAGTTTGAGCAAAGTAGGGAGCTAGGTGGTAACCCACAAAAGGCTGGCTCCCTGATCATCAAAACTTTACACCACTTGTACATTTTAACAAACAAGGCCATCAGCATTCACAGGTTACAGATTGAAAAACTTTTTTATTAATTAGTACTCAACCCCCATTTTCCAGTTTTATCTTTTGCTTCTGATGCTAATTAGTCCACAGGCACAGTTCTTCTCCCTGTTTGAGTCTGGGGTCCGTTCTGAGTAGCAGGTCAATGAGTTAGTAGTCATGATCTTCCACTGCCAGAATTACCTTTCCCCCTAGTTAGTGCTCAGTTCTGCTGACTTCGCTCCTGGTTGCTATCATCCAGACAACCCATTCATCTTGTCTCTCCTTTTCCTTGAAACAAAAGATTAGCCAAGCATGTGACATTCACAATGAAATTGCTTTATCACAGTTGTCTAGCTATAGCTACTGATTCACCACAAAAAAAAAAAAAAAAAAAAAAAAAAAAAAAGTTTGACTCAAACTCCCATTCAAATATTGAGGGATTCAGATATTGAGGGGCTTGATATCATTGGGTACCAATACCTAAACTGCTAGGCATGTTCCCTGCCTTCTGCCTCCTGTTTGATCACATTCCTGCACAGTACTGCTGCCCCAGAAGTGGGGCCATGTTCTGTGGCTGACTTTCCCAAGGAACTGAAGACTCAGAAAGATGTTCTCCATCTCCCATCTCCTGCTGGCAGTGATCCCATGCCTCTCTTCTACATGACTCGGGGCCTATCTGCTTAAGTTTTTTGTCAGTGGACTAACCCACTTTTTTTTATTAAAAGTAGAAAATCTACATCAATCTACAAGAATATATCAGTTCTTGCTCCCTGCACTCTTCAAGCCAGCAACCAGTGAAGAGATCCCACCAACTGAAGGAATACTCATCTCAGTTCAGGATTTTTGCTATATCTGACTTCTGTGATTTTTAATGTGCCTATCAGGTATTATGATGATGAGTTCATTAAAGAGAGGAGGGGAGAAATTCTTATCTACCAATATTCCCTGACATGAGACAGAAATCTCTAGTTTTCATCAAACAGGTTTACTGATATTATTCAACAGTGCAATATAAAGTCCTTACACCAGAAAGAGCTCAACACAAGACTGATGTTACATATGTATTCCTCAACTTTTTGAATTGATCCTGGTTACTTGTTCTAAATAAGATTACCCAATATGATGTAGTCACTAATCCTATGTGAATTCTTCAAGCTAATAATTGTTTTTGGAGGAGAAGGCCTTCATTAATACTCACTGAATTATAAATTGAGAAAATACCTTATGATTTTTGCTATTTTACTGTAAAGGGAAAGTAAACTTTCATGCATTCTGTGTCTCTTTTGACATACATATACACCACAATTAGCTACCCACACTTCCTTTAAGGCCAAATGTTTTGAACTCCTGAAGAGCTTTCATACTGAATAGATTTTCCAGTCCCTTGATAACTTCTATCTTTTGAAGAACTGACACAGGCAAAGCTTTTGTAAATGGGCCTTTAATCAACATAGATATTATGTATGTAAATTTATTACTATCTGCTTTATTTAGGTTCTTAAGTGTTAACAACAGTTCATATATTTTTCAGATAATGTCTATGTGCAGATAATTTATAAAAGCTGGCTAGAAAAAACAGTAAAAGAGGCTGTCAGAACTGTATTCTCTTTCTTCTTTTTCCACTTACCTTACTCTTGCAGCCCCTTACTTCACCTGTTTATGAATATGAATATTATATGGTAATTGCTGCAGAAGAGATTTATCAATATTGGCTGATATGTTAAAATTATTTAGTCTAGTTCTATCCATATATTGGTTGGGATCACTATGAGGAAATTTTTAATGAAATTATTTCACTGGTTAAAATATTTCAGAACAAGTCATCTGTATTCAAAGTCATACTGAATAATCCAATAGATCATTTTTGTATTTATTTGTGTATTGATAGTAGAGCTGATAAACATTTTTCTGGTTTTTCAGATTTTGAAAGGAAAAATGTGCATGTTGAGAGATGGATCCTCTTTGTTACATGTGCAAAAATATATATATTACACAATAAAATACTGGCATTAAGGAAAAATATCCTGCATTTCATTGTTGTCATTATTAGATTATCAACATATACTATTTAATTTTAAACCTCATTCTCAATTTTTATTCTCATCTCCTCATCCTGTTAAAATCCTACTGCACTCTGGAAGATGAGATAAAAGTTGTTGTCAAATACAGTCATAAAAAGTGAAAAGGGAGTGAGCAATTTCATCTTTCATAAAGAGTATTTTCCCATTACTTGATAATATCCTTTATATTCATCATAATACATAGCTACTAAGACAGGACACATCTTTTGGCAAGTGTTTAATAGCTGGATTTAGAATATGATATTCAGGGTGAGTGCAAATAGGCTGGAAAGTATCTCTGTAAAGATTGAAAATCCTTTCAAGAATCTCAGTAAGTTACCAGCTTGTTGTCATATTTGTAAATAAACAGAATTATTTTTATAATAATTCAGCAGTGTGTGACATTTATTTTAGCTAGAGATCTGAAGAACAGCTTTAGGGCTGAGCAGTGAGTATATAAATATAAACAGTGAGACAAGCAGACAGATTTCCTCTCTATATCATAAGTGCACACGTTGTATTAGTGCCAAACCAGCAAGCTTTGTATACAACAGAATATCTTTTTTAAAAAAAAGGAAAAAAAAATGGCACTGACCTTACGAGCCTCTGGCACTCTCTCTTCAGTGATGAAGAGATATTTCCTATGTGGACTGCACAGGAAAAGGTTTTATGAATAATTGTTTGGCACACTCATTCTTTAAAGTTGCCGTGTTGTATTGGGGTGATCAAGTGTCCCTTTTCAACTTAGTTTGATTGATTGGGGCAAGCAGAATTATTAACTCTAGGAAGAAAAATATAACATTTTCCAGTATTTTGAATGTAAATCAATTTCTTTTTAGAGCATGTTTCAAATGAAATTTTGGGTTGAGGGAATTGTTTATTTTCTGTGTTATGGCAGGGATGCGTTCTCAACAAATTTAATATTTCAGACATTGAGTACCATAAGAATTCCTTCCGAATGCTGTAGAAAATCTCTGATCTCAGTCCTGCTGCTGGATCAGTGTATTTTTTGGACAGTGCATTTTGCAGAGCCAAACTGAGCTTGAGCAAATTCTAAGGCTTGACCCATTTCTACTTGATTGATTTCATTATTATTGTTTATTGAAATACTAATGTAAGTTTTAAGAAACACAGTTGGCTTTCATGACAGCCCATAGCCATACCAGTGAAAGGTGGGTACAGTATATGCAGTGTGTGTATGACATAAAGTGAGTGGTGCTAAAAACCAGTGGAAAGTAGTCTAGGTGCCAAACCCTTCATGAAAACATTCAGAATATACCTCATAGAGAGTGGAGGCACTTAGCAAGTTCTCAAAACTCCTAGTCTGGAACACCCCATATGTCTCTTTTATACAGCTATAGAATTGCCCTAGGCACATTAGCTTCCCAGGCTTACTGCTACAAATACCTTGTCAAGGGTTGTAGATAAAATTTATAAATGTTATTATTTTTAAATGATTTTATGAATTATAAACCTTTTTGAATTATGTCACAAAAATGTTACTCCTATAGGAGAACGCTGAGGGCAGCAAAGCTTGAAAATAAAATAGAAAGGTAGAACCATCCCCAGAATAGGAAGATCAAAGACAACATTAATTAACCTGTAAGAGCTCTGAACAGAATTGTTTTACTGCTCTTTCTCAATCTATTTTGTTTTTTCTTCCTGAATGCTTACCGGTCTATGCCTAATAAAAACCTCTTGTACTCAGTCAGAGATGGGAGACACTATGTGACAGGATGGGCCACCTACAGCTTCTTTCTTAAGCAGGTTTATTGATTTATTGACTCAGGACTTGATTTCTTTTACAGAGGCAATTGATTGTTAGAAATGCTGAAGAACTATGCTCTAGTCATATCTAGATGTATTGTCTAACAAAAAAAGCTATCAGTAAGAAAAAGAAATCTGTATCCCAGGCCTAGAAACATACAGTTCTAAGCAGTATTCTGCAGCCAATTTGCTCCACATAGAACTCAGGATGTCCTGGTTTCAGCTGAGAAAGAGTTAATTTTATCCTTAGTAGCCGGTATAGTGTTGTGGTTTTTGGATTTAGTATGAAAATAATGTTCATTACACACGGATGTTTTGGTTGCTGCTAAGTAGTGCTTATCCTAAGCCAAGGACTTTCTGATGTCTCATGCTCTGGTAGTGAGGAGTTGCACAAAAAGCTGGGAGGGAGCATAACCAGGACTGGTAACACAAGTAGGCTAAAGGGATATTCCATGACATAGTATGTCATGAAGAGTATATAAACTGCTAGCTGTTACCTAAAAAGGGGATTATTGCTGCTAGGGAATGGGCTGAGTATCAGTCAGTGGATGGTGAGTAACTGCATTGTGCATCACTTGTTTCTCTTGGATTCTGTTACTCTCTCTCCCCTCACCTTTACTATTATTGTTGTCATTATTGGTATGATCGGATTGTTATTAATTGATATTACATTTTGTTTCAATTATTAAATTGTCTTCTCTCAACCCATGAGGTTTACCTTTTCTTTCCAATCCTCCTCCTCAACAGGGTGAGGTGAGGGGAGTGCACGAGCAGCTGCCTGGTACTTAGTTTCTGTCTGGACTTAAAGCACGACAGAAGGAAAACTCTAAGAGGAATGACTGAGAATACCAAACAGAAATATTTAACACATGATCAAATTTCTGCTTGTGCCATCTGCTAAAAAGGACCCAACAATGTCAGAATTTGGTAGACTCCAACCTGTGATTCAGGAAACTGCTTTTCCAAAGGATTCAGGGAGCTGAACTAAGAGCAGTGAAGCAGCATCTGAATAAAAAATTAGTTACAGAGTAACCTTGCTTTCTCTGTGGACTGTACTTACAGTAATAAAAAAATAAAATGAGATTGATTCTGAAGATTTGAGATTTAAATTGGCCTTTTTTTTTTTTGGTGATTATGACACTGTAATGAATGAACTTTTTTTTGTTTTAAAATATTTTATTAATGTGGTGTCAGTCCTCTACACTTCCATCACAGTGATATCTAATTCCTTGATGCATAAATTTCCCAATATATTTACTTGCAACAAGAATGTCAGGAGACATTTTGCTCCCTGCTTCTTGTTTAAGCCACTTAACTACAGTTATCCTTATTTTCACACTGGGCCATTAATATGAACCTACCCTACAGCTGTGGCCTTTCGGTCTGGCCTTCCTATTTCTTTATTAGTGGTGTTCCTCCTCAGGAATGGCAAATGGATATTTCCTTCCCTTGCAGTAACACAATTAACTAAAATAATGGGTTCTACCAAAGGCAGAGAACTGCAGCAAGAACTGTAGTCTCTTACCTGTTCTGCAGTATGATGATAATAGGAAAGATAGAAGAAAGTGTTAATTAGTAACTCTTCAGTCAAAGATCATCTAGGTCAGGACAGTGTTTCATTCAGATTTCTTTAAGAAAGGCTAACTTTGAGTAAAGGAAGAGCTTTTATTCCTGTGCATGGCAAGGAAGATAACTGTTTCTTGCATCTCTGTCTTAGCAGCCATAAATGATCACAAAGCATGAAGACCAATAAATAGGAAAGTGGCTATTTTATAAAGACTAGGGATGTGGAACACTCTCCCTCCAGAGCTGCAGCTGTTTGAAAAATGTGTTTAATAAAGCCTCACACATTTTTAAACTGACTACAATTTTAAGGCACAACTCAACAACAAAGGTCCAAGTCACTGAGCTATATGTTCAGCTTCTTAACTAAGACCTCAGTCACTTTAGAAGAGTTGTATAAAACTAAAATGCACTAATTTATGTGCCTTTTTGTCTTCCTCAAAATATATGTATGTCTCTGTGTATCTCATTACCTTCTACTAAACAGTGTGACCATCCTGTTAAACACATCTTACCACATGCTTTTTTATGACCACAGTTTATTGCACTTTAACCTTAGTCTCTATGAAGTTTGTTATTATTCAATATACAATAACCTATTTTTCAGAAATGTTGCTTTCTAAGTTTTCAATGTTAAAAAAAAAGAAAAAGAAAAAAGGAAAAGCAACAGGCAATTTACTCTTTCTCCTCTGATTTTCCTTACTTGGAAATGCCTGACATTTTTATGCTATTTGGTCTCTGCTACCAAAAGATGTGTTCTCTTCTTCTCTCCATATCACTTATCATCCCTCCTGTTTCTTCAGGTAGATATCCCACCCATTTGCAATCCATTGTCATTATCTTTTTCTTTCTTTGGCAACTTTTGTCACTTGTATGCCTTGTGTGTACAAATACCCTTGTCTTTCTTTGCTTATTTGTTGGTCACACCTGCTCGCAGTTATGTAAAATGCTAATGGATTACAGGTGGCTGTGTCATCACAGCCATGTAAAATACCTAAATAGACTTATTCACAATGTGCATTTATCTTTGGATTCGAGGCTTAGTAATACCAACTGCATCCTACCTAATGCACTTTAAAATCTATAGGTGTCACAAGTCTTTCCTTTTGATGCATTTTCATTTCAAATTGTGTTGATGATGCCTAATATCTGCTGACATATGTATTTTAAAAAAACATGTCTCTTGTGCTCAGTTTTCCAATATGGCTTCTTTTTTTGAGTGCTAAACAATACTACATATTTAGTTAGCTATCCTAGGATTCCTCTGGCCTACCTTTAGCTCAGATTAGATGTCTTATTTTTAGATGATTACTCCCTCATGCTTCATCCATAGTCAAGAGAAAGAGAGGCACAACGAGAAGTGATTCATCTCTTCCTAGAATAGATGTCTCAAGTAGGTGGGCTTCATCACAAGTAACTAGTACTTTAGCTGTAAGAAATTAAATCTAATTTTGATTAAAAAAGGCATAACTATCCATAAAAGGGAATTTATGAGGTTTCTATACTTTCCCAAGCAAACAAAAGTATATATAAAATTTGACTTTGCGTTATATCATTCTCTATCAATTAATGTGTGCTAATGTTCAGTTTTCATTTTTGATCTGAATATATTAACTGCTATGTTATTGCAAGAAGCAGATGAATGATACTGCTTTTTAGATCCTATAAAATGGATCCATAATTAATCCTTACAGAAGGTACAGACAACTAACTAGGAAAAAAGGGAATTACTGTCAAACTGATTCAAATTTTACACTAATGGAGAGACTGAAAAAGATTGGTTCATTTTCTACTTGCCAGTACCACTGTTCCTACAGCTACTGATATCTTGGATAAACTGAAACATTTAGAAAAGGTAGCACAGGGGATCTTTTTCACTTAATGATTACCATGTTGCTAATGTTGCATAGTAGGTAACAGAAAATAAATATGTTAATAAGATCCAATGTAGCATAAGACAGATGACTCATGCTGTATCAGGATAAAAGTACTTATGCTATTATCATCTTTTAAAACTTCAATAAGAAAAACTTGTAGGTTCTATTATCTATCATGCAGTTCTGCAGTTAAGCTACTCCATCACAAAACCTGACGAATTCTTTCTATATTACAGCACATTTCATATTATATTCAGCATCAGCATAACTTATCAGAAAGAAAAGCAAATATAATTTTGCCCTTTGGGGATGGTGATAAAACTTCAGTTATTCAGTTTCTCTTTGCTCTCTCTCTGACTAGAGTTCTTTCAGATGGTAACATGAGTGTTTTTCAGGCAAGAGCAAGTGAGGGATTTTTAGGTGCTACTCTGTGAAAGTATTACAACTTGCCATTACCACTCTGCTTGTGGTTTCAAACGAGACAGAATTCTTCATTTCTTCACAACAGTTTGACATTTTTCAGTTTCAGTTCTGTTTTACTTTTTCTGGTAGCACATCCTCAGTGTGTGAGAGTCTCCACTGAATCTGGTTTGTGAATTTTATAGAGCTTAGCAGGCATTTGATGATCAAGTGTGATGACTTTACTACATGGTGATGAGAATCTCTTTAGGATAACAAGGTATTTATTCTTGACTTTGCTATAAATTTTAGCCTTTTAGCTCATATTGGCATACAGACTTGTATATAAACATTAGGGACATTATGAACAGAGAACAAATTGGAATAACAGGGCATAAAAGCATGAGGAGGAATGGCAGGAATGGCACACAGGCCAGTAGGGCATTAGAGTGTACAGGGCATCCACAGACAGCTTCTCAGGACACACAGATCTAAAGAATAGGAGGGAAACCTAAAACTTGGGCATATGCTATTGCATATTTTGGTTTGTCCACCTAAAGGTCTTCTCTCTGAAAGTCTAATAAAGATTTTGGGGTTCTTTTCTTTTTTTTTCTTTTTTTTCTTTTTTTTTTTAGGTTACATTTTTATTTGTCCTTCTATATGAATTGTTTATAGTCAGAAGATAAGGGTTACACTAATTCCAGACAAGCACAATTAAAATCACATTTAAACATAAAATAAAACTTATCAACTTTTTAATCTGTATTATTAACTATATTACCTATGACATTTCAGGAATTATTAATGCCCAAATCACATATATATATACATATATATACACACACTATAAATCATGTATATGTATATATATATATATGATTTGGTCATTTTATATATATATATGTATATGATTTGGTCATTTTATATACATATATATAAAATATATATATATAAATATTTTATTTATATATATATATATATATATATAAAATTATTATTATGTCTATACCGTATAATTACCCAAACTGTGTCAAATTCTGTAATTTAAATATATGGCCAAGTTGAAAGTCCCGAAGGCAGTTTTAAAGTAATGTAACAGCATTAGATTTTTTCACAATTTTTTATTGTCATTGCAATGTATGCTGTAAAGTCTGTCTTTTATATCCATTGAAAAGAACAAGGAAAATTAACACTATGCACACACTATGCTGACAAATGCAGATTCAGCTTTGTCTTTTTGTTCAAGGCAAAAACCTATGGTGGAATTAACATGGTGGTTTCAAGTGTATCAATGCTGTTTCGTTTGAATTAAGTGGATGAAGTGCCAAATGCCAAATTGCTAATGGCCTACTTTATAGTCAAATGAATATTCATTCTATTTAGAGAAGAAAAAGGTATTGTTCAGTGTTGAGAAATAATAGTATTATGTAGCAGAAGTGGACAATGATGAAAAGTCAAGTAGTTTAGCTTTATATTGGGCTATACACCTACTGTTATAGAACCTGTTGATTCCAATCCAAATTTGTGCTTCAATGAGGCTGCAAATAAATTTGGAACAGTGTATATGACAAATACTTGGCAGGCCTTGGAAGAGTGTAACCAAGTAAGTATGCAGCTAGATGGGTCTGAATTAAACCGAAGAGATCAGCTATCTCTCCCTGCCACTGCTTACCTTTTAGATGCTGAGAATACCATCCTCAAAGCTCAGAAATTTAATGCTGAGTTTCTAGGCTCCTATTTGACTAGAAACATATTCCATGAAAAAGGATGGTATGGATGGGATTGAGAAGAGATTGACCTACACACAATAGAGGAGTGGAAAGATGGACAAATTTATGCTATAAAAAAAGATAAATTTGTATGTGTCAAATCTTCAGGCTGATTTTTGTACTCAGATCTCATGAAAGAAGTATGAAAAGCAAAAAATTTTTTTTTTTTCTGACCAGACCATGATTTATATGGTGCCTCTTCCTTTGTCTTTTCTTCAGATGTTTCATAAGATGAGTCTATAATATTCTATGTAGTTTCATACAGATATATCAACTTCACAGTTCTTGTTAAAGTCCATGGGAACTAACCATCTTGTCTTTTTTTATGATGAAAGCCCATAATCTCTTCTGAGCTAGTATATATATTATCAAATGTTAGGTATATATTGTAATAATACAAAGACAGATCAAGTTCTTAAACAGATATTAAGTTACTCAGCTAGAACAGTGTGATTTAAGTCACCTTCCAGAGAGAAAAAAAGTTGCAGTCTCTTTTTTTTTGTTTTCATGTTCTAGAACTTTTGTTTCCTTGCTGTGATTTGTTCATGGAAAAGACCTTAATCTTCACCAATACAAGAAGGAAAAAGTCCTGTGGGTTTTGAAACATTTTTAGTGGTATCTACATAGTTTGCTAATATGCTAGGTACAATGTAATAGGAATTCATATAATTAATGTAATAGTAGTGAAACCAATGTTGTATACATCTTTACATCACTAGTTCAGTTTACTAACTGAGAAGGTAGTTACCAAATTCCTTGATTAGCAATTAGTCAGATTGAAACAGTTAATTAGGCTTTCTGCTGATTTAATTGTATGGCACATTGAAGACTTTCATCTTACATCAAAATCTTACATCTGAACAGTTCAAAATATAAAAAATTCTCTACTATTTAGTCATTAGGTTAATGTTCTTAGTGATTTCGTTTTCTCATGTAAAAAAACACAAAAGAAAGAAATAAACTTTCTGAAACTATTACAAACAGTTACCGTGGCAACAAAAATTGCTCAAACCTCAGGAGTCTGTGTAGAATCTTTAAAATATATAATTTTTAACTCTAACCAAAGCTCTTTACATATCAATTTTAGTATAAAGAGATTATTCTCTCCCCAGTACTATATCAAGAGAAATAAACTGAGATTTATCATTAGTGTGTACTGAACAACTCAGCATACTAGAAAATTAAAAAAAAAAAAAAAGAGAAAAAGAAAAAAAAAAGAAAGAAAACAAGCTACGTTGTCACAACCTTGAAGAAAGCATTGGCTATTTTACCTAGTCAGTGGTTCTAAAATAATCCAGCAACTTTTTATAAAACTAAGAATTGGCATGCTACTAGAGAGGTGCTGAAAATCTAGGCCTCATTCAGTCCCCAAATCATTGTCACATATTACATATGGTATAGCACTTAAAATATAGTGGTGTCTCTTTAACATGCAACCATCTTAGTGAACATGGGTTTCAGTATGAGTCTCTTTATCAAATTTAAGTCAATATTTACTTTTCATAATGGTTTAAATTGTGGAGCTGCATAGTTCACAGTATACTAGGCAGAAGTTCTGTTTGAACTGGACAAAATGAGGACCTCATGTGAAACTTTTTAATTTAAACCCACAGGAATTACAGTCTCTGCCCCACTGGTAAGAAAAGATGTTTGGCATGCAGATACAGATTGCATGCTCTAGTTCCAGGTTTTTGATAAGTCGGTTATAGAGCAATGAAATGTGGGTACCACATTAAGAAATTACTGTTAGCTCTTCAAATACCACTTTTTGAAGCTTATTTCAAGAAAACTCTTATTGTCATTTGAAAGTTATATGGGTATTTTTTGCTATACTCTTTTTCAGTTTTCATCTGTAAATCTTGATACTAGGTATAATCCTGTTAGCATTATTGCCTGGATTTGAAATATATGTCTAATAAATTCTTGGTGTTCATCAGTCTGAGATCTCTTCTGACGTAAAAAGGAGATATCAAGTATTGGAACAAAAGTCAGTGTTATCCAGCTATTAATCACAAGAATAGGCATTTTAGGTATTTCCTTTTCCTTTTTTTTTAAAGACATAAGAAGTAGTCAAGTCATCAAAAAGCATATTCTAGTAAGCCTGAAATTTAATTTGTTTTTTCCAAAACATTTTCCAGAACTTGGCCCAATCCTTTTCTTCAGTATTTTTGTAGTAAAAAATAGTAGGCTGAGCAATTCTAACACCACATAAATATATTCAGTATAAGCATAAATATATTCAGTATAAGCAAATTTGATATGTTTCCACACTTAATCCTAGCCACTGCTGTTTGGGAAATTGAGAAGATTCTGATTTTAGTTTGTTTCTTACAACAAATAGTTACAGTACAGATGAATTTCAGATATGTACACTAAGTGTAGATTAGAAACATTTGTAAAATGATAGGTATCACAGCAGCTTGTGCATTTGAGTAAAAGGGAAAGAAAGAAAGAAGTATTGCCTTGTAACAACAAAGCATAGGTAATGTTGTCCTTCATATTTAGACTGCTTATCTGTCCAGTTTAGAGGTAAAAATACGAAGTGAACTAGATGATCTACTAAAGTTTCTTCCAAACTTGTTTTTTATGATTGATCTACTTTAAAATTTTCTCTCTGATCTGTTCATCTAACACCTCTCTGCAAGTGTTTTATACACCTGCTTTTTTTATTCTCTTGGATGTTCCAAAGGAGAAAAAATAGTCTATTTAAATAAGAGATAAAATTACCACTCATTCAATTAAGAGTGTATTTGAAAGTAAGTTAAGCAACAGGTTTTGTCCTTCTTCAGCTGAGAACAAGACACAGTTAAAAAGTTCATCATGAAATTGCCATATTGAAGATGTCCTTGTTCTGTGCATATTTTAAAAGCCAAAAAGACAAAACCTCTGACAACATAATTCCATCAGAAAATAGCTTAAAAGACTTTTTGTCCTCCACCCACACCTCTAAGAGAATGAATCTTTCTTAACCAAAAGTGCTTGTTCTACCCAGAAATATTATCTTTGTCCCCAGGGTAGTCTCTGACTTTCAGAGCCTGACAGCTTCCTCAAAGTTTCCAAATTGTATTTTTTCTCTGTTTCAAAGCAGAAGATTTTTGCTAACCTCTAACTGGAATCAGGTCACCAGCAGCTCTCAGCCACTGAGCCCTGGTGCTGATGAAGTTTTCACACCAGTATTTTTTATTTCTTCATTTTAAGCCATATCCATTACAATAGATGTAGGTATTTAAGTCAGAATGATTCTGTAGGCTTGGCTAGGATAAAAATGACAGTCGTGGTTAATAATGGTATTTGGAGAAATCACTGTTGCAAATAATGTGCTAATAACCATAAAGATGTTACTGCTGCTTTAAGGAAACTGTGTAATAACTTCCGATTCCTTCATGTCTGTGTGGATGGAAATCACAATATGACTAAGCTTTTTCATGAATTTTAGCGGCTTCTGTTCCACTGTATAGACAAAATATTAAAAGATATAATTAAAATAAAACTTCATTTTTTCAAAATCACAGAAATTAGACACACCTGTACACTGTGGTTGTTTTCCTTGCCCTGGTAAACTAACAGAGGTGTGCTGCAATTAAAGAAATGTGTGGAGTTTTTCTCATGACAAAAAGATCACAGAGGACACCTACAACTGAAATTAACTTGATTCAAACCAGGACCCATAGTCCAGAACTTGGCTGTTCTTGTCTTGGAGCTTAACATTAGTGAGGTAAAATGGGACAAAAGCAGCAACACTGTGTCAGACCTTCTACAAGACTGTTCACAGTTCCCACCAATATACATGTCTGGTGATTTATGCTGAACAATCATTAACCATCATTAAAAAGGTTTAAAACAAACAATCACAGTACAAAGTGGAGTGTCATTCATGAAGAGTGTAGTTCTTCATGTTATTTTTTGTTTCAAGGCTCTTCTTTCACAAGTTTTGAAAAGCTATTTTTTTGTGTCACATCTGCATGTAAAGTCAAGAAATACTGCTTGAATGCACAAATCTGAACACATTTCATATGACCTTTTCTATATTGGGCATAATTCTAACATGCATGTGGAAAATACTGGAAAGTTAGTACCAACATTTACAATAAAAACCTGTATGTTCAAAATGGGAGGCAAATATTTGAAAATAAAACTTCTGTTCTTGGCAATTTTAATAATTTTCTTGTCCTATCAATCATAATCTTTGAATTCATTCTTGTAATGCCCTTCTTCATTTCCTTCTTTGCCATCATATTAAAGTTCTCATTCTCACCTCCAAACCTCTGCAGAATATTATGTGACCTTATATCTCAGTTCTCAGTACATCCCTCCTCATTTTGGTTGTGCTGCTATAGTTACTGATGTCAACACTCCTATTCTTATTTTCAGGCTTTCTGCCATGCCATTCCATATATAGAAAACAATTCATAAAATTCAGTCTTTGCACAGAGACCCAACCACTGTGTCAAAGAGAAGTTTTCTACATGTGGACATTTTATAAGAAAAATAAGACTATTATTAATTTTCACCTCCAAGTTGACAAATGTCTCAGGCTGTTCACATTTTATTTATTTTTGTCTTTTAGGCTGAAAATTTTCTGTGTAAAACCTAGTAATACTTGAGAGCATATATGTACTAAAAGGAAGTTAAATTTCCATAGGTGAAAAATAAGGTGTTTTCACCAAAACGTGCAAACCAATTTATTTTCTATGCTTTATTAATATAGCCACTAGTGTTCTTGGCTTTTTAGATCAGGGAGAACAGTTTTTGCATATCATTGACTCATCCTCTGAGGTGACCAGTGGTGAAATGCAGTTTTAAAAGCAGAGAACCTTATGTTGTATTTTAATACGGGAAAATACGACCATGTCAGACTGGATGGCTGACAACGTGTAGAACGGTCACACTTCGGTCATCAGTTCTAATGTAAGGTAAGTCCCAGTGACTAAGTCTAGGTGTTACCAAGTGACCACCAGATGAACTGTGTAAAACTACTGGCATTTCAACCTGCATGTTAAATGACAAGAGTCCACAAAGAAGGAAACCCTGCTGTAGAATTTTCCAACAGCTTGCAATTGGTAGTCTCAGAAGAGATACCAAGGGTGAAAAAAGAAGCCCACAAAGAATTACTATTTTTTCATCAATAACACAGTGCTTCAGTCAGGACTGAAATACAGTTTAGGACTCGAGTGCCCCTTACAAATGGATGTGGTATTATTTTTGTCTTTGGATCTACAGGTTGGTCCTGATTGCATAACTGATCTTGGTGTGTGGCTACAGGTAAAAATCACATGCTGTGGACTATTCTTATGCTAAATATGCCATTTAAGTACCCATATTGGGAGACTGATCTACGTATGTAATCTCTGTAGTAAATAAAAATGAGAAATTCTTTTGAGCTCAAATTCAGAGTAACTAAATAAGTTTCTAAAGGCATCTGACTTTGCCATAGAGGGAACATACAGCACTTAACAGGCTATATGGACTTGCTAAATTAAGAGTTTCGTATCAGAACCTTTCAATTTTCCACGAGAATGACTATTTTAATTAATAAATTTAACAGTTAATTCATTTTCATATTCCTTTAAGCCAGATTCCACTGAATATGCAGACATTCAGTCTGATAACAGTGTATCAGAAAGGCTTTACATTGATAACTCTAAATTGTGAGTGGTAGCTTGTATAAAACTCGTGCAACTGTCCCTCAAGAATGTTTCAGGATTATAGGGGAGTGGAAAAGTTGGGATGAAAGTGGGTTAGGATTCCACGGAAAATATGAATTATGTATGTCAATAGTGCCTCTTTATAAGCTTAATGAGGTTGAGCAGTTTATTGTAGTTTATTTGTGAGCCATTGAACCAGTCAAAAGCCAGAAATGGTAGAACTAGAACCAACCTTCTCTTCTGTGGTCAGCGGTCTCTAGCAGTGCTTTTACTATTCAGCTGCAAACACGAAGTACCTCATTAATAATAATGAAACCAAGACTAGACATAAGTTTTGTATGTATTCTGCAGCCAATCCTCAAAGGTGTAGTGATTTGGTTGATTTAGTTATTACAAGTAATGTGGAAGTTCATATACTTTGCCAAGCCATGGGTGTATTAGACTCAGTTTAACCCAACCAGGTTAGTATCAGACTACGAAGCTTAGACTATCAGAGCAGACTCAGAACAGAGAGGACAATGCTGCCTGCTGGTTCCTACTTCTAGAAGTCTTGTAGAAAGTGGATGGCACAGACATAGAAGGAAGTTATGAAGGTTATGTCTGAATGATGTTTCTGACAGATTCTGAAGAATCTGTTTCTGGCAATCAAACATGAAAACATCTCAATCATAAGGTACAAACCCTATGCAAAACTTCTTATACATACTGTCCTTTCTGGTAAGGCCCTGAAGTTACTCCCTGCAAAAAAAACCCACAACCCTAACCCTAAAGCCCTGACGACCACGTTGGGTGCCCCATGACTCCACAAGTGCCATTGGTGCTCTACCACCATTCCACATGCCCCATGGAAGCACCATTTACCCTATCACTATATTGGATGCCCCAAATTCCCCATGTCAAGATGCCCCACTTGCCATGCCAAATGCTCTATAACCATGCCAGGTGACCCACAGCCATGGCCATGGCCACCCTATGGATACATTGGGCGACCCATGGTCACAGCGGATGCCCTATGGCAACATCCTTCTCTTCACGTGGAGGGTATTACAATTTTTTCTGGTTATACGTAACATTGTTTTGGGAGTGGAATACAAAGAAAGAGGAATTACCTCAGTGGAACACCCTGTGTATAGGAAAGCACTGTGGGGTGGAAAAAAAAAAAAAAAGGCTTTCCAAACAAACTTTCTTGTTGAAAATATATTTTGACTGCTTCATTCATTTCATGTTGCACAGTTTCAAAGTTGCCAAGGAACAACATACCACCAGAGGATTGTAGTATATCCTTAATATCCCAAGGGCAATTGCACATGGTATCTTTCATGTTTTTCTCACAGATGGCATCTATTGCTGTGTTTTTTAATAATCCCCTAAGGTGAAGATGGATGACAGCATCATCTATTCAAACTGTCAGAAGGAGAAAATTCAACACATTTATGGTAAATGGATGAGAACTTTCTCATTTGTTGTGCTGTTGACATTTGGTTTATCTAACAACTTCTATCATACAACCATTGGTGGGACCATCTCATGAGATTATCTTCATTGTCCTCCTTTGCCTAAAGCTGTACCCAATTAAAGACCTTTTATTTAATGGACATTTGATTCTAGTTTCTCAGTCTCTGTGTTATCAAAAGTTCAGACTCAGATCTATCTGAAATATACCTCTATTGCTCTAATACTCTGGCACTAAGAAATCTGTCAACTTTTAAAATCAAGTGTATGTATTTCAAGATTGCTAGTCTGCTACACTCATGAGTGTTGGTAACAGATTAGGCTAGGTGGAATAACAGATTCACTGATTTCAGATTAGGTTTATGTTGCAAAAATATTATGTCTGCAGTATGAGTATCTCATATTTTTTAATTATAAATGGTGTCACCATTTATCTTACATATGTATTACATTATTTGATTTTCCTATTTTTCTCTCTTTTCCTCCTGCATCCTGTCGAACAAAGAACTGATCAGTCAATTTGCTTTAATTTCTTTAGTGATTACTGTTACTGCTGATACTAAAAGACTCAGTTGTTATTGCTGACATTGACTCCTTCCTATTCCTTTTTTTATTTTATCCATGAATTATGTCCTAGCTAATAGTCAGTTAACAGTTTGGAGAATGGACTGTTGTACATAGCCCAACACAACAGGCTTAGAATTGATTGTGACCTCTAGTATTACTGTGACGGGAATATTCAGTATATTTAACATTTGTAGAACTATAAAAAAAAGCTGATTTTCATTTTTTTTCTGGCTTGCTGACTGAACAAGCAGAACAACAAATGAAAAGCAACAACAAAAAAAGGGAAGTGGATGTGAATGGGAGGAGTTTCGGGTAAAACAATGCAACCTGAGACTGAAATGCTTAGACTTAGCAACATGTGCTCCATGTGTAATCAGTGGAGACAGGTTTATTCAGAAAATGATTCAGCCAGCCTCTATGAAGAGCTATATAAAGATGAAAAATATTTAGAAACAAGTCTCTCACTCCTGTTTTCTTTTCAGTAGCTTCAGGGCTAGAAAGGAAAAGTAGTGCTCCTAGAGATGCAGATAGATAGACTAGATACTATTGCTTATCTGAACAGCATTATTTATTTAGCCAATTTAAATACAGAGAATCCCACTTTAAATGCCTACCTGTGGCCACAGTTAAAACATTTATATTTCTAAATAAAACTGTTTAATTAAAAAAACTGAAGTTTAAAAACATCTTTATTTTATGACCAAACTAATTTGATGAAAAAGACCCTGAATTCATATTTTATGTGGATCTGATAAAAATTTCAGAGGAAAATCTGATACAACTCTAGTGTTTATTAAAATTGCTGTCTTATTGCAATTGTCTTATTGTTCATTTTGTTATAGCTGATTGATCGATTCTTTCAAAATAACATTCTCTTTGTTCATATATCATTATCCTCATGACAATTCATGATACAATCAAACCATTCATATATGTTTGTCAGGCTACTGGAGAAACAGGGATGATATTTTGATAGAACAATGTGTATGTCTGGTACAGTGATGAATTTTCAAGACAATTTTAACCAACACTGATCACAAGTATGTGAGCTGTGTGTTTCTGAAATCTGGGTTCTTTTTTATATCTGTCTCCTGCCATTATTTACCAGAGGGGTGAGAGAGAGCTTACATGTCTTCAAAAGCATCTGGAGAAAAGTAGTGATGGTTGCAGTAGTCCATCTATAGCCATTTTGAGACATCAAAGAACTGAATTATTATTTGAAAGTCCATTTCTATCTATAACAGTAATTGGACCAGAGGGATATATGTGCAGATTGCAAGGGTGACAATACTTTCTACATAAGAGCCTTTCAAGCTCCACATGGGATTCCCAACAGACCAGACAGTTTGCCTTAGATCCCTAATTTCTCAAATACAAAGTATTCTGCAAGGCTGCTGATTCAGAGATACCCAGGGTAGAAAGAAGAAAGTAAAATCAGCTTTCAAGTGTAAAGCCCTATTGTCTGCCATGCACAAGAATGATGGAAGGGGTTGACATTATTGTTTTTCCAGTGACATCTACCTCTGCCTCCAAAATAGTGTCCCAAAGTCTGGAAGCAAAATATAAAAGGATAAGCAGCAATACAAATGATGGTGAACAGATGGCCACATGGTACTTATGCAATTTTGTCTGTAATTTCTGTAGTTGTGACCAGTCGCAGCTACCAAAATTTGGAGTTCGTCCTGCACAATCATCCAGACCTGATACAACAACTTCAAGGCCAACTTAGTGCTTTTGACATTGAAATACTGTTAGAGGAATCAGGTGGTTTTCTTAAAGTATTCAGCAAGCTAGTGCCTCAGCACTTCAAAGATCCCTTTTGTATTAGAAAATACTACAATAATAGAGATGGCAAAACTGGCAGTACTTAAGGGAAACCTTTAGGTTTTTTATTTTCTGAGAGGGTTTGGAATATATGCTTAACAGTGACACTATCAATAGAATCCAGGAAAAGGCATTTGCATTGAAGCCAACTTAACTGGTTTTCTCAGGTGGCTCACTAAAGGTAAGAGGGTCTCTCATAAGGCCTGAAAGAAGCTGCCAGCAGAATTGCTTTCGGCAATATCAGGGCTCATGATACAAACCTATACATTTATTTACTTTTATTCTTGTTAAGTATACAAAAAATGCTAAAATAATCTTTCTCTAAAGGAAACAAAAATATCATGACATATGAAGTATCTAACTCACAAGATAGAAATTATCATAATGATAATGAATAGAGAAACTGGAAGAACATTATGATAGCAATAATTACATAAGTCTGTATGCAGTAGAGCAAAGGCATTTTCAGAGCAGTTACTGATCACAAGCATGTGATCAGATGTTTCTGTAACACATGATGATTAGCAGTGCATATAGATTTCCTTAAAATATAAGGATAAAGTGGTGCTTGTGTCACCAAAAGTATCTTGGCCAGCTGGTTACTGTCTCATTGGTTAAAAAAAAAAATCAAAACAACCTTATGACATGTTATATCCAGTATGCATTAGGACTAGTTAAATTATCAAAGTATAAATATTTGCTTGGTTTGCATGTTCTAAGAAAGCCCTTAAAGAAATAGACAGAAATAATTAAACTAAAAAGATTCCTTATGTAAGGAAATCATCAACTATTCTTTCTTGTTTTGGGTGGTTTGAAGGAAGAAGAAAATATTATGAGCTATAGTTTAAGCATATAAAGCTGTTTTTATATCTGCCTGCATGGTTTTAAAGAACAAGCTGAAGTATACGCTGCTGACACATACAGGAGCCATGGCAGTAATTTAAAGGAAATTCAGCAACCTGAATAAAATGGCTATGAATCATGCAAACCAGTCCAGTGTAATGGCATTTCAACTCTGACATTGCTCAGGCACCTGCTAGAGCAGAATAGAGCTGGCACATTAAACTTGTGAGGTCTCAAAAGGCAAAATGACTCACAACTCTCAAAAGCAAACTTGAACATTGTGATTTTTTTCTTTCCAAGGATTTCTCCTTCCAATTTCTTTAGCTGCACAGCCAGATCCCAGAACACACAATCCAGCTTGGTTCCAAAGTAAATGTTGTACTTTCAAAGAGGTGTATTTCACAGCCTTTAGAAAAGTAGTTAAGGAACCGTCACTCTTCTTATTATATGTAATTTTCACTATATAGTGAATTTAAAGCAGATTTCATCTTTCTCTGAATAGAGGTCAGCATCTCATCTTGGTTACTTTGGTGTGATGCTGAAGACAATTACAGTTAGGTTAAATTTTATATAAACTGGTATTTTCAAGATAGGAATGTCATCTT
Organism: Myiotriccus ornatus; assembly: GCA_036023395.1. NCBI lineage: Eukaryota > Metazoa > Chordata > Aves > Passeriformes > Tyrannidae > Myiotriccus > Myiotriccus ornatus. The sequence continues at coordinate 20,555,979 of JAYRBT010000177.1, forward strand.
AATATCTTCTGTGCAGGAACTGTTTAAGCAGGAAAATTTCATAAGATGAATGAAAATTTCCACATGAATGAGGACTTGATCATGTAAATAAGAGATTTAAGATACAGTCCCCAAACTGTAACCACCTGGTCTTACAGAAATAAATACTTTGCAACTGATGACCTTTCTAAATTTAGAGGACTTTCTTTACCTTTTAATAATCTCCAATGCTTTAATGCGTAAAGTATAACACATGACATTTTGGTTGCCATAGTGACATAATTTTTCTTATATGTTCTCATACTGAATGTGTTTTTCTTTTACTCTTGCTTTGTTTTAGTGGGATAAAGGCTACAGCTATAATAAATGCAACTTCACTTTTCTCTATCATAAATAAATGTAAGAAAAAGGATATATGGTCTAATAATAGAATATGTTCATACTTAATTACTGGGTGCCATTATTTTGAAGGTGTAATGTTGCTGACAAGCACAGTGGTTCACTGCTCCACAGAGTAATTAATAGTGTTGTTTATTGTGCTGTAAGTTTTTCTCTTTTGTCAGACACAATTTGTTAAGTAAATTAGATACTGAAATGCATGTGGGTTTAAAAGATAGTGAATAATAAAGTATTAGCAAGTATTTAATGAAACTGAAATAGCTAGAGAGAAAAGTAGTAGTCTGAGGCAAACAGTTTCCATGGTAATGGCTTAAAGCTTTCAATACTGAAGAAAAAAAAAATCATAATTTAAAACCTGTATGCTTGTATATACATTTTTAAAATAGGCATGGATCAGGCAGACCAGGACTCCATTTCAGACAAAATCTTTCATGTTAAGATTTACTGCAGTCCAAAGCACTATCAGTGGACGTTTCCATCACAGAAGATCTGTCACCTCTGCAAGGAGCAATGTGCATGTGCTCTTCAGCAGAACTGAGATGGTTTTACTAAGAGCTTTTACATTTAAGAAAAAATCCACTATAGGAATTAACTCTGCCTGTGTTAAGCCTAATTATATGTAATCATCTAGCTATAAACAGGTGAATCATTTCTTCACAGTAATGGGAAATGATAATTTCTGCATCACAGAAATTTGGTCCTCTTGAAGTACTTCTCAATCCAGCAAATTGATAAAGAATAACTAATAATAAAAGAGACAAAAATTCAATTCAAATTCCCAAATTAGGTCTTAAAATTTCTCTTCCAATTATTAGAAAAGGAGAACTTCCACTGTTACTGATTTTGAGAATAAACACCCTCTTGACAAAATTTCTTTCCCATCAATGTAAATTAATTTAAAATTTTAAAAGCTAAAATATAAGTTTGTTTATAAATGGTTCTTTCAGTTTATAAGGTCTGTAAACATACCATTTATACCTTTTCTATCCTAAGTATAATTTTTAATTTTAATGTCAAAAGAAGTTTATTGTTTCAGCGATTGTGTAAAAGAAGTACAGCATGTTGATTTAGAAGATATTGATTATAAATACTAATGACGAGGAATATTCAGGCTGAAATTTTGTTTTGCAAAGGTTGTATGAAGACAGACTTTTCTTTCAACTAGAACTGAAAAATTCCCCCTAATTACTTAAAAACTGGTATATGTGCTCCCTTGGTTTTTTACAGCTCTGTGTTCCTCACACGAAGGGCATGGCAACACTTTATTCCCTCACTGTGGCTTATCTTTGAAGAACAATGCCATCAAGACTATTAAGTTTCTCTGAGGAATCTCTAAGTACTCAGTTAAGTGGCAATGCACATTATAATTATATGCTCATAAAAATAAGAGAAAGCACTTAAATCCTTAATTACCTATTTTCTTTTTCAATAAATTTATTTTTGATCCTTTACATTTTAAAAAAATAAAATTATATTGATGAAGTTGTTCTAAAGCTGCACCAAAATCAACTACCCACCACAACAGAAACCTCACAATGGAACAGAAACATCAGAAACAAAAAATTTAAGTAGTCGTTTATAGACTCAGATTGCAACCGAGTTTACATTATGAGCTGACCTAAAATCAAACACCTTTGAGGTTCTAGAGACTTAATATCAAGGAAAACTACCTTATCCTAACAATATTTTTCAAACACTTTTAAATGTTAGAAATATGTAGAATTGTGAATATGATTTTGAGTAAGTCAATTGTTCTTTCATTTTAGTTGATGATAGTGGTAACTGTATTAGAAATATAGCAAAAAATTTAGAAATGTAGATTGGGGGAGGAAGAGCAGGGGTTCTAACCAATCTCTATATCAAAAACAGATTCAAATTTGTATTGAAATTATACTGCGGATAATTGACAGAGAGATCAGGAGTCAGAAAGAATTAGACTTAGCCACTCTGCAACAAATTTACCATTGATACAATTTACATTACAATGTTCTTCAGTGTAAATCATCTAGTACTTACATATTACATAAATTTTATTTTCATGTAAAGAAGCACTTTTGGAAAACTGTATTATTTAATTCATGTATGACAGCATTAAATCATCTCTTATGACTTTTAAAAATTGATTAAATCAATAAAAGAGCTTTTTTTTCCATGCAGCTGATTTGTAGGAAGGGACTTCAGTGTGCAGAGATTAAAGATCAGAGAGAGAAAAGAACTTTAACATGTTCATCATTTTGTTCTGGGAACCCTCTTACTCTAGTCCCACATGTAATATTCAGGTGTACTCCTTTTCAAGTCCAAGCTTAATGAACAGAAGTACATAACAGAAATAGAGTAAAAAGCATCTCTATTGCCTTTTACAGAAATCTGTTGATTCTCTAGGATGGCTTCTAAGCCTTGTTTGCAAGTATTTACTGCAAGTGCTATATTTCCACACAACAGAAAGGCTCCATCGTAGGTCAGTGTCTTTCATGTGTGATATGAATTCAGTCGTGTAGCCAAATTTGTGTAGAAACAATGAAAATAATAAAAATTTTTTTACAAACTCTGTGATAATGGCCAAGGACAAAAGGATCACAGCTGTTTTGATGGTTGTTTGACTTGTGAAATTTGTCCAGACATAATTGAAGTATACACTTTTCTTTTTTTTTTTTTTAATGCCTTTTTTGTGCTTGTTGGGGAATTAGTTAATTTCTGCCAGGAAATTCAAAAAAGAAGGTTTTAGCATCTAGCTTATTAACAACAAACAGATAACCTTCTTTTGTCACATACTCTCATAATTCTGTACAGCTGCACCACACACATCTTTTTTGCAATGATGAAATTTCTACCACTGAGTGAACTCATCAGATGTCAGGTGCTGCATTATATATGCTCATCTAGGAGGAAGGAAAGCAGGTGTTTATATGTTCTGACATTGCAGCCCACTGAATTAAGTGTGTAAAGCTGGACTGGGTGAATATTCCTGTGATGATTCTTCAAGGCAGCTGGTACATAAAATGTACCAGAAGCAGGTAACTCTGTCTTGGTTCATACCTGTCGTGGTTTTAGCTAGACAGCTACAGAATTTTCTCCCTTCCCCCTGGCCATCAGAATATTTAGCAAGACAAAAG
>JAYRBT010000177.1:20561624-20587621 GCA_036023395.1 Myiotriccus ornatus
CTGACCAGGAATCGAACCCGGGTCTCGGCGGTGACAGCGCCGCGTCCTTAACCACTAGACCACCAGGGGCTCCCATTCAGCTGCATAACAGGGGTGCATTTGCCATTTCTACTTTTTCTGAAATTACTTAATGTCCATGGATTTTTTTAATCTCAAGTGCCAAAAGGCACTTACTTTTTTTTTTTTTTTTAATGTTTAAAGAGTTAGTTTTATTGTTTCTCATTCCTCTGACACTGAGATTGCACTGAGGCTTTCTTTTCAGTAAATTATATGCCTGTCCTTTACCATTTTCCAGTCTTTCCACAGATACACATAAAAAAGGAAAAAAAAAAGAGGTAAATATTGAAGACAAATTGTATACATAACTATCCAACTCATGTATATTTAAATCACTTTCCAGATATCTAATTAGCTAATATAGCTCTTTCTCTGACATAATTTTCTTTTATGTCTGCTACACCTGTCACAAGGCAGTCACATTTACTTGCCAAATTACCATGAAATTTTAGGAAGTTAACAGACTGAGCACAGGACAAGGTTTTCAACTGAAGGTTTGCCAGCCATTTTAAAGAAGGCAAGAAGGGAATGTAGTCAGGGAGACAAATAGAACAAAAAACATCTAACCCTAAAAACAATCATTTCTTGAAATGATTACCACAGGCTTGTGCAAATCACCACTGTTGAATTTAACTAGCTTTCTACTTATTTCAGAAAAAAATCTTATTGCATATTTTAGAGTTTTTCAATTTTTCTTTCACACACACTGCACACACACACACACACACACACTTCTGTAGTGAGTATATGTAGGTCTAATGTGACCAGTATACATATATCCTAGGCCATTATTATTATTATTATTATTATTATTATTATACATATATCCTACATGTATATAGGTTATATAATGGAAATAGTTAAAATAAATTTCATCATAATTTTTTTTTCAGTGCTCCAAACTTGAAGGCCATTTTTTTTTAACCCAAAAGCTATAAATCCGTGTGATTTGGATATTTGTTTTTTCTTCCTTAAAGCATACAAATCTGGCCTAACTGAAATGCACTGAAAGACAGAATTAAATCTTGCTTTTCTGTCTTTTTGCCACTTACTGTTTTTTAAAAAACAATTTTCCACCTTCTTTGTTTTATTTCTCTAGTTCTGCACTGCCTTCAATTGCCTAAAAGTAACAGTAGGTAAGAAATGCCTGATGTGAGTAAAGACTTGTTGATCTAGTAGTTATTCCATGATTAATAATTTTTTAATGACATTTAAATGATTGTTATTTCTATTGCTACAATTATTTCTTCATTTTCTTTAATGCACTGGTTTTGTAAAACTGAGATGGCTTGGATTAAATTATCATTCTCACATATACAGTATATTTTTCTAATGATAAATGATGCTTCCTTTTGCTTCAGCAGTTGTTCATTATGTTGATTCATTCAACAGGAAAGGACAATTGTCAATGGATTATTTGGTGACAAGAAGTGTTTAAATCACCTTTGATTAGATATACTGGTTTAAAATATTTATTCCTGTTAAATAATGTATTTCAGGTCAAATTATTCAAGCTGTTCTTAATGAATAATGTTATGACTGTAACACCCCTGTTTTGATGAATAAATTGTTTGAAAACCAGCCTTGTTTAGCTCCTGCTTCTTATATATCTGTCTGTAATCAATAAGTTGATTGAGAGTTGCTAATGAAAAACTGAAATACTTCATGGAATGCGTATTAAGCAATGTAGTATTCAGCATTTCAGATGTGCTTGGCTACTTGGGTTACACATCTCTATTTTGGATACTTGGAACAAGCGAATACTGAATGATGAATATTAAGCATTACATTTCAGAGAGAAATTCTAAGGTGAAAGAAGTCATCAGAAACTCAAAGTTTATGGTTTCACTGTATGTATTTTTCTAGACCTTATTCAAACACTTCCCAGTAACAAATTATTATTATTATAAAATGAACCCAAACATCACTGAATTTATTACTTTTACTCAGAAATACTCACTTAGCATTTTTTTTCCCTTCATTGCAACTCAGGATTTGTACTTTTAATATTAAAATAAAATTAGTTAAGGATAAAGTGTGGGTTTGCCTCAAACCTGTTTATATTTATTATTTCTATCAAACTGAAGAATTGAATTTCTCTGTGTATAAACTTAGGGTCTTTTATGAACACAGTATTTCAAACATTTTTCTCCACCTCATCATAAAGTGCACTGGGTTCATACATTGTTCATACACATAATATGCATAAATATACATAAAGTGTGTGTTCATACATTACTCATATATTTGAACCATGTGAATATGTGTAAATCCAGATTACTTTGCTTCAACATAATTGTTTTTTGTTTTCTGATTCAGAAATTATAACTGATTTCCATAGTGAAAGTTGCCTCTTATCAAATTTTATTTATTTTTATATGTCTTCTTTCTTTTTTTAATCCTCACTCTGAAACACACTGTACATATCTCTACAAAAGGTCAAGTCTTCGTGGGTCAAGAATCTGGTTTGAGGGAGAAAAGGTTTTCTTATGGATCCTAGGATTGATAGGTTTGTTTACAGGATACTCTATGCTATTGCTGTGGTTTAAGAAATGGCACTCCCCAGTCTACTGCCCACCCCATCAACCAAGACTCTCCTAAAGAGACTCTACTTGCTTTCTCCCCAACTTCCTACTCCCATCCCCTCTCTCATCCTCTCCCCTTTGCTGCTCTGGGGATGGAGTTTACAATTGGAAGCACAGAAAGGTAAAAAAACCCCAATATCAATAACAAAAGGTGTAAGACAAATAAATGATTGACAGAAAAACCATGGCAAAATACTGACTGGCTCTTCCCCACCACGCCATTCTTTTCTGCCCAGAAACAAGAGAGTGAGTCCCTTACTCCCACACCTTGCAAATGATGTGAGATGGTATTGAATAACATTAGGGCCTGGCCACATCCCCTTTCTGGCTGCTGTAAAAATTAACCCTGTCCTAGGTGAAACTAGGAAAGCTATGTACATACCAGTAAGTTGCTTGAATTTCCATATATTGGGAGATCATGAATGGACACTAGAGGTATCTTGCAAATTGCATAATTCAGCAAGACAAATGATAAGACTACACAAGTTCTCCATGGCAACTCAAGAACAGAAAATCAAGCAGGTTTGGATATGAGATGTTACTGCTACAAAATGGGCATTGTGTACATTGAAGTTGCATGTGAAACTTCTCAGTGGCATCATGCAACAGAGGAAGTCACTTCTTTTAAATTTGAAAAGATTGCTAGAGGTTAAATCAAGTAACTTAACAATTTCTATCATATATTTTTCATACTATTACAGTTGTTTTTCCATGACTCTGTCTTGCCCTGACAGTGCTGGAGGGCAGATATTCATGTAGAACAGGTGGGGGTGGGAGATATGAACTTAGAATAAGAATAATTTATAATTTTATTGCTTCTTTTTTTGTCTTTATGAGTTTAGTTTCTTGAAATATGAGAAAAGGTGATAAGAGGTTAAAGTGATGTATTGGAGCATCTAAACTCTGGACAAGAAAATACTCTTGCAATTCTTTCCTACAATATGGATAGCTTTACCTAGGAGGAGGGAGAAAGGGAGGCAGGAGAGGAAGAAATGAAGAAAGAGGAAGAAAGGAGAAAAGACAAAGAAAGGGAAAAAGAGGAAGAAAGAGTGGAAGAAAGAAAAGAAGAAAGAAAGGAAGAAAGGAAGAAAGAAAAGGAGAAAGAAAAGAAGAAAGGAAGAAGGAAGAGAGAAAGAAAGAAAGAAAGAAAGAAAAAGAAAGAAAGAAAAAGAAAGAAAGAAAGAAAGAAAAGAAAACCAAAGAAAGAAAGAAAAGAAAAACAAAGAAAGAGATTATAGTAATCTAATTTATATCAGAAATGAGGAGAAGAAACAAGAAGAAAAACAACAAATAAAGGAAAGTATAAACAGATGGTGGTAAAGACAGGCAAAGTCAGTGGTTCAAAGCATATTTTCCTAGAACACAGTGATACATATATACAACCTCATTAAAGATGACCTAAGAATCAGATTATGGTTTTCAATGTTGTTGGCGACACAATTATTGTTAGAAGAGTGACTTAGTAGTTTCTGTTCCCGTCTCTGCCTTGCACTGAGTGCATCAGGAAAAAAATGCTGCTTCTTTTCCTGCTAAAAACTGGATGCATCAGAAACTAAATGTGATAACTTATTTGTATATTTAACACAATTAACAGGTCCTGTGCAAGGTTTAGGTTGAACAGAAGACCCAAATTTTAAATGCAAAAGTCATACTTTTTTAAGCTACGGTTGTGCCATGTAGGAAGTAGTAAGGCCTCTTAGTTTCAGCTGGTGAACATAAGAAATAGCATTGCAGAATGCTTTTCATTAAAATATAGATCTATCTTCTCAGTTTATTTTCTCTAGAACTAAGTTAAACTGATTCAACTCTCATCCTGCAGGAATCACCTTAATCAAATTCACATTGTCTGAGAAAAACATTTTGTCAAACAACTTAATCCTCCTTGTCCAAATCTATAATATTCAAAACCCCAAGGGTAGCTACGTTGCCAAAGACTTATTTTTTCCAACAGCACTATCTTCTTGATAAATCAAGTAAAACAAATACCCCAAAAAAATGTTTTATTCAACTATCTTATTTCAAATAATTTAGAGATACAAAATAAACTGTATTAAAAAAATATTAACTGATTTTCTGACAATAATATTAACTGAAGTCCTATGTCAAGGAATATTTCTGCGTTTCATCGGCACAAAGATTTTGTGTAATGAAATAAATATCATTGAAGTATATACAGTGTTTAAATCACATGTATCTCAAACACTCAGTGAAGAGCTGGATTTGTATTTGCACTTAATTCATCCTAGTCTGCAGCTCTGATACTTCTACTTCCAATTAGTTTATAAGGCTGTCACCAGCAGAGGCTAAGAGCTAACATGATCTAGCAAAGTGTTTTGTGTTATAAATGTTACTCTGACATTCTGAAATGGCCTTGGTCCAAATTACCTAATCTTGTTGTACAAATCTGATTTTAATGGGACTAGTAATATTTGGATACTTATAGGACAGAATTAATTAGCTAAAGTTGCAATTAGTATACAATTATCTTATTGTCAACAGGAGCACGTGGGCTGGAGCAAAGCTTGCTCCCATGCTTGCTGCATTTTCGCTGCCAGCAGAGTATCCTTGGTTGTCTACAGAGTAAACACTGTGTATGTTCATACCACACCAGACCACGGAGCATGGAGCCCATATGTACCCCTGGGCCACCTTCAACTGAGCAGGCATATCTGTGTGGTAAAATATACTTTTCACAAGGAGAGCTTTCTCTAAGTCAGTCAAAACACCATAGTCTTCATAAGTAAGATTATTTCAGAATGTAGCTACACTATTGGTTCCAGAGTGAGTTTGCTTGAGGTGCTCCGCACAGCACTCTGCTGAACAGCACAAAGCTCCCCTCTGTCATCTGAAATTTTCTGTTATTATGGTTTACAATTTCTGAACCCTATGCAGCTCCTAAAGTGGCAGAACAATGTATCAGACTCTTAAATAGGGGTCTGGGAATGTGTCTAAATCACAACTGAATTCAGCAAAACCTATCTTCAGTGCAATTGTTACGAAAGGCAGAGCAGATATGCCTTCGATGCACCGGTGGTGTCAAATATCTCCTCCTAGTGCACCTCTCCTCTCTCCTAAGGATTTTCAGACACATATTTAGTGGAAAACATCAACTGTTTAAAATCTCTGTCTTGTGAATACCTTTTTTCCCCCTCATGCCTGTCTGTCAAATCTTTCCACACATAACTAAATATTGCACATTTAATCCAGAAGACTAGTTGGTGGGTGTAAAACTCACTCCAAAAGGGTTTTACTTCACCAAATCCCTAACAACTATTAAATCTTCCAGTTCTCTGAAGCCCTTCAGAACAATAATCAAAGAAAAATGAGCAGAGACAGGGTGTGAGGAGTGAAGATCCCTTTTCTTTTTTTTTTTGGTCTTGTCTTGTTTGTCCTTTACAGTGAGAGATTACTAAGCCATAAAAAGCTATTAGGACCCAAACAGGGAGGTCTGATGCCTGGTACTTACTTGGTGGGGCCATGGCTGTATCTCATTCATATTCTAGTGGATTGGCCTTTTGTGGCCCGCTGAAAAGCCATAAAGGCAATGACAGCAAGAATGACTGCATCACAAGTGCACCTTTTCTCATTTCCATCTCTCCTCTCCTCTGAGACTGACATTATTAGAAAGTCAAATGCAATGGCTGCAGGGGTTCTTGCTTTTTTTTTTTCATTCCTTTTTCTTTCCTTTTAGATTTTACTTCTGTATTTCATGCCACAATCCAGGCTCACTACATTCCTGTTTGCAGTTCAGCCACTTCCCAGTGGGCACACATCAGTGAAGTCTGTCTCTCTTGTTCTCTGTTTTTTTGTTTGAATTAATTTCCTCAAAACTCAGCTGCTTTTGCTATATGGGATTTAATGCTGAGAGATATAGATCCCTAATGATCTCATTCACAAAAAAAAGCCCCAAGTTTAAAAAAACAGTTAAAGAAAGAAAAAAAGGTGACCAAAAAAATCCCTCACTATCTGTACATTTAATTAACCATGATGAGGATTTTTAAAATGTACTTGCACCCTAACCTCCTTATTAGGATTGAGGCTCAGTAAAAATGTACATTTATTAAAGGACATCACTTGACTCAGGGAGATTATTTAACCCTAATGGTAACATGCAATTCAAGAGTGTAATGTGAATAAGAGGATAAAACATGCAAGAGAGATTCAACACTAACAGAAACATATGATTAAATTAACACCTGTCATTTGAAGATTTTGAGAACAAATCTTATTTTCAACATGTGTTTGAAATACTAACCTAGCTCTTTAAGGGCAAGACAAGTGTTTCCTAGCTTGCTTTCCGTAATAAGTATCATGAGAAATAGGAGAAAGAAAGAGGATCAGAGGTAGTGGATGGTTAATTAGTGACCTTTGCTGACTGGACTTCTTTTATAAGAAAACAGGAAAAAATTCTAAAGGTATATGTGAAAGAAATGGGCAAAACAATGATGTGGACAGTTGACATGAAAACGAAAAAAAGAAAAAAAATCTCTGCGCTAGAATGGTGAATGAAGAAGAGCGCTGTTGGAAAGATTGTGTTTCAAGGGAAGGATTTAAACAGCATATAAGGAGCAAATAAATGGAATGCCATGACATTTACTATGCATTGGTCTTTCTATGCTGCGTGGCCATTAAGGAGCCTATGGCAATTTCACTGTCAGCAGGATTTGTCCCTGAGTCCTTGACCAAAATTTGTCTTTGTTTCTCTTGCTGTGCTGCATGCTGATTTTCCCTGATCTGTTTGTTTGCCAACATCTATCGCAGAGCTTAATTTATATCAGTGATGACTGTGGATACACAGCTGTAGGACAAAATGTTATACAGAAGTTATGAATGAAATATGCCATTATTATTGCTATTACTGTGTCATAAACACAGAATTTGGAATTCCAGATAGCATCACTCAAGTTCTAAGATCCAGTGTTTGAGATTTAGTGCTCTTTTTCTGCTTCTTAAAGTTACAAACCACCCTCTTGGGAAGCAGTCAAAGCTTTCCTATTTCTGGATGCTTGGCCAGTTTTCCACTGTGCAACAGTTCTGATTTTTCTCCTCTTTAGAAAGTAGAACATTAAAAAGAAAAAAAGGGAATTTTTAATTAAAGGTAATAGGACAGCATTGGGCTAATGTTAACCTTATAACCTTGTTTAGACAACATAACATAATAGGTAATACAACACCACTAAGCAAAATTTTACTGTGTAAGAGAAATTCCTGGCACAAAAATTATTGACCATCAGATACACATTTTTCCTCAGTGTTATTAAAAAATATGAAACACAACGTGTATCTTTCTTCAATATCTTCTATGATGGACTTTAACCGTGATCTTTTATAAACATGGCACCTATCACCAACTTCCACTTACCAACTCAGAAAGGTGTTTATCAGCAGACAGGAAAAAGTGTTCTTATCAGTTTCCATGAGATTTGTTGGAACAGAGGACTTTTACCTCCTCTGCACATATTTAGATCCCTCCTCTTCCATCAAAAGCCTAAAGTGGGCAAAATTCTGTCTTACCCTCTCTACTCTTGACTTTCATGGTGCATCAGAGTTGACTTTTGTTCCTTTGGGGATTTGTGCTGTTGTAGTAAGTAGTATGACTACTGGCTGGAGACACTGCAAACTGCAACATCTTCAGTAGCAATGTATCTCTTCTCCAAGTTTCAAAAAGAGGGCACTTCTGTTTCTAGGGATTCATTATACCATGTGCTTCTTGCTTGAGTTCATACCTCCCTGCACAAATGAATCTACACCTACTTAATCCCTCTGCCTAACGTACAAATGTTAGAAAGCACTTTAGCACCTGCCAGCATAAACCACTCACGGCCAAAAGGAATGGCAGCATCCGTGGGGTATCACAGCCCAGTGTGTCTAACAGCCAGTGGCCCTTCAGACACATGGAGAGTTACTGGTGGATGATGCTGCATCATCCAAGCCTAAGCAGGGCTGGGTGAGTGGTTCCCTGTGCAAAGGCAGCATCCAAACATGCAGCAGTAGCAAAATCCCTATGCTGCTGTTACCGTGGAGACAGCCAGAGAGAGAGAGAGAGAGAGAGAGAGAGAGAAAGAGAGAGAAAGAAACCGTGCAAATATCTCTGTGTGTGTCTGCATGTGTGTGAGGGGGTGGATCAAGGAAGGAAAATTGTGAGGAACTACAGGAACAAGAGTTTTCTGGCCTATTTTACATGCAAAGTGACCACTGTTCATTTTTAACCAGTCTTGCTGCAATTCCTGATTTTACAAATGGGTAATGGCAACAATTCCAACAGTAGCTCGATACAAAAGGTCAGGAATGTTTCGGCTATTTTACTGTATTTGCCCCTTTCTAAACAGATCATCATAAGGAGTTTTTAGTGTCTGGTCTTGCAGAGGTACCAGAGAAAGCATGATTCAAAAGACACTGGTTGCAGCCTAATTAGACATTCTGTTTACCAAAAGTAACTAATTCTGTATTATGGATTCACGTTATATAAAAAATATTTCCATAACATTTCTTTAGCAGCTGTATGAACTCTCAGTGAAATTAAGGACCCTGAAAAGGTCATTGTTACCGAAGGAGGCTCAGTAGAAATTCCTTTCTGCGCTGTCCTTTCACAGACCATTCCTGTTCTTTATGTGCTGCATTCTGTCCCTGTGATGCCTTTGCCATTATGTTAAAAGGATGATCTTTGTATTCAGACCTTAGAAAAGGTTAATGATTATTACTGCTATATGGTCCAGGAGGTAGAGTTCAGGATGATAATTCAAATTCATGCCCATACCTATTTATGCAGACGTTTGTCTGAATAACAGCTGAGCCTCAACTGCTTCCCTCTGTCAACCCACCTCAAGCTCTGATTTTTCCAATGCCACACGCCTTGTGTACCTGCTAGACCTTCCATGCGTTTGGCTTCTTTGTCCTTGGTGGAAAGCAGCCAGTACATTTACAGGGCTGGACATTCTTTCATAAATATTATCCATTTTACGGTCGTTTAATATGTCAAATTGAATCAGGATTAACATGCAAATGTACAATGAAAAAAAAAATCGTTCCCACCTCAGTTGTTGATGTATTATTTTTCAAATATTCTAACTTTGAAAGAACTTAGGTGAATTTTATATTAGGGAAATGAATGGAAAACTGGTATACTTGCTGACTTAGAATGGCATGGTTGGTACCATCCAGTCATAGTTGCTCATGAATTTATTTTATAAGAATCCTGTTTTCAGTTGTCAATGCTTTTGCTGATTTTAATATTTTGGGCTGACATTTTCCATTTAACATTCTCTTATCAGGTCAACTCATCTGCAATCTCACTTAAGATAATCTGATGCTTTACAAGCATATATCGTGTTTTGTATGGATAAAACATCTTTCCCACTTTGAACTTGTAGTGGCTTGCTGTAGACTTGAGAAAGAAGTTTCATTTTGGGGTTAGTGTTCTTTTTTGGATTTTTTTGTTGTAGTTGCTGCTGGGATTTCTTGGGTTTGTTTTTGTTTTTTGGCTTGTTTGTGTTTTTTTTTTTTTTTTCAGGAATGTCTTTTTATCTTTAGAAAAATTACAAATACATCTGGCAAAACAGTTCTTAGTAAAGCATTAATTTGCCAGAAAAAGGAGTTCTGAAAAGAAACATCAAACCATTTTTAGGAACTTTTTTTGTTAACCAGGAGGTAAAAGGAAGGTGAATGGGAGGGTGAAACAAAAAAGAAAGTAGTGAAGGGAATTAAGAAAGCTAAAACATTTATCTTTGTTGAGAATGCTGACCAACATCTTGAAATGGGTTCTCTAGTGCAGTCTGGATGTTCAAATAAGAAATTTTTCCTATATGATTACCTGATTTTAGATAAGAATAATTTTCCTTTGTGCTGGGTACATGTGGATGCAGTAATTTAAGAACCTTTCCTTGATAGCATAGATCAATGGATCTCTTTCATCTACCACTAGATGTCATGCACTGATATCTGTCCCAATGGCATGGGCCAGGATTACAGGCACAGGTAAAGAAATACTTGAGAATTTTTCCCCTTAAGCCTTTTTCACTTTTAATTTAAAAGATGGGAAACATGACAACTCCTGAACAATTGATTGCCTATTTCAGCAGATTTTTTTATCATGTTCTCAGTGTTCCTGATACTTGAAAACAGTCTGTCCAAATGCAAATTAATTTTCTGAATTCTTATTATACAATTTCTACAAATGCTTGTTGGTTGTTTTCACACTTGTGTAAGCTGGAAATAAATATGACAATTTTAAAAGTGAGTAGAGAGAACCCTAGAAATCAGATAGACCATTAACACTTTTCTTTCCCTAAGCACTGAACTAATGTAAAAATAGCCCAACAGCACTCAAATTCACCTCTAGCAAAATTTATTAGGATGGGTTATCCCATTTCCCACCTGCTTAAGTTTTACTTAGACTGCCAGTTTTGGTAATATATTTCAGACATACAGTACCAGAACTGATAAAAAAAATTTCCATCAAAGCATCTTTTTCCCGGTAGAAAGTGGTTCATTCAATAATTTTTTTTTTCCCCCTACAAAAGTCCTTTTTACTAGGAAAAACACCCCAAGGACTTTTTCAGTTTCAAGCCGATTTTTTGGCATTAAAAGCCGTCAGGATTTTGTTTTCACCAAACAAATGGAAACCAACTATTTTCAAAGAACATTTTCTACAAGAAAGGAAAATAATTCAACTGAAATAGGCATGAAGAAACAGAATTTTGCTGGTGGCTCTGCACAAGCCTTTGGAGATAAATTTTACTATTCTATTTTTTAATAAGATAAAGTGATTTGCCTCAGTTCATAGAATGCACTGGTGACAGAAGCACAAATAGACTCCTAGTATCCAGATTCTCAGTCTTCTGTTTCAACTGACCATTCCCAGGTAAACAGGAAGCAATCTAATCTTAAGATCCCAACTCTCTCAGTTTCTGTTTGCGATTGCCTCATAATTCCTCCTCCCAAAGTTATGTATAACACCTGATTTAAAAACAGACTAGATGTGTGGAGAACAAGAGAGAACCATGGAAACAAGATGAGGTTAGTGGCATAAGTCCATGAACTATATATATATTGAATGTTGCAGTTACTTCACTAAGCAACAGCCTAATGTGTGGTATAAAAATAAATGTTAGAACATTTAAAAATTCTAGATTAAAGCAAAATGACATATAAAAGCACAAAATCTTACTGGCAGTGAGAGTACTACATTGACAAAAATCTTTGTTGTTGACAGGGTGGGATCTGATGCTGTTTGATACATTCTTAAGTGGCTCTAAAGGTCATGAAAGCCTATCTATATAACATGATTATAGCATAATAGAAAAAGGTAAATGACTCAGTCCCCTAGTTGCTGCTTGTTTTTATTGAATTTCTGTCCTCATTGCTGCTTAATTAGAAGCAAAATTAAATTTATTTCAGTGCCAAGTTGTCACTGTTGTTTTTTTCAAACCGCATTAACAAACAAGATGAACATTTGCAGATAATATTTATATTTTGCAAGGAAATATGTCTGCCTGGTTTTTGTCATCTGAGAAAATTCAATAATTGCGGTTGATGTTCCACTCCACTTCTGATGGTGAAAACGGAACGATATACACTTAAACTGAACAGAGGTACAATGGGAGTTGGAGAAGTCTGTGACTTTAAATGTCATGTTACCATCTCTCACTAAGGAACAAATTTCTTGCCAGTAAAAATGAAGCACTTCATGGCACTGAGTTGAGCCATATGTGTCAGAACTAGTAGGAGAGCTGCTGAAAGGTCAAATATGCCAAGTAGAGAAAAGTTTGACAGAACCTGACAGAAATTCTTCAGCTGAAAAATCTTCTATTGGAGAATGTAGATTCCTCAAAATCAAGTATTTGCAAAACCATATTTCAACATTCCCAAAGTCCTGATAGAAAGCTAAGAAGGCTCTGAATAAATCTTGCCTGCCAAAAAAACCTGTCAATACCTGACTGCTAAGCACTTACCCATTTTCTTGGAAACTACTTTAGCCAGGGTGGGTGGGGCTGAAGGGCTGGTTTTTACTCAAGCTTAGGCTAAGGAACCCTTGTGCCAAAAGACTGTCCCTTTCCTTTCTGTCAAATTTCTGAACTCAAGAGGATTCAGATCCCTGGCTTCTCTTGATGAAGCCTTCAGATTCAGCAATCCATCTGTTCAAGCCTTTTCACTGCTTTTAAGGTACTACCTGACCTTGGGCTATGCTGTGTTATGCTATTCCACGCTGTGCTATCCCTAAAATGCTACAGAAAGAAGATGGTGTTTGCATGCAAGTGCACAAGCTGGCAAGCACCCAACTGGTTTCCCGCAGAAAGTGCTGCCAAAACAAGGCTGTCTTTGCTCCGCTGTATTGAGCCTTTGCTCTCAAAATGCTCTTAAAATACACCTTTGTCTTTACCAGAGACATAGCAGTGATTCACTTCTTGATGATCTTATATAAGACAACACAGCTGTGACACATTATATGATATTTAACTTGTCACTATTGCCTTAAATATGCCTAACCAGCCACTTTGTACAGAAAAGTGAGAAAGTATCCCTGAGAAAGATAATTGAAGATCCTGTAGCTATGTTCTTTTGAAATCTTTGAAGAGGTTTATACAAACTGAGTGATATTTAATAGATAGGTTGAAGCTGCTATCTGTAATTTAACATTCATCATTCTTGCACTTACCACAGAAGCTTCATATATGTAGAATAAAATAAGCCTCTTTCTAAAAAGAGAGAAAATATTTTTGTCTTGGTCTCTGAGTATCTTGAAACTCTTTAGTACCCCCCCCTCCTCACACTGCTATTTATGATCACCTTTATATCACACTCTGTGAGGTCCTAAATGTCTCCCCAAACAAGAACAGTCTCACAGGTAGAAGAATATCTGGTGTAGAAGGCAAGTAATAATTTAACCTGAGATGAGAGGGAAGTTTTTCAGTCATGTTTCTGCAACAAATGTACTTCATGAAAGTTAATATTTATAGCTCCAGTCTTGTGGTGATGGTAAAAGGAAATAAAAGTGCTGTAGGCTAAGCTTTATGTTTATGCAAAAGAGCAAGGCACGCCAGTAGGTTCTCAATGTGCTATAGAGAGTCAGAACTGGAGCATCTTTAGCATAATAATACCTAGCAAAGCCACAATTATATCCTATTAGCATTTTTTAATTGTATTAATCCAGAAATAGTCTGTATGTGTTAAATTATGAGCACTACGGATGCTGAAAAGTAGTTTTGATCCTAATCATTTTAGGTAGAAACAAGGAATGTTATCCTTTGTCTCCTTTCATCAAACAATATATAAAGCCACTCTTTAAAAATTACTTTCAATCATTAAATGCCGTATGACCCTAAAGAAGTATTAAAAAGTTATGAAGTAGTGTGCTTAGGCCACTGGTACTTTTTAGGGAGAAGTAGTTGGAAGGCAAGCAAAAGTGAATATGTCATGCTTTGAAAAATAACAGTTTTTATTTATATTAAAGCATTCCATCCATCTCCTCACGTGCTAAGTATTACTGCAGAGAAAATACATATTTACTGATTACTTTATCAATATATCAATATTGTTCTTCTGAGCTTTGTGAAAATACACTGTTTCATTATGCCTTGTCAAAAATGTTTGCTAATAGCTAATGTTATTGTGTAAAATAGGCTAAGTGAGAACAGACAACTGTGGGAATAGGATATTCCAGTAAGCACTGGAACCCTACTTAACAGGCCCCAGAGTTATTAGGAAAATTTTGCATGCAAAAGCTTCCTTATTAATAGAATGACATAATCTATAGATACAGTTCAATGGCCTCTGAACTGGGGGAAGAAGTACTGTTGACAAGCATCAGAAGTTCTCATGGTGTTTTTAGAAGTCACAAAGAAGCAGTGAGTAGATTCCTACATTTCAAAATTACACAAGGATATGTACCTAATTACTTGTCTTATTTTGCAGTAAATAGCATGTGTACTGAGTTATCCATGCCTTGTATGATTCAAGGAAGAGTCCTGGCATCTACTTTCTTCCTCTACCTCCCTGGGAATGTTGGTTTTTTCCTTTTACCTTTCTAAATTTTCCCTTAAAGGGGTTGACAGCTTTGAACTGTCATCTAAAGATCTAAAGCAGGCGAAAAGAATCCAAAACCCAGCAGTTTCTCTAATAAACAATGTCACAGACCCGTACTGGTTTAAAATGCTACAGAAAGCAACCACAGAGGCTTAGGGCAACTGGAATCAAAGTCACCTTGATAGTAACACTGTTAGAAAGCTGTCTTTAACTGTGTAAGAGCATACAGTCTTTGAAAACACATGAGGAGACAAACAGTAGCATATCCATTTCTCCAACTTCCCTTCCTCCTTAAAATTGTAGCAATGCATACAATAACTGAGCACTTTAACTTAAATTTTCAGATGTTGTTGCTGCTTTCCTTTACATTCAGCTTGCATGGGGTGAAGTCACCTCTGATCTCTGTGCTTCACACTGGCTGTGCTACCTTCACAACATCTTAAGATGGTGATTAACCTACATGCTCTCCACAATGCAAGAGAATTCAAAAATTTCACTCTCATGCTGAGTTCTCATTCTGTCAATCTCTTTCTTTAAGAACAGTTAGAGGAAACATTTTCCAGATGGAGTGAATGCACCACAATCAGCTTGAACTCTGTTTACCCTCTGCTAGGAAACACCTCATATAATGCTTACATTATTTTGGCTATTTGAGTACAAGCTTTAAAAAAAGAAGCCAAGTTATGAACAAAAGTTGTCATGATAGCTCCATAGAAAATACCAATTTCCACTACTGAGGATATAACCCAAAAATAGACTTCTTTGATGACAACACATTGAATAGAAATATAACTTACACTTTTTTTATCGATAAAAAAGACCAACAGCAATATCATGCTATGTATATGTGTATATATATATGTGTATATATATATGTTCTTTACTCATGTTGTGATGTTTTAGCTAAGTGACAAGAACTAAGAATTTGCCTGTATGTCCCTAAAAGGCCTTCTGTCTGTGACTTTTCCTCACAGCTGCTTTGTCTGAGATTAGTCTCTATGCTTGAGTAATTCCCATTGGCACAGTTGCAGGCAAAGCACTACTGTCTGCCAAGCTTCTGAACTAATCATTGGTGAGTGTAGAACCCCAGGAGTGAGAACCTGGAGGCTTAAAATTAGCATGAATCCATTTTCATTTTTTGTAGCTCTGCCACTGAACAAAGTGCACTAGAACATGATCTGTTGCATCAGCTCTGCTTTTTAAAAAATAGGAAAAATAAAACATTTCTTGTTTTCATTTCTTTCCTGTAGCATGTGAGCATTCTGGATTTTTTGTTTTGTAATTTAATTGTTCCAATTGCTACTTTTCACTGCTTTGTAAGAAGCCTGCTATTTTATGTGGGCATCTTTGTCTGTCAATATCTACCTAAAAATAAATATTCCTAAATGAATTCTGAAGTTTTCTCTCACTCCTATGGACAAATACAGCAATAGAAGGAAATGTTGTAGATAAGCACTCAGGGCCCTGGTGAAAGACATGGAGACTAAATACACCCAGAAGCACCTTTCTTCACTTGGATCTAGTGACAAGCCAGCAAAAAGATTAATTTGTGCAAACCTTAGGTTTAAGAAACTGTTTATCTTACAAAAAAATAGGTATCTTAGAATTGCTGGTAAACCTACCTGGAAGAAGAGAGGTTTTATGTCATCTGCCAGGGATGATTTGAAACATAGAATTTGACTATTAACTGAGCCATGAAGAAGTGGGGTGAGGAAAAGGACAGCTTTGAATTCAATGGAGTGCTATAATCACAAATCCATTCTGAATCTCAGTTCTAAAAAGCATACCCATGAAAACTTTCATTCCTTTGCTGAACCTATTCTTTTCCTAGAAAAAATATTTTAAAGACAAATTTTCAGTGAGTTCTATCCAGTATATTTTTGCATTGGGCACCGAGTCTTAGACAGATATACCTGAGTAGTTTAGGGGGAAAAAAACATCTTTCATAATTTTCATAGATGGAAAATAGATTGAATCTTGTAGCAATATTAGGGACCAGTGTTGAGGCATGTAGTATCTTATACTATATTTTTAATACATACTATATTCCCAATATATAGTGGGAATAAGAGGACTTGATATGCATAGTAAGTCTATACACCATCCAGCATATGCCACCTTTTCATCGCTGTCAGATGAAGCCAAACAGATCTCATCTCTCCAGCTTCTCAGCACCTCAAATGCTGTTGAGTTTACTGCATTTAATATTTCTCTAGACAAATCCAGCACCTTTCAGAAATCAAGCTTTATGTCTTCTTTATGTTTTAAAGTAAGCTGCCTACCACTTTCTCCATAGGGTAAATTCTGCAGTTATTGATTTATTCTAGCTGGCTTTGCTGGATTGCCCTCTTTTTTTTCTTTCTTTTTTTTTTTTTTTCCCCCCCAACATCATATATGTAATGAATGAACCATTATTGGTATGAGAATTACAATTGTCTGTCCTATTAAAAGCTCATTCACTTAAATATATTCAATTTCCTGTAATCTTCAATGAAATTTTCAACTGAGACTTCATTGTTGAAAACAATATTCCAAATTTCTCTCCTTATGTATTCCCAACCATGCTCTCTAATGAACCTCCTTAACAACTCTGTTGAACATTAACAGTACCTTTTAAAAAGATTTTATATTCTTCTATCAAGTTTTGCACATGGGAAATTGTCATGTTGCATGGATTTTCAATGATGAAATTGCTCTCACATATTCTATCTAAAGTCCCACTTTCCAAAACATGTAAAAAAGCATCTCACATGTTATGACATGTGAAGAAAATAACAAACTGGTCTGCCAAGGAGTTTTGCTGAAAGTGATATTACATCTGTACAATTGTCCTGCAAATAAAAATCCTGCGCTGTAGTTATTTTTTTTACGCTTTAGTCTATGGATTATTATATGATTACTATGTAATAGTAGAATGTCACTTCTTTTAAAAAGCATTAGTTACATTTCATCACTATTAATCAGAAATGACATTTTGAAACATTAAGATTTTTGCTACCCTGTTATTCTTGTTTGGAGCACTAATATCAAATCTTATCTTAACATGACCCATTTAAAAAGAAATCCTTGCATAACTCTAAATATAAAAGACAGACAGACTTCCCCTTTGCAAACATGAAGATCACAAGATCTTTGTGCCACAGACATGTGGTAGAAATGTGATAAAACTTTTGTTTAAAATCAGACAATAATGTAGCAAATAAAACACAAGTAAGATGTAAGGTATTTCAATAGCGTGTTCTTACCTTTAAGTGCTTCCTGCTTTTGATCTCTTTTGTCATGTTTAGTTTATATTCTGCAGAAAGAAATTTTACCTTTGCTCCAATAGTACCTCGCACTTTCTTAATTGATTTTAGTGCTCCTCGACTCTCCTTTTGAGAATTTATTTTCAGTGAAAAGAACATTTGACCTTGAGGTTCAATTCTAACCTCTTCTGGTAAAGCTGGTAAAGCACTCAGAAAAGGAAAACTGGTATTATAACATGCTAAGTATTATATTAATAGACAAAATTTGTTATCATCTGATAGGTTTTCAGTTTACAAACTAGGGGATTAATTTCAGTGGTAAGAAGTAGATAACAATAATTATCGTGATAACTGGCAGTCTGGATGTTGGTCAGCAACTGAGCAAACATTAGACACTTGACTACGGCTCCTGCTCTTTGGTGTTGATCTCCTGATGTGGGTTGCAGGTGACCTGCACAATTTCAGTGTGGACACACAAAGTTTCCCTTTTGAAGGGAAACTATTAAGAGCATAATTTACAGTTTTAAGATCTTAATAACTTCTACAGGATCAAAATTTACTGGACTTTTTGGTACACCTGGGGGTTTGTGTTTTAACAAAGCAAAAGGTAGTGCTAAAGTTCTGTTAACTTTGCCTCACATTGAAGAAAAGTCTTAATCATTAAAATAAATAAATTATTCATAAGAAATAATGCAATTACTGTTTTAGAAATATACTGTAAAATCAAAATATCATGTGATTTGAAGGTTGATTGTATGAGATCAATGAAAATAAAATCCATACCCTTTGGTTTCCATAAAGAAACATCTTCATACACAATACTAATATTTAACAACTTTAATTATTTTTGGTGGGGGTGGATTTTAAGATCTTAATTCTTCACTCATAGGGGTTTGCATGGGTGCTAAATTAAGCAAGATCTACATGTCTTTTTTGTGCCCCAGTAAAAAGGCTTTTAATGTAACTCCGGTGATCTGAGAATAAATCCACTACTGATTATAAGAACTCAGACACTAATATGATTAACACTGTACCTAAACTGTTAAATAAGGAAATTAATCTACAGTTAATGAGTTGCCAGCTCACTCCCACAACAGGGATTGCTTCTCTTCCTTCAATTTTGGATCCTGTCATGAAACTCTCTCAACTGCCTGTATAGACCCAGTGTGAACTTTATAGTTCTCATAAGTTTCAGTGACATTTGCTCTGTTATTGCCATTGCCTGCCATCTTCTATTTACATTCATATATTATTACCACCAATAGACAAAGTAAATAGCAGTCACAGATATCTGTTGGGCTGACTGTGAGAGGCATTATTATGGTTGCTTAGCAGCCAAGGAGACAAGATAATACTTAGTTTTCATACAGGGAATGAAAGAGAAAGCAAATTTAGGCAGTTAGAATATTAATAACCTGTTAAGGCCTCAGTATGAAAAGTCTGAATCGTGAATTATCCCAAGAGATCAGTGTCAAAACTTTGTTTCAGGTTCAAAATATCTGTATATTCTGTATGAATTTTATTTCCTGCAAGTATGGATTAATTTCACAAAGGGCCTTAGCATCACAACACCCTGTTTTTAAGTTCTGTCCCTCCCTGACATTCTAGGATCCTTAACTTATGTACAGATGAGTAAATCTGATATCTTTACCATGTAAATTGATGGAATGCTTTCTAAAAATGAAATTTAGGAGCCAAATGTGTTAAAAATTATGTGTTGGTGAAGAATCAGCATGAGTCACGTCACACAAATCCAGTGAAATTCATTGAAAAAGCTGATAATCGTACTGGCAAGAGACATCTAGCTGGTGTAGTCTGCTTTGATTTTCACATAACATTTTGCAAAGTCTTTCACCAAAACCTCTTAGACAAATTAAGCTCTCAGAATAAATAGGAACATTTTTACATGGAGAAAGAAATCTGTAACATAAAGGAAATATGGTAAGACAACTCAGCTTATAAAGCAGAGAAATGTCTCACATGTGGCCCTGCATTAGTATCTGTGTTGTTTCACATCATCACAAATTAATCAGAAAGGAGATGAAATGGGAGAGGTGGCCAAGTTATGGTAACAAATAAATTACTACAGGCAAGAAAGATGATTGTCTACAGGAAAGAAGAAGTTCATAAAACTAGTAACTCCATCATAAAAGCCAAAATTAAATATGAATAAATGTTAAGCAATGCATGTAGAGAAAAGTACATTCTTGGTTTACTTATATGTAAAAGGCATTAAACTAATAATTACTATTCATGATTGTGATATGATTTATAAAAATAAATTACAGAAAGTATCAAGTTAATTATCAATAATTATTGAGGAAGCAAATAGAAGGTCAGGAACTATTTCAAAAGTAATAGAAATCAAAAAAGGAAGCCTTTTTATGCCATAGTTAAATCTATGATGCATCTGAATCTTGAATACTTATTCAGTTCTGGCCTTTCTATTTCAAAAAGAATGTGATAAAATGGAAGAGATGAAGAGAAGGCTGGAAATGATGTTCAAAGATATGGTATGGCTTTTGTATGATGAAAAAAAAGGCAATTTAATAGTTTCCAACCTGGAAGAGAAAGATGAGCAAGGAATATGATGAAGGTCTGTAAAATTGGAGGTGGCATGGAAAAAGTAAATAGGATTCTCCTCCAAAGCAAAAAAAAAATAGAAAGCATCATATGAGGTTTAAAATAAAGGAATGGAAATGCTCCTTGATAAAATATCATTTCAATCCATGAAATAGTTTAATAGTATTTGGAGTGCTGAAACTCTTCAAAGGCTTTTTAAAAAAGACTGAAAGAAAAACATATCCATCAAGAACTATTGAATACAAGACACAATTAAATTCAGGAATTCTCTGAACCTCAAATTGCTGGGGAACTGGGGGGTCTTGCAGGAAAGTAGATGGTAATGTCCACTTCTCTAATGTTTGCAGGCTGTCCTAGGCACCAATGAACAGTCACAGCTGAAGACAGAGTGAGTGATCCCTAAATAAGGCAGAAGAATTTACTGTCCTACACAAGGAAGTATGTAAGCATGAATCCATTCTTAGGTGCTTAGTCTGGTGCAGACTGAGTTACTATTGGGAGCATTCAAAAGCAGATTTTTAGGTGCACAGGGAACTTTATTAACAAGAAAATGAGATGCTGTTGGAACATTGGAATACAGGCACTGGCAAGAGCCACATAGTAGCTAAAGTGAAAACTGACCAATATCTCAGGTTTAGGTGCCTAAATCTTTTGTGGGCATAGCTCAGAATACTTCATGCATAGATTACTTCAAGATATTAGAGGCCTTGGGTATTGAAGGTATCCATATCAAAGCTAATATTTTAATCCACTTATATTGAATTTAAGTTCTAGCATAGTAGAATGTGCCTCTTTCTCCCTCCTCCTCTCCCACCTACCCCCAATCTGGTCATATAAGAATTTCCAAAGCAAAACAGTGATTAGGGGGAAAAAAGCATTCTTAATTCTAGTTGCTGAAATCCTTACTATGTTTATGCATTCCTTATTGGTAAATATGAAGTGAAATATATAGTAGCACAACCATGAACAGCTTCATTGCTCCCTAATACTTTAATAAGCATCCACCATAAATCTCACTAGTAGACTTTGCACATGTCAAATCCATTTATATAGTGGCTGAGTAGATTTAAAGTCCGAAGATAATATGTTGATAACATCATTTTTCTGGTTGTAAACAAATATAAAGAAGTGTGGAATACATATGAGTAATTTCTGATTTTCGAAGTCTCATGCAAAAAAACCCCAACAACAACAAACAAACAAACAGATCCCCAAACCAACAAAAAAAATCAAACAGAAGTGTCCAACAAATCAGTCTTGATTAGACTGAACTATAAGCATGATGCGATTAGAAGTTATCACTTAATTTTTTCAGGTAAACAATTCATGGTCAGTTTGATCTGTAAATCTACATCCATCTTCCCGTGCCCAATTCTTGTATTCTTTGTTGTGATTTTAACATCAAAAAGTACAGGAATATAAAATTTTAAATTCCATAACTTTTTACCTCAAAAAAACTCCACATTAACTTACTGGTTTTTTTAACTGCTTTAGGTCTGGAAACACATTAGACCTTAAGGATTCACCCTTCTTGAGAAAGAATTAATTATTTAGATAATTACTATCAACACTATTAGAAGCAGATGAAAGACCTCAGAATTTAGAGGTTTGAGTTTTCCTCATTATCATTCAATGTTAAAATATGTATTGATTTTAATGTGAGGTGATTGTGCCCAAAACCTTTGAAGAAAGGGTTTTACTAGTAACATCTCTGAGAAAGAAGCCATACCGCATTACAGAATTGAAAATTGGCTTTCATTCTTTGTGTTTAGAGGCTATTTGAACATAAAATGAAGTAATCTGGGAACTGGGCATCTGTGTACACGCTATGAGACTCCTGGAAAGGCATATTGTTCAAGTGTTGCTTCCAAGTTTATTTGGTCCAGAACTTGTTTACATATGTAGATTTAAAAAGTAATACTTAGGGCTTATATGGGGAAATATACCATCATAATTGGACTGGTACCATTATACAAATGTAATTCCCTGCTTAGTTTTATTTTTAACTTAATTCATTTGCATCTTAAACTACAGTAATACTGCATTTCTTATATAATGCAAAGGATAGGGATTAGATTAAAAATTGTCTCATGCATCCGGACCCTTTAATATAGCCAGAATCTGTATTTGATTTCTTTAAAATCAGGAAGCTGGTGTTCAACATCTGGGACTCTATCATGGGAAGTGACAGATAGATGTGACAAAGGTCACATTTATATCAGAGTAAAAAGTCGGTTTTCAAAGAACCTATAGCTATACGTTTCTCTGTAATACACATCATCTGAAATAGAGATCTTGGTGATATGCATAATTAGGGTTTGATACTTGCACTTTGATCCTGTAGTCCTAGCCTTACTTTGTGGAGATTGGGGCACAAATAGAGCCTTGGAGGAGAGGTGAAGGGCACTATATTAGTCTCCCAGCCAGAGGCCCTGTCCTCCTTTCTGTTCCAGTACAATCAGCTAGATCAATATAAATCACAGGTGATTAGTGTAAAATTCTTTAATCCAAAGAGAAACAGAGGAGAAAAAGCTCTTTGGTAGCATCATTAGCCAACCAGGGCAACACATTTTTATGTGAACACTTTCCCTCTGCTCTTCATCCATAGTTTAACCTGACTTTGTCTTTAGTCTGGAGCAGAACAGAAGAGCAACTATCAACAGTCTTAATAGGGATGCATCAACACAGCATCACTTCACTCTTGCAAAGACCAGAACTATTACTCCTGCACCCACATCCCAGCCATTCACTGACCCGAGCACTGCAGAGATAAGAAGGATAACAAGACAGGATTTGTGCTTTTGCTGTGCAAAAATGGGTTTTACGGGTAGTAAACTCAGGCACAATCCAACCTCAACCCTGGTCTGAAAAAGCAGACTACAAGTATGCAGATATCATGTGCCAAATCCCTCATCTTAAGCTTTGGACAACCTAAAGGGATTTGTCAGTCAAAAATACACAATTTTTGGTTTCTGCTTTGCAGCACAGCAGTTTCAGATGAATTCTGGTTGAGATCTTGCTCTAATTCAAACCTGAAATTCAGATTAGCAATACAAGAAAGGAACTAAAAGAGGCAGAAACAAAAAAAACCCAGAACCTTACTTCTTGAACTATTTTCCCTGCTTAACTCATTTCTACTAAGAGTATCATCAGGAGTGTCTTCTATGCTCCCTAGCGGGAAAGATTCTTAAGAATCTCTTGGTGGCCATGTTAAACACTAATTTGGGAAAAGAGAAACTCTATCATTAGTGTCCATATGTCTCCTTTGGCACCAGTGTTATCAGATCTCAATGTGCCTTTATATCATCATAGATGCATCTTAGTTTTAATTGAACAAATACTGTATCATGGCTCAGCAATTTGGTCCTCCAGAGCAATTACAAAAAAACCTTTGGGGCACTGGTGCCAAAGGGTGACATTTTTATTGGTTGTTCTCTGTCAGCTTCAGCAATGTACCTGCTGTCCCTCCATTCCACCTCTAGGTTGTGTTTCCTTTCTTTATTCTCCTTTTCTACTGCCTTGCCGTAGAGGACACACAGCTTTATTCAGTGATGTTCTCTGCTAATCCCCCTGTTGCCTAAGCCCTAGTACTTCCAAGAATCCTGTTTAGAAAAAAAAATAAATAAAAAGGCACAATAAAAACACTCATAGCAAAGTTTTAGGTATTTCCATGACTTCTGAAATAGAAGTATTTTTAAATTTTATTTTTTAATGTGGTGCTATTCTGATGCAATATAACAATTCAGCAGTTCTACTTCTCCATGAGACTGGAAGAAAAACACTGCTACAAAAATACACGTTCAAGAGTAACAATTTACTTATCCATTTATTTATTTATTTTAAAGAACCAAAAAGTTTAGAACTGTTTACATTTCCGAGATACTGAAAACTGTAATCAAATCAAGTCTTTGGTTTTTAAAAATTGCATCAATCAGCTCAAAATGTATCTGTAGGAAGGGAGAACAAAATATTACGCTTTTGGGTGTTTTTTGGTTGGTTGGTTGGTTTGGTTTGGCTGGTTGGTTTGTTGAATTTTTTCTTTCCCAGAAGGTGGTGCACTTGGTAATAATGCAAAAAATTTAACATCACAAGTGGCAGCCTGCCCCCTGACAGAACATGGGTGGAAGATAGTGAAATCCCTTCCTGCGACTTTGAAAGTCACTGATGTAAATTTATTCAAAACGTTTTTGGTAGTAAAGTAAGCTTTACCAATTCCCAGTAATCTTACCCCTAACTGTTCAATCCTATCCCAATATCACTTTATTGACTTTTCAGCTCTTTCAATACAACAGTTTGCAGAGCATTAGTATAAATATATATATATATAGTATAAATATATATATAAATAATATATCTAAATCATGATTAGAATTAAATAAACAAACACACTTCTGGAGGTTTCTTTTAAACCTGGATAATTTTGTGAATCTGCTTCACAATCTCACAGTTACACTGACACAACTATACAGGCTGCAAATTGTAATGGAGGACCAGAAACAATCAACCAGTCTTGAGAACTTTGCTTCCAAAGCCCTTTTTTTAAAAACAAGCAATAAATTCCACATGACGAAGACTCACAGAAAATAATTTGGCCTACCACTGGCAGACCTATCAATGAAACTCTGGAGTCCTAAGCTCCACTTTCCTACTTAACTAAATAATACCTCTGGAAAGAAATGCTGCAAAATTTTTGGTAAATTATTTTGTATCAATACGGATAACTGAGCTCTCCTTTCTATCCCGAGGATCTAGATCGGAATCTATGTATGGCTTATAGTGAAATTCTCTGAACGAAATCAAGTCTATAGTAAATCCTTCTCATAAGGAATGTTTCCGTATTTATATTTGTTTAAATATGTATCCCAAGCTCATGGGAAGTGTTGCATGTTCTGATTGGTACTAGCTGCACTAAGCCTAAAATTTGGATTATTGTCAGGATGTTTGTTTCTATTTTCTGTAGCATCTTTCTTCTGATTCATTTTCACATTGGCCTCATTTAAAATATTTTTTTATTTCTCTATTAATTCTAATTAAGTTGCTGCCAGGTTTCATGAGCTTCATTTAATTAAATTAATTAAGGTATTTATTTATATAATAAAAGATAACCAACCCACCAAATGCCCACAGCTCTAATAGAAAGAAAATCAAAAGACACCTATTTTAAAGCTAAGTATTTGCACCACAGTAGCATTGTAATAAAAGTATCAGAAATACTTCACAGACATTTTTTGACACTTTGCTGTGTCCCCTCAGTGTTTAGAATATGACTTTAGCACTGACAGTGTATTAGGAAAGTCATGTCCTCTGAAAGGAAAAGTCTTATCCACACAAGTTGGAGGAATTATTTTTCACCTTCATGGTTTAATATGTGTGAGTGAGCATTTTTGTTAGAGTTACCTAAGATTCATACAGGAAGAGAAATCACATGACATATTGTCGTGGTTTTGCTTTGGGTCAATTTGCTTTTACACCCCCCACACAATTACTATTAGTTGAGAGAAGGTTT
>JAYRBT010000177.1:20594400-20611725 GCA_036023395.1 Myiotriccus ornatus
TGCAGCCTTTCAAGATTTTGTTTTAGGAAAAAACTGATTCATAATTTATGCCTAACACAGATTTGCTAAGGCAGGCTATACAGGATAAACCATGTCCGTGTCTAAATATGGTCTTGGACACTGAAGTTAATATGGGAGATGAAGTTTCTCATGGAATTGGGGATGCATGTGGTACAGCAAACTCATCAGGATAACAGTTTTATCATATTCAGTCCCCAGCACTACTGTGTCAATATTTATCTCTAGCAGGAAATTCTCTAAGAAGAATGACAAAGGTACTTCATTCTCTGGTTTGGTATTGTTTGGATTTTTTTTCATCCCTATACATCTTACACAGAGCAGTAAAACCTTACACTACAAAATTTTGTCATAGATATAAATAAAAACTTGCAAGTCATTTTCCATGTTTGATTGAAGAGGTCTTTACAACTTGCATAGTATTAATAAAGCATGGTTTTGGTTTTACATTAATTAGTAAAATTCTCAGTGATGTTCTGCAATTATGCAATTGTCTGTCAATATAATATTTGTGCCTAATGTGCTAGAAAAAATTACAGTGACCCTCTCAGAATAATGTGATAAGGAAAGATACTGGAAACACTTTCTTAAAGGCACATTACAAAATCTTTAAAGAGTATTCTCTGTCCTGCTGTTTCCAAATGAAACAAATACATGTGGAAGATAATATATGCTTTTCCTGTTCCACTTCCTCTTCCATTATCACTTTCAGCTCTCAGAAATCCATACTTATTTTAATAATCTCTCTTTCTTTTAGTTTCTGTTGTTCTTGCTTTCACCATGGACTACAACAAAAGTCAGGAGTGAGCGTCCCTCATCCCAGGGACATTCAGCAACATTAGTGGACAGGGTGGGTATGTACTCCTGGAATCACCCAGTCTTGAGAATGTCTCTGGATCATTCTATGTAGAGCTGACTTGAAGGGAGGCAGCTCCCCCTTGTACCTGTGGGTCCTGGGAGTTGCGGGTTGATGAACAGCTCCCCACTGCATCTACCTTTGGCCTTCCTTATTCCAATAAAAAATTGCCTTATCTGCTCACCTCTTTGGTTAATCTTCCTTATTTTCCTGCCAATACCTATGGAAATTATATCTTTCTCTAGTGCTAGTCCATTAATTGTCTTTTGCAAATGTAGGTTTAGTGCATTTGAGTGGGAATAGATCTATGTAGCAATCTGTAGTATCAATTTACACAATTTTACTCTAACTAAACTTTATTTTTTTCAGTGAAGTTCAGTATTGTTAGTCACCATTTCATCATTATTTCCTTCCTCAAGCTTCTCTTAATGCAGGGAAAGATGAAAATGATCAATTTCTTTAAATATTTAGTATATTTTACTTCTTCACTTTTTATTTTACCATTCTTTTTTCAATGATAAGACTGATGGGAGATTGAGTAATTTGTTTGATAAATACTTTTTAGGGTAATTGCACTTTCCTGGATACTTTCTAGATAATTTCCTATCTTTCTCATAGGAAACATGAATGAAGAGTTAATTTGTCTTATTTGCAACTAGATTGTTTTTCTCTCTAGATGTTCCATGATTTTAATGTCTTTCTCCTTTTTGAGATCTCTCATCTAATATGTCTACAGTAACTCAAACAACACAGATGAAGATCATATAGAACTGGACCTTAGCTGTGAAAGTTAGAAAGAGTCCTGAAAAAAAATAAATCTGCAGTTACTTTAGGAAAATATACAAAAAATTCTAACAGAACTTTTCTTACTTTTTAATTCAATGAGCAGAACTCATATTTGAACTTGCTTTTTTAAGGCATGGATGATCAGCATTTCAGATGCTCAAAATCCTACAAGTATGTAAAACTCCTGCTGGGGGAAAAAAAGTGCAATGTGAAGCATTGTGCTGCTGCTTATCCTGCTGTCATTGTTTTCTTAAGAATCTATTGACAGTCTTGCTTTATTTCTTACTCCTACTATCAAAGTTTCAGTAGCATCCTCCTACTCATATTTCCATTACTATGTCTACTCCTGTAAGTCAGATAGACAGCACAACATGTCTTTGCAGCCTTTGTTTTCATGTATTCCTTCATTATGAAACTCATTTCAGCTGGACCTTTCAATAACTTCTATGCCACAAGAAAGAGGGAGTACATCCATCACACAATGAATACAAGGCATTTAATGCAAATCTCAAATCGATTCTTTTGTTCAAATGCTAATTTTTATTTATTTCCCCTCCCCAGGGGGCTTAGCAAGTAAAAATTATATTCATGCCAGTGTGGATTTATAACACAAGGAAGGAGATGAAATAAGAGAGCTGAGCAGACTGTACTAGCTATTATTCATAGACTATTTCCACTTGTCAGCATTTGCTGCGAGGTTGAGCAGGCACTACTTCACCTTCCGCTGAGTTTAACCATAGCTGGTAAGTTTCTTCAAGTTCACACATCACCTAAACTCAGAACAAATTCCATGAATAAATATACTCCTAAACAAAGCTGAGTTAATATTTTAAAGGCAGAAACACAGACTATGTCTTCATACGTAGAGAAATTTTCAAAGAAAAAAAGTTACTCCTTTTTGGGATTTTGATCATGATAGTCTTTTTGACATTGTTGCTATTGAGAATAAAGCAAGATGGGGCCTGGGAAGATGTCAATATCAGTGTAGATTTCTCTGATCCTTTCTTAAGTGAAGCCATTTCGTATTACCAAATTGATTTAATGTCTATATGCTGTCTAAAGTTCAAATTAGAAAAAAGTGCTATTGTTGTAGTAGTTAGGACAGCCAGAAATTAAAAACCAGGCACCTTTATGATGATGGTCTGATAGTCAGCTTTATTGCTTCGTCTAGCTTAATAATTTCTCATTCTCACACATACTGCACTCACACTGCGTACAGAACTTTACATGCTTTTCTATCATTAGCTCCCTATCTATAATTTATTACTAGCCTTCACACCTCATTGGATGTTCATTCCTTATTTACATTCTTTTCTCATTGGTCAGTTCTGGCACCTTTTCAAGTCTTTCACGGTCCCTGTGAATTTCTCAGGGAAAAGGCTTCAAAATGTCTAAGTCAAAATCCTTCACCTCTATTTCCTTCATGAGGGGTTCTGCGGAACCGCCGCCTACCCCAACATGCTGTCATATTTCAAAACATTTTAGATCTGGTATACTTTCATTTTTTCAAATAACAGACTATCTCCACAACCTTCTCTCTCATATCTTCCTCCAAGCCCTCTATCCCCATAAAACCTTGCAAAAAAGTTTGGCTCATGATAGTTTTCAGCTTTTGCCCACGAACAGACCTACACACAATCCTATGTGTTATTTTTTGCAGACATAATTGTTTTAAAATATCAAGGCTTGATAGCTATTGGCAATCTTTTAAGATTTTTTCTTTCTGCCAGTCATTCTACAAATTTAGGCATCTAAAAAATACAGATGAAATTTACTTTACGTATGACACAGTCTAAAGAAGGGAAAGAATTTTAAATTGGTTTTAGAATAATGATAAATAAAACTTGTGAACCATTTGATAATTTTTAATCTGTGACTGTGTAACAAGATAACATTTCGAGCTAAAAATGAAGAAAGATTGAAGTGTTTTCATTACTCTTTCAATTATCATTTCCAGTAAAAATACATACCAATTGAATCTTGAAAATATCTATCTAACAGCATCCAGACATGCTCTGATATTTTTAAAAAGAAAAACTTTAACAGATGCCACAATTAAAAAGAGATATCAGGAAATTTGACACTGGTAAGAATCCCTTGTGTAAATGGCTTGGCACGAAATATTACAGTTTTAGAATTTCTTTTATCAGTGGAAGCTGAATATCAACTAAGTAGGCTCCAAAATGTAAATCTGTAAATGTATTTTGACCCATTCATCTTCCACTTTCAGGATTTCCAGACAGCATAGATGACATGAAGACAAAATATGATTTGGGGAAAAGTGTATGACAGGAGTGTGTATCAAAATCTAAATCAAAATATAAAATATAGCTGCCTTGCTGTTTATTACTAGAGGTTTGTACATGTGCTTTGAAATACCTTCCTTCAGCTTTGGGATTGCAGATACGGAGAGTAATCTCTTGACCTGCTCTACCGATTTTACCTGATGGTGGCAGGAGAATATCCTATAAACTACTTCCAGACTCCTAATACTTCCGAGAGTAAAATGGAAATGCAATTTGTTTCATATTTATAGACATATATCCAGGAAGACCAGAAAAAACTGTTGGGGATTACAAGTGAATATCAATGGGCCAGTGAAGGAGATCTTCCCAGCTTTTTATTGAAACTGGCCTGTCTGAGAAGGACAGTGGATAAAGCTGTGGATTAGGAGGGAAAAAGATACTTCTCACAAAATTGGCAGTTATGCTTCTGAAAGCGTCAGACTGAATTTCTCTTGTCACCAACAAAAGTGTTGGCAACTGACAATCAGAAGTGGATTCAACCATTGTGGTTTGCCACTTAAAATTACTGTCCAAGTCCTGTAAGCCAGGATTTCATCATGAAGATAACATTTACTCTGAGAACTTCTCCATAGACTCTTACTTCAGTTCTATTTTCTTCCCCTCATGTTTCTGTTTCTGTCAGGAGACTCAGGCATAAAACTTTGAGACATAACTTTAGCAAAAAAACTGGGAGCCCAGAAATATGTCAGGGGAACTCTTTTTGATGCCATGGTCCCAAAAGCCCCTGGGAATGCTATGTCCTGGGTATTACTTTGTAACCTCTTAGAAAGGTCAGTGTGCATCAGTTTTGCTGCTTCATATCTTCAGCTTTTTTCTCCTTTTTTAAATCTTGAATGTGTAGACATTTAAATCTCACAGTGGGGTGTCTAATAGATATCCTCTCAGGACTGACCTGCTCTGGAGAAGAGGTCGGATTTTATGAGTTAGGGTTTCATTTAAATTTCTGAAATTTGCTATGGCTAATCATTATGACCACTATTGTATCTAGTACTGGTTTAAAAGCACTTTGTTTTGTTCTTTTTGTTGCTTTGGTTTTTTTGTTTGGTTTTGCTTTTGGGTTTTGGGGCTTTCTTTTAATGCTGTCCTCCTTCTCTTCTATTGCCTGAGAGCTATAAAGGAAGAAGACTGGTCTCTGCACTTTCTAAGATGCTATTACTTTCACAACAAATCAAAAAAAGCATAAGTGCTTTGGATTGATATACATCAGACTCTGTGAAGGACCTTTTTCTCCAGACTATATTCTATACAAAATGGAATCCATTCTGACCTTGTGGTGGGAAAGCTTACTCTCTCACGATTGAACAAGGACCCCAGCCTTTATAAAGGGGCTATTTCCCATGCTCCCAAGATGAAGGCTGGAGAGCTGGATTTTGGGATGCTCAGTGAAATATGATCAGTGGAACTTGTACAGTACCTGCTAGCTGAATATTTTGGGGAAAAAAAAAAAAAGAAACCAAATGACCAAATGAGTCCACGATACCACTTGTTTCAAGCCAAGCCTTTGTAAGTTCTGAAAATTTCTTTTGCTTCCCAAATAGCTTACCTCACCCCCATGAAGCTGACTTGTTCCATCTATTCTGCAAAATAATCCTTTCCCTGAAGAGCTGGAAATGTCCCAGCAAAAATCTCAATCTCTTTGTTACTTGTCACTGTATGAACTTTGAAAGCATGTCTCTATAGCTGGACCTATTACAGTAAGACAGGTGATATGAAGTGCTTGAAGGGATGAAATGCATGTATCTGCTATGATTTTGACATCTTTCCTAATTTCTCCTTCCTAGATAAGAAAATTCTGCATTTTCATACTTAAAAAAAAAAAAAAAAAAAAAAAAGCTCTGAGAAAAATAGGCAATTTTCACCTTTTTTTTTTTTTTTTTTTTAAATGATTGTGAGTGTTTTCTCTCAGTTTAGAGCCAGACTAGGAAGCATGGGATTCTAACATCTTCTGGGACAGGAACATCAAGAAGGGTACCAGGGACAAGATGATAAGATGATGTTCAACAGCTGCCTGGGCATGAAGTAGTTAACAATAGCAGCCTTCTTCCTTGGAGACAGACAAGGAACACGCATCTTTCTGCATGTGAGTGTCTAATCAGGTGCTTTCAAGGCTGGTTGTGCTCCTGCTCCTTCAACTCAGAAAGACAGTCTCAGAGTTTCAAGAATTCCTCTCCCTCATAGAAATTCACTTGGTTTTCTAGGACTTCCTGATCTGAATTTCCAGAATCCTTACCTTATCTTTTTCTTAATTTTTCTGGGTATCCTAGAAGTATCCTGAAGCTTTGTGCAGTCCAGGAGGTTTGAGTAGCTCACTGTATATGCAGCAGTAGATTAGAAGTGATATCAGCTGTGATGGGTTTTATTTCTTATTGAAAAAATCAAACACGAAGAATATAGTTACTTTCCTCTACAACACTATATCAGTTGTATTTCTAAGACAGGTGTCTGTTGGTATTAAAGATGGTGGAAAGAAGGAATATGTGAAAATCCATATAACTGCATTCACCTATTCACATAATATGGATCCCCAATAATGAAAACTAATCCTACTCTCTCAGTGCTCACACACATTTAAGTCCACATTTTTCTTGCTGTGTAAGGAAAGGATTAAAAAAATTCAGCATGATTTCTCTCAAGTTAACTCAAATGTTTACTCTGAATTTGACTCTATTCCCAGACTGGCAATTTCAATCACCATTGATGCTTCACTCATTTGGTAGAAGGGTTATAATCAAGAGATGAAGTGAACTGAAGAGCTAGAAGTAGATGTGTGCAACTAGACAACAACTCTGCTAAATACAGTTGAAATGAGATGTTTGAAAAGAAATCAGGTTTAATGGATGACCTGGTAAGAGCTCTGGAAATATGGGACCCACATAATCTGGCAGTGGTTCTGCAATACCTAAATAGGTTATGCTCATCCAAGTAATATTTTTAGCTTGTTTTTCTCCATATTTCAAATGTGCTTTTATGTACTTTTAGTCAAGCTTTCTGTCTCCTCATGCTGAAAAATTGCTGATGTTTTCACTCTGCAGAAATTGAGGACATTTCTGCTCTCCATGACACATGAATCAGCAAATCTTCCTCTTTAAAAATGGAACATTTTCAGAACAAAGGAGGATTAAATAGTGATATTTCAATTTTTTTTCTTCTGTTGCTTATTTTTACTTACCAAAAGAGAGCAGAAATTAGTCTAAGAATCATATCTATAACTTCTTTCAAGATTTTTTTCAAAATTTTCTTTCTACTGCTTATTTTCCTTCAATTGTTTACACTTTTGGATTTTGTCCTATTACTATTTTTGAAATGATTTTTTATGAAGGAGATCAGTACAGAAAACCAAATCTCAGCTTCTGGAGAAAAAACCCATGCATTTCAGATCCAAAGTTTTTCTGTTAGAGAAGATTAGAGTTTATTTTGAGAATACTTTTTCGCATGCTTTCAGCATGATTTTTTTTCAGAGCACTTTTCTTCACAGCACACACTGGTACTCTGCCCAATTTGGCTTAGCATGTCATACATATAAAAATTCCTTTTCCTTTTCTGGTTTTCTATGTAACTATATAGAACAAAAGCAATTAATATTTGCCTATTTTTAGTGCAAATTTTTCCTAGTTTGGGTTGCTCTGTCAAGCCAGTAAATACCAAAAAAATTATGTGCTTCATATTTTTTCACGTATATATTACCATCACTATTTATTTGCCAGTAATTACATTAGGCACACAAATATATGATCTGTAGGTGAACAGGGTACTAAGAAGAGCAGAGTACAAAAACTGCAACAACAAAAAAAAATATTTGTGGCTTACCTTCTTTAATATTTTGGAAAGTGTCTTACAGGTCATAGACTTCCAGAGAGTTAATGATCAGTACTTTTCTCAAATCATACTCCTTTAGTGTTACTAACTGATCGCCCAAAACATAAGTCAACAAAATATCATTATTTCACTTGAAGGAAGAAATACTGAGATTTCAATAGTAAACCCAAGTAAATAGAAGTCTTGGAAAAGACAAAACCCCAAATCTATAGAAAACTGCTCTTCACTTTATTAGAAAGTGGCATTTTTACTCTGACTTTAAAACTTCAGGGACTTACACAAGGGAAAGTGACATCTAGGGACTGTACAAGGAGCAAGGCTATACGAGAGCACTATTTCATCCTGAAATTTCTTAGTCCCAAAATTCACATCTCCATTGTTAATACTCTCTTCTTTTGACCCATATTCTGCTCACCAAAGCAGGAAAAAGTTAGGAAATAGTATATATTTATATTTTCACATCTATGTACTACTAATTGATGCTCAACATCATAACACATTCTGCAGAATAGGGACTTTTTTTTTTAAAGATGGCATGGTGATACATAGCCACTCTCTGATGACCTCTGAGAGCAGACCAGCAATTTTTCAGGAAGTGCCAAAGAATTTTCTTTTGCCCTGTGTGAGAACATGTTTCAAGAACTCAGATTTTTGGGATAGATTGCATAATTTAGGGAGATCAAACAACAGAAGCCAGAAGAATAGACCGAAAAGAATGCAAACTATATATATGTTTGTGGGAATGAGTTCAATGTTTTGTCCACCTCTGATTCCAGTTCACAGAAAAGAGTACTGTAAAGGCCCTATAACTTCCATTTTTGTAAGGTCAAACTCAGTGATTTACTGAATACCCCAAGAACCTCCTAGAGTTTCAGTGCAGTCATTTATATCAGAGCGACATCAGTGTCAGTTTAAGGATCAGCATAAGAACTAGGGTTTATATTGTATCCAAAGAGGAGAATGAGAACTACACTTTCCTTGGAAAGTAAGATGCTAAATAGTCTGTGATCCTTCCCTGCTGGTGGGTTTTGTTTCCTTCTGTCCTCCTGGAGCACATGCCAGCACACAACACTAATGATGCCTAAAAGCAACGAAGCAGATAACAGCCAGATAGGATCTAGTCTCCGAGATTATAGGTCATAGCTCATCAGTCTCCTAATTCTTATAAATTCTCCAGATTTGATTCTTCCTTCATCTACACCATTTAAATCTGCAATTAATTAAGTTGCTTGTGGAACCAATACACTAGAGCTCTATGTGAATAGAGACTAGTATAATGTATTATAATAATATATTATATTATAAAAATAAATTAATAAAGAGTAAGGTCTTTTGCAGCAGTAAACTACAAAATGTGCCTCCAAGTCATTAACTAAAATGTTGTCTCTTTTTTAGGTGACAATCATGATACAAGTTTGGCTAGGGAAGTTCAAACGTAAAAATAGTCTTCTGCTTATAAAATACTACAAGAAAGAATAGAAATAAAAAGATGGATGTAACAGAAAAGTGAATATTTGAAATTGTTTTCTGCTTCTTTGACATACCTCTTTTTCTCCTCTGTCAAAACACCATCACAGAAAACATATTAGAACTATATTTGCTGGCATTGAGGAAAAAGTGAATCTTTAAAAGAATTTCAATAACAACAATATAAATGGAATGTAGGAAATTGTTAAATACATTTCAGACAAATGAGAATAAGCAATGAGGAAAGAGTGGGAAGAGGACAAGAAACTGACATCAGGAAGGATTCACAGGTGGTGTGATTAATGTGTATTCAATGTGCTCTTATATTTATGAAGAGTCTTTAGTATAACTAATAACTGTTTTCAAGAATTTGTGTTAGGGGCATGAGCTCAAGGTATTCATACCATTAGCCTTACTCAGAACTGTTCACAGAATCAGAGAATATGCCAAGTTGGAAGGGACCCACAAGGATCATCAAGTCCAACTCCTTGCCCTACACAGGGCCATCCCCAAGAGTCACACCATGTGCCTGAGAGTATCATCCAAATGCTTCTCGAACTGTGGTAGACTTGATGCTGTGACCACTTCCCTGGGGAGCTTGATGCAGTGTCCAAAGCTTTGTAATGGTGAGTACTTGGCATCCTTTATTTTCTAAAGGAAAATATTTGTGACATATATTTATAATATCTAATTCAGAAGCATTGTCTGAACTGGTCTCTGATTCAACTTATGTGATCAGCATTTTGTGTTACTTAATCTTTCTTCTCCTGTTTAGTTTAAGCATTTCAGGACTTCATGTTTTTCTTTCTTTCTTTCTTTCCCCCCCCCCCCATCTTCCTACTGTAACTGTAGAAGAAGATTTCAGCTCTTTCTAGGTCTGTTCTTACTTAACAGTCATCTTCGAGAAGCCAGGAATAAATTCATATAAAAATTTTTTCACTGTATCTCATCTTGCACACATTATCTTGCTTCTGCAAAGGGTCACAAATGGTGTTCTATCACATTATATTTTCTTTTTGACCTTTTTCTACTATTAGAATTTAGAGTCTCTGTTTATATCATTTGGTAGTTAAACAGTCAGGTAGTCTTTTAAACTTCAAGTCAAACAATATGCTAGCCACTGACAATCCCAAAGTCAAGAGAATTGCTGCATAATTCTTTTTGGTCCCAATTATTCACCAAATGTTTAATTTTTTATTTTTTATTTTTTTATTGATAGCATTAGAATGTGATTACCCTGGGCTTGGAGTTTTGTATTTAGATTTATACTCTTCAAAAAAACATATAAATGCACAAAATCAAATTATGATTGATTGTCTACCATTACTATAGTTGGCTTCCCACAATTCCTATATCTGAGACATATCCTGCAACTCTGTTTTTTAATAATGCTATTTCTGTCTAGTGGGATAATAATACAGAGGAAACACATATTCTTGGGTTTGCTTTTGTTTCATTAGCTACTCTAGTTATTTTAAAACACACATTTGCATGGGCTTAAGTTTATCATTATCTTTTTCTCAAAAGATACACCCCATTTCTGTAATATAGTAAAAAAATTCTTTGCCCAGTACATAATCAATTCCTTTGTCTGTGTCCTATTTCTATTTTCTCGTCATTATTTTAACTCAAGTATTTATCATGCTGTCTCATGCCTAGTGTCCTGACTGAATGTCCTGTTCAGTGTGGGCGGATTCCACTCACTAGCTGCCTCTTAAACAACTGCTAGTAGTTACACATTCCTCAAAATTATTCGTCTTGCTCTTCTCATCAGGTACTCTACTGTTGTTTTTTTTTCTTTTTTCTATATGTTGCAAAGTATTTTCCCTTCTAACAAGCTCACCAACTTTGTATAAAGGCAGAACATTATTACTTAGGCTTCATGAAGACATGAAAAACTTGTTTGAACTTTTTCCATTACTTTCCAAAGTTCTAGGAAGTTCAGTCTGTATGATTAAGTGCTGTATTCTCCTCTTACTACCTTTCTTCCTGTGTTGAATTTCAAAGGATTGTTTCATCCAGTCTTGATGTTTACAACATAAGTCCTTCTCTACAGAACAGTTGTCCAATCTGTCACTGTAGTCAGTGCTAACCTAATACAGTCAATGTAGCCTAAAAACAATTCAACTAGTCCTCAGAGAGACAGCAAAACTTGATGTGATTAACCTCCCTCCACTCTATAATGACTGTTCTGCTTTTCTCACCTTTTGTAACATTTCAAAATTGTTAAGGGAATATCTTCATGAACAGGAACAATTATTATTTTGCTAAGTGAATGCACTGCAATATTGTACAATTTTCCATCTAAAATGTTCTACCTTGGAACATTTGGAAAAATTTAATTGGCATTTAAAGTTTGAGACCAGTAACTTCCATAAAACCTTATGGTGGCTGCAGCCTTTCAATCATAATCTAGTCTTAAATTAGGAATTCTCCAGATTAATGGTCACAAAATTATGAAAAACATTCCTCCAAGCTGCCTTCTTTCCTTTTACTCATATGAAGCTGATATCTTAAAAATGAGACTCTATCTGGAATTGCGGTGTTTTTCAAACTTCTGTGTATCAGTTTGATAACTAGTCTGTTCTTTCTCCTCAGCTATTAAAAATTCTAGAGTATTCATCACCCAAATATTGGAAGACAAAATTTCATGCTTCATTTCTTCAGTAGTTTCACTTAATTTCATGAGTGATAAAATTCCTTTTTGAATTTTTCCTTTATTTTTATCAATGTAAGCTTCATTAGAGATTGATGTACTTAATCCAGGAAGCTTTCATTGTGTCAGACATTAACTCTTCTGTTTTTATGCATTTTTGCTGCATATAAGTCAGTAACTTTGGCTTCTTACTGATAGTGTTTTCCATATACGCAAGATGACATTAGGAAGAACACAGATGAGAGCCCAAATCAGCAGGTAGAAATAGAGTTTTCAGAACCTACTAATGAAGACAGAATTCAAAAGAGACCTTACTGTCAGGTTATATTGTAATTTATATACAAATATATTTTCAGATCCAGATACTGTAGCAGAACTGCCTCAAGGGAGTCTTATTGACTGAGATCCATTCTTACAGGAAAAGTTTGGTGCCAAAACTGCGACAGCTTATAGCTAAAGCATAGGCTGGTAGGTATATGTTTTCCTGCTTATCACACTTCCAGCTTTCAGCACAGGAAATAATCAGATTCATAAAATTTATACTGGGGTTTTTTTCAAGAACTGGTAATTGATGTGTCAGTCAAGTTTGCTACTTCTGTGGAGATTTATGTAAAAAGTAACACAAACTCAGTATTTTAAGTTTGAAAAAGTCCCAGGAAAAACTAAGGGGGACCACAGCTAGTAATTTAGGTTATCTTCAGTTGGGTCTAAAGAAAGAAAATATATCCTTTGGAACTACAGACCTATAAAGTATGGAAGGTATTTCTAGA
The DNA here is from genome assembly GCA_036023395.1 of Myiotriccus ornatus. Classification (NCBI taxonomy): domain Eukaryota; kingdom Metazoa; phylum Chordata; class Aves; order Passeriformes; family Tyrannidae; genus Myiotriccus; species Myiotriccus ornatus. The sequence goes on from JAYRBT010000177.1 coordinate 20,607,076, forward strand.
ATTGTTACTCTTCTAAAAATTTCAATGTTCAAAAGATTGCAGTCATTAAAGATTGCAATTTTTCTGCTTCCTTGCAAACCGAACTTGTGAGCAAGGTTTCCATTTCACTGTAGACCATAAAATCTCCCAGCCATTTTTCCTTTGCTAGTATAAAACTAATTCCAGCATTATGGTGGAGTTATTTTAAACTTAAAACTCTGACTTTAAAAGAGTCATAAAACCAAATCATATTTTCTAGCAAACTGCCGTAAGAATTCCATGGAAACTGCAGAGGAAGAAAAGCCAGAAACTGCTTTGATTTTAAGTGGTTTATTTTTAATCAAGCATTTTGCTGTTCTTCACTGATCTGGCATTCTCTCAAATCTAGAGCACTGTAAATATAAAACATTGAACACTGGAGAATCTTTAAATGCTCATAAACACAGTAGTTGTAATGCTTCATTAAAAAAAACCCAAAAAACACTCTCAAAAGTCTCCTTTCTATATACTAATAACCAGATGCTAGAATGGCTCATTTGCAGCAATAATAACTTGGGATGGTACGGAACCATTTTCATGTTCAGCGAATGAAAAAAAATTAAAAGTAGATAGGCTTCGGTAGATAATTGTTTTCACCTTTCAACTTCTGTGCAGCAGATTTTTGAGCACTGCATTACTGGTGCCAGTTCTGCAAACTTCAAAAATGGCAGAGGTGCAAGTCCATGATGGAATGCAATGTATTCAGAAGATAGAAACTTGAAGGTGTTCTAAGGCTGTACAAGTATGATGGCCACAGGTTAGCCTGACAGAAGTCAGATGTTGCTAGGATAGCCCAGTGAAGCCTACACATCCCAGGCATTGAACTGGGCCATTGAATACTTTGCCCTTCTATATGGAGCACCTTTACCAGTAGGTACTCTCATATGTTTCAGTGCAAAATTTGAAACTGCAGAATTACATATTGCTTGGAACTTTCATAACAATGGAAAAAGTAAATTAGCTTGAACTTATATAAAAAAAGGGTTGCATTCTCATCAGATTTCATAAATTAAATTATGCTAGGTTAGCACTTAGGAATAATAGATATGTGCTTGAGGAAAAAACACCTGAAAAAAATTTCAATTCTCAGCACAACACTGATTTTTTTGTTTGTCCTTAGGCAAGACATAAAGAATTTTGAAAGGTAAAGGTAGATCCTGGTAGCTTTTGAGAACTTCTCACTCCCTCCCACATTATTCTCTGAAGTGGAGCATAGAAAGCTATGTTAGGCATGTACTTCATTATGAAAGACACCCCAAAACAAAATCAAAAAGCAGTCAGATACTGAAAGTAGACACATTTAGAGCTAGCTGAGTAAAAACTGAGCAATGTTACTTTGGAAAACAAAACCCACTTGACATTCTTCTCCAGAGAAGTGCCTTCTAAAGCTAAAACCTTTCAAAGATATATGAAAATGATTCTTGATATTTGAGGCGTACAGCATAGACTGAGAGAAAAGCAGAGAGAAGACAATAAAGTACTGATTTTTAGCCCACATTCCTAGGCTTGATTCTCTAATTCACATCCATGTAAAACTAGTTTTGTGCAAAACTTTGCTGAATGATTCTTAGAAACAAAATTTTATGCATTGTTTACCCACTGCTGACACCATTTCAGCAACAGACTTTAGTAACAGCCTGCCATTGCTAAGCTTTCTTTGAATATTACCTTGTTTTGGTTAGCACAACACAGAGAGTATAGAGTGGCAAATCTCCAAAACAGAAGAATAGCAGCAAGTTAATATTAATTAACTTGGGAAAAATCTGCAGAATTAAGAGAACTGACCAAATCCCTGTGCCTTGGCACAAGCAAGTCCAATTAATATGCCTCTTGTAATACTTGGATATATTATTCAGAAAACAAACAAACAAAAAATCCAACAAACAGAGCTACAGGCACAGACTACTTACTACAATAGTATAGTTCCTTAATTTCCTCAATGTAATTCTCATCCCAAAAAGGATTATCGGTTGAATGAAGCTTATTACTACAACACTGAGGTAGCTAAAAAGCCTAATTATTTAAAGCCTATGTATTTGATTGCTGACAAAAATCAGCTGAATGCTGAACATAATTTCTAAATGAGAAAGGAATAAGAAATGCCAGTGGTAAGCATATTGTCTTCATGACAGCATCTAACTGCTGACCCTATAATCCTATTGTGCCAAATGACAGCGGATCTTACTGATGAACTTCCTGATTCTGGAGAGCAGAAATTAAATTAAAACCTTGGATCAGGCTGCTCTCAGATCTGTGTGCTTACTGATCTTGATGGGATTCATCCTGGAAGATACTGAGTGCTGCTGTGCAGCATGGACTGTGTGCATCTTCCAGCAGAGAGCTGAGAGCCTCCAGCATCCTTCCATAGACCCAGGACCCTGCAGAATAGAGCTTCCTATCCAGGACTTAGAAAATAGCTTTGGGACTAATTACTGTGTATTGTCTCCTTCCTTAACATTTAGCATTGATGTCATCTGTCCATAAACATATCAGATCAATTTCAAACCAAGACCCTGACAAAAACAAGCTCTAAATGATTTCTTTGGACTGCTACCTTAAAGTTCTCATGTGTATAAAACCTGTATGTCATTTGGCTTACATGCAGTGTGATGCAAATGCATACACAGTTTAAATCAACCTTTGTTTACATGCTCATATATGCTGATTTTGAAATAGTATAATACAGTATATTATATATACTATATAATATAGTACAGTAGCACTTAACTGTGTTAGTATATATGAATTTGTTAAAAAAGTGAAAAAAAATACCTACAGGGTTAGTGAGTTAACTTCAAATCTCCATGAACCTTAATTTTGCCAATTAAAATTACGGATTCCCATATTCTTAGCCTAAAATTCATTAAAAGCATTAATTGGTGTGACATAATGTCAGCCATAGTTTAGTACAGCAAGAATAAAACAGAAAAGTGAACACTGCTCTTGGAATTGTCTGATTTTGCTTACTCCAGAGTGTGTTCCTGTGAATAGTCAGAGAAACAGTGTTACCTGTAAGGGACCTGAGATTTTACTAGTTATACATGAGGCATACGTTAGATTATACAAACTGTCTTCTTTCTTGGCATTTTTTTAGGACAAAGCTTAGTATCTAGTGCAATACAGTTCAGATATTTATTTATGTTCTTCAATTTCCTTTTGCATTTCTTTCCTTGATCTCAAATGGGACACTCAATTGAAATTTTGCAGATATTTGGAAACTAAACATTTGATCAATTCACACCTTATCAATTTAAGTGTTTTATTTTTATGCTTTTAAGATGCATAATTTGCTTTTGCTTTTTTTCAATTATTAATTATCACACAAATGAAAAGCTATTTCCAAGATATGTGGAACTCTTGATGAGATATGTGGAGTTTGTGTGCTTCAGAACTCTGTCAGAATGCTTTCTAAACAGAAAATTTATCAAAACAGGTTCTTGGTTTTGATGAATATGTGTGTTCCATGAAAAAGATGATCAAAATATCGAGCAGCTCCACTGTGAAGCTTTATTAATGTTTGATCAGCACTTTGAGAGCTTAGCTATAGAAGTGCAAATCGCTCTGAATATGATAATTAAAATCTTGAAGCAAAACAAGGAGACAGGAAAAGGTAAAAAAAAGCCAGGGAGGTGACAGTGGCGTCTTGAAGTAGTTTTGTTCATAAGGCAGAATTTTTACCCATCATGCTCAGTAGGACAGAAAGAAAACATGGTCAGAATAACTATACATTGCAAAATTCAAATACAAACAACTCTGGTAAACACATGCAATGCAATTTAAAAAGATCAATCAGGTGTTATAAAACCCACTGTTTCCAATATCACATAAACTAATGTCTCAAAGAACTGTTAATGGCATATGTGGATTTCACACATGTGAAATATTAATTCTCACTAAACTAGAACATGTCTAGTAATTTCATATAGACGGGTCACTTCGTACTCTAGAGAAATTCTTTGTGCTAGGTACTTGAGCTGAGTAATGGTTTCCTCATACCACAGGCATCAAACTGAGCCAGTACACGTAGAAAGCATGATAACAAAACTGTAAAATACTCCCTCACACACAGTCAGATCACAAAGATGTTGCACTTAAAAAATCATAAAAATTACAAACCACTTAAGAGTGGCAAAATCGCTGCTTTGCAGGTGTACAAAACACTAGTAGGATGAGAAACCAAGCACAGGTCCCTTTTGTTAATGGCAGTGGACTGGTGGTAAGAGCTACCAGCATTTCTAGATTAACAGCCTCATTCTCAAAGTACCAGAATCAATTATCTTTTGTATCTGACACCAGTGAGAAAAGCCTCAAGTTTTGGCCCTAAATACAAAAAGCATTTGCCATCTCCAGGCCAACTTTAATCCATAGCAGAGACACTGCTTTCAAATAACCACAGATCTTCTGAGGATTAAAATGTGCATTATCTAAATGAACAGCAGGCAGTAATCTCACCAATCACAGGCATGCAGCTTCTTCAGGAACATAATGATGCCTATCCTAACAGAAGTCATACAAGCAATGTTTTGCTACATATCACATTACAGAACACTGGCTGGTTTTATATGGATTGTCAGGGAGATACTGCAGATTGATTTACCTTTCTGCTTGTCCAAATATTTAGAGGCATTGTAA
>JAYRBT010000177.1:20615057-20637442 GCA_036023395.1 Myiotriccus ornatus
TTACTTAAGTAAGATTATTGTAAATATAGTTCTTAAGTAGTTTTTATTTTGCTAGTAATAAATGCTCATATTATTTTTCCCAGATCAGGTCTCTTTTGTCTGCATAAACCTTCTCTCAATTAACAGTAATTGTGTGGTGGGTGTGTAAGCAAATTGACCCAGAGCAAAACCACGAAAACATGTTAGGTGAGTAATTTTCTTCAAGGTTATAGAGCTTTAAGTCATGGGAGTCCTTTCAAGTTAGATTTGATCTTCCATATCTATACAGATACTTTGCCCAAATAAGTCTTCTGGTTGCAAACAATTGAAATTTTGTTTAATAATTGTGTGAATAAGAGTTAGTTTAAGGTTAAGTTAGTTTAAGTATAAGTTTAATTGTTAAACTGTTCACAACTCACCTAAGGACTAGTCCTCTTTAAAGAAGAGATCTAAGAAATGCTGTGTATTTAGATTTTGAAAGTTAGACTACTCCAATTTTGTATTATCTTGAAAAAAACAATCTCTGAGCCTGAAACACCAAACCCAGAATCCATCCCTTTTTCCACAACATTAAGTCACCTCAAGTGATACCTATTTCAGTTCCCTCCAGCTGCTTTTTAAAATTTAAAAAAAAAAAAAAGGAAAAAAAAAAAAAAGAAGAAAAAAAAAGAGCTGATGTAGGGTCATCTCAATGAATGTGTTTCAGTAAATGTGTAAGATACATGAACTGAATTGGTAACCACTGAGAATAGAGGGAAGGTAAATACCTATAAGGAATTACTGTACTTGATTTTTATGAACTGTTCTTGATTTCATGTCATGAATATCTATTGCTCAGTTAAAATTTCCAAAGACTTCTGTTACCATTCAGTTTATAAATTATTGGAGTTTGACCTTATGAGGCTGTTTCAGAATCTCATTCTACTTTACATTGATATAGTACATTTCACCCTAAAGAATTCCTAAACATTCAAGTTTAGATTTTCCCTCAAGTGAACTAAAAGTTCATGTAAGTTGAAAAACAGTAATTCCTTTAATTAGTTTAAAGCACATTTTAGGAGAAAAATAAAAGTTGTAGAAACATGTTAATCAACCAAAATACAAAGTTTATCTATGTATAACATTGATGCTTAATCAGTTACCTTTTAAAAAATATGTAAATAACTTTGTAGGAGAATTAAGATGCTTACAAGATGAAAATTCTTTCCACTAGCAACCTTTAAAGCATAAGAAAAATCCTCCACAAAAATTACTGAGTCTTTAGAAAGCTTCTTCTGCTTTCAGACTCTCATTTCACTACTAAGTTGAAAAGGAAAGGGAAAAAAAATACAACAGTCAAGGTTAAAAAACAAGATTGCTACTTCTCCTCACAAAAGATACTTAAATAGTCTTTTTCCGCTACTTCTCAAAACCTGTCTGACACATAGATTGTAAGCTTTCATGATTGCATCCTCTGCTGCTTGTTTATGTGATGCTTAACATTAAGAGGAGATACATGATGTAGAGACTGTGCTTTGTACCTACAGCACAATAAACAGCAACACAGAAAGGACCCAGCATTTAGAGTACAACACAGTCTGAAGATTTTTGCTTTAACTCAGGCCATTAATTCACCAGCCACACTGACTAAACCTTCGGTATTACTTCCTGCAGTTCCCTGATTTTTCTTGTGGGTGTTGCAATCAAATGCCAACGAAGTTCAGACTTTAGGTTCTGAATACAAGCCTGACGTAAATTGACTGATTATTCCACCAGAAGAGTTCTGTTTTATGCAGCTTAAATTTTCAAATTTTTCCTAAGGGTGAAAATTACAGAATTTCAGTAGTCCCTTCCATTGTCCTTGATAGAGAAGAAAAAAAAAAAAAGGAAAAACAAAAAAACCCAAGACCTTGAGAATTCTTGCTACTTATGCTTAGAGTTTTGTTACTGTCTTCAGCCTCAGATCAAGACAAACATCTGTTTGTCTTGGTACACTACAGTAGTTTTCACACTGAAAACATTGAACTAGTTATGCAAATTTATGATTGAGGTTTTGTCATGTAGTGAGGGCTCAGCTATAATACTGAGTTGACTGGAATAAAAAGTTATAAAAATTATTTACTACAAAATATTTCTGTTGCAGGCAATGTCATCACTTTTACTTTCTTTTCACCTACACTCACTAGACTAGTTCAAAGCTTGCTTCAGTTTTTAAGTCTTCAGAGCCAGTGCTAAAACTATGTGAATGTGGAAATACTAAACAGCATGAAGTGAAAAAGCTAACAATGGCAAAGAGACCATTTTTCCAATGAGTGAATAACAAATTAAAAAAAAAAAAAAGTAATAAGAAACTAGGTACTCTATCTTCCAAAGTAGAATCCTGTTTTAACCTAAGTAACACATTGATGATGTGAACCTAAGAAGCAGCCTATGGCAGTCAGCATAGCCATTTTATTTAATAAAACTTCACAGAAGTCCACACTGGAGAAAAAAAAAAAAAAAAAAAGATTTTTACAGTACTTACAAACACCTCTGTGAGGAGAAGATATGAATAATAATGAGAAGGGTATTTTCACATTTTCTTGAGATATTGGTTATTTCCTTTTGAAGAATTAAATCCAGAGCTTGATGACTATATTTTACTGCATTTATGCTTACTGAAGAGCAGAAGTAGTTGTATCTTAGATAGCCCCTAATATTAAGATATCCATATTACAAAAACACCACTTTGTTTTACTACTACATGACTAAAGCCTCTTTCACTGGGTGTTGGAATGACATTTGGCAAGAGACTTCTCTCTGTTGCGCCATTCTCCCTTTAAAATAAATAGGAATAAAGTTCTTAAAAGAACAGGCTTGAAATGCCAAAATGGTTCCTTGAAGGAAATATTTTTTTATTTTTGCCAACTCCACTGAAGGAATTCTGCTTTAATGTCTAGGTGAGCTGTCCTAGAACCTGGAACTGACCCATCCCAGCAGTGGGATAAATGAAAGGTCCAGAATCGTTAGCCCCAGGCCAGGCACATGTGGTAGATCCACACTTACCTGAGAAAACTGGAAGCCTGTTGTAGGTTTGAAATCTAATTTGGAACCGCATGGTAAGGTGAACTGACTCAATTATGTTCTGAAAAATATGTTAGTTTCAGTTCATACTGCTCTAATTGAAATCTGTATTTTCAGAGAGCTCTCATGAAAAAAAATTAACCCATGTTTGGACAAAAACTGTCTAGGTATGATTTTTTCATTTGCAAAAATTAACACATCCTGATATATGTGTACAGTTTTGAACACAAGTCTTCTAGGTCACTGACAATGAGCAGTTCAGTGTCCCTATATAAATTATGTTGATTGACATGGGAAATAGAAAATTGCTTGTATTTCAAAAGCAAAAGTTCATTACCCTGAGTTTTCCTGTAGCAGTTACTTAATGAAACTGAGAAAGTATTGAGACAGTCTCTGTATCTCTCTACATTCTTATCTGGTATTGTAGGATATTTAAATAACAGAAGTACCTTATTTGTTGAAAATAACAGAAAACTGTTATTTAACTAAGCAAGCTAATTAGCACCTCCTCCTTCCCCACCAGCCAAGGACTTCTGAATTGTTGGCCTCTTCATACATTCCACTAGGAGATATAATGGTTATTAAGTCAGAAGATGACTGCAATTTTCTCCATATCTAAGCTGAGTCTGCTAAAGTGCCCTGTCATATGAACTAAGTGACTTAAATCTTCAGTAGCACTGGGCTTTCCATACAGTATTCCTTTGCACAGTACAGCCTTCATTCATTCTCATCATTAAAATTCCTTAGTTGATATTCTAGGCTGATGCATCCTAGGCCTGTTTGTATGTCACTTTTTCAGGATTTCTCTTCTTCTCCAGAGCTAGCTCTTACAGTCCTTTCCAAAGGCTTTAGCACTACTCTTTGTGGAAGAAGTACATACTTGCACTCCATAGATTGGAATTCAGTGGTGAAAACAAGTTGTATCTAAGCTGTATAGCTTCTTTGGTTTGAATTAAATTTTGGGTTAAATAACTTATTCTACACATGGGGAAAACACTCATACAGTAGCCCTTCTACTTCTCTCACCTATGTATCAGGGAGAACCTCAACATTTATACCAATACCTAGACAATAGGGACAGTTGAAGGAGTAGAATACCAAAACAAAGTAACATAACTACATGTCATGGAGTTGCATTTAATACATCTACTGGTCTTTGCACCAAAAAGATTTTTAAAATCTATTTCTTAAATCAACACAGGACAATAATTTACTTGGGATGCAGACTTATGTTCTACTCTTTTGGCTGCTTCAAGTCATTGATTCATTGCTCAGATGATTATTCAAAATTTGTAAACATCTAAGGTGTTCTGAGGCAGAACACATCTGCTGCTCTCCCAGTTAAAGAAATTTATACTATTCATTCACTCATTAAATAAGAAAAGCGATATAATTCTATATTTTACAGGACTCATGAGCACTTGAAAAAAGATATCCAAGTTTCAACATAGTTGATTGCTCTTTTTATTAATTACTTGGGAATTTGTACCCCTCATCCAAGTGGTCTACCAGTCATAATACATAAATAATACACGCAGAGTGTATCACCTTCAACAACATCTTCTATTTCAGATTTCCTTAAAACTTAAAGCTACAGATAACTATTGAAAGCTGGAAGTTTGAATTCTTTCAGAGAGAGAGCAGAATATGGGTTTCTTGGCCTATGCATAAGTATTCTACCCACACAGCTTCTGCCTTCTTCCATAAAAGAAAGAACGTAATCTTGATACAGAAGTTCATTAATGGAATTAAAAACTGACTTGACAGAGAAAGACAAATATTTAAGAGAAAAGGTTCTTGTTGATATTTCCTTCTTCTACTCTCTACTATTTTTATGATTTCTTATGCTAAGGTACGTACCGCAACACACGTGGTTTCACTGTTACCAGTGTATATTGAAAAGTAGATGATATATTATTTAATGTTTTGAAACACTTTCATAGATCTAATTTTTGAGGTATCAGAGACTATCATTATCTTCAGAACTATCACATATTTTTTGACATTCTTCCTGTTTTAACATCAGAGTATACAATGTATTGCCAACAACACATAAAGAAAATCTGAACATTTATGCACTGACTATACATGATTTAAATCGGACTCCAGTGAAACACTAATAATGAACTACAGCTGCTATAAAAAATGCCATCAAAATGTTCTAATTTTCAATAATATAAATGAAGCATATTATGAAACAGATAACCAACAATCCAAATACCCCTTTACAAGGATTTTATGTGGTCCCAGCATATACAGTCCTTATTTTCCAGAGAATCACCTATCTCAAAGTGAAATTTATGTCTGTATAAATAGGCAGCTTAAGGCCTATGAACTACTTATTTTAGCTCAGTTACAAACCTAATTAAAATATAATTGGAATGTAAACAGTGTATTGTTCTTCTGTTGTTTACAAGAACAATGGTGAATCTTGCACTTTTAACTGTTTAGTAAGTACACAGAAAGATTTTTCTGATAATTTGACTTAGATTCATCCCCAATTTCTGTCTTATTATCTGCTACATTTAGGAGTCAGCTGAAGAAGAATATCATGATCTGTTCAAGACAGCCATTCAGAAGACAGAAATAAGTTTTTTTTATTACCCTGCCAATGCAACCATTGTGAACATTACTAATCAAGAATCATCAGTGCCAGAGCCTGAAATGGATTCAGTCCAGGGCTTCAGATCCAAAATCAGGCTGTCATTGGCTCTTTGTTAATATATAAATCATTTACTGAAGCATAGCCAGTCAAAACAGAATACCATTTGTGTGCACGTGAAAGTCTGGCTGTTCCTGCCAAGAGTGACTCATGTTTAAGGGGCACAAAGAAAAAGAGGGCTCAAAATGAATATTTAAGGTCTGATTTTTTGTTGCCTGGAGCTTGTACCAACATTTCTACCTGTGCAAAATAGTGCTTGATTGTTCAGAAAGTATAACATTTACTTAAATTGAAGTAGAAACGGTACAAATTTTTAAGGAATGATGAAGTTGACAGATTATGTCCTGTATGTATAAAAAAAGAGACCATATTAAAATTATTAGGATATGTGGATGAGCTAAAAATGAATTTTTCATTGTATTTTCTGCATTTCATTGCAAAAAGAATTGAGTTTTATAAATGGACCTGTACACTCATTGTTTTTCCTATCTGCTGTACTAACAGAAACAGAAGAGAGCAGAACAGAACTGCATTCTGTGATCATTACTTACAAACTGGCAAATGCAACCCTTAGCTGTCTATTACATGTAGTACTGTAGCAAGCAAAGATGTCTCTCAGGATTAAAGACATATTTGTTATAGCAGCTGTATATGCATAACAAAGATACAGCCTCTCTCTGTCAGAACGCTTACTATCTAATTCCTCAGCACAATGGAAAAGTTCATCACTTGCATGCCCCTAATACAACCCTTCAGTGACTATCCTCTTGGAAAGCAAATGACTACTTGAGCTTAGTTGAAACTACTTCCCAGGCAATCAGGAAAAGTCTGGGTGGTTTTTTTTTCGTTTGGTTTGGTTTTTTTGTTTGGTTTGTTTTTTTACTGAAAAGACCTATTAATATATCACTGTGTTAAACTGCATTGATTTAATTAAATGTCTTATCTTCTGACAGGGTCTCTCACCTTCTCATACAGACAAGTAATGACAGATGAGAAACAAACGGAGAAGCTACCCACATCAGCTCAGCAATCTCTATTCACAGCAAATCAGGACTTCAGTCCAGAGTCATTGCATTCAATGAGGTTGTCACTGATTTCAACAGAAGTAGGATGAATTCTTGCTGCCTGCTCTTGCCAGTAACTTGAATGCTGAATGACAATTTTCTTGTATCAAAGTTCCTGCATGTTGGAATACAACTGTAGAAAATCCTGAATTACAGAGAAAAGGATGAGATATTGAAGTTTTCACTAATACCGAGTGTCTATACTACAGTTCTGCAAAAGAAGTGAAAATCTCATTCTGATTTCTTTGGTCCAGTGATTCCTCTAAAACATTACATTTTAGAGTAAGCTTGAGGTCAACATTCCTCATTTAAACCCATTGCTTACTCTTGGCAGGACCACTGTAGACCTGTACCTGAGGACATTATATGCATTCTTCCATTCTTGTGAAAGATTTGAAACAGCATCTGTTATTGAATTTAGCTTACTAGCTAAAAAGGGGAAGGAAAAAGTTATGATAAACTTTGTCTCTTTCTGACAGCTGAACTTTCATGATTAAGAAAAGATGTTAACAACAATACAAAATAAGCCTTGAGCTGGTCAAAACATTATTCATCACATCAGTGAAAACTCTGCTTAGAAGGTCCACATTTAAGGCTCTTTGTTCAGGGTCAGTAAAACCACACTGTGTTTTCACAATATGTATGTGAGAATTTAGTGTGTACTAGAGAATAACTGATCATATTATCTTGACAGGGTTGAAAATGAGAAGACTTAATCATTTTACAAAACATACAGTAAAACCTCCATGATATCCTGCAATACTCCTGATAATCCAGTCTTGAACTCCAATGCTCAATCCCATCATGTAGTTCTTCCTCAGTGGTCTAAACCATATGACTACATAAATAGGCAAACACTCCTGAGAGCCCAGAATAACTGTTGCCTTCACTCCATCATTTACATGAACACTGTATGTCTAGTTTCAAAAAATGCAATGAAATCAGCTAAATAGTCCATCAATAAAAAAATAAGCTAGGACTATGTGGATATCTCTATGTACAAGACAAAAATCCACAAATATCAGTCACTGCTGTATTTGGCTAGGTCTGTCTTATGGTTTCAGCTTCAGTTGATTTTCTTCTAGCCCTTTCAGTAAACTTTCAATGTTTTGAATTCAATCCGCAATAGGTAATTGAACTAGGATAACTGTTTGGGAAAGTGGACTCTTTAGCAATTATTTAATTTAATGGGAATAAAATAGTTTTTCAGTCCATACCAAGCAATATAATGAAGCAACAATGCACGACTTAACACAGTATTTTCCAACACCTTACCAACAGCTAAACTCATTGGATGAACTGAAAGGTGTCTGAAAGTCATTTTAAAGATGACTCTGCCATCTTAGGTCTCTGACAGCTTGGCTGCAGTTTTTAAGGGCTCTCAGAGTAAATTAATTATCAAAGAAAAAATGCATTACATAGAAACTTTCCATTTTCCATAGTGAGATAGACATTTTCTCACTCAGTTGAGACTCAAACCAGAAGACGTCGAAACTTTGTAGGTAGCAAAAAATAGATGGAATTTTCATAGTTCTAAATATAGAGGAACAAAACAATCATTCAGCCACATTTCCAGGTATTTTTCAATTTAGTTTACAGCCACATCCTTCTTCCACAATACGAGGACCACTGAGAAGTCTTTACACCTTTTAGCAGTTTTCAATTTCATTTCCATTTTCATTCCCAGTTCTGTAAAGAAAATTTCCACTTCACTGTCAAAAAATCAATGAAATTAATACTGATTTAATATAGGTATGCATCAAATATTTGAACTAAATGAGAAACAAACCTGAAGAAACCATACTGCACCACTGTTGTGTTTCTTTTCTGTATGAGAATTTTCTCCTTGTTTGTTTTTTTCTTTCTTACTTTGCAATTGCCTCACAGAAATACATTTCTTTCACTGGCTATGCTTTTCAGCTCTGACCCTATATGCTACAAAAAAATGCAAATCTGGTGCTCTGGCAGCAAAAGGGCGGTTGTGCTTCACTGCAGCCTCAGTGGCATTTCATTAGGGCACAGAAGTACAGATGACAGACTAGAGACCAAGCAGAGAGCAGTCAATAAAAACCACTACTGTATTTCAAAATGCCATCAGTAAATGCCCTCAAGATACTTTCTGTCTAGACTATGGTTTAGGTTAAGCCAGAGAAAATCTAGTTCCAATTTGTAAAGTGCAAAATCAAATATAAAACCTGACATGATTCTCTATGTTACAGTGATATAAGTCTTCCCCACCCTATGAAGTGACACCATACTGGGGATGCTCAGGAAACCTGGAATATGAATGGGACCTGCTGGTCTTGTCAACAACTATATTGTCTCATACATTGATTCTTAGTTTATTTCAAAAGCAAAAGAAGCACAGCAGTTTTTCTAATAGGTGACTGCAATATTTACAGTATTTCTTTATTTTTATCTTGAACCAAGCCCTCTTTAATCTTAAATTCAAAATTGTGAAGTCTTCCACAAACATTATGCTTCTTTTGAGGAAGAACAATTATTATATCCACATACCATGAGCAAATATTTTATCATACTTCAATAAAGTTCAGGAAGTGAACATTGAGATATAAACACTGACAGACAGAGATCCTAGAAAACGAATACAAAATTAGTTAAAACTAGTAGAATTTGACTTCAGTTTGGGAAGTGTGATGAGAATCATAACTAGTAGAAACCACAAAGATACAGTAAAAGAACTGTATAAAAATGGCTTTGAAATTTTGTAAAAAGCAAAACAAAGGGCGCAATCTATAATTCACAGTCTTAATTTTGAGACTAAAAAGACTGGAAAACAGAAAAGAAGATACTTTGCAAAGATGTCCCAAATTGGATTATAAGACATTGAATCTTAACATAGAACTCCCAAAGAATCATAGAATTGTACAAGGATTTAGGTTGGAAGGGACTTTAAAGATCATCTCATTCCAACCCCCCTGCCATGGCAAGGGACACCATCCACTAAGCCAGGTTTATAACGGCTCCATCCACAACACTTTCAGAGATTTATATATTATATTGACTGATTAAACAGTTCATTTTGCAAATAACTCACATTATCTAATCTTTATCAAAATTTAATCTCTGAATAAAACAGAATGTTCCTGAAAAAACTAATAATTTTTTTTCATAAAAAAGTCCATAATTCAAATCATGCATACAACACTTAAAAAGATTGGTTTACTTTGCTTACTATCTTAAAAATAACTTCATAAAAAAGAATTTATGGTATCCTGTTTTGAAAAAGTAGCTTTAAAGAATGCATTCTAGGCTTAAGCATGTCATTACGCATAACTCATACACAGATTGATTTAGTTAAAGTTATATTAAAGGACAATTTTTTGGACATTGTGAGATAACTTTTAGACAGAAAAAATTTGTTTGAGAATGTTAGCTAAGCACCCTGGAGAGCCAAATCATAATTATATGCAACATGCTTTGTTCTGTTGTACAACACGTTAACTGGACATTTAAGTAGGTGAAAACATTAATTTTCTTTTCTCCTTGCAATATGAAGAGTGGTATTGCCTAAAGTTAGAAACACCATTAACAGATTCATGTGGTGATTCATTGTCAATTTTCAAACCATTTGACAGCAATTCATGTTTTTAAAGCAGTTTCATTTCTGATTTGAAACTACATGAACAGACAATGGGTTATTTCCTTTTCATAACTGGTAACAAGAGGCTGTTGAAAACATGCTATTTCCATGGCTTGAAGGGGGAGTACTTGTACACAAAATACATTTCTTTTAAAATAAGAAATGATTTTAAAAACAAAAAACAACCCCAAAGCATACAACCCCTCCCCCAAGCAAATCATAATGGTTTCCTTCACTAAATGAAAGATTTATGTTGCACTGGAAAGTCACAGAACCATTGTATTACAAAGATGCTAGAAAAATGAAAATCAAGAAATCTAAATGGATGATGTCTGACAAAACTGCAATAACTTTTTTGTTGCTTCAGCTTTGGCCATCACACCTTCTAGATTTCTAAATTTTCTCATTTTTAATACTGAATATTTTTTAAGAATTCTATTCCTACAATCTACACCAGAGTATTCTTAAGACCAATTACAATTTCAGACTTCAAGCAAGTGACAGTTCAAAAAAAACCTTAAACCTGTTCACAGTTCTTTGACTCATTGTGGTTCTCTAGGATTGTGTCAGTGGCAAGATCTGATGACAATACTACACAGATTTTATAAAAAAGTTTTTAAAGTTTGCTTCTTTCCCCAAGTTCACCTAGGCAATGAGAAACTCACATCTCTTTCCAGCTCCTCCAGAAGTTCCAAGGCTGCGCTCTGAAATCTCACTGTTAGCTGAGAACAGATCAGCAGTGCAATATAGCCAAATGCCCAGTACAACTCCTCTCCATCAATAAAGACTTTCAGATGCTTCTGGTAAACCACTATGGTCATATCAGAATGAACTGATTTACATTATTGTTTATAAAGTACTCCCTATGGTTTTTATTTTTTTCCCCTCCAACTAAAAATATTATTATCTGCATTTTGAGGAAAATTATAATTAACTTGGATATTAATGAGCATCATTATAATCTTTTAACAAGTAAGTGCAAGCAGATTTAACTTTTTCAAAGATCTAAGATTAACTTTGTTTGAATGCTGAGTTTCTTTAACTTGACAGTAAAGCAAAGCTTAGCACTTACAGTGTTACACTATACTATCAGTAGATATACTGCTGCTGTGCAAAGATGTACTCATTTAGTTTTGAGGTGAGCTTCTAACTAGGATTTATTAGTATACCATAAAATCCGGAATTCTGTTTTCCTGCTTGTTTTGCTTGAAACCTTGACCCCATTTTCTGCACTGACCAGTAACAGCATTGCATAAACATCTATGACCCTTTGGTCCAGTTTAGTCCAATTAAATTTACATAGCTCTAAAACATTAGATTTTAGACTTCAGTTGTCTAGCTAAATTTGACAACACACTTTACCATCTTTAATTATATGAACAGACATCTACAGCCTCCGTGTCGGTAATATTAATGTAGAAAATTGCACAATTATGTGATGCATCATTTTTTTCACATCTGCTGCCATTTGTGCAAATTCCATATACCTTTGAATATGTCTGCCTTTCTTAAAAGCATTTTAAAAACTCTTCTCTCTGTTGCCATTTATTAGCTTCCAAATGACCATGGTTCCTTACAAACATTAAATACAACCAGTGATATTAGTAATGTATTTCTTTATTTATACATATATGTACATACCTTTATACATACAGTCTAAAGCATGAAAAATTAGTAGATTATGACTCATCAAGAATCAAAACAAAAGGTCTATTTCAGTGGGAAAAAAAAATGTCTCTCTTTTGTAAGGACAGAAATATCAGGTACATAGTTTATAAATCAGTGAAGTATGCAGAGCATTTTATGATTCAAAGGTTTAAAAAGAGCTTATATAATATGGAAGATCATTATCATCATTCATATTCATCTACAAGAAGCACCAGAAGGAGGATCTGGGAAACTATAGGTCTCCCAGTCTGACTTTGGTGCTGAGAAAGATCATGGAGCAAATCATCCTGAGTGCCATCACACAACAGAACAACCAGGGAATCAGGCCCAGCCAGCATTGGTTTATGAAAGGCAGGTCCTGCTTGACCAACCTGGTCTCCTTCTATGACAAGGTGACCCTGCTTAGTGGGTGAGGGAAAGGCAGTGTATGTTACGGAGGTTGTGGTGAGGTGGGTCTCTTTTCCAAAGAACAAGTAACAGACAAGAGGAAACAGCCTCAAATTGAGCAAGGGGAGGTTTATACTGGATATTAGGGAAAACAAACTAAAAACAAAACAAACTTAATGAAAAGGATTGTTAAGCATTGGAATAGGTTGCCCAGGTAAGTATCTGAGTCACCATTCCTGGAGATACTTAAAAGACAAATGGATGTGGTATTTGAGGCACAGTTTGTACCTGTTGGACTTAACAGTGGTAGATTTCCAGTTAGACTGACGATCTTAATGGTGTTTTCCAACCTAGATGATTCTGTGATTTGCTCCCTCATTCAGAGAATCCACAGAGAAGCACTTTGAAAAGCTCATTTTTTTTTACCATAGCTTTCACTAGGTTTTGGACTGTAACAGTAAAATATTGCAACAATGTAAGCCATAGCAAACGGAAGTGTTGGGTTTCAAACCACATCACACAACCCTAGAAGGACAAAATTATTCTCTTTGAATTCACAGATCATGCACTTTCCATGTTTTAGTCCGATACTAATTAGTAACAGAAGAATACAGCATATAAATGTGTTCATATGAGTATTCATGTAAGGTTTATGTTCCTCTTATTTTTTTCAGAACTAATATTTGATAGATTGGAGTTTATTCCAAATAAATGCAAAGCAAACATTCAATGCACTTTAGCCAGTTAATAGGAACATTTAACTATAGAAGAAAATCATGCTGCTTCATATTCCAAGGGAAGTCAGGGCTACGGGGGGAATGAGGTCAGAATATAAACCTTAATTTTAATGTTTTCAGCAGATTCAACTAAATTTTTCAGGATTTTAACCTATATCTCTGTGGTTGAGCAATATCTCTGGTAAAGACAAAATTCTGCAAACACATCTGTTTCTTAAAAAGGTATCTATCTAACCACTCACTGCAAATATCTGTGAAATGCTAAGCTGTCTCACCTCCCTTCCATGAAAATCAAGGATACTCAGCACCTCAGAGAATGAGCCTCAAGTTAGTACAATTGATCAGTCATTTCTGCTTACATTTCAGTGAAATTCTTTAGATGAAATAGAAAGAAAATCTTTAAGAAAACATTGACTTGATGCTCTATTGCAAATATGTACATTAAGTTCTTCATTTATTCAAAGATAAATGTACCTTACCTGCTCTTATTTGAAAAGACTACAATTAATTCATGATATTGCATATAGCTTTCCAAATTACATTCATGTTTATGAAAACAAAAATTACCTGGAAAAAGTGGGAAAGTCCAGCATCTTATTGAGCCTTTTCATATTCAATAACATATTCATCCAAATGTCATGTTTTCCAGTTTCATTATAAAACAAACAAACAACAGAAACAAGTATAGGATATAATTATGCAGAAAAGAAGGCTTGACAGAAATTTTTAAATCAATAGCTCAAATCTAGGGAGAGCAGAGAGTAATATTTAAAATGAGCTCCAAGTAGTCCCAGAGTTATTGATTTGATTCCACTACAGCAGGTTTCCACCACTGCTATTTTCTGTGAGTCATATGGGTATAATTATTCTGTCCTTCAGGAACCATACTGGTTTAAGCAAAAATGACAAAACTGAATAAATTTTGGTGGTTTGTTTTTTCTTTTTTTTTTTTTAGTACCATATTGCCCTTTAATACTGCGTAGGAAGGATTTTTTTCTGTCATTTGTTATATACTTAAGAAAGAAGGAATGATTGAAAGTGGGTAGCTCTTGACAATTTTCAGGTAGGCTTATTCTTTCATAAGCTCTGCATGCAATATTCTTACATAAACCTAGTACACTTTCTGTTGTCAGGACACCCCCAAAAATAAGACAAGAATGACTTCATTTTCTCCTGTCAGTTTTTCTACTTGTAAGAGAGGATAAAAATTATATCTACTAGCTAACAAAACTACCACACAAGATGTATGGGAGGATGAACTTGTTGACAAGCTACATTGTCGAAGCTTAGTCAAGATCAGACATCTATTTAAATGTGCAATGCATGTGGATTTCTAGAAAATTGTATACATGTCAGAAGTCCTTAGTTATGTTTTGGAAATAAGTAGTTGCTAAAGTCAAAATTCTCAATCTTTGCTAAATGCAAGAGTAGAGACATTTCAGAGCTGTTGAACAGCTGTGAACGTCAGGACACCCTGGGAGTGTGCAAGTCTGCTGCTCTGTGCAATACTAGCAAACATTCACAGAATGCACAGTGGCTGTCAGGACATTGCTCATTATATTGCTGATGGAGAAGAGTGTTCTGGAAATTATATTACTTTATATGTAGGATGCTTATCCAGGGATTGAAAGAATGAGTTTGATTCTTTCCTTAGCCTGAACAGTATCCAGCTCACTTATTTTATTTTGTTTGCAGATGCTCTAACCATGAATGTTTATGCAAGATGCTCTCCTCCTGCTTAAGTTAATACACTTTCCCACAAGGATATAAGACTTATCAGGCTAGTGACAAAAAAATGCAAGACAGCTTATGACTATATTGCCTCATAAAGACTTACACTGAAGTCCCAAACAGTAGTTAAAAATGTTGCAGTGTTACTCAGTGTTTCCAATGGAGCTTTAGATTCCCTTGAATGAGAAGCACAAAATATAAACATGAAGCATATGTACAGTGCAGCATCAACAATTTTATATATTGGAAGTTCTCTGGGTTCTAATGGCTTGTCCATTGCTGTACTTCCTGGTGCTGCTAATGGAATTCTTTGCACTGTTTGCTACATTTATAAGTATTTGTAAGTATTAAAGCTTGCAAATACACCAGACTAAGGCAAAAACTTGGATATGTCCTGTTTTCAGTTTTTACCAGGATCTAAGTAAACTGAAATCTTTATGTGAACCACCTTTAAAAGCCTTGTCTGGGATTTTATTCATCTTGTCTGAATAAAACTGAAAAGGATTTTCAAAGCAATGTAGTGGAAGTGCAACATCCATTTTCCTTAAAAAAAAATGATGAATGCCTTCATCAAAGTAGACCAGTTAAGCATAAGTCACCAAGTGAGATTAATTTTTGCAGAAACACTTTCAGTAATTTTCTATGTATGTGCCAAGACTGTATGCATCTTATGCAGTTATTATTAAACACATAGACATGTATATTACAATACTGAAAAATCTCACAAAGACTATATGAGGTAGAATATCATCAGACAGGGAACTAGAACATGGTACTACTAATGCCAAGGTTGTGGGTTCAGTCCCTGTATGGGCCAGTCACTGGACCTGATGATCTTTGTGGGTCCCTTTCAATTCAAAATATTCTGTGATTCTGTGACTGAAAGAGAGATTGTGATACAAGCAGTGACTATTAAATCCACATATAAATATATTCCAGTGTCCAGATTGTAATGTTTCTTATCAACATTTCATGATTTTGTATTCTTATCAATTATAAAAAATGGCTCAGTCTGTACAACGTGTTAAATGCATTTTAATTTCACATTTTTAATTATACATGTAAGTATATCACTGATAGCAAGACTGTTCAAGCTGCCTCTGCCAGTTGAGATCATTTATGGCTTACATTCCCACTGCACTGGCCCCCAGTAGTGAAAATGCTTGACTCTGATTTGCTATTTATGTTTTCTACCATAAAACTTATTCCTCCATCTTGGGAAATACTGATATTTTAAATGTCCTCATTTGTTCAGAATATCTACTAAGCAGCATTTTTAATTAAATTATCTTCCTATTATCCCCATTGTCCAATCCCTATTTCAGCTTAGCTTACTTTAGAGTAATTAATCAATATTTAAAGCAGGTTTTATTGAGAGTCCTCTATCCACTGGAAAGCTTCAGTTTCTAAATGTTGCAAGTGTCCACACACTTACATCTCCTGATTAGGAAAGAACCCAGTTCTCCTGTACCTGATAAGATATATAAAATGATTCTACTAGCAGCTGAAATCAGTTTTAGTTTAATGATTCCAGAGACCTTGTTTTCTCCTGAATGGTCTATGCTACCGTAAATTGCAGGAATCAAATGCCTTTTTTTCATTTAACCCACTAGATTATAAAGTTAGTAAGTTATAGTGGTCTGAAATGAGAATTTAGCCTGACTTTTTAAAGGTGGTTGAAAAGGAGGGAAAATCCAATTAGTTCAGGTTCTAATGCAAACTTTATGAATACACAGAGAACTTCAGATGAAATAACAATCTTACACTGCTCGTACTCAAACCTCAAATACCAAATATTTTGTTATTTCCAGCTTTTGTTGAATGTGTATGTACTTGCATTTTAGATGCAAGGGTTCAAGATAAATGGGAGTTCCTTCTGTAAATGCATCATGAAAAAACATAAACCTGTTTTTAGGCACATCCTTTCAAAATTAATAAGAATATTATATTTCAAAAAATTTATTGCTGTAATATGTAAACACTTGAAACCTAGTATTTTATGTTCAGACTTGACAGTATTCCCTTAACTAGTAGTCATATATCATAAACTTCTTTTATTAAAAATGCTTTAAAGCTTAGTATGCATATTAACTTTTAACAGAAATTACATATCACTGTAAAGTAATTAAATATTTTATCTGATATCTCATGAAGCCAATGCAGTATTTACATCCATAATGCATTTGTGGTGGCTATTCGAGTATTAAAGATTGAAGAAAACTCTCTTCCTAAATTGGTTTAGATTTGCTACAAGGAAATAGAAAATAGCTAATGGAGACCATTTTGAAATAGAATGTAATTAACATGTTTTATCAAACTTTAGGTCTTTTAGCAGTTAAATAAATTGGATAAACAGATTTTATCTAAAGTCAGTAACAATGTACATGAGACAAAAAAAACCCCATGTAGGAAACATCAAGGAAACTGTAGTTCAGAAAAAGAAAATTAAACACTAAGAATTTGAAGAAATGTCTTCGTTGTAGGAACAGAAGTTCTTTTGTATGTTTGTACTTATATAAGCTTATGAACAGAACATTTAGGTTCTATACCCTCTTCTCATGCTAATAGGAAATAATAGCATACAAATATAGGTAAACTGACATTTAACATTTAACATTTGCTTCTGTCTCCCTCTATCTCTGTGCCTCTCCGTGTCTTTCTTATGTTTAGAAACAGTAAAAAAAACAAATTGTAGGTGGCCCTAATTGCCTCATCCCATTACTTTTAAAATGGTTGTAGCATTTGATGTGCTGAGACCCTCATTCCCAGGAAGCAGATGGAGATTTGCCTGCTGTGGCAAGCAGTGAATCTATTCCTTATTTTGCTTGACTTGCACACACAGTTTTTGCTTTTCTTACTGAAGTATTGTCTCAACCCACAATTCTCTTTGCCTTCCTTAATTTTTTTTTTTCTTCCTGTCTCTTGGGACAGAGGAGTGACTAAAAGGCAGGGTGGGAGTTTAGCTGTTGACAAGGGTCAACCTACCCCATGGTCTGTTGTTTATCCAGTCTGGGTCTGTATCACTTATTGACACAAATTTATCTTCTGCTTCTATCTGAGTTAATCCCAAGTGTCCCAGTCTTGGTTTTTTTGTCCAAAAATATCTTCAGACTGTAATCATAGGATTTCCTCAAAGATGCCTATTTGAACACAGATGAAGGAATTCTCTGACTTCTATCTTCCATTAAACATCATTTGTCACTATCTTCCTTGATGACTCTGAGTACCTGCAATATCGTGCCTGTCTTTCTGGTCCATTAAAAGAACATCAACTTTGGGCCTCTGAAGTACTTCATGTATACGCTATACCAGAACCCTGGTTCTTTTTCTTTTTGTAAGAGTAGTAAGATAAGCCCCTTTTTATCTATTATAACATCCATCCAAGTTAGTATTACATTTCACCTAACACCACATCCTTTCTCCAGACAAATTCTGTCTTGACCCAGCTCTATCCATGCTTATATTTGGATTGACCATTTTCCAAGAAAATTTAGTGTGTACTGTTTAAACACATATAGTCTAATCTATACAAAATATATAATAAATAAAAATAAATAAAAATAAATAAAATAAATAAATATAAATAAATAAATAAAAATAAAAATAAAAATAAATATGCAATAGACATGCATTTAAACCTTCATTCAGCAAAGTACGTATAGTCAGAAAGGTATCTAAGCATATGCTTAAACAGAGGGCAAGATAGCAATTAATTAACTACTGAACCGTAAACAGGGCCTAATGAGAGAATATTTTCCTGTCATTTCTTCAGCTGTCTTTAATGCACACTTTCATAAATAATGAACTAGTCTGCTGTTAGCAGCTATTGCGATTTTCTGTAAGGATTACAATATTTAAAAAAATTTCTTACATCTTCTTCATGTTTCATTTTGATGAGCACTAAGTACAAACTTAGTAAGTTATGTTTCATGTGCAGTGAGATCAATAAAGCAGCATATTCAGCGTGATGAGTACATGAGAGTGCAGCAGATACTTTGGCAGGGGAACTGATTGCTAGAGCTGATGAACACTGTAAAACATAGTTTATGTATATTTATTTAATACCCAATTTCTATCTGGTTCAACCATATGCCTTCTTATTAAGTCTTATCCATACACACTTGTGCAGGGAAGTTTTAATTCTCCTAAGTTTTGATGAAAGATTGTCCAGTATATAAGGTCTTACATTCATAGGTGATGAAAATCATCTGTGGAACAAAAATTCTTCTCTTTATTAAAGATAGTACTCAATTATCTGTACAGTCAACAACCATAATATAACAATCAAATAGGAGAAGATGCAGGAAAGAGTCCACAATCTTTAAAAAGCATTTCTAGAGAAGAACATATGTCACACGTCTAGGTTCCAGATAACAGATGATCTGAATGTCCACCTACGTATAGTTTGAAGATACTTCCAGACATGTAGAAGTGTCAGGAAACAGCTTACTATGGAAATAACTTATATCTCAAATTTGTCCTCCTTTTCGTACAAGTGTAAATTGCTACATTGACAAAAACTAGTGATTAAGTATGTTCTCAAAGAAGATTTAAAAAAATGCTCAATTCATATTGAATAATCACTATGAATATTTAGTTAGTTGCTGTCTAAAATATATTGGTCTGACCCCTTTTCAACATCAACCACTTGGTCTTCTATTGCAAGTCCTTGATGAAATCACATCTCAAACAATAATGGAAAAAGCAAGCTCATACAGAATGTGACACATGTAGTCAACACTAGGTATCTTTTCTGAAAACCGTGAGTTTCTATGGTTGTTCAATACCATTTGTGCACAGTAAGATGGAAGATAGTTAGCATTTTTGTGACTTAAAGGCACAGAAAAGGGAAAGATAGATTATCTGTAAGAGTCCTACTAAATTTGATTTTTTCACATTTTCTTTTATTTAGATATGTAAATGACCTACAATTTGAAAAATCATTTAGAATCAATAGGAATTAAATGTGTGCCTTGAGAGAAGAATAGTCTCCTACTGTTTATAATTGATTCATTAACAATGCGCACAGCATTATGGGCAGATCTGTATTTGCATTAGGTTCTGATGAGAGTCTGTGTCCCCATTTCTTACAGTGTTTACATTTTCTTCAATTTTTACAATTTTTGATGTGCTTAGGTGTGCGTTATGTGTTTTGTGGAAGGACATTTCAAGCTCAAAAGGACATTCTATCCTGTCACATCAAACTAGAATATAAACGACTTTCACTTCCCATTTCTCATCAGCCTTGTCCTGTCAGGGTATTCACACTTCCAAGGTGAGCCCTCCAGTTCCCCATGTAATGTATGGAGTGAATTACCTAAAAAAAAAAAAAAAAAAGGGATTTCTACAAGCCAGGAAGTCACAGGAATATTTCTCTAGCACAAATACCAACAAAAAGGACAGTACTTTGCATCACTTTCTCAACCACTGAGGATTCTGTCAGTTATTA
The DNA here is from genome assembly GCA_036023395.1 of Myiotriccus ornatus. Classification (NCBI taxonomy): domain Eukaryota; kingdom Metazoa; phylum Chordata; class Aves; order Passeriformes; family Tyrannidae; genus Myiotriccus; species Myiotriccus ornatus. The sequence continues at coordinate 20,635,381 of JAYRBT010000177.1, forward strand.
CTCATGGTCATGTTTTTTTACTGGAGCTAGAAATCTAAGCTATATATAACCTATAAAAAGACAGTAACGCTGCTGCTTCCTAAGTGCTCAACTAGGTCAGAACATTAGCAGATATAAGCCTTTACATTTTCTGAGAAATGTCACTTCTATTGAAACTCTTCCACTTTCTAGAAAATATTTAAATAATCAGTGAGCCAAGGAAAATGGGGAAATAACTTGTAGCCAGTGAAGCAGCATACTTGGAAGACTTTTAGTCTGCTCCCTGCATCAGTGAATATCTAAGAATAGCATAATCCCTGTACTGTTTGCAAGTTGTTTTTTTCGCCGATGAACTTTTATTGCAATTAAGCGACTTTCTTTTTCTCATTTACAACCCAAATGGACCATCCCAGGCCTTTTCCATTTATTTTTGGTAAACACAAAACTTATCAGGATTGCTTGTGTTACTCAACAGCTTTCCAGAATAATAAACACAATACAAGGTATTTCTATGATAAAACTAAATATTATTAGTTATTTTTTGCAGAATAATTTTCCTGATGTTAAGAAGACCACAATCCTATACCAAGCACCTAAACCAGAACATTCAAAGATCTGTTCTAAGTCCCAGATCAAATACTTATCATTAACATATATCAGTTTTATAAATTGTGTCACATGCAGCTACCGTGGAGCTACATAGAGATACAAAAAGTCCACATTTTAGTTTCAGAAAGTCCAATGAGCTAGAAATTAAAAATAAATCCTTGAAAAACTTTTGCATCATTTTTCCTTAATATAAGCATCCATTTTACTGAAGAAATAGTTTTGTGTGACCAGAAATTAGAAAAAGACAGGAATCTGGCCACAAATTTTCACCTACTGTATAAGAAACAGAAACAAGTAACAATATGCAGAAGCAGGTTACCTGTGTGTGGTCTTGCACCATTTTGTTGCCTGAGACAGGAAAGTAACCTATACTTTCTGAAATCTAGTGAATCAATCTTCTAACTCAATACCACAGAGTTTCTTCCTTAAAAGCCTTATCAGAATAGGTATTTTCCTAGCTTGTGGGTGCTAGATGCAGCTTTTCCCAAAATCTTTTAACAGGACATCTGTTAACGGCAAAGAGGTCTAGCCCTGAGAAATGATGGTCTAATCATTAATGCTTACTTGTATCAAACACGTAAAATAACATCAGATAATGAGATGAATGATCCAGAACTAGTTGGTTCTTTGCTAATCTAGAAGATCTGGATAGCTTGGCAAGAGAAAGATTTGTTTTTGCAGGCTTGCAACTTGTATGGGTAACAAATCTGCTCATGATCACAGTTTCAGGACAATATTTATCATAATATATAAATGCACTCATCAATAGTAGTGCCATCCTTTCAACAGTGGATTATGTCTGAAATAAACTACGTGTTATCTGTTCAGAACTGCGCAGAGGGGAAATGATCTCATTTAATTGCCAAGAGGGCTTCAAACCAAAAAACTTAACTACTTCTTCATGATGACAAATTTTCTTTCAAAAATACCTGGGCATGAATTAGTCTGAACTTCAGCCATTGCACAGTATATTTAAAAAACATGATGTTCTCTTTTATTTTGAGAAGAAGGTCATTGTTGCATGAAGTGTTATCACAAAACAGAGAACTGAATTCCACTCACACTAAGTAGTGATATTTTCAAGCAGACAACATTATTTATTATTTTGTGTAAAACTTCTGAATAACATTGATTCTAATGTTTTCTCAGGGTACACAGATTTATACTTTGTCCTTCTCTACAGTTACAGACTGACTTTCTTTCCCTTGGCATTGAGGAATGCATTGTATTGTGTTGATGGGGAGGCTTTTCGAGACATACACACATGACCTATAAGATCTAAAATATGTCTGCTTTATTAGGATAGCTCAGGGTTTTTATAGCATCTGTATATAAGGTTTCGTGACAAGAGGCACATAATTGGTTACAGGTCACTGTCCAGGTGTAAACATCCATTGCAAATACATTTATAATTGGCTTTAACACAGTTATTTACTTTATCAAACTCCACCTTCTTCTTGGCATGAATTTCCTT
>JAYRBT010000177.1:20637542-20662569 GCA_036023395.1 Myiotriccus ornatus
CTCACCTATACATCATGTTCCTCCCACAGTATTGCATCAAATACAGAATTGAAACACATCACTAAAACTTGAGGCAGAGAAATATCTTTTTTTTTGGGAAAACAATGAAAGTAAAATGGAATCAGCCATATGTAAAGCAATTTGATGTTACACTGGTTTGATCTCAGTAGCAGTTTTACCTAGTTAAGACAAGAAGTATGTAAAATTGTGATTTGTATATGTTAATCTCCTATTACATATTTTAATTTTAGGGTTTGGTATTCCTAATCTCTTTCATTATCTTCTTCTTTCTCAAAACTTTTCGTATGTCTATAAAACTAAATACTTGTGTTCGTCATTTCATATTGCCACCAACAAACACCTGAAAGAAGTAGAAACTTTTATGCATCTTGTGTAGGCATATCATAAATGGGGAAAAGAGGAACTGTCATAACAATTCAGTGCCTTCAAAATCTACTGTTTGTCCTCTGAGAAGAAAATCATGATTATTTGACTTCCTGTGAGGTGGTTTTGGGGTCTGAAGAAGCATTAATACAGACTGATACATTCTGGGTTTCAGACCCAAGAGGATTATTGTTGGTCAAGATGACATTTGAAAATGTTCTTCTCTGCAAAATACTCTAAAATGACTACTCTTGGCTAAGATAAACCTGGAGATGCTCTCTACAAAAGGCTTTGCCAACATGACTTGGCAAATGTCTTGAGGTTTGAAATGCTAACAGTATAAACATATTGAAAAGAATTATTACTGAAGTAAGAAATTTGATTTATTTGCGTCACTGATGTTTTTTTGGGACATCTAAGTCACACAAGAGTATTGACTTAACAGAAAAAAAGCTGATAACAGGAATATTATTTAATATTCCTTTTCTGTTTCTTCTTCTGATGAGGAAGTATGAAATACCCCTGACAGGAATATCTATTTAATTGAACAATGTGTGTGACTGATGTTATTTCTTGACATGTGCACCATTTCTGAAACACAAATTCCTTATAGAATACTAAAAAAAACCAAATAAACTTGTGGTCTGTTTCTGAAGAATAAATATACTGTAAAACAGTATTAAATTAGGCAGCTTTCAAGATCCTTGTTTTGACTGTTGTAAGTATAAGATAAAAACACATAAAACGGTCATATAGAATGTCTAGTCCACGTAGTCATTCCTAAAAGATATCAAGGCCAAAATTCAGGCTTTAAGAAAAGATTAAAGGTTGAACGTTTATATAGTGGGTAATAAAAATTTTAGAAGGAAGGGGGTAGGGTGAGAGTGTGAGAGACTGATTTTCAAAGCTATATGTATAAGTTAAGGATTTTATCTCCCTAAAATCCAGGCTCCAGTTTTTATATATTTTATACAGATAGAGATTAAAACTATGAAAACCCTTACAAAAAGTGGAACTTAAATGCCCTGGAAATTAAACAACATTTTAGCATGGTATACAATGCATAAGGAATCTATAGTGTAAAGGCACTTTAAACATCTGGGAGAAAGAATGAAGTTGAATCAGAGTAGCCACCTCTGAAACACCAAGAAAACCAAGTGGATGAAATAATTTCCATGATTTCTTCCCTTCTTATAATTTAATCTATTTTTACATTTGTATATAAGATTTGCAAAGACTCGTAGCAGAAAGATTCCTGCAAAGAGATGGAAAAAATTGACTTAATTTTTTTGCTAAACTGCTTGTATTTGTTAATAGTTAACAGCTCACATTTAAACTTTGAAGTGTAAATATGTACCCTTAATTAAATTTTTAATAATTCATTAACATTGAAATCTGAAACATGAAGCCAAATCACATATGATGAAAAGGGAGGACAGGAGGGAGGGGACAGGCTGGAAAGTCTGGGAAAATGTAGCTGGATGACTGCTTCATGACTGGTGGAGAAGTAAATATTAAGATATAACAAACTTTTGTCTCTTGGGAAATTTAGTTAACAAATCATTCCAACATCATTTTTGCAGAACCCATAGCATTACCTGCTTTGATTTTTTTTGCAATGAAATTAGCATCTGTGATTGGAATCCAACAGGCTAAAGCTCTTTACCATGATTGACAAATCTAGTGTAAATATAGGAATACTCTCCTATTCTCTTTCCCAAACTTATTCCTTGTATCAAAAAGTGTTGTGATTAGAATTTTTCATCTGCTTTCTAAGATTGCAAGAAGATAAATTCATACTAATGTTACTCAAGATATGTGTGTTTCTTTGGTCTGTTTACCACTATTTGTGACCTCCATCTTGTATTTGTAGACATTGTGAACATACAGAAATTCGCCAATTGATCCAGTTAGATAGTTAGAGCCTATATGAGGATCATCCATGATATTTTCAGGAGATCTGAAGAAGAGGTGTTCAGTGTTTGGAAGTGGTCATTTATGCAGCAGCATAGTTGAGCACACAATAAGTTTAAGTACAATATCTACAGTCCACTGCAGTCAATGCAACTATGTATATGATATAAATAAAATACATTCTTAAACTCTTTGCTGATACATTCCTAAACTCTTTGCTGGATCATAAACTTCAGCTGAAAAATGATCAATTTCAATATCTACTGATCTGCTAGGACCACTCTTTTGGTTGCTTCATGGTAGTTAAAAATGTTGTGTGTTATCATGAAAACCACGTTCTCTGTAGGTAAGTCTTTTAGGTCTGAATATGCTCATTTTAATTTGAAAGAGAAAATCATGTTCTTATGACCCTGAAAAAGACAAATATAAAGGATGTAAAAATTCAGTAAGGATAACATCCAGTTGTAGAGATTACCCCTTTCAACACTTTAAAAGGAACTGGAACTATATTTTAAGTCATCCTGTCATCCCTGTTGTATTAATACAGGTTTAGCTACTCAGGGTGCCTTTTTTTATTAATGCTTTCAAATTTCCCTTTGATTTGAGGAGCAACACAAATATGTCCTCATTATTCACTGTTTTTTTACATTCCTTAGATGTTGGAAAGTTTATTCTTAAGTATCTCTGAAGACAGATTCCCTTCAACATCAGAAATGAAGCAGCCTGGAAGTGCAAGCAAGCTATGAAAAACAAAGGAAATTTTCCTTTTCGCTATTTGATAAGCGTTTACTGCAACTTCCGTGTCTTCCACATTTTTTGCCCTACCATGCGAACATTACTCTCCCAGTTAAAAAGAACATCATGTTCATTTGGCTCACCACTTCTGTGTAACGTGTGGCTTCTACTATCATTCGAATGCAAAACCAAAAACATCCTATTGCCAGCTTGGGAAAGAGTGTTCACTGCTCTTTAGCAAAAACTATGAGTTTTGAGGTTATAGAACAATTGAGCATGAGGAATTAAAAAGCAGAACACTGAAACCTTGGCCTTACATGTGTAGTCTAAATGATTTTGATGAATTGGGTGACTGTTTCACTGCTTCTATGATAAGAAGGCTTAGATCTACTGCCATAATACATACCACAAAGTCAGTGAGGCTCACTCAACAATTCTTTCATGAGACATGAACCACCAGGCCTTGAGTGAAGAATACAAGTTTACATCCTTTTACTGCAATTGTTAGAAAATACAGACATCATTTCCTGTCTAAACTTATAGTGTTTAGGCTTCACTCTCTGGAGGTGTCATTTTTTGGTATGTTAGAAAGCCAGGAATTGCCTTATTTGGTTAGAGCATGGTGCTAATAATGCCAAGGTTGTGGGTTCAATTCACATGCAGGCCATTCACTTAAGAGTTGGACTTGATGATCTTTGTGGGTCCCTTCCAATGCAGAATATTCTGTGAATTATTACACAGTTCTTTCTGATCATTTTGACTTTATTTTAGATAAATAGCAAAGAGCTTCTTCACTTTCCAGAATTCAAAACTTTCTGTAACTGCTCATGTGCACACCAAAACTGATACTACATTTTCATCACAGATAGGACATCTCATGACAGAATCACAGAATTCTGACTCCATAAAAATAAGCACTTTAATAAATGTCTGAATGGTTTTTAGGGAAGCACTGAACCAACAAATGATATCTGTAATTCCTCAATGTGTCTTCCTCCAAGAAAATGTAACTTGGTCTGGCAAGTTTTATAAAAAACAAAAATGCACATCATCCAAATATAAATATAAACCCTTGTGCACACTTGTAGAATTATAAACTTGCCTTCTAGAAATGACCATGAAATTAAAGAGAGATTTGCCAAGTGAATTAATCCTTTAACTGAAAATGAATGTTCCCAAATACTGCTCTGTTATGTTTGTCCAGCACTAGTCATTACTGACCAATTTTGAGTCAGCAGTAGATTGCACCTTGATGTGGTATTATCCTGATCAACGCAAATCTTAGTTATGCAGTTTTGCTTTTCTGCTTTCTTTCAAGGAAGTATTTGATATCATATAATCTGAAGAAATTACTTTTTCTATTTTAAATATCAGAGAAGAAATCAACTCTTTAATTACACTGTTGCAGATGTCCTAGGTGGATTTGAGTTGTGTTTTGTTTTTCTCCATATGTCTACCTTTTAGTCAACAATGTCTCATTTGGAAAAAGCCTCTCTCCTTTTTATGTGTCATTGCAATGGAATGAGCCATCAAAACCAACTATTTCAGGCTTGCTTTTGGGATTTACATCAAAACAGCATATATCAGGCTTACTTTGGGGATTCATTTCTGTTTATCAAAGTATCTTGTTATTTTAATATACAGTTTAGTATTTTAAGTATCTGTTTCTCATATATTCATAATGAGAAAGCTGAAAAATGCTGATAGGACTAAGAGCAAAAATAAATTTGCCAACATACTGAAAATTTTGTGTTGCAAAATTTTGTGATTAACACAGAGGAGGAGGAGAGCTGAGAGATGTAAGCAAAGTGTGAGGGAACAGGGGGAGGCCATGAGGAAAATCATATGGGAAGGGCTTTTCTCTCTTTAGTATGTTTTTTTCATCGTCTCCTTGTTCATGCTTTCCTCTTGGCCAAACAGCCCACCCCCTCTTTTTCTCTGGAACCCCTTTCTCTCTTTGTACAACTCAGTGCAGTCCTGCTGTAGGACAGGCAGGAAAACACTCAGTCAAAATTTCTTCAGAGAAGGGTAAGAGATGGACCAAGACTGTAGGGGCTGTCACTTCCAGAACACTCTGGAGCACAGCTCCCTACCTCGGCTTGGGCAGGAAGAAGCAGGGACAAAAAGCAGCATTTGGATGATACCCTCAGGCACATGGTGTGACTCTTGGGAATGGTCCAATGCAGGGCCAGGAGCTGGACTTGATGATCCTTGTGGGTCCCTTCCAACTCAGCATATTCTGTGATTCTGTGAAACTGCAGCCTATGTCAGGGTTGGCTCCAACTTTCTTCCCCACTTCTCTTTCCTCTCCCGAGGCAAGAGTGGCACAGCCACAAGTTTGGAGGCAGTCAAGAGTCTTAGCATCTACACATTCTTCTTTCTTACCTCACTTCACAGTTAAACCACGCCATTAAAATGCGACATTTCTTCCACATGTTCATGATCTGGAATTTCTGTATCAATTTCAAATAGTAGGTGATTATTCTTTGCATTTGAATCGCACTTTTAAGCTTTCTACTGCATATACTACATTGATTTTTATTTATCCCTAAGTATCATAGAATCATAAAATAATAGAATGTTAAGGGGTTGGAAGGGACCTTAAAAATCATCCAGTCTTAATACACCCTGCCATGGGCCAGATAGACCTTTAGTCCCAACTAATAGAGCATTTATTATGTTCTTACTTTTTTCTCACTAAGAATCTAAAAAATTGAAAATTTTCTACTTAAAATGGTAAAACAAGGAGAAATGCGTACCCTGAAACACCCATGTGTTACTTAGACAAGTGTCATGCTCAAAGGCAGAGAGCAAACATAATGAAAAAGAGTCAAATTAGCAATCAAAGCTAATGATTTATTTAAATTCTAACCCATTATCCCTGCCATATTTAACCATATGATCTTTGTTCTCATGACTGTCTGTAGTCCTCTCTGGTCTCCAATGCAGAACTATAATTACTGAGAAAAAAGACTAAGTAAAATAAGAAGGAAGTCAATATCAAATCCTAAAGAACATTTTCCAACCAGCAATGACATAACATGTAAATCTTATTTGAACCTTCTCCATTTTTCATTATTATTCTCAACTGTAAGCACAAGACTTGGATGAAGTATGTCAATAGTAGTCATGGCAGCAACATGCACAAATAAAAATTTCTTGTACTTACTTTATCTGAACATACTAATATCACCTTCTAAGTGCAGCTTTGGAGGAAGACCTGGGGATCTCAGTTTAGTGTCCTCTGCTTGGAAAACACAGATCACATTCCTATTCTTTACAAATTCCTTTGGAAGCAGGCATCTTTCTGCTAGGATTGATTTTGACATACCATCCTCCCAAATACAGTGTATAGTTATTGAATATTTTAGCTTTCAGTATGTTGTTACTGACACTTTTTTATTTCCATTCAGTGCTATATTACAGTAGCATTATACTATACTAGTACTACTATAGAAATTCTTTACTCTTAAGCAGTTTTTCAAAGATCTCTTATTGAGGGGGGATTTTTCCTTCCTTTTATCCATTTTCTATAAAGTAGTTGTATTACATTAAATGCTATAATTTTCTTTTTTTTTCTTGGTTCATTATCAATTTCTTTCCATTTCTACTCTTAAAAAATATATAGTTTAAAAAATATGAGTTTTGTCACTTTTTCCTTTTATACTGTAGAATAGTCTTAATGTGACTCCCAGAAGCCATTTACATTTTTCTCTTTGGTACTTTTCCTCTATATTATTCAGCACACAGTTCTTTTTCATAATGAAATCATACCTAATAAATTTTTTTTTCCTATGCCTCAGACAGCTTCTTTTGACTCATGAAGATGCAATCTATAATTTTTAGGAATTCTAACAATATTTAACGATTGGTAAATATTCAAGCAAATCTCTCAGATTAAGGTCCACTATGATAACAAAGGTGTTTTATTTTCTTTTTTCTAAAATAACAAGTATGCCCTTAGGGAGCCAGTCATCATCTTTCAGCCTCACACAAAAAGAGACCTTTTGCATAAAATGTCTCCTCACTTTGTTTTCATCACTTACATAGCCCATTACCACTGATTCTAGCATTCTAGTCATATGAATCACACCATCAAACTTTATTAATGTCAGATTTCTCATATATGTGCTCATAAACGAGTAATTTCTTAGGCTTTGGATTATAGTCACCCCAGGAATTCCAACAATGAATTATGGTTCCAGCTCATATAATCCCTGTGTCAAAATTTTGAACTAAATCTTTCATCTTTCCCTTTTGCATTTTGTTTCAGTGTCTTCTATCTCAATAAAGCACTTCAATATGAAACCACAGCTGGTTAAAAAGAAGGCCCTGGGCAGTAATACTGTGTCACTCTTTTTGGACGCAGTTTAAGCAATGTTTTTCGGTCTTCCCATGTGATAATGGACTTCTCATTGGGCTTGCCCAGCATACTAAGCACAAGACTCTCCTTTCTCTGTTGCCCTAAAGCCATATGTCCTTTCAAGACTGACAGTTATATTAATCATGTTTGGTTTATGTTTTTTTTTTTTTGGTATCATGCCTACACAACTCAATGCTAAAAGTGCAAAAAGCATCAGAAACTGTGCTAAGGGAATGTAAGTAGAGTCTTAAAACCATGTTTCCGTTGGTTCATTTTCTCCAAAAGTACCTTTCCTTGCTGTCGTGTTTGTTTTGAAGCTTAAAGGTTAACCTTTTCACACCTACACATTCATTCTCATAGGCCAAATCAGACTATTTGCAGCCTATTTTTACTTTTCTGAATGGATCCAACCAAAAAGACTCTGCTTAGCTGTTGCTCCCTATCCTGTAGGGTTTGTGAAATGAGAGTGACAGTTTTCAACCAAAGCAGAAGAGAATTCAATGAACCAACTAAATCATCCTGAACACGTTGACTAGAAGTGGACACAATGATCATTTTTTATGTACCTTGCCAAGCTATCTTATGAGCTTAATCACAAAGCCTCAAATAATGATACAGTATGTTCTTTTTATCTATCCATTTATATACGGTATAATAATAATCTTATACAACAATTAATTCAAATACAAATTTGCCACCCCTATTACATTTATAACTAGTAATTCTACTTAAGATGATGGTGGAATCTCTGCTGATTGCCTACTTGCTCAGTGCTGAATTCTATTACCTCTTTCAGCTAAATAATATTATATGGGATTTTTTTCATGCTTAGGGCATGGAGAATACTCCTGATACAATATCACCATTTGAAATATCAAATGTCTTTAGCAATAATAGAGTTCTAACACTCCATCCTCTGTAGCAGCCGTGATATGTGAAATGGATGACTTGACACCATGCCATGCTGCAAAAAGTGGGATCTCAGTTATCAAGTCACCAATTTTTACTATTTTTTTTTACCAGAATTTTTCAATCAATGTCTGCCTCTTCAAAATTCTTTAGCAAATTATGGAAACAGTTTGTGGAGGGGAAAAAAAGCCTCCAAAACTGTAAAGAAAGGAAATTCACAGAATTGTTATTATGATATAGAGAACATGCACATTGGAGTTTGACATTGCAGCAATATGGATCAGTATAGAAAACGGTTTTCAGGATCGTGGAATGCTTCCAGCCATCACTGTCAGAGAAGATGTGTACTTCTGATGACACCTGCAAAAAGAAACATGGATTTGCAATAACCCATAGTAAATTAACCATCAAACACACAATCAGAAGTCACTGCTCTTCTTATTGACAGGCATAGCACCAAATTTTAACAAGTCAAGCCTTGATCCAAAAAGATCCTTTCATATTTTGATTAAGCATACCAAAGGTTTAACTGGTGTTATCTCTGACTAAGTTTATTTTTTTGTGTGTTGGAGGACATGATTGTGTGAGCTTAATTGGATTTCTGTGGCCAAAAAGAAATTTCATACAATGGTGAAAAATGTTTACTTTTCATATCAGTCTGTCAAATGCTCTCATTTGGAGATGATAAAAGGTGAAATAGAACAAACTTTTCCAATCAGTAAGTGCCAATCAGGTTATGTGACATGATGTCAGAGATCACACTTCTTCATAATATAAAAATAGGGAATTGTCTGTCTTCATCAAATTAGTTGGAAATTTCTACTGTCCCATTCCTAATGGAATTGTATTTATTCCGCCAAGATAGGGGAATTTTAGGCATCCCTGGAGAAGAAATCAGAGAAGCTTACTCTAAGTATCCACTGTCAATACAAGACCACAATATCTTTATTTTCTCTCTCTACTAAAACAAAAGCAGAAATGAATAGCCACCAAATTCCTAATCCATCTAGACAGCTATATTGCAATAACTGAGGTTCACATCCTATCAATGTAAATTTTATTGCATTTTGTGTTCTGTTTTGCCTGTTCTAGCTGACTGGATTGTTGAGTTAGTGCACAGAAAAGCAATGTACTTCGGTTTGCTTTCAAGGACCATGGATTACTGAGTAGCAGAGTCATTGAAACAATTCCTAAGTAGAAAAAAATCCTATTGACACTAACATTAATCTTGAAAAAAACCATCAAATTAAGTTGGCCAAAGACACTGACTACATGTTTCTTTAAAAATCATTAGGAACAATTCTTGGACTGCTTAAAAACCACCCAGATAGGAAGGAAGGTAAGAAAAAAAAAATTTTTGTGCAGATGCTGGAATGCTGAAGAACATGTACTTTATTTGGTAGAGGATAAATCTATTTATGCTATTCATATGGGAGCCAAATATAAAGGGAAAGGAAGTAGCAGCAATTTCGACTCTTCCACAGAGGGGAAAAAAACATTTTATAGGGTAAGATTATAAGACTGAAAGAGAAAACAATTCTACTCTGTATGAAGGAAATACAGGACAGGTTTGTATTAGACTGTCCATGATGCAGGATTATCTTGATACCAGAGTCCAACAACCTGCACAAATGCAGGTTCAATAAGCTGTTTCAGATTTCAAACCTGTAATTTGCCCATTGGTTTTGTTTGATCCTATGAAGCTCTATAGACTTTCCTTACTGTCTTTTTTAATGGATGTCCCATAGTCCCTTCCTTAAGAACATCACTGTTAATAGTATGTGTGATGTCTGAAAAATAGAGACAATCCTTCTGTCAAACCTTATAGGATCTTGACAGTACAACCATCTTAACGAAATGAAATAATTGCTATTTCAAATTAAAGTGAGACTTCTGGACAATCATTAAAAAAGAATATTTTTAAGTGGTACCTTTCTCTTCCAGTAACTTAATACCCAAGATCATTCTGGGGATAATCCAAAGTTTGAAGATAATTTTCTTTTGAATTAAAAGATAAGAACGAAATATTGCATACGACCAGATAGTAAAAATGTCTGTGGAAACAAATTATCCACCAATAATCCAATTACTTGTTGCATGCAGAACTTCAATCTGTTAATTATCTCCATTCATTCTATATAACTTCTCCTTTACTGAGATTCATTAAAGGACCATTCAGGTCTCTGAAACTATTTAACATTTTTTGTATCCAAAAAAGTACAGCATCATCAAGCTTTCAGACCTCAAAGTAAGGTTTTGTCCTTGGATATATTTATGTATTTCCTATTACAGTCAAATAATCTGGAACACAATAACTGATCCAACAGAGTTTTACTGTGTTATCAGTGTTTAAAAGCTTCTTCATGTATTTTTATGATTTCTAATATCATCTGGCAATTAGAGGTAGATTGATGCCTGTCTACATAAATATCTGAAAAAAATCCAAACTAGTATCCACATGCAATCAGAGCTTTTTGATTTCATTACATTTGCCCCTCATTATGGTTCAGGACATATTAAGAACAGTTCAGTTTTCACATCAGATTTTTTTTAGAATGTGCATCCATGTAACTATTTAAAGATTGAGATTTGAGCAGAAGCATTCTAACAGACACTCAGTATGAAAACTGAGTATCTAATCACCATTAGAAATTAAACACGACGTAAAATTTAGCCATTAGATGTCCAGAGGAGCAGCAGGATCTTGATTGCAACACAACAATTAGGAGCAAAAATCAAGCATAAAATAAATAAAAAATCCTTTCCTCAAAAATACCAAAGTGAGCAGCTCTGTAGGAAATACTAAGGTTTGGGATATGCCCAGGTCTATCCTGTCAAACGCACTGAGAATCTGCACCTGAGACTAGAAGAAGATGCTATATTTACTTGGGATTCACAAGAGCTGAAACAAATTTGTTTTGACTTTGATTAGAGCGGTGAAAACAAGTGTCTTTTTTTTTTTTTAAATATTTAACACGGTCATCAGGGATGAGAAAAATCAGGGTATTTATATATAGGAAAATGATAACCCAATTGTCAATGACAAGTTACATATGAATCAGCAGTGCCCTGCCAGCCAGGAGGGCCAACCATGTCCTGGGGTACATCAGGCAAAGCATCACCAGCCAGTCAAGGCAGGTGATTGTCCTGCTCTGCTCTTTACTGGAGTGGCCTCAACTTAAGTCCTCCATGCAATTTTGGGAGCCACAATGTGAGAAGGATATTAGAGAGCATCCAAAGAGGAGCTATGAAGATGGTGAAGGGTCTGGAGGGGAAACCATACTAGGAGCATCTAAAGTCACTTGGTTTGTTCAGCCTGGAGAAGAGGAAACTGAGGGGAGACCTCACAGCACCCTACAACTACCTAACGAAGGGAAGTGGAGGGGCAGGCACTGATCTCTTCTCTCTGGTTACCAGTAACAGGACACGAGGAAATGACCTGAAGTTGTGTCGGGGGAGGTTTAGGTTTGATATTAGAAAAAGGTGCTTCACCCAGAGGGTGGTTGGGCACTGGAATCTATCACAGTGTGTTACAGGCTAAATGAAGCTAAAATGACTGATACAAGTTTTGTTTTCAGAAATGCACGGCTGAAATATGGAACCTCTCCTTTTTTACCAGTTTGTCTGATTTATCTTAACTGACACCAGGTAAGTGGCTCGGCAATGCCCTCTGCATTTCAGTGTGAACTTTCATGTAAAGCCCTGTTCACAATCCTTGTTTTAATAGATTGCTATATTGTTTTAAGAGATTAATACATGGGGAAACTCACTGAACTTTTTGCTACATTTCAGAATCTCAGAAGAGAAACATTTCTGTGTGAATTTTGACTTCATTAACAAAAAAAGGCATTTTAGAGGAAAATTTCCATCTATGTAGTCAGTATTACATTGCCTGATTTTTTTCAAGATCACAATTGAAGGTTTTAGAATTAGTATCTTAAATTCATCAAACATTCATTCTTCTTGAGGAATATCATTTTACCTCTATTTTTATGTGAATTTAACTACTGAGAAAAGTATTTGACTGTTTAGAGATCAAAGCCATTTTTGTCCAATTGGCAAGAAGAATGCTATAAGTAGCAGCAGTTGAAACATTTCATCCTTAATACCTCTCATCAATATTACTATAGTCCGTAAAGGACATTTGTGATTTTCCCCCACTTCCAGGAGAATAGTGAGATCTGTGCAGACATCATGGAAACAGAATTTGGCTACCAAATCTTTCTACCCAATGAATCCGACACACAAAACATTCAGCAGACCAAAAATTACATTTGTAAACTTAAGACTCAAGGAAAAAACCCCATTATAATTACTCAAGAACTAAATTAAAAGAACAGTAGATCCCTTCTTCCATAAATATTTTTTCACTTAGAAATTGAAGGTATTTGATATGCAAGGTTTGGAACATACTGTATGTACCATATGACTCCAGTAGCCGTTTTGGCCTTTTAGAATTACTCTTCCTTAGTGTACAAAACTACTGATTACCTCTGACACTGATTTCCACCTGAGAAACCTGAGAAAACATCCCACCAAATACAAACCTGGTCTTTCCTGAAATACTGCCACATAAAATGCTGAAGAGTTATAAAAGAATTTAACTACCCCAGAGATACATTCACATTGCATTGACAGCCACAGAGATGCCTTTCCAGGACTCTCTTGTTACAGTAAGGAGGCAGAGATTACATTTTTCACTTACATTATGGTTTGACAGATATGATAATGGATCTTATTCCAATGTTTATGAAAAACCTGCAACATGCCAAGGGTGTCTTACAGCTTTGGTTGCATAACAGGGAACTATGAGCTGTTAGTGTGAGCTATGCAGAATGCTGCCATGCAGATAGATGGCTTATTTAAAAAATTAAAGTATTTGCATGGAATAAATACTTCTTGAAGATTGAGTAACTGCTAATACCAAGATGGAAAAATGTTTACAGGGGAAAATGCATTATATTGATACAAGAAAAATCTTCTAAACTTAGCTCCTTGAAAAGGATGTAATTTCCAATAGCTGATCAAATCAAATCTATTTCAAGATATGTTAGTCAGCTTTCTTGGAAGCCTATAATTACTGAATCATTTGTTGGGTTGCTATATGCAAAATCTGATGCTAGATAGTTTGTATTTCTTACATTTACTTTTTTTTTCTAAGTCATCTTAAGGAGCACAAAATGAAATAAAACAGTGTGTGTAAAATAACAAAAAACCCATGACAAAGGCTCACTTAAATTTCAGCTCATTATTTTCAGTGCCAAGAGACAAAAACATAGAAAGTGTAATTTCCAAATGGACATATGTATATCTATTCAGGAAGAAGGACATAAATTCACAGGGTGGCAGTGTCAGCTAATAAAACATAGGAAGAAAATCCTATTTATCATCTTCCAGTTCTTCCACAGTCCCAAGCTCTTTGAGCCATCTACTTCAGTGTGCACAGCTAATAGCTGCAGAACAGAGATTTGATGTTAAAGTCACTGCAGGTTAAAGGGTGGCAATTAGTCTGAGGTGAGCATAAAAAAAGAGGGCAATGCAAGGTGTGTAAGGAGAGTTATTGCTGAAAAAGGACCAATGTGAATTTGTTTAAATTCTATAACCTCAAAGAATGTCAGTCTGAACTTTCTTCATTTGTGTGGCTGTCTTTGATAAATCCAGTGAGGAAGCCTGACAGCCTCATGCCAAGTTCCTGGACTGAAGCTGTCCACTAAAGAGAGCGTAAGTGAAAAGAGAAACCAAAGTAAAAATCCAAATAAAGAATGATGAATTCCTTAACTATGTGTTAAAAAAGCCTCTCTGGGAATCAATCAAAAGTTGAATGTTCAGTGTTTAATCCTTGCCAGAGCACATTATTCTTGTCAATTTATTATTAAGACCACAGTACCAAAGGCATGCACACATCTACTAGCAAATATTAAAACAGATTTAAGGATTCTACCATTATAATTATAACTTCAAAACTTATGTGGAAATGGCATATTGGTTGGGCATGTCCTAAATTGCTAGGCCCACATCAGTGAAAACCATTCATATGTGTGTTCTTAACCGAGCGTACCTCAGCAGCCTCTGCCTGTGTTCGGTTTCAAAGGTCTGTTGTCCTTCAAGTTACACTTCTGAGCATGCAAAGAAAGGGTCCAAGCTAAGTAGCTCACACCTAAATCTAGAAAGGTCACATCTACTTATCTGTTAGTTAATTCTTTCCCCTGCTCATTCCCAAGAACTATTTGATCTTGCTGGTACAGATCAAATTCCACTCAGAGAATGTGTTGAGACCTGTTCCCAGTTGACACCTTGCATAGCAGAAACATCATTTTGGGAAAAACAAGAAGTTTAAGAATGTAGACAAGATGAGCCAGGCCATTCAACTCAGGACCAGCAAGCAGTTTCTGGACCAAGTTCAAGAAACATCTTCAAATCTAGAGCCTAGTGATTCATATTATCTTCTAGAAGACAGATTTTATCTCCATTTGGCCAAGAAGCAGAATAGCATTTTCTTGCAAATTCCTGGGCTCTAGGGTACAAGGAAAAGGGGAGCTTGAAGAGGTTCAAAGAATTATGAGGCATCTTTCTCAAAGTTAGGTTTTAGTACCAGTATATACAGAGACACTTAAATCTCTCCATATACTGTACTGGGAGTGGAGCGCTATGCTGTACTACCTTTGTACTCCAAAAAAATCCCCAGGAGAGACTAGGCCTGAGTACTGTTTTACTGGGAGTCTAGTCCAAAGTATTGCAAATGCATTGAATCTTTACTAAATACTGGGCTAACTTTGAATTTGACTGTGTAGGAATTGATTTCTTCCTATTCACTCATTTCGCAGTTAGCATAATTCTTCTATTAAAAAAAAAAATGCAGTAGGAAATCTATAGATTTAACAGGGAAAAAATGAATAACATAATGTAAGGCTTTCATTAATATTAGTCTAATCTTGGAGAGTGGCAGAAATGTATTCATTTCAGATTTATAAAAGGCACACATGGCACAGTGCCTTAATTTACTTAAATGCAAAACAAACTTAGTATAAAGATCCCTCTAAGACTTGTCCTCTCATCATGTTACCTCTGGTACTGGAAAAAAATGGAAAAATATATGTGATTTATAGCATGTATTGAGTGTACGGATTAACATACTCCGTCTTCCTTGGACCAACTAGAAAAGCTCATTCCAGCATTAGTGTGTCTAAAGCAAGGTAATTACCAATTTTGCATGCTTTCTCAGGATTAACTCAAAGATTCATTCTGTCATCATGCAGGAAAGAAGCAAATAAATTAAACTTCAGTGAAATTGGGATGATATAAGCAAAACATGAGCAAGAGTCAGAACATACCTTGTTTTGCACTTGCAATTCAAGACTACAAGCCCTCAAACTTTGCAGTCCTTGGAATATCTTCTGCATTATCTGTACCTCTACAGCAGCTGTCTCTAGAGATGCTTATAAATGTGATATATGAGCTCATAAGGTGGCTGCCTTAGATCCTGTGCAGTTTAGGATCAGTGGAAGTGTTGTATGAAGCAGACAGCAAGAATTTGGCAGTCACCCGCATGTGAATAATTTTTAAAACGAGGGTCAGAGGTGTAAAGTAGAACAAAGTTATTAGATCATAGTCTCCAACTTAGTGAGTTCTCTGTCCCTGCAACCTTCGTCCTCGAATTGCTGAGCTGCATGAAGAACAGTGTTGTTATAAGGCAAACTAAGATCTTTTAATACAAGTACAATACATGCAGAATATTTCAGCATAACTAAATTTAACACAACAGGGAATGTTGGCAAACACAGAGTATCACCTGTCAGCACTCAGAGGTGACATGGTTATTCTTTGTTCAGTTAATTATCTAAGTTAGTTTATTGCTATACTGCAGACTAATTATAGTAGAAGTATAATTACTTTCACTGAGCCTTTGGCTCTATGGGACAAATTCTAGTTTCAAAACCAAAATTTTCCCATTGCTTTAAATTCAGAGCTCTAGGTTACAGAGATAAGCACTGGGATTAATTGTCTTATTTTTGTTCATAATTGTAATGGAAACAGGTTTTGGGCTTTACAATCTTAAGACTATCAGTTTCAGGTCAATGTTATCTGTGGCAGAAGTGAAAATTACACCTTAGACTGCCTCCTAGAGCTCCAAATGCTCTGAAATACTTAGAACCTGGGAAGAGACATAATTTTGTAATTGTTTTTTTTAAGTATAGGATCTATGTAGCTCCCCACACAGAAATCACAAAAGGGACAGCCTCAAACATTTCTTTAAAAATTTGCTCACAACTGGAATAGTACGTAATAGGCTTTTGGAATTTGACAGGGATCAGAAAGTTTTAATTCAACGGGCTGAAATGTGATTTTGTATTATCAATAGACAACCCAACCAATACAGCCCATTTTCCTGTTGCTACTGAGAAGCAATAGAAATTTCACAAGACTCTACTACTGAAGCAAGATAATAGTGAGTGCTACTTTGGAATAAAAAAACAACTTCTCACAAAAAAAAATTGTATCCATATACCTTGTGTGGAGAATTCCATCATACATGTTGATCATGTAGACCCATTAAACTGAAAGACACTGTTTTTTTCTCTGATTCCTTGGGCTTTAAGTTATCAATTTTCAACCTCAAATTTCTGCCATTTTATATGGATTTTAAAGCAGTACCAATTGTGTTATGTAGTCTGGGAAGTGCTGGGAAGAAAAATTAATATGAATATACTGTGCAACCACTTTTAAGAAAAGTACTTACAAGGCATTTTCTAAATGAATTATGAAAATCCGAATGTTTAGGAGAAAGGTCACTGCTTGCATCTGGTTTTGCACATGCAAAGAAATGTTACTGAGGCACCTTAAGGCACCTTGAAAACTTGTGTTTGTTCTTAATGAACTAAGAAAATGCTTTACTACATATGCTTGTACAGAACTTCTCTCTAATATGGCATTGCACCACACATGAAGTTTTTGTCTCTTCAATTCATAATATGGAAGTCCATTTATAGCACAGAATAAGGGGCATATTTTATTTTCAATTAAGATTACTCATCTGTTCACACCCACTAAGATTTCTACTGTGCTTTTAATTTATCATTGCTTACTTTAATGCACTGGGTTTAATCACAGTAGCATCAAAAATCAGATCATTATAACCAGAGCTGTACTGAACTAATTTAATCTTCTTGGTGGTGAAAAAATAGCGTGTGAGAACATTTTAGATTCAAAATACTTGGGCTTCTCTTTTTGTAACATTTCTTACCATCCCACTTTGTATTTCAAGGTTAGATAATGGTGAGGCTGACACACCAGTTTGATTACCCTGACTCCAAAAAAATGTTAACTCTCCATCCAGAGACATACAACATTGAGATGGACGTTACAATGAGAAAAAGTTGATTTGATGTAGCACTCATCATCAACAACAACAAAAAGAATGTAAAGACAGTGTCCTTTTAAATCTCAGCTCAGGAATAGTTTGTCAAAATTCCTTAGAATGTTCATATTTTCTTTCACACTTTTGCACATTTCAAAAGAACATAGAAACTTTTCAAGTTCTGTGTATTTCTGTGTAAGGAAGACCCAGATCCAGGGAATATGGAACATCAGGACTGAGGTGTTCTGACAAAGCTGTGTCAGGAGTATAGGAAAGTTACTTTAGAAACCTGCCCAAGCCAAGATCAAAATCCTATGTTGAAACAGTAGAGAACTATTGATAAAAATTATTACTACTTGCAGTACACAGGAGAGGTGAAGGAGTGTGAATCCCGACACTGCAAATACATGAAGGGTTAGGACTGCAGTGAATCACAGTAACAGTTGAAGGACCGCCCTCACAATTTTCTGCTACAAAGGCATTTCCAGGACTGAAGTATCATGGTTGAAAGATACCATTTTAGAAGTAAACACTATATAGGATTAAAACTTTGCTGCTTGCTCAATTAACTCCAAATCTTTCACTCAAGAAAACACAGGAGACAGGCTTGTTTTCTTGATAAGAGGTATTTTGCACCATATAGAAGAGATTTATTCATACTGGCTGCAAATGCTAGAGGCATTTTCAGCTGTACAATGCAGCAATGCAGCTCAACAGTGAAAGATTTTTGATCTAGTAAATATATTTCTTCTTATCCCTAGGAAAAAAACAAACAAACCCCCCCAAATATTGTCACTGTTGAATACAGGTCATTGAATTTGTTTTATTTTCTAGGTGTGTACTCACCTCAAGCTGGCATCAGTATTAATATTGATCAATATCAGTTGACTATAGTAGTTAGTCAGCAAGAACTTCAAACAAAACAGAAGAAAGTCCAGAAGTTCATTTTCCAAGGTGACTATTTTAGGCTGTGAATACTCCCTGGCTTATGAGTTGTGCTGTTGTAATGAAAACCACCTTAACTGTCTACAGTGATTCAGGGAATTCCCAGGCAAGGATAGCAGAGCAAGGAAATGCTACCATAGTGACTCTTGACTCTATATGTAACCCCTTCATACCGTAGTCAGCATACACAAACACAACCTTTAGGATACGAGAGTAACCAGAGTAAAAATAACCACAGAAGAACACAAAAATCATTGTAAACTGGGATGAAATGATATGTGGACCTTCAACAGAAGTGATACCTGAAACGTTTTTATTAATACCAGCTTTACTTATATGCATCTCTGTTGAAGAAAGTCCTAGCAAAGAAAAAAAGAATGTAAAGGAGTCACATGCATCAGCAACGTGTCTCGAAGGCACAGAAATAAAATTTCAGAAAGTGTTTCAGGTCAACAACAAAATCCAGTGTCAGAAAGGAGTTGAACACAAAAAAAATCCCTAAGGTATGCCATAAAATGTAGAAATGTCTACCCTTAAATACTTTCAAAAGCCAGAGATAAATCAACTTGCACAATGCTGCAGCTCATGTCATGAAATAGCAAACAAGTGCACATAAGCAATTTTCATAAGAAGAAATTGCACTTGTTTTTTTCTTTCATGCTTCGTGGCACTGGTTAGTTGCTATACTTCAGCTTGTTGCTGTACTGGCAATGAGGCTTTTCCTGTCAAACCCAGTCAGCCTTCATTACTTATGGTAATGAATGACTTAGTTTTATCATTTATCTTCTTAATTTCAAATGCTACTGTATAGGAAGTGATATGCTTCTTTCTGGAAAGCAACTGTAATTTTCATCCCAACTTGAAATATATTTTCTTGTTCGTCGGAAGTAGAAGAAACTAATCTTAAATATTTTCTTGCAGGTGCTTTACAACAAATAACATTCTATTTACCTGTAAAAGGTATTGTAGGTATATAGACAAACAGATCTGTCACTCCTACAAATAGTTAACACTAGCAATATATGAAATATCCCTATAAGTCCTCAGATCATTTGTGCATATATTTTGGAAGATTCCAAGGAAACACATAAAATATGCAGGTAATGCACTTTCAAATATTTTCTAAAAAAATGCCCACATTTTTGGCAAATGCATGTTAAAAGAGATTTTTTAGTCTCCTTTCCTACAAAGAAGATAAAGCTATCATGGCCTTTTCTGTCTTAGACACACTGCAAGGGTTGAGTAGTAACTTCCTGCACTCCCAAGACAACCATTATTCTGCAAAAGAGTTGAGAATTGAAGCTTTCTGAGATGCTGTGGAAAAGGAAATCTTATCCAAATACCACAGGAAAGGACTTTGGAAGAAAGAAAAAAGAGCTAGAAAATAAGAAGAATTTTAGTTGCATGAATTTGAATAATTAAATTCAAGACAATTCAGAGTTCTGCAATAAATTAATCCTTGTATATTAATTCTGCTTGAGGTTGGAGCACACTGGTAAACATAAGGGAGTTATGGGTACCAGGTGGGGGATCAGTTCAATGCTGAAAAGTGCTATGAATAAAGAGAACTTGATTTTTCAGAATTGTCAATCTGGCCTTTTCACAGAACATGAAACTAATTAAATAACAAGACCAAAGCATTTCTCTGCCTGAATTACTCAATTTTTCCTTGAAAGTGATGGAATATAATTATGCTCACATATGTAAGAGGCTCCTGTAAAAAGCAAAATCTATTAATCAGTTAATCAGGCCACACTTCAATAGAGCCTTTAATGCTGTGCATCCAGGGGTGCTGCACCAAAAGGCAAATTAAAAACTCAATTAATTATGAATTATTTTTATAAATTACTTGTAAGGCTGGATTTAAAGGACATTTGTATATGCCAGCATATCACATTACCATGGATATGGGAACCCCAAAGCTAGCATGAGCTGCAGCTGGAAACATTATAAATAGAGGAGACTAAAGATTGCTTTAATCTGAATTTATAAAAAATTTGAAAGCTAATGAATTTTGAAGATCCTAATAAAAATCTAACCCTGCAGGTCAAAGAGGAGGAAGAAAGTATAACATATTAACTGCATAAACTTCCTAGTGATAACCAGTATTCCAGATTTCAAGGTTTCAAAACTTACAATAAAATAAACAAAAACTGGGTTTAATAGATCTCAAAAAGAAAAGCTTACTACAGCTTTATAAGTCAGAACAGATTAAAGCTAAGTAGGTCACTTCATATATGCTCTGATATGAGCATAGAGTGAAGTCAGGTACATGAGGGAAGACCAAAAAACCCTGCATTTTCCTATCCAGGTACCCAATAACAGTGGCATTAATAATTGGCATACTCAAAATATGAAGCTGTTGCAGTACCACATTCCTGTGCAGGACTAATGCAGAGGTATTAGTGGTGCCTACAGAATTAATAACAATTTGTTTTTATGTAAGCATACTGTGTTTTCTTGAATGTAATGTAAATAATTGTTTTTAGACTTCCTATTGCTTGAATACTTAGAGTTTACTAGGTGCTCTGTTCAAGTTACATGAAGGGAAAAGAAAACTTGTAAACTGCAGTCTTCCTAATTCCCTGAAGTACTCAAGAGATCTGTACAGCCAAGGCAATAAAATGTTCTACAATATGATTACTCATATGAAAAAAGAAAATAATTCTATTACCTGTGGTACTTGGGTATCATCACCTTTCTGTCTTTTGATTGGACTGGTTTCCTCAGCACCACACAGTTTCACTCCTGTCAGCCCTGCTTCTAGCCCTCAGTGTCTCTTTACCCTTTCCAAGACAGTGAGCACTTATAAACAGCTCTGACACTTTCTCGTTGCTCTACTTTGCCTGATAAGGTGATGAAAGCCGCCCCAGGCATGTGACCAGACTTTCAGAACACAGAAAAGGATGACTCAGGAGATGTAACACCACCTTTGATGTGAAAAAATGTAGAATGAAGAAGCGAGGAAGGTGAGCAAAAGCTGGGACAACTTAATATTTAGCTGGATGTCCAGATGCAGAGCATTCTGTGAGTTCTTCTCAGCTAAAATATTTTCAAGGGGAAAATTCTTACAGCAGCTTACGCTAAAATATCAGTCTGTAATCTTCACTGTAGACTAGAGTGAAAAATCATATATTGTCCCACAATTGTTCCTTTGTTTCTGGAGAATATTATTCCCAAATGTAATTATTTTTTTCTGGCTATGTAGTTTCATAGCATGATATAGTACTGTGCTCACATGAAAGATTTCAAATAACTAAAAAAGTAATGTTCTTATCATTGTAAGTCTGCTACCCCTGAGTTGCATGTGAAACACATTGTCTTCTTCTACTTGCGTCCACTTTCCTCATCTTTAGATTTTTATCACCAGTATTGCTCTTGGAATACAAAGTGGAAATGTTGAGTGACTTATGACAAAAAAATCAGAAATAAGTAGCAGGCTTTGTTGAAACAAACAGTAGTTGTAGCAGTCATGGTATATTAGCACCACCCTCTGAGAGAACTGTTGCACCACTGGAACATTTCTTGGACTCAAGGGTAAGAAGAGAAAATAAAAAATGCTACAGATTGTAGGAAGAAAACAGAGTTGGGGAAATCAGAAAGCAAGTTAGATTTGGAATACATCATACCTAGCTGGAAGAGGCTAAAAAAGAACCTGTCTAAGAAGTCCTGAAGATTTCCACAGCCTCATTTACAGGGCCATTAAAGGTTCAATGTTTTTTTAAAATTGTAAATTATAACAAGGCACTGATATTTTAAATTTATCACAGTGCTGTTCACTCATCAAATGTGGTATTACATCTCCTGAGTCTTTTACATAATACAAATACCACCATTTTCACAGGCTACTTTTCAGAAACATACATGTGCTTCTGGTTTGCACCCGAGGATATCAATGATATGAGAGTGCGTAATACAAAATGTAAACACAAAGCTGGTTTTCATGTAAATGTGAGTCTATCCCCAAAATCTCTGGAGCTAAGAATCAGACTTAATAGCACATACATGATACCAAAGCACAAAGACTTCAACAATATAGCTCAAAATCAAGAGCTGGACAAGTTTGCTCTTTCAAAGGCCACTTCTGCCAGAGTTTCTGCACCTGACAAACTATGGTAAACAAAGCATCCCTAATGGTTTATGTAAAAACACTCTGATCTCTCATGAATCTACTGTGAATTCTCTAATTTATTGTTCTTTGTCTGTTCTACTTCATAAATTACATAATCAGCAGTTGCTAAAGTGCAGTCCTAATACGTCACCAGTGCTTGCAGCAAATTTTGTGCCAGGCTTTATGTATTTTTGTGACATTCAGTAGTTTTGTTATTTATAATTTGTACTAATTTATTAGTAGTAGTATTTATTCCACCTTAATCATGTAGTCAGGAAATGCTGTTTAAGTCAAAGACAACTATAGGAGCACAGGTTCTAGTTTTATATACAGTTCTGTATATAAACAGATGCCTTTCCACCACACTTATCTTTAAAGCCTGTGTTCAGTTTTTGTCTAGAAGCACTCACAGTCCTTCAGCTTTATAAATTCCCAAAACTTAGGTCCCCGGACACTATCTATGCTAGAAAGGTCAGCTAAGAGAGGACACAGGAACATGATAATTTCATAAAATGTTGTCTGAGACTGTTCTCTTATGCACTTTTGAGCCTGCCTAGCACTCCTCCAGACAATAAGTTCTGGTCAAGTTCTTTTGTTCCCTGTCCCAAATGGAGTGATGAGTTTCACCCATAGAACAGAAGCAGCAACATACCTTATTGATACAAAACAGCAAGTTCACAAAATTTAATGGTAAATGGGACAGTGGTTTAACAATATCCAGTGACAAGGTGCATCTGAGTATGTACTGCACAGAGGAAAGGGTCAAATAAAGCTGTCAGGGAGACCATCCTATTGAGTGACAATATTCAGAAGGGACACTCTTGCTTTCTAAATTTCTTCTCAGAGAGCAGTCTAGGTGCAGATGGATCCAGTTCTAGTCCCAAACTTGGTTAATGGTTTATATCTAAAGAATTACAAGTTCACAATCAATCCCTTATGTCACTTAGACATGATTTCAAAGTTTAATATACTATTAATGACTTACTGAGGATCTGTTGTGGCAAAGAATCTCTCAGCCTCAAGGAGTAACCTTGAGAGGTGCCCCTACTCAAAGGGAGATCCTGGCATGCATCCTACTACTGTGAAGAAGAACTAAACAGGCCCTGGGCTGTCCATTGCTCATAAAGTAAGACGATTCATTTATATTTGCAGACTGGCAAGACATCTGAGTCACTGTTCCAGACAGCCCTTGGCTACCATGATGCCATCTGTTCCCACCAAAGTCCAGAGTATGCTGGATGCAGCAGTCACAGCCCCCACTGGTGGTTACGGCTTAAACAGGACAGTGAAAGCCATGGGAGACACACCGTTACTGTCCCTCTTCCTGAAGCTGTTGCAAGGAGGAATGGGGTGATTAAGATTTCACTGTCCACTGAGACTTAGCAAATGAGAGATGATGAATGTCCAGGCCTACACCTGAGGAACGAGGAACTTTCATTTCAGAGTGTATAGCTCTGAACTTCTTGCTTTAATCAATCTTTCTCATGAACCAGTGGCTATTTTTCTGCTGTTGAGACCAATAAGCTAACTAATAGGCCAGGCAAAACAGCAATACAGAAATATAGAGTCATGCTGTCACTATTTAGCCCCAGTCAGCAACTGAGCCCCATGAAACTGCTCTCCCCTTCCTGCCCCTTTCCAGTGCAATGAAGGAGAGAATTGGAAGAGTAAAAGTGAGAAAACTTATGGATTGAGATAAAAATTAGTGTAATAGGTAAAGGAAAAGCTACATGTGAAAGCAATGCAAAATAAAGAATTCACTCACCACTTCCCTGGTGTTGAGCCATCCCCAGGAAAGCAGGGCCTCATCACACGTAACAGTTACTGGGGAAGACAAAACATAATATTACTCTCTATTGATCCAAGTCCATAGACTCACATCACAAAATTGATCACAGACTGAAAAATACAGAAAAAGAGGATTATTTTGCTGTTTGTTTTCTATATGTTTTACATTTTTGTCTTGTGCTATAATTGTGAATACCTTAAATACATTTTCTTCACACAAATAATGATAGATTTATTTTTTAAGAAAGCAGTTTGAGAATTAAGTGGTGTTAAAAAAAGTTCAAAAATTATACACAGTGCTAGTAATACTTCTAAAGAGAGCAACAAACAAACAGTTCAATTCTGCAGTGTATTCAGTGTATTTCTACTAAATCCAGTAATTTGAAGGATCCCTTTGACACCCATTGAAATAAGCATGCACTGGCAAAATTAGCACACTGAAAAAGTGCTTAGGTGGCCTAAGATAATTTCTGTGGAATATGAATATTTACCTGAGCAAACTGGAAAATAGTTCTTTCTACCA
>JAYRBT010000177.1:20662761-20692409 GCA_036023395.1 Myiotriccus ornatus
TAAAGCAAAACAGCTTCAAACTCTGACATATTAAAGTATTAAAGATATCAAAAAATTCCCTAATGACTCAATAGTCTTTCTTGCTTTATTTCTGGAAAAAAAAATAAAGGAACTTATTTTCTTTTTCTGCTGGAGATATATTTTCCTTTTCTACTGTCACACAAAAATCAGTGATCTAACTTCTTATACAAGCTTACACATTGATTTAACTCACATCCAGGCATGTGAGCGTTAATGGAACTTACATTCACATTGATACCTAGCAATAACAAGCAGCAGCCTTCACTTCAGATTTCCCTCTCTGAACAATACTAGCCATCAACTAATGTCTCAGAACATTAGGCACATTTGCAATGAGTCAGGAACATGCACATACATGCATACATGCCCCTATAATGCTGAAAAAGGGGAAAACATTCAGATAGTTTTAGAAAGCTAAAGGACCAAATTGCAGTTTTCTCCCTTTACAAGTTAAGTTGTAAACATCAGAGAACTTCTACTGCAAAATAAGAGCCTTAAAAGTTGCTTTTAAAATGACATATGGAATAACCTTATGTAGTGGACACCAAAGGAGACAGAAATAATGAATAAACATACACTCCCAAAAGTTATGCAAAATAAATAAATTCTGAGTTTAGGTAATATGTGATATGCTTTAGAATCACGCTATCTTCAGTACCAACTGAATAGACAGTAATGAATAGAAGATCATACTTGAAGCCATCTACTGTGCACTCATCATAAAGTAATTGTTCTAGAAAATAATCAGGAATTATTTTTTTCCTCCACAGTGGCAAAATTAAAGACATTTTGATTTTTTTTTTTTTAAATTCCAAAGCACTACTTATAAGCAAAGTAAACAAAGATTAGGAGAACACAATCAGTAGGTACTTCCTTACTCAGAAACAACAGATAGCCTGGAGAGTAATGCTGCTGCATCATTGCTATCATTTCCTTCTTGTGCTTCAGGAATTTTATTTCCTCTTATTCAGCTATGGAAATTGTTTGTCGTGCTTGTCAAGAGATTCAGTGAGTTCAGTGCTTGGCCTTAGAAAGCGCTTGGACTACAAGGATTAACACAAATAGAAATTATGAGTATACTTTAGTACTTATACATGAAATACAAAAACAAATTTCCTTGATTTGTCCTTGTCCATGGTATTTTCAAAACAGATACCTTTTCCTAAGGCAAAAAATAATACTTGCAATGAACAGTATCAATAATTCTGTGCAAATAACAATTCTTTTTTATTCCACCTCGCTTTTTGTGTGTGGAAAAAAAATTTCCTTCAGAAGGGCATAACTAGTATAAAATCAATGAACTATAAAGCTGGATTTGTTTTTGTAGTTTATCACTGAATGTGAGAACAGAGGTTCACAAACTATTTTTTATTTCGCAGGCATAAAGTCCTTGACAATCAACAAGAGATTATTGGAAATTGCTCAACTTTTAAGAACTAAATCAGTTTGTAAGACTAAACTAACTTAAATATTCACTAAACATCAAAGGCAATTATTTGATTTTTTAAAATTACTAAAACCCCACAACTTTCTAATGGGAAATAAAGCAATCCATATGAGACTCCATTACCATTTCAGGGCAAATCATATCTTTTGGTTAACTGCTATGTTTCTAGTTTTCAGCTAACTGATCATTCCAATGTGTGTTTTGCCCCACTAGAAACAAAATAAAGAAATATTCACAGGTGATCTTAATAGAATGGTAAAAATGAAAGGAGGAAGACACATGGAATGTACTTTAACTATCTATAGTAAAAAAGTGAGGCAAAGGTGAGAAAGGTTTTCTCCAACCACAAGTATTATGTAACTTCTTTTTCAGAAGTCTGATCTTATGATGCAGACTTTCCAGAAAAAAAAAAAAAAAAAAAAAAAGTTTGACTGTCAATGGTAATGAAAATTTATGAAAAATAGATTTTAAAAATCAATAGTGGTTTTAACACCATCAGGAAACTAAACTCCAAATAAGCCACTGCCTTTACCCTGCCTCTTCCATTATGAGAGGGACAATAAAGGAGAGACTATGGATTGAAATAACAGTTTAAAAGCACAAAGCAATGGAAAAAGACACGTACAATAACAACAGTATAAATAGCAAAAGTATACAAAAGAAAAGGTGTTTTACCCACAAAAGGGTATTCATCACTGGAAAAGAAAACAAACCACAAGATGGTGGACACTTCCCAAAGATCACACACTCGTAGTCTCCAGACAAAGGCAATATGGTGCCCATTCCCGTGCCCACACCACATCTTATTCAGGAAACTTTTACATAATTTTTCACTGACCTAAGATGTATTGAACTTACATAAGTGACTCTTAAACACATTTTATATATACTGATCAATGCTAGAGAATTCAATACCAAGATCAACTTTAGAGAAGTCGGCACCAAATTTATGAAGTTGCTATTAAGAGAAACTTCCTTTACATTTGCTGCCAATCATTCCTCATTTAATATTTTGATGTCATTTACATGCAGAGCTGAGATGTTAGGAAGACGTTCATCACCCTCTTTTTATTATTAAATATTTTATTATCTGTGCTGAGAGTTCCAGATGAATATCATGGTTGAACTAAATTTCTTTATAATGAGATGGAAATCTTTAAGCCCCTAAAAAGTTCAATGTCATCTATAATCTACTGTCAAAATACATGACACATATAAGCTCAATCATATTATTTTCAAGGTTATATGTAGCTTTCAGAATCTTTGTTAATTCTGAATAAATTCTTTACTGCTCTTTGATGTCGCAAGCAATCTCGTGCAGATGTTTATAGAAAAAAACAAAACATGTTTACAATGAAAATTCTGTGAAGATCAAGGCTGTCCTTATCATCTAAACTATGAAGATGGAAAGTTGAAGGTCTTTGGGTGGTCATTTATTTTGAACTTTTTTGAATGGTGATTTCCTGTGGGTTCTCATTCATAAATCATTTAAGTTGTGTCTTTAAATCAGCTGCATAATTTTCTCTTCTTGTCCTTTCCAAACATGAGAAAACCTCATTCCAACTTCCTTATGGGCTAAATTGACTCCTAGTGAGTTTATCTCCATTTATTCTAGTGCCTAAATTATCCTTCAACTTAAGCAGCTTTCTTCCTCTCTGATGTTTATCTTCTGGAGACATTCATAGTGAACAGTCATCTTCTCTCTCAGTCTTAGTTTTATCACATTAAACATCATGTTGTTCTTGTCCATAAAACAGGTTTTCTGTTCTCTTGATTATTTCATTTGCTCTTGTCTTTACCTGCTCTTTGAACTTAGCAGTCATGGACACTTGCTCTGGATGTATTCTTGCTAGTGATTTGTACAGTAGTATCAATACTTCTTTGCTGGTTCTAAAACTATTTTGCCTGCTACAGTCTGAAACCGTATGTGATTTTTTGAAAGCCGGTTTACCTTGACAGGTTATAGTCTTTTCTAACTGCCTCCTCCCCATGCTGGAATACACTTTGTGGAACAATCTAATCTGACTGCGATTAAAAAGTAATAGGTCTGAAACTGTATTAGCATGTGTTTAAACTTATACAGTATATGAAACTGTTAAACAGATTCTTTTCAGTAGAACAACAACGTACCTAAATTACGGTGTTTAATATCACTGAGAAAAAATTTGCTCAACAAATTTGGCATAGCATGCAGTGTCCAACTTCAGACAAAACTTTGAATGGACTTGCTTTATATTTTTGAACAAATATTTTATTATATTGCCCTTTTCCATATAGTGTCAGCACTTCTGTTAGCTACAGTGCTCTGGATCAAAATACTGCAACATTTTTTAATAATGAACTGTTGATCTTTAAAGGGAGCTTGGGAAACCCTGGTGATTTGCATTTTCTAAAGTATTGTTCATTTTAGAACATTGTTATCACTCTTTTATGTGTTAATGCTTTTTTCTGCGTGATCTCACTAGGGCTCAGACTAAGCTGGCATTCTATAGAGAAAAACACTTGGTGCTGAGGACTCAGCATCCACAGTGATATTGCAAATAGGTTTTACTTTGGACTGGCTCTCGCCTTGACCCAGAGATTGTGCATTCATCAGCAATTGGAAATACTAGTTTTCTCCTGGAGAACATCTTTTGATTGAATGTACTCTGAAATTGAGACTGACTGAAGAACTGTCTTCCAAATCACATTCATGGTCCAAATTGAAATGACAGGGTTGACATAATATAAGCTGTCTATATCTGAGATCACCATGTAACAAAGGCACTACCTACTTCTACTAAAAAGGTTAGATATCAAGTGATGTCCAGATTGCATTGTGCAACAAAATGATGAATATGCTGCTATAAAAGATGTGTAAAACAAGGGAGCTTGATACCTTACAGGCATAACCTTGTCCTCTAAGAGTACATTACTATCAGTTATCTTCAGCGCAGAAGATAAAATATGTATCAAAATCCAAAGAAAGAGCACACAGAGTTTATTGACAATACATATAAAGCTGAAATTTCAGCTGGAATTTCACCTACGTTCCTAAGGTGAATGAAATTGCAAGAATTAAGGAGTTACTTCCAGTATCCAAGTCAATCATACCTGCAGTGTCTCAGGACATAATAACAAAATCTAAATACTTCCTAAACAGGAATTGTATGCATGTGCTTTACAATGTCAAGCATGTTGCTTTTTTTTTAGCAATATAAATCCTTTGGTTTCCATTAAGAAATTGCCACTAAGGATTGTTCCCAATTTATCTGTAGCTTCAAATCACATTATCTTAGGATACTTTCAAAACACAAGCATATACTCAAAAGAGCATGAATTGCTGAAAAAGGCCTGCCACTCTTGGGACAGCTTTAATACTGTGCAAGCCAAGTATCCATTCGGCTGAAAGCCACATCCTCTGCGAGCACAAGAAAGGAGGTGGTGACCACGAAAACATGGAGCCTTTCAGATCTTCAGGGAAGGCCAGAGCCTGTCACCAGTTATTAGATGGCAGCGGAAACAGCAGCAGCGTGAGCTGTGACCAGGTGGACAATCTTCTCAGCCTGGTGGTGGAGATAAGAGAGGAAGTCAAAAGGCTAAGGAATCTTCTCCTTCTATGACAAGGTGACCTGTTTAGTGGATGAGGGAAAAGCTGTGGATGTTGTCTACCTGCACTTTAGTGAAGCCTTTGACACTGTTGCCCACAGCATTCTCCTGAAGAAACTGGCCTCTGTGCACTTGTCAGTAGGTAAAGAATTGGCTGGGCCCAGAGAGGGGTGATGAATGGAATTACATCCAGCTGGCAGCCAGTGGTGTTCACCCTGGCTCAGCGTTGGGGCCAGTTGCTACTTGATGGAAAAGGATCCTGGGTCCTGGTTGACAGTGATGGCCAGCAGTGTCCCCAAGGTGGCCAAGAAGGCCAGTGGCATCCTAGCCTGTATCAGAGATAGCCTGACCAGCAGGACCAGGGAAGTGATTTTCCTCTGTATTTGGCATTGGGGAGGCTGCACCTTGAACCCTGTGTTCAGTTTTGGGCCCCTCACAACAAGAAAGACATTGAGATACTGGAGCATGTCAAGAGAAGGGCAACAGAGCTGGTGAAGGGTGTGGAACACAAGTCATATGCGGAGAGGCTGAGGGAGGTGAGTTTGTATTGTAGGGAGAAAAGGAAGCTCAGGGGGGACCTTAACACTCTCTATAACTTCCGGAAAGGAGGTTGTAGGCAGGTGAGGGTTTGTGTCTTCTGCCAAGTAAGAAGTGATAGAATAGGAGGGAATGGCCTCAAGTTCAACAAAGGGAGGTTTATATTGGATATTAGGAAAAAATTGCTTCACTGAAAGGGTGGTGAGGCAGTGGAACAGGCTGCCCAGGGAAGTGTCAGAATCACTATGCCTGGAGAGGTATTTAGAATACATGTAGATGGGGAACTTGGTTTAGTGGTGAACATGGTGGAGCTGGCTTAATGGCTGGACTTGATGATCTTGGGTGTCTTTTCCGATCTTAATGATTCCATCATTCTATGACCTCATTGAGCAACATAAGAAAACCTGTTGTTGTTTCTCCATGACACAAGTCCCAGGGAAACTTTGATGCTGAGTAGTGATGAACTGCAATACCTGTTAGTTAAAGCATCTACTGTATATACTGCAGAAATATTTGTATGACCTTCATCGAGTTGATTAAATATGCCACTGACTCAAACAGATCAGGGTCTATATCCTTTTGCCTTACAACTGCAGAAGAAAACAGACATTCCTAGGGAGCCATAAAGCAGGCAAGCCAGGAGACAGGCTTCCCCTTACAAAGCATTTACTTAATTTAAATCTGGGGTGAAAGTAAGGTTAATTTTCACTATGCCAGCATTTTGTTTATGTGTACCTACACAAACAGATTGTGGTGTTTAATTGCACTGTACCTAATTTATTAAAAGATTATATAATAGAGGAATATGGGAGTTTCGTTTTTCATAGAATGTAGAGGAACCTGGGAGTTTTCTTTTTCATAGAATGGTTCTTGTCTCAGGAGAGATTGTCTTGTATAGAGATTCATATATATATATATTATGGTGTGTGTGTACTTTTAAAATTTACATGTGTACATACTTCTAGTGCATGTGTGTGTTTATATGTGCTTATATATATGTGAGTTTTATATATATAAACACACACACCTGGAATGTCAGATCACGTCAGTGAACTCAATCTCTTTTTTACCTTATTTCAACTTGAACTAAGAACACGTGCTACCTAGTTACTGACTTACATTTCCTTTCACCTCCCAAGTCTCAGTTTGTCTGTCTCTAAAACTGCATTGAAGGTAGACATTGTCTTTCCATAGCAACTTTTGGAGCACTTGAGATCTATTTTAGAATCTGTGTATTACTACCTATAAAACTTAGTACATACATTTGAGGACATGCTTTTGGGAGAGAAAAGTTTTACCAAGTTGGACTATGCATCAACTGTAATAAAAACATAGCTGAGTAGTGAAATGGCATATCGTTACAGCCTCCTAGTTTTAACACCTATTAAGAACACTCTGATGATTGTCAGAAAATACAGTACAAAATAATGAACTGCCACATGAAGCTTGAGTTACAGGGATACTGATTATTAGTGGTCTCAAGCAACTAAAGGCAAAGATTTTTTTAATAGTGGTAGCAAAACCAAAGTTCTTTAAGACACTGTGTTAATACAGAATGAGTTTGCAGACTCCAATTATAGCGCAAATTATCACTGCTGGTATCCCTGTGATAACTGAAAGATGCCAACTATAAAAGGAATTCCAGCGTTTTTTTCCAAGGCTTCATTGCCTCCCAGATAGAAAGGGAAATTATGGTAAAACCTTAGTGCTCGATTAACTTACTTGGAGCATGGGAAGCAGAAAAAGCTGACAGGGTTTGTTCAGAATTTAGCTTTCCATAGCATACCTCCAGCGCTTGCCAGTACCACTTGGGTCTTTCTGTGCTTCACTGTGCTACTGTCTCTAACTCTACCCCCACAGTGAAGCCTGTACATGTAAAAATGGACTGGTTAATTCATCATAAATCTGATTAAAATGTTAAAAAGAAAGAAAAGTCCTGGTGCCACTTCTTAAAAGTATTAGACTGTGTCTTTTTTATTCTACTTTTTTCTTATCAATTATGAAGCAGTCATTATATAAAGGTTTGGAATGAACTAAGTTGCCCTACTTCCCATTATCTCAGTATGATGCATTTACTTTGGAAATGGTTGGTTACAAATAGATAATCATGAAACTATAACATTAAACTACAGGGTTTTATTTTAAACACATATTTTACCTTTTCCTGTTTCTGGGTACCTGTTTCGTAATAAGTTCCTTCCTCCTTGTGTATGAATTACCTTACGCATTTTAAAAGTGTGTTTGGTACAACAAACCCCATTAATCTAAGATAGGTGTAAATAATATGAAATCTATTGAAATAGAAGATTTGTGAGAGAAAATAAAGGGAAAGAGAACTTTTATAAATCAAAAATGAAGATTAGAAGACAAGTCCATTGCTTATATAGTCAGATGTCTGAATTCATCCAGAGAAGCTTTTGGGCTTTAAAGATACCATTCACAATTAAAAGACAACCTTACAGAAGTAGCTGCAAGACTGAATTACTTGCTTGATCTAATCCTTACTATTACTGATACCTACAGTATCAGTTACCAATTCTGATCCCATTGTCAGTTCCAATTAACTCACATCAGCTTCAGTGAGAATGTTTACTGCTGCTCAAAGTTACAGCTCTACTGACTGAAGGATGTCTGGCCAGTAAGACCAAGTTAATTAATTGTCCTGTGCTTTCCTGAGATGTACGATTGGTTCTTCCTAGCTTTGAGCCTGGGCTGGAGGATGGTCGCAGCAGCAGTCTGAGGCCACAGTTATGCTTCTTGATATTTTATTCTTCTTCATATTAACATTTGTGAAGTGGGAGAAGATAATACTTCCCTGCCACAGACACTAGATGCTGTGTTATGTTTGGTTGCTATAATGATTAACACCAGAAAGATAGTATTACATCAAGAAGCAGGCAGCAGAGTTATTTTTGTTAAAGGATGAACTCAGTACTCTGGAGAATGGTGTCTAGTGCAGAAGGACGTCAGAATTCTGACATGAGCGCTTTAAAAGCAAATAAACAAGGAGGAAGTGCATAATGCATTTTAAGCAGTACTTACATGTTAAACAGTGGCAGTATATTACTCTGAAACATAGCTTTGAATTTATAAATTCTTTGGATTTATATATTTTTTAAAGCTTTTTGATCCTACCTTTTATAATTAAAGTAATGCACCCTAAATGCATATAATAGAAAGTGGCAGAACATGCTAACACACCTTTGGGAACGTGATTGTGTTCTACTTCTTGCAGCTCTGTTTAGTCTCAGAAAATTAATGCTAACATTGATAAACAACACTCATAAATTCAGGTCAAATAGTGCTGCTTTGCCTCATTCGGAGAGTAAAAATCATTTCAAAGACTTACTGTGCTGTGCTCAGGGGCTTGAATAACGCCCAGGGCACTGCTGCCAACAGGGTTTCATCAATAGATCCTCAAATTAACCTTTATTTTAATGCTTATTTACATATGTACATGAAGTTGTGGTGAGAAATGAGTACAGTTTCACCTGACACTTTGGTATCTGTAAATAACAAATGGGTTTGTTTCTTGACAGCAGGATTCGTGGCTTTTTAAAAAATTTATTTATCTTCCTTTGGGACTTGTGTGGAAAAAATATATAAATCTATTATTTGTTTTCAGCTCTATAAGGAGCAGAATACATCTTTCAAGATA
The DNA here is from genome assembly GCA_036023395.1 of Myiotriccus ornatus. Classification (NCBI taxonomy): domain Eukaryota; kingdom Metazoa; phylum Chordata; class Aves; order Passeriformes; family Tyrannidae; genus Myiotriccus; species Myiotriccus ornatus. Next base: position 20,672,013 of record JAYRBT010000177.1, read on the forward strand.
AACAAATTTTGAATCACAAATGGATTTAACTGGGTAAACTCCAGAGACTTGTAATAAGAATACAGAGCATTTCACTCCTATGACATTGTTTTGAAATTAGCCCAGGTGAACAGAGAGCAGGAGTCATTTTCATCAGTAGTCAGCCTGATTATGAATATGCACAGATGAACTAGCACTAGTATGCAAAGTAATCCATGTGGGAAAGGAGCTACTCTAACTAAACACACAGAGTAACAGATTCCAAAGGATCTGCTGCTATTTGGGAGAAAAATCTTGATAATAGCACTGGTAGTTCTTTGAAATCAGCAGCTTAACATCTGTCAGAAAGACAAATAGACAATCAATGTTACATATATATATGTATACAATACACAAAGAGAATAGGAAGCACCATTGTACCAATGATGCTAGATCCACACCTGGAATATTATTTTGGTTTTATATTGCCTCATCTTAAAAATACTGATAATCTGGTACGATCCCTAAAAACATTTCTAGAAAATAAAAGAGAGCAATGATACTCTGAAGTATGGCACTGACTGAAAATAGAGAAAAATTAATTAGAAAATTCCTCAGTTTGGAGGAGGATCGATGAACAAGACATATGAAAAACCAGTGAAATAATGAATGGCATGAAGAGGGAGAACTGTCATATTTATTCATTTTTTCCACATAAGAGAAAAACTAGGAGGCATTAAATGAAATAATTAGGTGGCAGGTATAAAATAAACAGATGTACTTTTTCATGCTATAGGTAATTAAATTATGGACCACATCACCACAGGGTGTTACAAAATCCAGATGTCTTTAGAAAGTGGCTAGAGATGTTCATGGAAGTATGGCCCATAAACCATAATTAACACAATGCAGTTGCAACCTCTTGTACTGGGATATCTAAGCTGCTGATGACCAGAAGCTTAGAATATAAGCTTGCGGAAGGGTATTTCTATGCTACCATTTTATTTTTATGATTTCTAATAATATATTTCTCCCAGGCATCTATTATTAGCTTTGCCAAGAGAGGCTATTAGTTTGAATGGTGTGGCTGTTTCTACAACAGTCTAAAAAGGACTACTTACCTGTTGTTTCTGTGACTATATTCAAAGCAAAAACCCAATTGTTTATCATGGCAAATGTATGTAAAAATTATCCAGCATCTGATAAAAATGAGCATAGGAAGCAAATTATTCTTCAGGGGCAAAATACATCTTCGACAATTTTTTTATTGTTGGTTGGGGTGTGAGTGCTGAATGCAGCTGCTTTTTCATCATTAATTCAAAAGTACTATGATCTCTGAATCTGCAAACAGAGAAATACTTAGTGAATTTACTACACTAACACGGAGTTCAGGGGAAAATCTGTTCAATACTTCAGGAAAAAAAGGAAAATAGTCTTTAGCATCTTTGTCCTTCATAGAAAAAATATTTGCTTCAAATGTAACTTTGTGAATGCTGAAATTTTATAGAATCCTAAAGAACGTGAAGACTCCTTTCAAATTATCTCCCGTGGTATCCAGTATATTGTAATTTAGAGATGGATATAAAGTTCTATTCACACTGAGATTATCCTGGTTTTGATATAAATTGGAATTATGTATTATAAATTTTTTTCTTACACTACATATTCAAACTGAGAGTTGTTGCCCATATTTATTATAGATAAAGTTGTCATATTTTGACTCAATGGAACCAGCTATGTACATACCTATTATGTATTCCTTCTGTTCTTATTTCCCCTGGACTTTTTAATTTCTCAATATAAAAAAACCCTAACAGTTAATTGTATTTCTTTGTGTGCTTTTCCACATAAGTCTATCATATATAACCATCTAGCATTTTCTTCTTTGAAATCAGTAGCTTGTGTTTTCAAATAGTTTTCAAGCATCTGACATGAGAGCGTTTTGCTTCCACAAAAAGGACATCATAATAAGAGTTGCATATATGTCAAGACAATGGCTGCAGGAGAAACAGGGCCAGCTTTGTAATTCAATCAATTCTTCATCACTCTTCTGCATGAAGGCTATTAACATTCATATATATCACCTGCATTTTTTCTCAAAATCTTAAAAAATATAAAATAACAGTTCACAGTGAACTGTCACATACAGAGGAATATTTAACTTTATATAGCCAAAATTTTCAAAGGAAAAGAAGGAAAAAATATAGCAGTTTTACATGAAGCCACTAATTACATCAGTAGAACTTGCCATTGTTGCGGAAATCAAATTTAAATGTCTGGATCGTTATCACACACTACAGATGGAATTTTTTTTTAAGTGTTATTTCTTTCTATTTGATTTGAAGTGCTGTTACACATCATGAGAAAAGATTTTTGAACCTGAAATCTGAACTTATCAAGGCTACTGAAATAATTTTTAAATACATTTCTGTTTAAATACTATGATAACATGTCGCTTTTAAATCTTCTAGCTGTCAAGAAACAAGGGAGTTTAAACATATTTACGAAAGCCCTGAAAAAGTAAAGGGTAGAGGGTGAGTACCAAACTGAAGGTTCTTCCCATAATTCCCCAGTGGGAAGCCACCAACAACTGACAAAGGAGTCTGAGGCTTTCAGAGTGGGTACTGAAGTCCTACTCAAGGGAAGGGGGTAGAAACCTCCTGCTGGCCCCAAATCGCTTAGTGAGCAAATACCAATACATTTAGAGAATAGTTAAACAATACTCCTTCTAAAATATGCATATAGCTTCAGTTATGCTCCCAAACAGCTACTGAGATTAAATTGTTTCAGAAAATTATGAGATATACTTGAAAATTTTCTGCAATCATCCAGGAAAAAGATTCAGTCAGCTTGAGTACAGTGTGAAAGTTAACTTTAACAGAAATTCTCTTTTAAACTTCAATCTCCAGAGGCTGCAGATCTTAGAAAAGAGAATGTGGATATTAGTGATGTGAAGATTACAGATAATTTTAAACAACAGATAGTGAGTACCGAGACTATGAATACTGTACATTAAAATACTCAAAAAAGGCACAAGGCTGTGTAGACTGTTTTTTCACTAGGGAATATTCTGCAATCAATACTTCTCCTTTTGTGACCATGTTGTCTCTCTCCAGTGAATATATCTATATTTGAAAACAAATCCCATTCTTTAATTACTTGCATTCAATAATATTATATCCTTTTCTGAGTCTTCTATTATGATTATATTTACCTAGCAGACTAGTTGAATAATTCACATAAATAATGCACCCTATTTTCTCTTTTTTTTCTTCCTTTGTCTTTTGTAAGACAGAAAAACTCACTTCATAGATTTTAAGAAATTATAAAGGTATCAAAATGAAATGCATATAAACATCAGTGTTCCACTTACTGTGCTTCATGGATGCTCAGTGAAGAGGGACTTATGGTGACAAGGGGAATGGCTTTAAACAGAAAGATTAGATGTTAGATTTAGATTGGAAGTGTTCAAGACCAGGCTGGATGGGCTTTGAGCAACCTGTTTTAGTGGAAGGTGTCACTGCCCATGCCAGAAGGTTTGGAACTAAATGACCTTTAAAGTTCTTCTGACCCAAACTATTCTCTCATTCTATGATAACAGTGTAAATCTGTTTTTGAGACACACTTCTGAAAATGAACAATGTAGCCCAACATCTGCACGTGTGACTGTGGAACAGCCTGCATCAGTATGCAAGTCCTTCTATATTTCCGTATTTTTTTTTGCCTTCGGTTAATTAAGTTCTCCCTTGAATGTCTGACTAAAGCAAGATAATCTGTGCTTCACAAAGATTAACCCCATTAATACCAATTAACACACAACAAAGAACGCTTTTAATGTTTTACAGCAGCAGGCTAAGGAGGATGGTACTGAGGAGGATTAGAGGGGATCACTTGTATCTTTAGTTTATGACATCTCATTAAATAATTTATAATAACCTGTCAAACATTTTATATTGGAGAAGTTGTAAGTGTTTAAGCAGTAGGATCCATTAGTTGCAGTCAAGAAGAGGAATTTCTCTGGTACTGAATCATGTGTGAGAAAAGAGGAAGAAGAGAGGTGGGGCTGAGGTTCTACAGAAAACAAGGACTCAAAGATGGTATCTCTAAAATGTGAAAGACAGTAATAACAAGTCAGGACCATTTTCAGGCACCAGCTGCATCACCCGGGACAGGCACTGCACTTGGCCATTTTTTCAAGTGTTTTGCATGCACTCATCATCCACTGGTCATGCTGTCACACTGGTGCCATACCAGCTCCCTGCTCGTCTCACTGCCCCTCATTGCCCTGTGCCAATATATATGAGAGCCAATGCTTATATAAGAGCTAGTCTTAAGAAGTGGAGAATAAGTCATCCTGATAAATACAGCTTTGTAGACATCACACTACAGAATTTCCTTAGAAATCCACACATCATCATAGATGTTGTTCATAATGGAATCTATGCTTGTTTCCTTATTTCTAGAAAAAACCAACAATGCAAAAAACATAAACAAACCCCCAAAACCATCACCACAACAAAAAAAAACACTAAACACCCTAGGCCCACTTTAAGGCATTCCAAGTTCAATCAAGAAATTACCTTTTTTCTGTCTATGGGTAATGACTTTATTGGCTCAGTTTCTTCTTTGCACTTAACCCTAAGAAAATCTCTGATCAGTGACAGTGAATTAATAAATTTTTCAGAATCAGCACTTCAAGTACATTATATGTTTTCATTGAAACTAAGTGTATATTTTTAAATCAAATTTGTATTTTACTTTTTAAATTAAAGTAATTACATTTTTCCTAGTACTTAATTCTTCAAACTTTTATTGAAATGAGAATAGGGTCCTTTTTTTTCCCCCCAGACTGTTCCGTAATTGTTTCCCTCTCCCCTTTCTAATGGATATGCTCAAATTCACATTGGAAAATAGTTTTATTGGACATACCAACATCAGAATTCATTTCATAAACAACAACTGAATTAGTATTTTGTGGTTTGATTGGGGTTTTTTCCCTTTCAGACACAGAACTCAGAAATATTTGAATAAATGAATGCATACTGAAATCCTTGGGAAATATACTTGATATATCTAGTGCAGACAAAAACTGTAAAAAGAATTCTCTTCCTCTGTACAAGATGCCACCTTTAAAAAGCATGAAAAAATAGAACCTTCCATATTTGATAAGAGCTAATTAATCTCCAGTCAAATGCTCTGTTCTGTTCTGCTTTGCCACCCTCCTTTTCTGCTGATATTTTATTCTTTTTCTAAAGATCTGAGAATATATCGGGCATAGAAGCTGCCACTCTGGCAGGTTCGTGTGAGGAGATGCTAGTGTCAGACCATGGAACACTCGCAGTTATTGCATTTCAGTAACCATATTAATTTAACAGAGATCCCTATATAAATATAGCGACCTGTATAAATCTGCTTTGCTGAACTGACACTATTGCTGCCGTGTATTGCCTCAGAGCACTTCTGCTCCCCCACATGCTTCCTGCTTGTTGCTAGGTAACCAGAAAAATTTTGTAAGCCAGCCCAAAGCAGGTTTTTGGGTTTGGGCATGAACTGCAGAAAATTGTTAATTAGCAAATACAGAAATCAAAATTTATTACCTGATGGTAAAATTACATCTCTAGGATGTGTGTATCTGTGTGCGTGTTTCTGGCCACTGCAGCAGTCTTTTTATCAGAACTAAGCCATGGTGCTTTTACCACATATTCCACAGGGATATCAAATACAGCCATCTGCTAAAAAATTGCATTATCTCCTATCTGAACATGATGTACCCACTCAGAATTTCAAGAGACCATTATGAACAATGTGCTATTCAATAACTGATATGTCAAACATGCTTTAAAAGTTTAGATGTAGTAACAAAACACAGATAAGTACATAGGTTTGTGTATATATCTTCATCATACTTTCATTTAATAGTATCCCAAATTATTGTGGAAATACTGAAATTATGTATGTGTATGTAGGTTTTCACCTCTAGCAGGAATCAGAAGCACCTTTGAGAAAAGAAAAAGATGTTCACCTGTACATCAACCTCCCACAACAAATCTGGTCACCGCGTATTTTTGCCAAAGGGTTATAATGGCAATGTCAGAGATTATTAATCTTTCTACAACCTTTTCTATAGTTACAGTTTATTTTATATCAATTGGAAAAGGTATACGTGTCATGTTCATTATCTTCTACTTCCTTTCCACAGAAGTATTCCCTTCAAAACTATTTTCTGACTTTCCTACTACAGCACTTGCCATTGAACTTTCTAATTGAGAGAATCTGAAAGCCTGGAGACCCTCATCTCTGCCCCAAGTATTCCATGATCTTCTTCAGCATTTCCTTTAAAAGATAAATTTTCTGAAAGACTAATAGCCAAAGGTTACCTCCTTGTTCTTCCATAGAGAAACATTAGAAAATCACATGACAGTGCAAATTAGACAACTGCCTACAAATCACAAATTTTCGAAGAGGTGATAAAATAACACTGTTCACTTAGTCACCTGGCTGTTATTACATGCCATTATTTTATCTCTAAAACTTCACATCACTTTATAAGAAATTCCCTTTGACTCCATTACACTTTTTTGCTTTGTTCACTGAGAAGACCAGCAGTGACAGAACTCTTCCAAGGCACAAACCAGGACTCAACATGTGACACAGTAATCAGGAACTGGGAAAAAAAAAAAGAAAAAAAATATGATGCTCCTCCTGAGTCCTCTGCATTGTTTGTACCCCGTAATTAGTAATTATGCCAAACAACAATCAAGTGCTATGTGAGTCTTGTGCTCAGTATGATGCGCTTCCTTCCTAGCTGCTGAAATTCCTATAAGGACTTAAAACAACCTTCCTGCGCAACTGATAACAACAAACATTTTTAAATCCCAGAAATCTGATCACACATGATTTAGCATAAGAAGTTACTATTCAATATATTGCATTTTAAATATGTTATGGCATGTATGATTTTATTGACCCCACCATCTTGAAGTCTTCAGTGTCTGAATTAAAATCAGGAACAGAATTACCCATTTACCCAAGAAAACCAACCAACCAACCAACAAACAAAGAAGCCCCTCCGTATTTTCTGGTATCTGCCATCCTTGAATATCATTTAAATAGTTTCTCTGTGCTTCAAATACAACCATGAGTAGCAAATGCTGGTCTGGGAATACTGTAAACTATGCACTGTCTGGATGATTGCAGTTTCCAAGGGGACTGTGATGCACAGTTCTCTTACCCTGGAGGTGTATAATTACAGGCATTACAGAATAGATGTGAATGCCTATCCAGCTTTTGATGATGCTCCATGATCTGCTTTATTATTTCATAGAAAAAGAGCAACAGAGCAAGATTTAAAATGAAAAACACAATGAATGGGGACAGTGGATGGTAATTTATCTGGAGTCACGGATAAGGTATTGGATTAGATCCTCAAGTAGTGTAGCTCCTGCAAGGTCAGTACACATACTCAACTCTCATTTTCTGAGAATTTGCACACAGAAATCTGTATCACCATCAAAAAATCAAATAGAGAGCAGCAGCATAATGTTTAGAAAGTCCTTGTGCCAAAACAGAAGTACCTGCTGCTACTTTGTGAGCAGACTTTGTCATCTGCTATTGCCAGTCTCACTTAGCACATACAAGTGCCCAAGTACCAAACACAGCCTCACTGATCCCCAGGGAAAGTTTTGATCAAATGACGATGTGACGAGCTATGTAAATATGGAAGTAGTATTTCTTTTTAAAATATAACAGTAAGTATAATATAATATAGTATAATAGAATACGATATAACATAATAAGTAACTAAGTGCTCTTGTGTTTGGGACTCACACTGGCACAGGTATTTCTAACTCTAGTGAAGAAACCACAGAAATCTGTCAAGAGGATATGAGAAGCAGTCTGTCAACATGGTGATTTCATCATAATTTGAGTTTCCATTTAAACTTTTCATTTAAACTAAGAAAAACTGATCCAAACAATACGTCACTGATCCTTGTTTTCAGAAAATCCATGAAGTAATGTGAATGAATGTACACCTCAGCCCAGGGTTCTTTCAAAACATGTGATGAGAAAGACACTGAATATTGCGTATTTGGATCAGCTAAAAAAAAGCCTGCATCTTTTTGAGCACAAACCCTTTGTTATCCCACCACTTTATCTCTAAAACATCACGTCTGTATGCTATTTCCCTTAACAGATTTTTGAAGCTGAAGTACTAATCATTATATTTTAAACCACACATCATGTGTGATGCATGAACATTGCTATGTTCATGTATTTATATGGATGTATTCAGGAGAGGTAGTTCACCATTATATACTGGAAGATATTTAAAGGGCAAATTTCACATAAAATACGGACAGAATTCTGCTTTTAAATGATAACAAAACTGTTAGAGAACAGAAAAAACCTCAAAGAGTAATTTTATTCAATCAAACGAGCACTGCATTTTATTTACATAGTAAAAACTTGTAAAACCTATAAAATGGTCAAACCCGACTATAGTCAACAAAAAACTTAGAGCAAGTTCCAGTAAAACACTGACAGTATCTGTCATAGCTAGGATTATGTGAGAGGCAATTTCACATTAAGGGTTAAGCCCAAATAGTATGTTCTTTTAAACTGAAATCATTCACTAGTAGAATTGTGCAGAAGAAAATATAAGATTTGATTTAATGACTCCTGATAGAAAAGGCTTGAAAACTGTTCAGTGGATTGTTCAAAGCTGGGTACTTATTTGGAGCCCAGTGGAAGTAACTTGAAGTAGTAGCAAAATTAGCCATCAAAAGTAAATATCCTGAGAAGACAATTCCAAATGCCTTTGTTTACTCTTTTCTGCTGCTGGCTCCACTGAAAAAAGTATAAGAAAAAATGCATTCCATTGACAATAAAGAAATTAAAGCAAAATAAATTAAAAACAAACAAAACAAGCATACCACTAAAATTCCTGATAAGCTTTGAAAGAATCAACATGGGATGAATTTTGCATGGGGCTTAATGTCTTGCTTTATGACATATGAAAGGGCTAGCAAATCCTTCAGCATGATTCAGCTCTCTCATCAAGCCATTAAGATATATAAATATTACATCTATTTCATTGCTTCTCTAATGGTATTTGAAGGTACTTGCTTTCTCCCAAGGGTATTCTTTTAAAAAGAACGAATAAATAAGCCCAAGCTTTTTTTTTTTTTTTTTTTATTTACACTTAAAAGTTTGAGCTCACTTAGTGATATAGGCCTACAGATTTGCCCCAAGAGCTTTAGAAGCTTATTAAATGGAAAGTGTTTTTCAGTGTATATGTTGCATATGAAAGAGAAGAAGCTGAAAAGACTGTTTCCAGTTTCATTGCAGCAATTTATGAATGAAGTTTCTTACACACTTATACGTACTCACACTCAGCCTCCTCCCAAAGAGGCTCAATTATCAATCTCAAAAAAAAAACCCCATACATTATGATAAATGAAATTTGTGAGTGCTCTTCATGCTAGTGTGCTTCAATAAAAGTCTCTAATATAATAATTTTACTCAAAAATTGACAATTGAGAACAAACATTGTGAAAAAAGTTTTTTAAAGTCCAGTATTGTGAGAGGCAAATTTACACTGCCAGTGAAAATCACCCCATTATTTAATTTCCTTATGAAGGCAAACTTCCTAATAAGTTATTAATATTATGTTAAACCAAAACATAATGGTTTTAAACCCACTCTTTTAGTCTTAATGACCTGTGTAAAAGGTACCTAACTCCTCTGGAGATCATTGGCTTCCATGTGCCTTTTATGCATCTCCATGTTTCAGTTGCTTGCTTCCTGGAAGAAGTGGGACAACTGACATGATATCATGATGCTGGATCTCATCATCTTCTCTAGAATTCTATCTACTCACTCCCATATCCAAACTTCATACTTAAGAAAATGGAGTTAACCAATTGAATACCTTTTAGGAATTTCAAGGTTAGTTTAACAATCTGTCCATACTAACCATCTGAATGCAGTAGTCCTAGGAGGGCTTTTTTCCATTTTCTTGCTGTTTCCTGTTCCATTTGGTAGTTACTTCCCAATTTTACGTTGCTTTTCTATTTAATATATCATAACCTTATTTTTTATCATATTTATATTGGAAACTCTGCTCTGCACTGAGCTTTCTGATCTGGGCAACTTTAATCATAAACAGTTTAAGCTGTAGTAGCTTCAGAAAACTAAAGATGCACAAAGGCATACATAAATATACAAAAATATATATATTATAGATATATATATACAGCTAGACAGGGATTTGAGAGTGGGATGCAAGGGGAAAAAAAAGTCACTAACTGTAAGACTTTGTGCATATCAAAGCTTGATGCTGTGTGGAACCACTCTCTTTCTCTTCTGTAGTTCCTTATTTGCAGGGAATATGTTAAAATTAACAAATCAAACTAATAGACACAAAACTGTACCATATTTTCTGCAAAGATTGGGAATTTTCATTTCTCGCTTTGAAAAGTCCACACCCCTGACTAAAGTTTATTATATGCCCTTAAAGATGAATTTTTCTAAATCCTTTGGAGGTAGCATTCCCATGCCAAGTTGAATGTTTGTAACTTTCCTATGCAGCACCCGTGAAACTGCAGAACAACCGACACCACAGACCCTGTCTGACACTACTTTCTTCAAAATTCAATTGCAAACTCCTTGCAGCACTGTGAGGAGAAGTAAGCGGAAGGCTCTTAATAAAATGAAGGAGAACCATTTCAAATATACAAGGCATGCATAACTAATACAATTCTTATATCTAGCTGTCTGGACTAAAGAGTCACTCTGGTTTCCACATTACTGGAAATCATTGTACACCCCTTATAAAAGAGAAGGTATAACACACTTAGGTATTCAAATAAACGTACAAATTTGATTTATGGGATTTCAATCTGAAAGTGAAAGCGGCTCCTTGCAACTCAACTCAGTTACAGCATAATTCAACTCTTTTTGGTTACAAACATTCTCTGATAGGTGAGCTATGCTCTTCCACATTGCAACAAGATTGATTCATTGACAAACAAGTGCAATTTAATCACTTCTAGTCTACATGGCTTACAGAACAAAAGAGGGTTAATAATCTTAGAAGCTTGAATGCATTGTAAGTGCTTACTGTTTATTCAGAAGTGAGATTTCCAGTCTCTTGGGTACTGCTTCACAATTCCTGTTTGTATCCTCAGTTAATTACCATCCAAAATATACTTGAAACAAGCTCAGTTTGTTTCTTTATCTACTCTTTTTGACAGCCATTGCATTGAGGGATGCAACATAATTGTGTTATTTCAGGCAATAAAATGGTCATCCCCCACAGACAAATAATCAAGTAATTTAAAATGTCATGGTTGCCTGAGCAGTCAGATTCTGATTTCAAAAGACCTAGCTTTTGAATGTAGTGCTTTTTAAGGGAAATCTTTTCACAAAATGAATATTACTTGGAGGTGTGGGGTAAGGTATACATTATTATTTTTTTTGCAAACATCTTGTCAGCTCTCTGGATGTAACAGCATGAGAAGTTCCTTAATTAAATTTTAGGCATTTAGAAAACATCACTTTTCTGTCTGCTTTTCACATACACACAAGCTATTTTTTTTCCTTTATTTTTTCTTTTTTTTTCCTTTTTTTTTTTTTTTTTTAAATCTAAGACCTCAAGCTGTGGACACCGTATTAATTTACTATGATACTGTGAGAACTATGCAAAGCAGTTAAATCTTACAGACAAGAAAGCAGCTGGAGAAGGCTGGAAGACAGATGATAGTTATATCAAGAGAAGCATGTTCTTGGTAGCATAAAACTTATTTATATAGCCTTCACTGCCGGTCCTGGGGCACTGAATCCAAATGAAATTGACTGATGTCAGATATATCAACTTCATCTACTAAGTATTTGAGGTTCTTTGATTAAGACTTGACTTAGTCTTCTCCAAGTGTTTAAGCCAGAGCCAGCTGTAGCAGTTAACAGTTGATAATATTTTGATCTGGACCCTTTTCAATGAAGTAACGATATTATATTGTTAGCACAATTCTAGTGAATTTTTTAGAACACAAGACCCATAAAAAGAAATCAGAAGGAGCATATCTCTTCCTTCTCTTTACTAATTTCTTTTTGACCACCAAATCTGATTTCCTGCAGGCCTTCACTCTCTGGAGAGCCATATTTTCCATCTTTCTAAGATGTGCAGCCCACTCTGTTCCAGGACCTGCTCTTCTCTTTCCCTTAGCCATGGAATCTGCCCTTTCAGTGCTCCCCACTGGTACCATTTATGTCTCAGGACATGCAGAGCTTCATTTGAAGGCAAAACCAGTATGACCCAGCATTACAGGACTGGCAACAACCAATGGAAGTTAAAAAACAGGATCTGAAATATGCAGTGAACAGCTTTGGTATTGTTACAGATCGTGAATCTCAAACTGTGATTCTATTAAAGTACAAATGCATTGTCCAGCACCAAACAGTAAACCAGCATGAACAACATGATTACATCAGACTGGTGCTTAATGAGATCACCTATCCCAGTATGTCTACTGCCTGCAGCACTGTGACAGCTCTCTCCTTTGCATCATAACAACCACACAACTTACTCTCAAATCCTTTTATGGCCTATTCTCTGTAGCTGGCTCCAAGCTAAGGCTTTCTCCTCATATTTTACCACTGAAGGCCCCTTTTCTCACAGTTCAGTAACCAAGGACCTCTGACAGCTGCTCTACAACCCACTTCTCGTAACTTAAAGGTCAGAACACTGATGCAAATTCTTTATTAGTGATTTGATCTGTTCCAAAATTATTTTACTTCTATGAAATTGTCCAGAAACTTTAACACTTTGCCTTGGGAAAATAATTTCAGAGTCAGAAAAACTTGTGGCATCTTGGAGAACATCACTATATCCCAGATTTTTCCCTGGGTTAGTTTTAAAATGGGAAGACAACAAGTCAAATCAAATTTCTCACTGGTATCTACGTAAGATATTTATCATATGCTGGTCAGAAAGAATAAAATATTTTACTGTTTTCAAGTGTAAGTTTGCCTCATTATATTTTCTTGACAATAGAACAATCTGATAGTAGTAGCAATGTGACAAGATTAATCATTAGGTAAAGAAACATATTTAAAATGCTTAAGCTATGCTGGCTATGCAAGATTTACTCAGTGATGCTAATCCTGATAATTAGTTATTATTAAATTAAAGATTTTAAAATATTTTAAATACATATACTCTTCATAATCACTCATACTCTTTGGCTTTCATACTGCTCTTTTATACTTAGCCTTTCTATTTTGGAAAACAAGAAAACAGAGTTTCTTGTTAGCTTTGCTCTTCAGTTCTCATAAATTTGAAGAATGGAGCAACGTTTGGGTTACTTACAATGGCCAAAGAATACACCTTGCATTTGAATGCTAGAGTTAGGAAATTTTTGTTTTGCTTCTGTAGTCTTTATTAACTGACAGCACTGAATTTTCAAAGTACTGATTCTGCAGCATACTGCTGCTCTGTGCTGTTACAACACATGTTGAGGAAGCAGGCTGCGTAAATAAACTTATTTTAGAAATGTATTCAAACCTGATGAAAGGAGTTGAACACTAGGCATTCAAAGAATTATGTTCAGCCTTGAAAAGTAAAATAGAATTATAAATAAACAATAAGCCCACCTTTTTGGTCACATAATTTATCAATATTGAGAGCATGGAGATTTAGTGCCAAGAATAAAGGCACTTGGATATTGATTCTTCTATTTCTTAGAAAAAAGCATTAATGTTGATGCAACAATAATCATACATTGTAGGACACTTATATATACTACAACCCAGAAGGATGTAAGTTCAGCATTCACAAAATAAGAGGGAAAAGAAGAAAGAAAACTTTTTACTTGTGATACACTGAGAGTTAACTGATCTTTGCCCCAGATTGCTCTATAACAAATAGATATCATGTTTCACTAATCGGAACCAAAGGCAGCCTGAACTTTAACATTAGATGACCACTTCCCACTCTGAGCACAAAAATGATAAAAAAATTATTTTAAACACAAAAGCCAGAGACTTTTAAATACATATGCATATATGCTAAAATAATTAGTCTTCTAAACAGATGAAAGGAAACAGAAATGAAACTTCCCTTGATCATCGTGCCCTTTGCTAAACTCACTGCGAGCTGTAAACTCTGCAGCACCTCTGAGTTCCGAGCAAAACTGGTTTTCCATCGCAAAAGGGCAAAGCTCAGTGCTACATCCCTGGAGGGTCTCAGGAAGCTTGTTTCTCTTCTCATCCACGGGCTGCAAAACCCTCCCCTCCCCAAATGTCCCCAAATGTGTCCTGGGGAAAAGCCCTGGCCCTGGCAAAGGAAGCCCTGCTGCCTCAGGACTCACCAGACTTACTTCACATTGGGAGGAAACAATTGATACAACTTTATCACAACTTCCGTCTAACAGTTGGGGAGGAAGGGAATTGTGAATAAGTATTTGTAATTCACCTGAAAGACTCCCCTGGAAAGATTTCATGGAAGCAATTCCTTCTTACCCCTATCAACATGAATATTTCTTTGTTTACAACAGTTAAGTCCTAGTTCTTTACTATGTCCTTTCCTTTCTTTAAGGGTTTTCTTCACTTTAGTTGAATAAATCTTCCTGAAGATGGAACACTTCACAGTCCTCCATATTTAAGATAAGATTGAAACAGATAAGGCTGAATGGGCTCCTATAGGGGAAAAAATATCCACAAGAATCTGCAAAAGCTTATTTAAGAGAAGCCTTTCTCTGGGATGAGGAGGGAAGACATTTCCTACAATTTTTCAAAAGTGAAATATGTTCCCCAGCTCTGTGTCTCTTCCGATTGTTTCATGCATCTGTGCCTGTACCTTTCTTACATTCCTTCACTTTCTTCCTAGAGGATGGAATTGCTGTTCACTTTGCCCTTTGTCCCAGAGGGACAAAGCTACAAGAGTAGTAGTACACAAATAAGGGTGTTGCACTATTTGGTCACGTCTCACACCATCTGAATGTACTGTCACTGGCCTTGGCAGTGGTGTCACAGATGCCTAACAGGCACAAAAGATGGCATATACAATCAAGTAATACTATAAAATCATGTATTAGTTTTGCTTGGAGACCATGGCTCATTGACTCTTCTATCTGAAATTCTCAAAGAGAAGTGTTGCATGCTTGAGAAACACAAAAGAAAAAAAAGTCCAACCTCAGCAAAAAGAGCAACAGCAGGATTCACACTGCTTTTCATATTTGTTTTTCCAAACACGTTTTGCAAATGGAGAAACTGCTTACTACATTCACTTTCTCCCACTTTCAGATACATAAACTACTCTTCCCCGTATTTATACATAAGGAACCATAGTTTCCTGTTATAGAGCAGATCCTCCAGACTCACTGCACTGTATGCATGGTGTCAACTCTTACCTCAGGCATAGAGGAAGTCTGTTCACACCTTTGGTGAAAGCTCGTGTCTTACTTCCCTCCTCTGTTGTTGCATGCCAGTGGGCAGCTAATCACTACATGAGAAGTGCACTGCATCTTCACTGCATCTGCACTTCTCTCCAGAGACCTGCTGAAAGCAACAGTGCCACAAAAGAGTGGATGTAAGTATCTCTCTGTATATGTATATATGTAAATATGTATGTGTGTGTGTGTCTACAATAGAGAAAATAATGGAATTTATATTTGTTTCTAATCTTCTGCACCTTGACTGATCTATTTCTTCTAGTATTTTTTTTTCATAGACACTTTACTTAAACATTGTTCCTGCCCCTGGAGGGGGTTGGAACTAGTGACATATAAGTTGCCTTCCAAACCAAGGCATTCTGTGATTATCTGGATGCATGAATATTCTGTAAGTAAAATCACCAACTTCTTTCTTCTTGCCATTACTTGTGCCATTCCTTGGAAACACCCTGAGAAATGAAATGGAATAAAAAAAAATTAATTGTATCAAGTAGGATTGCAAATACGACTACTGGAAGTTTCCATAAGGGATGGATGGAGAGCAGTTTGTACCCAAACAACAGACATATAGTGATGATACACTTACTTTTGCATAACTTATCCTGCAAAGACAGGCTCTTAGCTATCAAACACTTTGCAGCTGCACTAACACAGAGCACTTCATGGAAACTTAAATGAAGATACAGAAATTTAATCCAAGGCTGAACTCAGGAGGATAAGGTATTAGGTTTACTACCCCATGATGAATGTCCTGTGGCCTATTTATAATGCATCTGGTAAGAGTCTGATAGAGTTTAAAACTTAGAGTAAATGTTCATACGGAGAACTGCATTTCTCATGGAAAACTGGAAGAGATGAACACTTCTCATACATTTCTGGTATACTCTAAAGTCAAAGCTGTGTGAAGGACTTGCTTCTCAGCCCATCAGTTCTTTTAGGACTTAATTAACACTTTAAAAGAACAAAATTATTTCCCCTACTGAACCAATATAGCAATGTCTCGGGTCACAACTTTAAAATTAAACTAAAGCAACAGACCACTACCAATCGATTAGATGCACAACTGTAACATTTTGACATCATTCCTAATAATGTGCTTCCATAGCCCTGATAGCAGTACTTAGAAGTCGCTTTTAAAAAGACCCATAATTATCTGTGGTCAGCAGAAGGAAAATACATTCAGAAACAGGCTGATCCAATCGTTCAGTGAAGTCGACTGAATGACAATCATGTGGCACCTCTATCAATCATGTATGAAATACGATTGCAGAAATCTAAACCACCAATAGGTTACAGAAATTTTAAATAAGAAACCATCTTACTAAAAAAACAGCCTTTTTTTTTTACTAAGGTTGTCAAACAGACTTTAGAGGAAATGGAGAATTCTCCTCCTCCTCAGAGGTATCATCTTCCTATGTTAAGATATGCACAAGAGATTAATAACCTCATACCAGTCAGGATGTTCTGCTGACTTTCTGCAGCCAAACCGCAAGTGCAATAGAAGCCTGGAAATTTGAATCTATTCTGTTTTACTGCTAAGCCTTGAAATAAGTGCTGGACAGTCATACTGTTCCACACTTTCATTTACTATCAATGCTTTGTGTTTGTGTGGAGGAAAAATTCCTAATGACTGTACAAACTGAGATTAAATTAGACACAAAGAGTGATACAAGCAAGCAAGCCAATGAACGTACTGAATGAGAGCAATTGCCACCATGAAATTCAGGAGGATGCACAGCAGGGCAATGCAGATTTAGATCCTACAACATGCATCATGGAGAAAATACATAGTTTAAAAAGACCCAGCTTTTGAGAAAATATATTGAGGGAAAACTGAAGATACAGAAAAAAACTGAAATTGTAAATAGAGACAAGGGAAAAGGCTTGTAATCTGACATTTAATAAAATTCATCGAATATTCATTTGACTAGTGAAGGAAAACAGCATATCCAAAATCCTAAAGAATCATGAAAAGAATTATAAGGAAGACTTATTTGGGCTTCCTACACTTTTGTGCCACCAAACGACAGTGAAAGTAAGAAAATAGTAAGGACGTAAAACTCTTGCATGAAAATATTAAGGACATTTTTACCTTCACAAATTTCACCATAGAGTCAATTTTTATACCATATAATTTCCTTCTATTATTCTGCAAAGGCAAGAAAGAGAAACTTAAAACAAAAAGCAAAAGCATGCTACAAAATTACAAAAATGGTGTTTCACAAGGTATCTTTTTTTCCCCAAAATTCTAATACCAACTCTGTTAGACAGCCTAAAATGTTATCCCCACTTGAGGAGATAAAAGAGGAAAAAATGTGCAAAAAATATACAAAGCTTTTCTTATTTCCTAAAGGAAAATATTGTATTATTGAAAATAGCTCCAGAGGATAAAAATGGAAAGTTCCACTTAATCAATCAATTCACTAATACCATCCTTGTTCATTTTAGTTCTTCTTCCAGATTAATTTTCATTCATCCAATTTGAAAATCATCAGAAGTTAATGTAAAAGTGATATTTGCATATAGAAATTTCTACTGGTTTCTCACAGAATGCAAATTTCTACTTCTGGGAAACTGTTTTCTACTTGTAAAGTATGAATAGTTTGTTTTCAGAGTTTCAGCTTAAATCTCTTGCTACAGTAATCTCTTAGTGTCCTAGTAGAATTTCACAACAACAAGACTTTTTTGTCCCATATAAGTCTAAAGACTGTCGCTTTTGTAATTTTAAAAATAATCTCTCAGAGAGTTTCCAATGTAATTTATTTAGAATGCATTCATCAGTGAGTTCAACTAGTATAGATATACCAGGAAACCAAATGTATGAAATGACAAGGAAAGAATAGCTTTGCACTCCTTTTTAACTTCCTTCATCTTTGTTATATATTTTTTCTCTCCCTGTAATGTTTTTTTTTCCTTAGGACACTTCCCTAACCATTACCACTGCATTTTATTTCATTCTTCCTTGCCTGCTTCAGCCCTTTATTATTTTATTGTTGTGCTAGGTGGACAAAAGCTTTCTTTTCAGTACAGAATTGATTGCTTCCCCACAGAAGTGTCAGAAATCAGCAGAGAATTGCAAAGATAAACATCCACGGCCAATGTTTCTCCAGGTAGAAATAGGAAGCGACAATATTTCCAACAATAATTACTCATGTCCATCTTGATGGAAATGCTGCTGACGTAGGCAGTAGAATGTATTAAAAAAAATAAATTAGGAGAATAGAACAATCTCTGATACGGAAGTCTCAGCAAAAGCCATGGAAGTTGTCAGTTCCTCTGTTTTATTCAGTCGGTTAAGGCCTTGATGATTGTTTTTTTAGGCATTTGCTTTCTACGAATCTTAGAGCATTGCTACTTATTGGGGGTTTTTGTGTGTGTAGTTTTATACAATTTGCAATCCTTTTATAGTCTGAATTTTCAAAGACTTTGATATCTATTCTCAAAGTCCTTAGAATTTGATGAAATTCTTGACTTTGATCTTTTTTCCTCATGAAGAAAGGTATGGTCCAACAAGGAAAAAAGAAAAAAATCTCTTTTAATGTGGAAGATAGTTAATTAGGATATGGCAGGTGATCAACAACCCTGATCTTACATGCAATATTAAAAAAAATAAATTATTTATGAAACTACCTTGCTGTGTTGAAAAGAAACCAGCTGTTTAAAAGTTAGTGAACTTAAACACCTAGTACCCAAATCTGCAGAGGCTTTGCTTAGTAACACACCACTGACCTGTCTTCTGTCTCACTGACCACTGGGATTCATTCCCAAGACAAGCTGGAGAGGCGGGTGCCTCAGGAAGACAGTTTCAGAAAATATAATTGAACAGCTAGACAGAAATGGAAAGCCAAGGAGGACAAGGAAAAGGAAAACCTGCTTGATATCGTGTGCGTATTGACAAAATCAGAACTCCATTTTCCACCTCCTTTCTCAGACAACTAACTGTTCTTTTAAGGAGTTAAATGAGCAAATTAAATCAAATTGAATTACATCTTATGGAATTAAATTACTTATAGGGGTTGAATTAATTCTGTGGTTCACTAACTCCAGTCCCGTTTTACTAGATTCTCTCAACTCATTTATTTCATCTTTCTCTTTTTTATACATTTCTTCCTTTATTCCTTTAATCTGACCTGTAGAATCACTTCTTAAATAATACACATAAACAGACACATCTGCATGTACAGCTTTCCAAGATGTAGTTTCTCTTTTAAAATTTATATTTGTAATTTATTTGCATTTAACTGAGCTGCTGTGAAAGGAACAGAAGTACTTTTTCAAGTCAAGACAGTTCAAAAATTTTTACTAAAATAAAATAAAATTGCAGTTTATATTTTAAATTTGATGAAAATATAATCCATGCAAAACCATCTTTTCCAAACTAAGATATTAATCATATATTGCTAGAGTAGCAGAGGAACAAAGAAATCAAGGAATCTTTCACTGTTCAAGACATTTCAAGTAGACCGGAAAAAGCCCCAGAGAGTACTAGACATGAACCTCCAATGAGTGACATTTGAATGACTTAACAGAGAATTCCCTTCCATGTTCTGTGTGGGAAAATGTTCCAGAGCTGAAAGCCCAGATTATATTGTACATATGCTGCAAAATGTAAGAAGAAAACAGAAAACTATGAATAAGGCAGTTAGAATCCTTGCAGAAGGTGAATCATACGTAGAAAAGTAACCCTAATTTTTAAGTTTGCAATTTGTGTTTTAGAAAATATGTAAATATTACCTGTGATATATAACTTCCACTTCTTGCTTTAAACATTATATCTTACTGTTCCTGTAAAGTCCAATAATATTCTAATTTATTCTGTTGTTTAGGTTGATTTGGTTCTTTTGTTTTAGTTCTGCTAAAGTTTCCTACCTTAACATAAGGTTTGCTTTTCAAAGTTCTTAAAAATGACAGACTATTTTCCTTTTTCTTATTTTACAAAAGATGGCTGTAAAATGATCTGATGATGTCATCATTTCAGTGCCTCTTC
>JAYRBT010000177.1:20692509-20728777 GCA_036023395.1 Myiotriccus ornatus
GTAACTATTAAAGTCTTAATTGTTCAAACCAGTATTAGCATTTTTTCAAAGCATGACTTTTCCATTTGTGTAAAACACTGTAGGTTTGTGACTTTATTTGTTCTTCAAGTTTTCCGTTGTTTAGGTGTGCACTAAATCTTATAACCCACTTGTGATTTAATGTGATAAATAAACAAACAAAAAATATTTCCCACATTTCTAGTCACACACTGCATGTCTGGACCTGAGCTGTTACACCCTGATTACTTCTGCTCTTAAGTGGGGAGCAGTCAATGAAGTTATTCCCAACCCAAAGGTCTTCTGCCCTGCTGTGCTCTTCCAGCTGGAAACCAGACACAACCACCATGTTCTCATAGGACACCAATACAAAGTGAGGCTGCACATCCAACAGGAATTGCAGATTTACCTGGTAGGTTTCCCAGAATCACCCTAAACCCATCCTCTGCTCATGAACCTTTGCTATGTTGGTAGTGATGACTCTGTGTGTTAGTTAGTTATTAGTTAATATATAATACCACCTCCACAATAAAATGTTCACCATCATCTTCAGACAAACTGTACATTGAATTTTAGAAATGAGATTTTTCTTAGCAACACTTGCACAAATGAGAAAAAGATAAACTAAATAGTTCTACTAAGAAAAACAAAAACCCAGGCACTGAAGTCTGTTTTTACTCTATCTTGAAGATAAGGATAAATTATTTATTCATTTACTTCTTTTGGTATGAAATTGCAAGGTAGCTCCTAACATTTCCTCGACCTTCACCTCCTGGACTTAGAAAAAAGCGCGAAAATTTCAAAAATTATGTACTTGGCTCACGTAAAAAATGGGATATAAACTTTAGAGAGGGTAGAAATTTTGTAAGGATTTTCCATGCTCCTCATTGAAAAGACTACAATAATGGTCATATCTTACATATAAAAGCTTGTAACAGCTGTTATTAAATATTTTCATAAGACAATGATGCTGGTATAATAAAATAGAATATTAATTTACTTGTCTTCTCTTTAATTCTGTTATCAACCTGTGAACAGTGGGGTCAGGGAATCTTGAAATGATTACATATAAATTTTAATGTGTTAAAAGTATTTTAGCAAAAAGGTACAATTACTGTAATAATTTTCACACAGCCTTTTTTGAAAGAAAATAAAATGTCCATTTTCTATGGTGAATTGAATGGAACTTGTTTTGATTTTCATGTTATCTCTGCAAATGGCAAGATTTGTAAGACTTGATGAAAATTCCAGAAAGAAAATGATTTGCAGTTTCTATTTGTACGGGACAGCAGACAAAAATCTTCAAACTCCATCAGGTGAACTGAAGTATAATTCGTCCTTTCGAATGAGGCTACTAGCAAGCGATAGATCATAATCAAGATCACAACTTTTTCTTCCATGATTTTTTTACATCACACACAATGCAGTCACCTGCAAGAAAAATTTCATTAAAGCTTTGTATCAGTTATGATCTGTCATATAGGCAATACAGGCTTGATTCTTAACATTGTCATCTCCGAAGCACTAACCGGACACACTGGCATGTGATTTGAGAATCAAAACAACAGAGCACAGCACTCCTCTCACTTTATTGCAGAGCTCAGTTCATCATTTGAACTGTGATCTTCTTTAACTCTGGTATTTAATTAATCTGCAAAGGTAATGGGTGTTTTATAGAAGCAAGAAGAAGTCAGAAATAATATCTGCAGTTCCAAGAAGGATAGGGAAGAGGATGGGAAAATAGTTGATATATAACACATATATACTTACCCAACCAAACACGCACAAATGCTTTTCCTTTATGCTTATTAAGAGCAAGCAGGAACATCTGATTTTTTTGATTAGCTGATAAAACTGGATTAACACTCAGTAAGAATGTATATATTGTTTAAACCAGTCACCAATATTATTTTGCATTACACCAAAGAGGATCAAAGATTGTCACCAGTCCAGTTCCCTACTTGACAACAGCTGTACCTTTTTTTCTTATAGGCTTCCTATGCATAACATTTAGGAGTTAACAAAAAACTACTTGTTTATAAAACCATGTTGACCGTAACTGTTTTCACAAGTATTGGTTACAGAGTAGACATAATCTTTCAGCATAAACCCAGTAATTAAAGATGGTCCAGATTTAGGCTTCCTCGACAGGTTTTTTTTCAATTTTCATAAAAGTATTGGTCATGGACACAGTGTTACTAGCCATATGGACAAAGAACACACAGGAATGTGTAACTGCAGTGGTTTTGTATGGACTCTCTCCCAGTGCTTAAAAGAAATCACCAATGAAATGCTCTACTGCACTTTGTAGAAAGAGGCAGAGCTAGGAATCACAAATGCAACATTTCACATTCAGGTCCATTTTTGTCCTCTGTTAAAATTCCCTTAGAGTAGATATTATTTTTCATGTAGTACATCAAAGGATAACGTCTTGCCAAATGTTTCTTGAAGATTATTATAGATCTTTGGGTTTCATTCTGTATTATACTTATCAGACTCCTTGCAGGGTGTGATTCATTGTCACCTATCTACACCGTGTTCTCTTCAAATCAGGCCTTCACACTACAATATTCACTTGCAACCTTGACAACTGTGCATCCAGTGTGAGATGTTTAGCCCCACAAACTATCAGAATTCCATCTTAAATTTACAAAATAGAAGTATACTGTTCAATAGGGTCTTCATCCTGCATGGCATTACATACTAGAAAGGCCCGAAGAGATTGTGACAAGAACAGTATTTACCTGGTATAGGACTCTAAAAACTCTCAGTATGGGTAGTTAAGAGAGAAAACAGGTGAAAAGACATTCAGAGATGATATATAAGATGCTTTTTTTCCTAATTTAAATAATCTTAAAATGCTTCTATTCAGTTCCCAATGCATAAAGTGCTTTAATTTGGCAGAACTTCTACTGGGAAGAACACGGTGTCCTGAAGCTGGTTTTCTTATGCAAAGTCTTTCTTTTAGTTTTCAGCATGCACAGTATACACCATTCCTATACCAATAACCTAAATCCAGAAAATGTATATAAAAAGAAAGGCAAAGGGTATACATTTCCTATTGGTAAATTAATTGATTTTAAATTAATGTCAACTGGTTACTCTATGAGGAGTCTCATGTCATGCAAATGAGAGTAACTTATAGGGTCCTCTGATTTGTCTTTGTTCTTTCTATTTTTTAAATCAGAATTCTCAGAGTTCTTCCTGTGACTTACTCCATAACAGCATTTTGATTTGATTTTGCTCATCGAGATACAGTTTTGATTACTGGTATTATAGACAGCTAAACTTTTTTCATAGTTGTGCCTAGGACCCCCAGAACAACTGAATTGAAAACCACAAGCTATGATAGAAAGATTAAATTTCTTCTTGACAGTTAAAAAACAGAACGAAATTTTCAGCTTTGTCTAATAAATTCATTGATAACTGAGACTCCTTGCAATACTTTTCTGGCATTGTGAAATGCATCTTGTGGTATAATACAGATAATTGCAAATACCATTAGAAGGAATGATGTCAATCCTGCATTAGAAATCAAACAACCTTGTTTTGCCAGTACGCTGCTTACATAAACTAAAATGAAAACTATGCTGTTCTTCAGTAATGATCCAAAATGCTTTAATTATTCTCTTTAAAGGGATTGTATTTTGGACCATAACAGCAGATTATCATAAGAATTTTAACAAACTTGATGTTTAAAGCCACACTAAAAATGAGCTATATCCAAGTACAGAAAAAAACCAATATTTTATTTATAATCTTTGTTTAGTGTTTGAACTACAAATTCTGGTTCTAGAATTGCTTAAAAGATCATGGGTTTTAGAAGTTTTCACAAGTAAATTAATTTTTTGGTTGGTTTTTCTTTTTTGTTTTTTTTTTCCATTTTTTTTCACAGAATGGTGCTTTTGCTAAATACAGAACAAATCATTACATGGAAAAAAAAAAGGTTTGCTTGTTTGTTTTTTTTTTTTCACTTGCAGAGTTACTGTTATTATTCCATTCTCTGATGAATAATTTCAAAGAGGCCATGAGAAAACAAAAGAAAAAAAAAAAAAGAGAAAGTGACAAAATAGACTGAATCTCACCACTAGAATTCACCATAAAAATTCCCAAAGTGTAACAGAATTCTTACAAAATTTCCTAGATCAGTTCTTTTAGGGAATCAAGATCTCCTATGAAAAATATGGCAAATGGGAGTCAGGGTAGGTTGGGCAGGAAAAGGGGTACGAGGAGGGTAAATAACTGCAGCAAAAACAGGTTCTGAGGAATACACATAATTTTGTCTGCTTTAGATCACAATAGAATTTTTAATAAATAAATTTCTTTTTCTTTGTAAAGACACTTTTGAAACAGTAGATTTAGCCCAGTCATTTGTGTCATTTGTTTTATAAACCATCTTTTGTTGTTCCCACCCCCACCCCCCATAATGTCATAAATGTTTCAGATCTGAGTCTCTTGTACATTGTCTTTTGAGTTCATTCGGATCAATAACGGTTCATGCACTGAACTGTGTATTGAATTTATTGTGTTAACTGTTGTTGTGTGGTTGAAAGGAGATTTATAAGAGTTATAGTGATTTAGGTGCTCATGCTCTATTGCTGGCATGGGCAAATGACTCTCTAAGGGTGTGTCACCTGTAAGCTCATCATCCACATTAATGATCTCTACAGTCCGTGTCGGAGCATGATGGTTCTGCCGGTGATGCTGTTTCCTCATTTTGTAGAAAATTACCAGCATCACAGCAGCCATGAGAGTAATAGCCACAAAACAACCAATTATGATTTTGGTAGTCTTCATAACCTCATCTATTCCCGGGATCCCATTGTTTGCGTCCGTCACAGGAATGGTGAAAGTTTTTTCTGTAGATCTTGTGCTCTGTGGAGTGAGTGAGGTTGTCATGTTAGTGGTTTCCCAGTTGGTAACTGGTGTGGGCCCAACCTGCTCTGTGGTCTGTGCCTCATCCTGAGAAGGTTCCACAGTCTCTACCGTGACAGTTGAAAAGTACGTGTAACCAGGGTTATCCAGGGCGGTCACATTCAGTGTGGCAGAAGCTGTGGTATTCCCAACAGAGTTACTCACCATGCATGTATACAAACCCGTGTCTTGCAGAGTTACCTTTGTAAAATTTAATGTGCCATCACTGAGCACAGCAATCCGAACTCTGTATGCCCCATGTGTCATAACAGATCCATTTGGAGTAATCCAAGATACAGAGGTCAGGGAGGTTGATGCCCGGCATTTCATCTCTGCAGCCATGCCTTCTGTGACGTTGAGGTCTGCTGGTGGCTCCACTATGACTGGAGCATAACACGTGAAGTAATTCAGGTCCAGCTCACCAATGTACCTTCCTTTTAAACTGGGAGGTGTGTGGCAACGGGCGCAGCATGCAGTATTGGAGGGTGCCTTGTCTTTAATCCACCAGCTGAGCCAAAGGATATCACAGTTGCAGTTCCAAGGATTGTGATGCAAGTGGATCCTTTCGAGGCGAAGTGGTGTGAACAGGTCATGAGGCAGTAGTGTTAGATTGTTGTGTGCCAGGTTGATCTCTACAAGTGACTGAAGGTTATCAAAAGCATTCCTTTCTATCACTTGAATCTGGGACTGTATCATCCACAGTTTCTGAAGATGCATCAACCCTTGGAAAGAACCTGGCCGGATGGCAGTCAGGTGATTCCCAGAAAGATCTAACTCATCCAGTTTTACAAGTGGGGTAAGGTTAGGAATCTCTCGAAGATTGCACATGGCAAGGTTCAAATATCTCAAGTTGGACAGACCTTCAAAGGCACCTTCTGAGATGTATGAAAGCCTTTTCAATTCCCCCAAATCCAACCTCCGGAGAGAAGGGATTCTGTTAAAAGCGTAAGAAGGGATGCTCTCAATGGGGTTGTTTCTCAACCACAGTTCCTTCAATTTTGACAGGTATACAAAAGCCCCATTTGGGATAGTGGTCAGACGATTGTCAAAGAGTTCCAAAGTGTTGAGATTGGCCAGACCATTGAAAGCCCCTATTTCAATTGTTCTGATGTGATTCCTGCTGAGCTGCAGGATTTCTAGGTGTCTCAGATGCTTGAAGCTATTAACTTTAATGATTTGGATCTGGTTCTCATGGAGATTGAGTAATCGGGTGTTGGTGGAGATGCCGTCTGGCACGTCCCTCAGATTTTTCCGCACACAGATCACTTTACTGAACTGGTTGCTGCAGGAGCAGACAGAAGGGCAAGTTTGAGCCCTCACTAGACCAGCCACCACAAGAAGCTGAAGAGCCAACAGCACCACAAGCAGGGGGTCAAATAGGGCCCTGTTAAACCTAGGACCTATCATTATCTGCTGTGGATGTAAGGTCATCTTGTTCAACATTCATAATTTATTTGGTGTTGGTCCTTCTGGAGTTTGAATAGTCTGAAAGAAAGGAAGAAGGGAGAAGGAGAACATTAAATTAATCTCAAATACTTAAGTGTGTTCTCTAAACAAAGACTTCTCGAGTCCTTAGAATTTCTAATATTTTTCTGTACATATATGTATATCAACTGCAATTGTCAATAAGGTAAGAAAATGCCAGAGACTAGCTTTTCCTGCACATTCCAATGTATAATGCACATAGCTGGATGGCACATAAGAAGTTCAACCACAGTGGATACCTAAAGGATATGTTGTAACTTGGGAGAGATGAAAGAAATTTCAAGGGTCTCAAAAGGCAAAAATCGGTAAGATAGGAATAAAATAAGACAGGAATCTTCAGAATATTCAAGGTGCTAACATTTTTTACACATTATAAGGCAAGACTACAAATAATATGAAGAGCAAGTGGAGACCTGTTTGGTATGGGTAAAAAACTTTGTCTATAAAAATATGATTCTGGAATCAGGATTTAACTAAAAGTCTCTCAGTCTGAATGTAGCAGGTCATGCAAATGACAGGGCAAGATCTTGTCTAGTACAAGAGGAAAGAAAAGAAACATGCTGAGCATCAGTTTTTCCCTACCGTTATACAGCATCATCCAGTTTCATGATATTTCCTCCACTATTATTTTGTTTGGCATCAGCAGCAGAGAAACACTCATTAGCAAATGTGTACTGAACACAAAAATAAGAATAACCTTTTAAATGCTGAAAAATATCTCTGTAGCTGAAGGATTCACAGTTTCACTGGCACCTTGAAAAAACTCTAAAAAAATTCTACAGATCTTACTGTGAGGGGAAAAAACACCTTTACACTGCAAATGATCATTACCATTTTAAGAACTTCAGTACCGATTCATTTGTGGCAGTTTTTAAAGTCCCCAGCCCTCAGTTCATTTTCAATCTGCTGCTCAGTTCAAGATCCCTCTGTTGTCGAGATTAATGAAATTTCCTATAAATCAACCAAAAGTGAAGTCTCGTAAATTACAGCAAGCTAAAAGCATATTTAAAACCTAGAGCAACCAGATGGATAATACATATATTCAGTAAAACAAAATACCATAAGGCAATGGTTTTCCACTCCAACCTCCAAATTGTTTCATTTTGTTTAAAAAAAAAAAAAAAAAAAAAAGCAAAAACCCTAGGAAAAATATATTAGCTTTCATCTCACAGCAATTCATTTAATGAAAGTTTTTTTTCTAATTATATATTCAGGCAATGTGGTTTTGAGAATTAATTTCTGCATTTTTAAAAAACTTGTTACAATGGTTCAGAGTTAGAAAGTATTTTCATCTCAATTTTAATAATTTACTTCAGAGAAAGCCAATATAAAGGTTGAAAACCAGTGAAGGGAACTGAGAAGTCTGGGCTGTTTCTGTTTGTTTGATATGCTCTGTATATGCTATTTATAAAATGTAATTCTTGTAATGAAAGATTCATGAAACTAATGTGTTTTGCAACCTTGAGCAAGTCATTCAGCTTCTCTCTCTGCAGCTTACACTTCTGTCATATGACACTGGAGAACCCTGTGGCTGTAGCGTTAGATGGTACTGCTCCCACCTCTCTATCCCTTCCCTCTGTCAACAACTGTACGTCCGAACATCACCTTCATGGGTTTGGGATAATGTACTAGACTAGATGAGGGGCAGCTGCTGTACACACCTTCGTTTTTACTGCAGGCTTACAAGGCCACTTATCTCTTCTGAGGTACAGAACAGAATATACGGAGAAACACTCTAATCTTTAAAATTCAAGTTTGATTACATCAAAAACCCAGCTATAGTAAAATTATCCACAAATAGTGGGTAAAAAAGGGCATAGTTTCCATCTTTCTTACCCTATCATGAAGAAAAATCTGCCCCTTCTGTCCAAAAGAATTATATTAGAGTCTAATATAAATTTTAGGGTCCTTAGTCAAGATCTTTGATCCATGAATTTTTCTGTTGGATAGTAATTAAACATTTTCTGTGGTACTTAATGTGACTGTACTAGTGTTTGTGTCTTTTTTTTTTTTTTTGGAGGGGGGGTTGGTTTTGTTTGTTTGTTTGTTTTCAGTAATTTGTTTTTCCTGTCTCATTTTTAAAATCTTTCCAAAACTTATCTCCTAAGTATTTGGACTAAATAATGAATTCCATTAGTAATAAAAGTAATAAAACAGACACAAAAACACATCAAATCAATTATTTTACCATTAAGCTGGTGTAATGTTATGTCTTCAGTGGAACTGAGATGAGAACTCAGCCTGCTATGCCCAGCTTCAGAGGTCTCAGTTATCCTTGTGTAAGGCTGGTGTGGCACAGGCAGCACAAGTGGTTTGTAGAGGTATGGGAATCTTCTATATCAGACCCATTCACTGTTAAAGGCCAGCTTTGCAAGATGTCATATGATTTCTCTGCCTTTCCTTTTGCTACTTTCTGCTCTCATTCCTGTATCCTGGATACCCTGAAGGACCAGGAAAACTACGGCATTGTAGAACAAGAAAGTATAGAGAAATAAGAAAGGTCATGAGAGTGCAAGCCCTCAACACCAGATAATGCATAAAGTTCCTTCAATTGTTCTTTGCTAACCTCCATGAAGCTGATGATCCCAAACCATGCTGCAAGCACTTTGGGGCACTTTCCTCCTGTTCCAACTTCTTGAGCCTAACGGTATTACCCACCATATCCTTCATCTCCTCTTTTATCCATCAAATCTTCCCTTTTCGTCACTACACATATGCTCATTGAGTGTAAAAAGAAGAAAAAAAAAAAACTAAAACCATTTTACTTGAATACAGTACTTCATTATAACATATAAATTATTCAGTTATGAGACTGATTAGCAAATATTGCCCAACCTAAAACAAAATGTTTCCATGTCTCAACTGCAAACAGATTTTTGAAAGAAATGCTTTTGTTTTATGTTCTTAAAATAAATTCCCTATATCCTTTCCATCTTCGGTTATTGACTCAAACAATGAATCGTTCACATAGAACAGCTTTTTTCCTTGTGCTGTAGGCAAAAATTGCCCATGGCTTCTACATTTACTGTTT
This sequence comes from Myiotriccus ornatus, assembly GCA_036023395.1. Taxonomy (NCBI): domain Eukaryota; kingdom Metazoa; phylum Chordata; class Aves; order Passeriformes; family Tyrannidae; genus Myiotriccus; species Myiotriccus ornatus. Next base: position 20,701,937 of record JAYRBT010000177.1, read on the forward strand.
TCCCTAGTCATGTGCTAGTGATGTCTCAATCAAACATGTGCCTCAGTACTACAATCTATCAAAGACCTCCAGGAAAGTCTGACACCATCAGGTTTCTGTAAGATTCAAATCAGTGTATACTTCAAATACAGGCTTGGTGACTGAGGAATTGTTAGCTTCTCTGAAGAAGACAGGATCACCATTTTGTGTGATGGGGATATAAAGTTCTAAATATATTTTCATATGTGTTGATATGTTTGATCGTTCTGTGTCTAAGCTGGATCTTGTTTAATATATAAGTACAGAAGATCTATACTGTGACCCCTCTGCAACATTTTCAAGGAGGCAGTGGGAGCAAATCTTAGCTTTTGTTCCACTATTTGATTTTACATTGGATTTATTTACACAACTCAACTTTTTTCCCTCTTTGTTGTCAATATAGGAAGCAAAATGCAGTTTTTAGCATAAGACCACACTTGGTCTTGAACTTGGTGCTGCTGAAATAAAGGGCAGCTGATGATCCAAAAAAGCAGCTATGACCAGTAGAAAATATGCTAGGCAAGCATATACCTTGCAAGTTCTCCCTTCCAACTAGTGAGCTTTGCATGAGCCTAATACTGCAGTAAGATTCCTAGTGGCAGTAGGGATGCATTAAAAAGGTCCTTTCTTTTATACTGGTGGTTTTCCACAGCTCAGAACTTAAATATTCAGGAAGTCTTGGTGCAGGCATTTCACCTCAGGGTAATTATAAATCACAATATTTTGGAAATACCCTGGAAAAAAATTAGCCAACACAAAAATACAATGTAAAATTAATTTAAAGCCTTGAAGAACATTATGGAAATATCTTAATGGCCTTTGCATAAAGATCCATCTGTAACTCTGTACTAGAGTAATTTGCTATTCAATACCTATTATGCTAGAGACACATTTAGCTTTACAAATCCACACATAGAACACAGACCATCAATCAGCTTCAGCCATTGTTGACACCTCTTTGTCTTCTAAGTTAATTTTTTTTTTCCATTTTTCTGGTACCAAAATAGCAACTTTATGGTCAATGCAGTAACACTAGTGCCCTCTGCTGTATAGACTTAAAATGTAGTTTAAAATACTAAGAATTTCCTTTCTGCACAGTGAGTTCCCAAGACATAGTACAATTATCAAATGTGTTTCCAAACATGACCTTAAGTCTGTCCGTGGCACTGTTCTAATTATCAAAGCATACATCATCTGTTATTTTAATACAGTACTGTATATTCTCTTTATGGCCTTGGAGACGTTCCTAGACATATATGGAGAGTTGTTTGTTTTGTTTTCTATTTCCACAGGAAAAAAAAAAAAACAACCTTTTTTCGAAATCAGCATTTGATATGCATGTTCTCCTCTCTATAGCTTATCTGACACTTTGTTAGTCTTAATGTACTACACATTCTCCTCTGAGCGAAAAGCATTGCCATTGCCCTCTTAAGATCCAATGCAGAAGATGAAGCAAGGAATGACAGAGCTAATCTACCTCTACAGATATGCACAGTGCAGCTTTCCTTAGAGGCAGCTTGAAGGATGCAGTAGTTATGCTATTGAAATCTAACTTTTGCCAGAGATGTCTTCTTATGCGCATTGTAATAGTATCCCAATTTTTTTTTTTTTTTTTAAAATTAGGTCTTGAGACTGATGTGCTTTGTTCTCCTTTTGTTATATTACCAGAAGAAAGTGACTGTGCTTATTCTGATCACTGAAGGATTTTCCTGTAATGGTGGGCTTTGATTACAAAAAAAGAACTTCTACACCATTTCCAAAGATCTGCCTAATGAGGTGGCAAAGATATTTCCCCAAGCTCCAATGACCCTTAGCTGGATCACTGGCAGTTTGGTTGCTGTTGGCAACTCATACTTAGCTTTCTGTCTAGTCTGTGGGTCTATGAATAACTGTCTCAGCAGCAGAGCTGTTCAGTGCAAAGGCCATGGTACAGTGGGATCTAGCACATTTTGGTTTGTGCTGTATATCTGCCATGAAATCCTGAGATGTGATGCTATGTGTCATTGACTATATAGACAAAATTTATCAGATATCAGGTGTTTAAACTATGTCAGTAAAATTAAATCATCACAAGTACATCACAGTTAAGTCTCAACTGAAGCACAGTTAAATCATCAAAACTCTCCCTCAGCCGTGTCCCAGAAAATTTCAGGATGAGGAGCATTCAAATCACTTTCAAGTTGACAAATATGTGGGTACATTCAGAAAATGTATCTTTGCTTCACTTTATATAGCACAGTTATGTATGCTGTAAATCACACCTTTTTTGAGAGAAAAACTCTTTGCAATGATATCTGCAATTTTTTAGGAAACCAAGCCACTCTACAGTTGCAAATTAAACTGAAGATTTCCAAACATGTGAAGATCAGCTAGGTGCGTCAAGCAGCTAATTATGCTGGGATGCATAATCTTCTGTTAGCATCAGTACTAGAGAATTGAAAATAGTTTCTGTATGGAATAGAGCATGGAGTACAGCAATAAAAATAGATACAAATCCCAGGATGACCCTAAGCAGAAGTGACTCTTTTGACTCTCTTTTCAGGAACTCTGAATGCTCTCAGGGCCTGAGACTGATCCCCTTTTGGCAGCAATGCCAGCAGAGGAAGCCAAAGGAATTTCAGCGTAGATACAAACAGACAAGCACACAACATGCTTTAGCTTTACAAAATACTGAAACACATGAGGGTTAACCCTCATCCCAGAACAGAGACTGAACTGTGGGCAGGCAGCTCCACTGGGGTCAGAAATCCTCTACCAACATCTGCTCTGCAAATGGTTCTGCAGCCTCACATGTCTGTCCCCAGACGGCTGTAAAGGGTTGTGCTGATGGAACCACATTGCTAGGGATTCACTCACCATACCCTTCTGCCTACCTCACCTCCCCCACTTTTCTGCCCTGAAATACCTTTCCACCTGGCTGAATCCCCAAGGACTAGAGTTTTCAGCTCAAGAGCAGTACAAGCACTTTGCATGCTGTTCCCTGCCCCTATTCAGTACAATGACACCATTCTCTTTCTCCACTGAATGCCTTTGCCACTAACAAAGGAACTCATACTATGTTCTCAACAGAGCATTGTAATAATCATCATACAATATGAGTGAACTGGTTTACAGTAGATCTCATCTCTTCCTAATCTTACTTTTCATTTTTCTCATGGACTGACTCCTGTGTGAAGTGTATGGGTTTTTTTAAACAGATTGTTTTACAATGAAAACCCACAACTGCAACTATATAATTGTGTATCTTTTCCTCCATTCTTAAAAATCAGTTTTCCCTTTTCAGTGCTACAGGATTTTAAAAGTCTCAACAACAGTTAAGGGAGCCATTGCAATAATGTCTAAAACCTGGGACGTTTTAAAGCCCAGCAGTTTTTATCTATTTGTTTTTTATTTTATTTTTAGTTAAATACAGCTGAGGCCAAAGAGGGCTAGATAGGCAGCCCTGCAATGCAAATTGATTACTCGTGAGACCAGACAAATCAAAACACTCCCAATGCAAATTATTCTCTTCTTTGCATGTTTCACTGTTTTGCTCTGGGACATAGTTGGGATTTTCTGTGGCCCGTTCTGTAAGAGTAGGAGGCAAAGTGGGTTTCGCTGTACCCCAGATACTTCCCAGTTCTCCTCTGCAAGCCTTTCAAGACTCAGCTGAATCACTAAGACACTGACCTGAAAGACCTAAATGTGACTGAACTCATTCAATCCTCCTAAATCACCACTGATTTCAAGGGAGTTCAGTCAAGGATGAGTTTGACCCAGTCTGCGTTTTTCTTCTTTTCTTTCATTTTTTTATACAGAAAACAGCTTTATTTCACACACCTCATTTTCCAGCATGATTTCATGTTTCCCCTCCAATGTCCTCCTAAGCTTTAAAATTTTCTCTTTAACTTCAGGTAAAAGAAATTAACATGAAATAAACATTTTAAAAATGAGAATTTGAGTGTACATTGGTCCAAGCTAAAATATTTGCATTTGAGCTGGAAATTAAGATAACTTACAGTGTTTGAATCTGTATCAGTCTGGTATTTCCCTCTATCTATAAACGTTATTTTACTCTTTAGCGTAATTTGCAGTTTGTATCCCCAGTACAATTCATAATATTTGCTAATTTCATAGGAAAACCATAGAAAACATCAGATGATATGTAATGAATATTTCTTTAGGACAGATTTACTTTTATTAAGAGGAATTATTTGACTTCTTTATTGTCCTTTCCATGGATGTCACTCAAAAGGCGAAGCGGACAAAACAGACCTAACTTATCTGTTCAGACTACTCACACTGGTGTGAATAGGAGAAATCTATGAACTATTCATGATGGACTAACTTAAATTCTTTCATAAAAGCCACAACAATACAGCTTGATACTAGTGCACCTAGAAACGGTCCAGAATTTTAATTGGAATTAACTTTTAAGTGGGTTAATTATATTACATTAAATCTTTGCGTGGACATTCGTATTTCAAATTTAATTTAAGCTAAATTGAATCACAGCCACTGTAATTTCAATTAAGAGTGTTCATAAAAGGATGTAATGTAGTTTAGCTAGTCTCTTTTCAAAGTTAATTTGGGTTCATTTTCTCTAGACCCCATGTAGACATTAGGAACTTTTGTTCTATATTGACTTGGGCTTGATTCAAACCAATTATGTAAAGGTAAAAAGGTTTTCTACCTCATCATTGATCCCTTGGGTTACTCAAGTTCCATTTTGCTTCACTAATTCAGATGATAAAACAGCTTCTCGGAAGTTTTGTTATTTTTTTCATCTTATATATTTTTCTGCAGAGATATTTATGTAGGGGGGAACAGATATCTGGACAGTAGGAATTTTACAACAGGAGAAAAATCTCCTAATTACAGATGCCTGCCACTACATCTCATGTGCCAACCATGATATAAGGGGAAGTCATACAAGAACCTTCAGGATTTCTCTGTCTTATGCCAAAAACAACTCAGTGAGCAACAATTAAACTGCATTATTTCTATAACTATGCTTTCTTAATTCTTTTTTTCATTTATTATCAAAGTAAAATCACAGATCCACATTAAGAAGGCATCTATGAACCACAACACAATTAGTATAAAACCAACCCTTAATAAAAAGTTATATGCTGTTCTAAAGCACTGCTCCAAAACAGTGCAATTTTCAGTCCTGTCACACTGAGGTTATTTTTTGAAACACTATAGTATTCCTTTGTTTTCAGTAAACTAGCAGTGATTTAACAACATCTACTTAAACATAACACGGTGATACTTTAATTAAAACAAATTAGTTTTGGTCTGGTAGAATATTTCAATTTTTATACATGGAAAAATTAAATTGTATAAATTAACATACTTTTCAACAACATACTAGAGCATTTCAAAGTGGTAGGCAAAAATCTGTAATGTATGTATATGAAACATTAAAATGTGTGCCTTTTAAAAGATAGAAAGGCAAAAATGCAATCCAAGACCTTAGCCTTCGTTCCTTCCAGAATTTTCTTCCTACTCACAAACTATGAAAACAGATGTGGGAAATGTCAGGTCAGAACACCACAGTCTAAGAATATACAAATGTAGTCAGTACAATGAAGAGAAACAACAACAAAAAAAAGGCAATTAGAGTAAGAAAGTTGGAATCTAGTTTTTAAAGCTCAAAACATAATTTTCTAAATTACAATATTTGTTTGTCTACTGAATGTGCGTGTTACCCATACACATCATGCTTTGAGGCTTCCTGAGCTCTGGACCTCAGCAGATAACATAAACTAGAAGACACAAATATTTTAGTTTGATGAGCACTTAATACAGTTGGGGATCAGTAGCAGTTTTCTCTACCTTTCTACACTTTGGCAACACAGATACTCTCGTAAAATCGAAAGTAATTTTAAAATATTTGAAGATTAATTTGATATTAGTAAATCAGAGAATTGTCCATTTCAGAGGCATAAAAAAACTCAGCTTTGTGCCTTAACAAGTGCAGTTTTTCCAAATGCATTTTGTAATATGCAAAACAGAGGAGGTTAAAGGAAATTGTATTAAAGCAGCCATGTAAAATCTGCATCAATGTTTTTTGGGATATGCATTAAAATAGGTATCTGTCTAAATACTTTTACGGCATGATGTTGTGTCAAGAAAGGCGTTTTCCTGTTTTCCTCTTTTAAGATCTGAATTATTTGATGCTGAGTTGGAAAAGTGCTTGGTAGCTATTTCATAACCTTGGTAACTATAGTCTGTATTGTTAGCATGTATTATTTCAAAATACCTTCTGGGAGAAACATATCCAGCTAAAAACACACTAAAGCACCAGAGTTCATTTTGCATCATTGCATTTGCAGTGGCTAACTGAGTCCAAATTACTCCCTCATTCTGCTAATAAATAAAGCAACAAAGAGAAAAAGAGACATGCGTTAAAAAGTTAAGGCTGCAAATAGCCTCGAGTCTGGTAAATGATGGTTAAACTTCTTGTCCTTGGTAGCTATGGAAACCCCTTAAGGTAAGAGTGGAACACAGGCACTTTGTGGTCTGCAATTTACAAGCTGTTTATTTAATTATGAAGGAATATGAAACTGTTAGGGGCAATGCAATTATCCTACTGTGATAGTGTTTTGAGAGAAAAATAGGTACAGAGAAATATAAGAACTTAATTTTTTGGAAAATTACTTATTTTAAGACTTCTATGAAACTGCAATACATTGTTTTTTACTGAAATCTGTGATTTTTTTTTTTTTCCCCAGAGGGTGTAAGGAGCCAAAATTAGTAAAATGACATTTTGCCATAATATCCCTCAGTAGATTCATAGTAATTATGTCCATTCTATGCTTCATGAACAAAACCAAGGTCAGGGTGTATTTCAATTAGACCCTAGGTGTTACCAAAGTGCAATACAGCCAGAATAGCATGCACGTTATTACCAGATCTATCACTGCTGGGCAATGAATTGGTCACAGGTGCTCTTGCGTACAGTATTTGTACATCTTTAAATATTACTAGTGGGAGAATGTTTCAATTCAATTTAGGAGGCAGCTAGCGAACTAAAATTAAGAGTGAAACTATGTGATGACTCAGGGGCACTATAACATCTACTTACAAGTATTTTCCTGGATCTGAACAACAGACTTTGACCTGATAGTTCTGTTGTTGGGATGTGCATGAACATAGTGGCCTCAGGGCCCTTTGCATACAGTGAGAGTTTTTGGCAACAATCCATCCTTCATGGGATTGCCTTAATAAGATGGGAGGTATAAACACATCCTCACAGGTTCTCCGCAAAAGAGACAGGTAATATTATTCTTGTTTATGGCTGAAGAAACTGAGGCAATAATGGATTAAATCAATTGCCAAAACTTAGCATGTCTCTGTACGATACTTTGTAAACATGAGCTTCCCACTCAATGCTGACGATACAATGTGTGTTGCTCCAAATGACAGCCACATAGCAAACATTAGCTTGTTACTGACCTCAAGATAATGTGTCTTAGTGCACTGTTCCAGTCTGGCCCTAAGAGCACAAAGACTGAGTCTGCTTCTATGCAAAGTGTGGATGAATTTTGCTCCAGCAAACCACAGGAGTCCAAGTGGATGTGCTATAATGAACAGTGTCAGCAGCAGAGGCAGAATAGGGGCCCAGACATACCAAACCACACTTCCAGCAGAATGTGGACTTAAACTATGTGCTAAAGGGTGTGACCAACATGTCATGACATTTCAAAATAAATTTTATTAAAATATTAGAAAATGCTCTGTCCTATTCTAGAAATTCCTGTATTATTCTTCTTATCAAAGCATTTGTACACATTCCAGAAATGCATTAAATATCCTGAAATTGTCATTTCATCTACATATTCTTTCCCTCATTCCTTCCCCTTTCTATGTTCCTTCAGATGCTGTTCTGGTTCTGAGGCATTAACAAGCATTTTCCACAAGCTGTTGACACCATAGATGGCAAGTCTGAAGAAGTACATTGAGAGACTGAAATTAGAATTTATAATGCTTGCTATGGTATTTCTCCTCAGAACTCACTGGATGTCTCTTCTACCCAGAGAACAGATCACAGACATCGATGTGGATCACTTGGGACCCACTCCAATCCTTGCTACAATGATAATGGGTAGGGACTTCTGGGAACCTACTGTCATCTTTTCCCTGTGAACTGTTCTCAAAAATTCCTCTTGGACAGACTCTCCAATATATGTGCTACGCTCTTCTGATCCTTGACCACAGAAAAGCTTTGGAATAACCTTCATGGCAGACAAGTCTTGGCAAACTTTAACCTGCTTTTTCAATATAAATGTTTAAAAAAAACTGAAAGAAAATTCCTTCCATAGGAATTTACGAGTGGAAAAACATGACATTTCACATTTATTATCATTTGGGGTCATCCAACTAAGAAGATTTAAATCACTTGAAAAAGAAAAACAGTTCATCTTCAGGGAACTAGCCTCACTACCTGGAGAAGGAAAGGGAAGTGTGTAACAGCTAAGAGATTCATAAATGGTTTTTACGCAAGTAGGCAAAGTATCTTCTCGTGCCACTGCACCAATCTAGGACAACATAGAACCATAGAATCATAGAATTGTTTCAGTTCTAAAAGACCTCTAACATCATTTAGTCCAACTAGTAACCTGCATTGCAAATTTCCCCACTAAACCATGTCCCTAAGTGCCATATCTACAGGTATTTTAAATACCTCTGGGGATGGTGACTCAATCTTACTTCCCTGAGCAGCCTGTTCCAAACCTTGTGCACTCTCTCAGTGAAGAATTTTTTCCAAATATCCAATCTAAACCTCCTCTGGTGCAACTAGAGGCCATTTCCCCTTGTCCTATTGCTAGGTGCCTGGGAGAAGCAGCTGATCCCCACCTCACTACAACCTCCTTTTCAGGTAGGTATAGAGAGGGATAAGACCTTCCCTGAGCCTCCTTTTCTCCAGACTTAAAAATCCCAGCTTCCTCATATACTCCTCATATAGCTTATGTTCCAGTCCCTTTCATCAGCCTCATTGCCCTTCTCTGGACTCACTCCAATGTCTTTCTTGGGCCCAAGACTGAACACAGGGTTCAAGGTGCAGCCTCACCAGAGCGGAGTACAGGGGGGATGATCACTTCCCTAGTCCTGCTAGCCCCGCTATTTCTGATACAGGCCAGGATGCCATTGGCCTTCTTGGTCACCTGGGCACACTGCTGGCTCATGTTCATCTGACTGTCAACCAGCACTCCAGGTCATTTTCCACCAGGCAGTTTTCCAGCCACTCTACCCCAAGCTTGTAGCGTTGCCTGGGGTTGTTGTGACCCAAGAGCATAACTCCGCACTTTGCCTTGTTAAACCTCATACTATTGGCCTAAGCCCATGGACTCAGATTGTCCAGATCCCTCTGCAAAGCCTTCCTCCCTTCCAGCAGATCCCACTCCCACTCAGCTTGATGTCATCTGCAAACTGAGGGTGCACCCAATCACCTCATTCGTATTCGATGATCCAGCAAAGATATTAAACAGGACTGGCCCCTGCACTGAGTCCTGGGGACACCGCTTGTGACCGGCCACCAGCTGAATGAAACTCCATTCACCACCACTTTCTGGGCCCAGCCATTTGTCCAGGTTTTTACCCAACCAAGAGTACATACATCCAAGCCACGGGAAAGTGTTGCGGGAGACAATGTCAAAGGCTTTACTAAAATCCAGGCAGACAAAATCCACAGCCTTTCTCTCATCCACTAAGTGGGTCACCTTGTCATAGAAGGAGACTGGGCTGGTCAAGCAGGACCTGCCATTCCCAAACTCAAGATGGCTGGCCCTGATCCTCTGATTGTCCTGCACATGCTGTGCAATGGCACTCAAGATAATCTGCTCCGTGACCTTTCCTGGCATGAGGTCAGCCTGATATGAACCCTTCAAATCTCATCTGCAGTAACTATATTCTCTCAATGTCAGTTCTTCTGCAACAAACATCTTTTTCTGACCTAGTAAAGGATGGATGTTGTTTCCATGGGCCACAGTGCTGTTGAAAGATAGCATGTTCCAAAACCAAGTTCACTCTGAAGTGGTTAATTACTAATGTTTTAACTACTAGAGTCTAATAATAAGCTCATTAACTCCCAAATATCTTTGTATAAAGAATAGTCATAGGGTCAAATATATATATATATATATATATACATATAAAAGATGACATTTGGATTTTACCTTAACAAACATCCTTTGCCTTTTTGAGCTTAATCAAGCACTGGAAGCAAAACTAAAGAGATAGAACTAAGTCCAATTTTATAACTGTTTTGACTTCTTTAATGTGGCAAACAAAAATAATTATGCTTTTTTATTTTTATTTTAACCTGTTTTCATTTTATTCAAATGTTAAAGTAATTCTGAAAATCTTAATACTGGTACATTCTTTTTCTATACGTGCTGAAATGTGACACTAGCACAATCCCATATCATCCATCTCAATGTGTTTTCCTGAGGTATCCAAAACATAGTGCAAATCTTTGCAGAATATATCAACTGATTCAGGTATCGATAATGTAGATCAGCCTGGAAAAGTCATAATTAATAAAGAAAGCTTGGAAAGCAGGTTTGTGAAAATCAAAGGCTTTAAAGGAATCTGTGAGAAACAATGGCCAATTATGCAAGTTATTCTCTTTCTGTCCAGACTATCTATAAATCCAAGAATCATAAATTATAGGGATAGGATAGATGTTATCTCTCTGAAACTTTACCTTGCAATAAGTCTTATAGAGAAAAATAATAGATTACTTTACATTTTCACATAGATATGGTTTTAATATTGATGAATATATTTATTTGATGGTATACCCTCTCTACATAAACTGCTTATTGCCTGCTTCTTGAAATCACTGGCCAAATTCAAAGCACTATTACATCAAAGTGAAATTCAGGAAAGCTAGCACATACTTCTTTAGTAAATGATAATTTTCACTGAAGTGCTATTTATCTGCTTCAAGTTACCAACAGGATACAATGCCCAGTATCACCAGTGCTGCCTGCTTGTTCAGCTCTTCAGTATCTTAAGTGCTGGTACAGTATTCCATGTTCATGAGCCCACCATTAGACTTGCATTTGTAACTAGAGAAAATCATAAGTAAAAATTTACTCCTACAGAAACAAATTGGAATTTAGCCTATGGTTTCAGTGGAGTCAAGACTCCATGTCATATATCAATAAGAATTTGCTATATAGAGCCAGTTGCAGATTATTGGTGATGTAAGCACTAGGACTTTGATGCCATTCTTTTAGGATAGTTTTCAGGGATATGGAAATGTAATTTTTATTTAATTACAACTGTCACAGAACATAAAAGGAAAAAATAGTAACTGAGAGAGCTAAAAGAGAGTTCATACATATGAAAGTATGCTATAAAAAAACATATAATATTATAAAATGTCAATATGTTATCATATTGGATTCTTAAAAGATTTCCAAAAATTACACTGCTATTTTAAAAATGTACAGCAAGAGTGAATCCAGGGTTCAAAATAAATTTGAAATTATCTGTCCAAAGTAGAATAAGTTTGATATTTGATATTATTCAAGGATATAAATATGATTGGTTGCAATACAGCTTTCCATTACTATGTTGGCCTGTATAGCAATACAAACATTTATCACAGATAACAGAGATACCACCTATTATTAAGGGGGTCCAACACCTGCGATTGGGAAATGCTGTTTTCAGTTTCTTACAACTTTGTAAAATTTTAACCATTTACAGATTAAATGTTCCATACTAGGTATATACCTACAGTATAGTCACTGAAAGTTTTATAGACACACTCAACACAGATTTAAAGCAGCTGTCACATCTTATGGTAACAAATAGCTTCAAGAAAATGAGAATTTTACTGATAAAGGCCCAGGTTATTTTTTTTTTCATTCTGTACATTGAAAGACACAGAGTTAACTATAGGAAAAAATGTGATCTGTTAAATAGTTAAGGATAGCAATAAAACACAACACAGCCACTGAAGATTTATTCAAACACATGCATTTCTGCATGCACAGGTATACCCAATTAATAAATAAAAAAATAAATTACCTAAAACCCAACTTAAATATAGCTCAACTATTTAAAAAAAGCTATTTTATAAAGAAAATACTTCCTGAATTTTTGAATTCTAACTATTGCTCTAGTCTGAGAACATCAAAAATAAAACTGAATGACAAAAGTGCTAATGTGTCTACTTATCTCTGTCTGATAAGTGTTTCCTGGATTCTTGTCTATACTCTCTACTTCAGAAAGATGCATGTGGATAAGTATATGAAATATTTTCAAGCAGTCATTGTCAGGCACCCATGTGCACTTGAAGCGCACATTGATAGCTCAGTCATCCCATGAAGCACGTATCTGATGACTTTTGGCATCATCAGGCACCCTCTTAGCAGAGTATTTCCTACCAGTCACACGTGGTTGTGAGCTGCTAAGAACAATGATAAACGTAACTGCGAACACTGCATTTAAATATCAATGCTATATAGCATGCATGTCCCCAGCACTGTGCTGCCTTGCAGACCTGTATCATATGGTAGACCTTTTAGCTTGGAAGATTACACAATTAATTGCAGAGTGGATTTTGCTACTTGCCCATAGGCAAATACAGTTATTTGCCTATTTCTAGCTGTATCCACTTATGCAAGCATGCCTAATGGCAGCTATTACCAAGTAATTGTCTGTCAGTGACTGCTCTTGATCTGCAAGAATGATTTTAAAACCTGAGTTCAAACATCTTGGGAAAAAACACCTTAATTTCCTTATTCATATTGCTGTTCATAAGCTTAATACTTAACAAAGCTCAGGAAGTGACAAGATGTAATCACGCAACTAGAACCAGCAAAGACTACAGGGAGTCTTGTCTCGCATTCTTCATGTAGAAACACAGAGATTTCCTTCACTAGACCTGACTTCTGAACTGGGATCTAAATCTCAAAAGGATTTAATGAAAGACAGGAGATCTTCTGTGTATCAGAGATAAAGAACAGATTTAAGAACTTCCTCTAAAAATGCAGCCATAGATCTAAACCTAAACTATCACTATCTGGGAGGGGATGATGAAAAACTTTTTTTTTTTTTTTTTTTAATATGGGTGAAAAGAAAGTAGTATACATAGCACACTCCTGTGGCTTCTTTTCTTTACAATTTTTTTCCTTTCCAGTATTGTGAAGGCAATGTTTTTCTCTGTAATTCTAAGAAATTGTCTGAATTTAGTCTAATTCTCAGATGGGACAAACTGGCATTGTTCCATTCAAGTCAATGAAATCAAATGTTTGTTATTCCAGTTGAAGTTTATGATCCTTGTTACCCTCTAAACTACACTGATGATCCATTCTTCAAGAATTAGGTCTCTGGGGAGACCTTTGAGTGGCCTTCCAGTACCTAAAGGGTGGATATAAGAAAGCTGGAGAGGGACCATTGATTAATATATGTTAATAGAGTTAACTTAGCTTAGAGTTATGTATTGACTTTTATCTAGAAGTTTCTCTGTGAGTTGTAAATCCTACAGTGACAAACAACATAGATAATGTATATCACAATTACCTTATTCTCCACTGAAATCTAGCTATTTCTGGAAACAGAGCAAATTTTTAATAGTTCTTACAGTTTACCATCAAGAAATACTGAAAATGGTTATCTTCAACTGAAATCAAAATCAAACTTTAGAAATGAGAGCTATAAATCTATGCTCAAATTCAACAAGCACAATTAGTGTAAAATTCCCTATTGTTTCAGAAAGTCCATTTTCAAAAAAGGATCTGACTCCAAGTGGAGTAGATTTCTCATTCACCTGTACCATGTTAAGAGTGCTTCTGTCAGAACAGCACTAGAGCACTGCTGTAGAATTAGGTTGGGAGAACAATCTGCTTTTAAGAATTTGGCAAAATTGATTCTTGCAACTCTCCATTTTGTTCAGCAGACACAATGGCTCTTTTTCAGGAGAAAGCTAGGTATCCAATGTGAGCAGACTAGTGCCCTACATCATTTAGTCAACAGTAAGTTAAGCATACTGAAAATCTATCAGTATTTGCAGAAGCATGTGCTAGACAGCCTCTCTTATCCCTGGCATTTGTCCTTAGTGAGACAGGGCATGAGAGATTATTTGGGAGGAGTTAGCCATGAATTATCTTACCTTCTCCTAAGAGAGTAACCATCATTTGGTGGGATCTATTAACATTTAGCATCAGCTGTTCAGACTGTCTTGAGCAACAGCCATTTCTTTTCATACTTAAAACAAGTAACAAATTAACGCTCACAGGCAAATACTGGGATTTGAAGTCCACTCTATAGGTAACCCCTGGGACAGAGCAAAGCTGTATTAAAATCTTTTCATAATACTTTACAGACGTTTAAAGGGAGGAAGTTTTCTGCAGCTCCCCAAAGCTGCCCAGCAATGTAACCTGCAAGACTGCAGTATACTGAAGTCAGCAAAACAGCTTAATAGTTTCTCCTTAACGTACGAAAGTAGCATAGTAAGTCACTTTTCAATTTAATTAAGGATCGTCAAAGAATTGACAAAATTCATTTTTCCTTCTTAAAGAATACTAAATCCTCCTTTAAAAATTTCATTTACCTGCAGTCTCATGTCCAAGTTGCCAGCAAATTCTTTTTTTTTCTTAAGTGTAATACAAATTGCTAAGTAAGTTCAAAATTATACAGCAGTAAAAAGAAATAATTTTTTTTCTTTCAATGGTTTGAGGTGCTTTTCTTCTCACCAGAATTCCTCACATTTATACTAAACACAGCCTAATTTTTCAAAATTAAATTTAACAAGCAGTATTTCAGAGTGAGCAATGCACTTACTAGACTGTATTCAATTGCTCTTTGCTTTTATTATGTCCCAATTTTTACTAAAAGACAAAGTCAGAATATACTAGGAAATGAGACGAATAATTTTATTAGTTATTGCTGAACAGTATGAACAGACAATGCAGACACAGCAGACAGTATACCTGGAAGTTAGTATAGGGCTACTACCTTCTTATTGAAATTCTGATTTTCAGACTGTTGATTCAAGGATTTTGAACTGGGGTTTGCTTCACCGTTCTTGCAGGCTTCAAAGAATAATGGCCGATTCCATTTGCAATATAATGGCCATGCCACTCTGCCCATCACATGGTGGCTCAATCATCAATAACATGAATAACATTCAAAATCCAGACTTCATACTTCAACAAAAGTGACCTGACTTTTCATTCCCCTGAGAAAACGGTTCTCTGTTCTGAACAGATGCTGAATTTTGCTATTTTTGGAATGTTCTTTCAATGGGAAGTTTCAATTTCAATTCAGTGCATAAAGATCATTTCATTCAACACAAAATTAGTTATGAATGCTGAGCCAGTGCTCTATGTCATGAAGAATGCCTGTAGAAAGTCCTGACTACGCTGTAATAGTGGTTACTGTCAAAAATAAAATTCATAGGCCAGATCCACAGCTTGTATAAATCAGTGTAGCTTCACTAGCACAGGGTCTGTCTCACCGCATCCATTTAAATAGTTTCTCAAACTCCTGATCCAACATTTTTATCTAAGTGCTGTTGTCAGGAAATTGAGGGCAAATGTACATACACTTAAGAAAAGCAAAAACAACAAAGGATACAACACCTCTTTGTGCACTGTTAATGAGCAACAACGAAGATTAGTTTTTTAATATCTGGTAATTAGTTCATTATATTCTTATGAAAATTATATTTAATGTACTATTTCTCAAAAATGTTTCAACTTATCAACAGCAGGGTCAAAAATATCCTCTACAACAGCTTATGTCTCTGTCCTTTACAAAGACAATTGGATTTCTGTCACAAGGAATAAACAAGGGGAGGTTTTCAGTAGGTGTGGATGATGGCTATGAGGAATTCAGTGTTAATATGCATGAGAGTCTTCCCTCTGGAATAAAGACATTAAAAGGTTTAGCTTATAAGTATTTAAATTCTATTTTCACTGCCCTCCTGATGAATTATGACTTGCCAAAGCCATGCCAAAATTGACAAACAAATTTAAGATCAAAGTTTCCAAATTCAAGCTTTCTTTTTTTGTCTAAACAATGTTATTTTTGCAATACTATTAAATCCACCTTAGGTATACTTTTATGCCAAGGCACTAAATGATCAGTTATTTTGAATTGAAGAAATTAAATTAATCACTTTATCTCCCAATTTGCCCAGTCAGCTCACTCAAGGATAATTCATGTGCCATTGACCAGTGAAATGATTATGAGGACTTCAAAAGAGAAGTTGGGATGATTGCTTCTACATGTTTCTATGACATTCCTGTTTGCCTCTTGTCCCTTCAGACAAATGTCACACCACTTACCGATATTAAATTCTCTTATGCAATATGCAGAAATAGCACCTTTCTGTTTAAAGCTACAGATCTATCTTAAAATCAGTTAACAATGTATATTGGAAAAGATCACAGCCTTCCATTCTTTTGAATGTTTGATCTTAATGAGGCCTGATAGCACTTCAGATGAGCTAGAACAAAATGTATAAAACTTTCAGGACTGTATTAGAAAAAACGTACCCATAATCTTTGATGCTGATTCCTTTCTTACTCACAAGTATGAGCTGCTAATTTTTTTCTTGTTACTAAAAGCAGCTGGATGCAAAATATGAAAAACGCAAAAAGGCTTTTCCAGGAGATTGCACTTCAAAAATTGTTCTATAGTTGAACAGAGATCTCTAGTTTATTGTTCAAACTGCATTTAAAAGTGCAATTCTGATATATTGTACAGTATCACTCAAAATGTTGGTATAGGAAGAAAATTACTCATACTCACCTAAGAGGGTAGTGCTCTAGGTTTGCTGGACATTGAGGTAGCATTTGTCCAAACAAAGCCAGTTTTTCAGGGATTTTTCCCTCCTATACTTGCTTGCCCACATGTAGTATCAGATACCTGTTGTATCTGCACAATGGTAAAAGATCAATCTTCACAAGTTAAACCTAAACCTGTTATGGAGAAACAGAATTAAAACTTGGCTTTTGAAAGTGGTTTAGGGTTTTTTACCTTATCCCTTGTTCAATCACAATAAAGCTGAATGGCGTATGTGACATTTGCCACTAGTTGGAATTGCAGCTCTTAGTTGAAGAAAAGAGTTGTGCCACAGCTAATGCAGTTATTTCTGTGATACATGCAGCAGAACTTTTGTGCTGCAATACTGAAGATTATAAATTTACACCCTGGTGCTGAAAGATGCTGTCGGCGTCATTACTCAATCTGAGCTAAAGCTAATTTGATCTTGAAACTCAGCAGAGTAGCTTCCTGACTCAAGATCATAGAGCTGTATAGTCTCAATAAAGGGTCAGACTGAAAAAAAAAAAAAAAAAAAGCAAGAGGGGGAGGGAAATCAAGAAGCTCATCTCAGCTAATTACTACATCCATATTTGGCTCATTATTGCCACTGACTCATGCAGTGTGAAAAACCAACTGAAAAGGTTGCACACCAGCAAACTAAGCATGAAAAATGCTCTTTTGTAATTATAAATTAAATAGATTTATGGTCAATTATTCCTCTGACCATCTGATATACCTATAATTTAAGTGGTAAATAAGTAAATGATGGAAAAAACATAGGGCTTGACAGAAAAAAAAAATCAGAAAACATATTTTCTTAATAAGTTGCCCTCTTTTTCATTTTTTTTCTTTCATTTTTTTCTTCCTCTCCTCCCCCCTTCCAAAAGCACTGCCAACAGAACTTACTGAACAATAGCCTGTTATGCAATACACTGAAATATACACAGTGGTTTTGATCATAATAAACTATTCAGAAGCCTGAAAATACTTTTTGCAGAGCCTGGGGATAAAAATCTAAAGAATTTAATTTCTACAGACTTTACAAGAGAGTTTTACCCATCCTACAAGATAACCCCAAACCACTATCTAAAAGAAATCATTTTAATTAGGTTCTGAGGAGGAAATGCTGGCCCCAGTAAAATAATTAGAAAAACACTTTCTTTCCACAAGAGGTTCATTTCACTCCATGTGCTTTTAGAATAAAAGAAATGCAGTCCTGTTCAATTTTTAGAAAATCTCTATTTTTTCATCCCTGTTAAAAGTTACATCCTTGTCCTCTCTCGCTCATATATATTGTCTTGTGGGTCAGTTACAGATAAGCATAAATACTTGGAGATTTAAAGGACTGAAGCCAGCATGTGTCACAATAATAAAATCCTTAATTCCTGAAGTGGGAGTAAGGTATCTACCTAGTGTGGAGGGACGGAGCCAGAGCTACTTTTTGTGGCTTGTTTTTGCCTTGTTTGTTGTAATTTTCTTGGAGTTTTAAAAGTCTTCTTATATTCAGCTCAGTTGAGTAATATATAGATCACCTATTTCTAAGTTAGAAAGAGCACCATGTTGCGATGTCTTCTCTCCTTAATTTAGTGTTATCCCTTAATAAGTTCTTACTAGTGCTGCACTCCAGATAGAAATAAGAAAAATGATGGAGCTGAGAATATGCAGAATTACAGTGTGCAGTGGATGTTTATGCAGAGGATCTGAAACCATTGCCAGTCCTTTGGGACAATCCTGAGAGACTAGGATTCAACAACTTGAATACTGTGCCATGCAAATGAAACTGAACTGCTCCTGGGGAGAGGTAGTGAAATGGGAAGATGAGTGTCTTCGTTACCATTTTCTATTTCATAGAATAATCATGCATTAAAGCTGCTAAGACCAGTTCCTCAGATACTTGTTTGCAGTGTGGGGTTGCAGACAAATAATGACATTTACAAATTCTATTTCATCCTGCCAAGAACGTTAGCCCAGCTGCTGTCAGTTGAGAGGTGAATACATATATGTATAAACATACCAAAACATATATATTTCACAGAGACACACACTTAAAAAAGAGATGGGAATTGGAATTATGGTCTCAAAAGAGGAAATTAACTCACTTAATACTGACTCACCCTAGCCTAGCCTTGTTTGAGGGTAGTCACATGATCCAGTAATTTGAAATCTAATTATGCTCTACTACTAAGCACAAATGCAGGGAACTGCATGTACCCAAGGAGACATTTGAAAGAGCTTTCCTCTGTGGAACATCTGCAATACCTATTTTTAAATCAGGACCCAATATTTTGCCTTCACTGAAATGAAGGTAATCTTTGCACAGTGAACCAAAAGAGCATTCTCCTAATTAGTGGTGTCTGTATTGGGTCAGACACAAACATGGTAGAATTACGTTCTAGTCCCCAGAATCACTCAAGATCTCCTTCAAATGTGTTTTATGGAACTGGTAAATATATTTTCTTATGTGACTAAAAAATTAACATTTAAAAAAAATAGAAGTTGGTAGCTCAATGTTTAAATTAGATTAAATTTTCAGTTCTAGTTCATTCTTTAGACTTAGTACTAAAGGGAAACAAGTCTACTAACATAGGAGCTGATCTGTATGGTCTATCTAAAATTCACTCCAACTTTTTTAAGATTGCATCATTTGGAAAATCTTTCTTTTTTGAAGACATGTTTATTTTAAAAAACAGTTCTTATATATATATATCTCCATATCTATAATTGATATCCATAAAATACTTTGGGTTATGGATTAGGTGTTGCATTTAAAAATATATCCACCAGCATAATAGAGATGTACAGAGTACTGCAGCTGGGATTCAGCATGTACTAAGACAACCTTCTGAAACTCTTCATTATCCGTGATTTCATCCAAAAATCTGTCACCCATAGTTTTGGTCCTTCTGAAACCTTGAAAATCAAATTAAATTAAAGAGAACATTTTAGTCTTATTATCAGCATACACAATTCAATCAAAATTATCAAAGCCAATAAAAATCAGCAAAGATCACTGATTTTAAAATTACATGATCACTAGAACAAGTAAATCGCTATCAGTTTCTAAAAACAGCTGTGGATGGACAGTGCTTTTATAAGCCATTAAAGATATCTTAATTTGTACATCATTATCAGGGTTCCCCTATTTCTACAAATTGGTGCTTCAGAGGAGCTTTATCTGAACACAGTGTTCCATACCAGTGGCACTGGAATCAGCAGTAAAATATAATAAACCAGTGTTAACAGCACAGTGTGTTAGGTTTAGCAGCATGTAATTCAATGAGTTTTGTTACTTTGGCCAGGAAAATTCCAACTTGCCTCCAAATTCAGATGAAAAGATAGAAAAGACCTTTTTCACCAAGTCATGTCATATCTGGCTCTTATCATGTTTTTTTCCCAGACCAATTAAAGACAGACTGTCATTATTGCTAAAGTTTTCCCAAGTCCAGCTCCAGACACAGAAAGGACTCATGGCTTTATGGTCTATCATAGAAATAGCTGGGTTTTCATTCCATAGGCACTCAGAGCCAGTAAAATAAACTCTTTTCTTCTGCCGGACATAATTATCCAGTTACATTGTCAGGTGCTTTCAGCTTCATTTGAAACATCAGGTATTGCTCATTGCTTAAAGCAAGATGCTGGATGTCATGGTTTTGTGACCTGATCCAATATGGTAAAATCTCTCCCTGCAGGAAGCAGACTGCTAGATCTCTTTATCCAACCGCAGCTGCTGCCTTAGTGATCACACTGCCTGCAGTTGCGTGTCTGCCTGGGGGAACTTATGGGTATACACTGCAGGCAAAGGAGGCTGGGTGGCTGGGGGCAGAGCAGCCAGGGTGAGGAAATATTGCGGATGGCCAGTAGTCCCTGTTGGGCTGTACCGCAGAAAAAAATGAGAAGGCGAGGGACCTGTTGACAGCCCACACATTGGAAGATCGGTTTCTTTCTGAAATGAGGAAAGTAAAACAACACTCAGCAGTGATGAAAAGAAGTAAAAGAGCAGCCTTGAACTATCACTTCTTTCAATGTTTCAGGGACTGGCTCCATGCCCAAGGCAAAATTACATCTCAACTCTCACACGCAGCTGAGCAGCTGAGAGGGAAATAGTGATGTGTGCAGGGACTATCTGAGTTAAGATCCCATTTCTAATTGATTGTAAAAGAAGCTGAAGATTCCAACCTCAGGATTTAGCTAAATGTTATAAATGTCTAGTTTTTGCAGTCTTGTGCAGCCAAATGTAGTGGTGTTAAGTGATACCGGAGCGTCTCTACAGGACATGTAAAAGTCCTTATTCAGGAAAGCTGCAGCTCACAGAAACAGTTCCCCAGTGCTATGCTCCCACATCTGTGCCCCACTAAACCCAAGGAATCTCTATAAACACTGATGCCCTCCCCAGAAAAGCAGCTGGTCTCTGCTGTTCATCACTAAGAGGTACCTTGAGGGGTAGGGGCTTATCTAGATTTAAATGTGGGGGTCAAAGGGTGTTTGTTGGTATTGTGAAAATCTCTAGTGGCTTTCAAACCACAACTTTATTGAACTGAATAAAAAAGTTATAAAGCCATTCAATTCCAAACAGGCATTGATATATATAATGAGATGAATTTCAATGAAAATTCCCTTACTTACAGGTTATTTTATAACTGCCATCTGTGAAGGAATTCTATATTTTCCACTAGAGCACTTTTACTGCCCACTCTCAGAGCTTGGAAAATGGATGAAAATAATCTCTAGGTTGAGCCAGTAAGGCAGTTCCTCAACTGTCTCCCTGCATATGAGGGGACATACGAATGAAGCTGTAGACGGGCTAGCTCCAAGACAGATGGCTATTGCATTTTTTAAATGACGAACAATAGATAACATTGCCCGCCATCTAAAGCCATGTTATTAGCTGTTCTTTATGCTGATGTAGGGTCACTGTCTGTGAGATCAGCTTATCTGAGAATAATCAGCATACTGTACTCAACTATTTCCAGGGAAAAGAGAGCTGGTTTTGTTTCCTGTCATTTCAAGTTTAATTTTCTCTTCTTAATCTGTGTTTTAAGGGATCTCATACAAGTGCCTACTCTGTACTGCTTGATAAAGGAATTTATCATTAGTCTAAGGTGACATCTTAGGTTTTGTTTAAATCATTTCTAGTGCTATTGCTTCCTGCAGAGAAGGATTCTTTTAAATCACCTTGCATTGCTGTGCACAGTAGAGATCTCCCTTGGCAAAATATGAAAGAAAAATCATGTACTGATAGCTATTCATACCCTAAAAGTGGGAAGAGAGTAATGAGGAATAAGGCAGTCAGAGAAACTCTGAGCATGGACAACTTTCACAAAAAGAGTAATTAGAGGAAAAGGCATGTTCCAGAGTTTTTGTCAAAAAGCTTTTCACATACAAAAGCAATTCCAACTCCCATGACCACAGTTCAAAAATAAATCTACAGCATATCCTTCTGCACCATATTTAGAAAGAAGTATATATATTTATAATGATAAATTATATACAACAATAATAAATGAATACATTGCAACTTCATTTCCATTGGGTACATCTTGTAAAAACTATTAGAAATACTCAGCAAAATATGATGTACAAGAATTGTAAAAAACTATACAAATTTATCTAGACCACAGCTGGCAAAGCCTGTCTCTATATTTTCCAAGTTACCTAACATTTCTAAAAATATACACTTATCCCAGCCAGCTTGACTTCATTAAAATCAATGCCCAGTTCCCAAATACTATTTGATTAATTGTTCAAAAGTTAACTCTTAGAAAGCAGACTCAGGTGCCTGAACACAGCATGCTTAAAACATATTTTAGAGTTGTTTTACTGATGGTGGCTATAAATGAAATATAAGCATTCAAAAATGTAGTAAGGTACAGAGATGATTGACAGCATTATTATTGTATTTGATAATTCCCTTTCTTTTGACCTCAAAGACAAACCATTTTTTTAATCACTTGTTTTCATAAATCTCTCCAAATCTTATATCTTTTTTTAAAAACATAGGTTTTTTCCAAGAACAAAATTAATTTTTGTTTGTTAGAAAGATCATGAAGAGCAATGTCAGTCTTAATAATTAGATTACTGAAGCCATTGGACACATATTTAAATTTGTATTCTTTAGTTATTTGTATTTTCCATTAAAGAAAGGAATATTACAAGAATGTACAGTCAACAGAAAATTTAATTAAAACCCAAGGGACTATTTGCCACTTTTTCACCTCTTCTTCTTTATATTTTAACATTTTTCTGCAGTGCTATGATCACAAATAACAGCATTGTGTTGGCACATGAACTGCAGAAACAAAACTTGATTGGTGTTTATTCATCATCCAAGATGAATAAAGTGTAGAGCGCAAAGAGCACATGCATTAGCTACAAAAATTCTGTCAGCTTTAATAATTTACACTATTATTAGTAACACTGTTTGAGCAGGCACGTTTCCCAGGATCCTTTATACACAAGGCAGAGTCCAAAAATAATGTATTTTCTGTGGTTAAGCTTTGCATGAAAGTAATAAATTAGCTTGACATTTAAAAATATTAATGTTTCTATACAGACATCCTCAAACTTAGCTGCTAGTATTTTACCTTTCTCAGAATGCCCTAATCTTTTCTCTTTAACAGAGCCATTCCTACTTACCTTATATTTAGGTCACGATAATGAGTTACCTGCTTTGGTGAGTCATTGTGCTGCTATTGACAATCCTTATGATTTATAATGAAGTATTATTTTTAAGTGTCAAATTATCTTACCATTCTGCAGTCAGACATGATACTTTCCACACTTTGAAATGACCACTGGCCACACTTCTATACTGGGATTTGCTGCAGAAGCAGCTACAGTCCATGTGTAAATAACCACTGCTTTTTTCTGTTTTTAATAAAATAAAGCCAGGCTTTCCTGAGAGTTAGTGGTCACCTCCTAGATTTGATTTTATGCTTAGTGGGCTGAATAATAAGACTGGTCAGGAATTTTACAAGACATTATTTTTTTCACAAAATCCTTGGCAATAAGACAAATTTATCAGAGCTTTCATTGGAGTGAGAAGTCCAGAAAGCGTGTCAGCCCTATTTAGAGGCATTATCTGAGACCATCTTTCTGCCTGCTGCAGAGTGAAGGACCTAATGGTCCTGGAGTACGTCCCTTTGAAGATCTCTAAGTCTGGCTCAAGCTGATTCTCCAAGAGATTCTTGTTGCCCATCTTCATACCTAGGCTAATGTAAGGAGTGCAGGTTTCCTCAGCAGCTCATGAAACTTTTTTTTCTCCCCTTCACTTCAGTTTGCTTGAAACAGTATCTCTGACTTCCTAGGTCACACAGAATTTGTGAAGCTCATTCTGCAATTCATTTTTTTTCTTTTATTATTTATTTGTGCAGTAATGAGTTTCATCATCCATAAAGTTTTACTGCATAAAGGGATAAGCACATGTAGGAAGAATGGGATGGTTAGCAGGATGGCAAGGATAATGGAGATAAATTCATTATCTAATGCAGGGAAAAAGCGGTGCAGAGGAGCATTGTGACACAATAATGAATACCTCTACACAAACAGTTTTACAGCAGTCAAAAAAAGCATATTAACATCAGGAATTATTAGGGAAATAGGAGAAAATAAGAACGTTACCCTTCCCTCTTCAAAGGCTTGACGTCAGCAAGACTTCCAACACTGTCTCTCACAACATCCTCAGAGGCAAACTCATGAAGTGTGAATGGTGAGGTGGATTGGGAACTGGCTGAACGGCAGAGCTCAGAGGGTTCTGATCACTGACACAGCACAGGGTCTAGTTGGAGGCCTGTCACTAAGGGTCTCCCCAAGGTTCAATACTGAAACCAGTCTTGTTTAAATTATTCATTAATGACTTGGATGAGGGGGGCAGATGCCTCCTCAGCAAGTTCACTGATGACACAAAGCTGGGAGGAGTGCCTGATGACCCAGAGAGCTGTGCTGCCATTTAGAAGGACCTGACAGGTTGGAGAGATGGGCAGAGAGGGACCTTCTGAAATTCAGCAAAGACAAATGCGGGGTCCTACACCTGGGGAAAAATAACCCCAAGCACCAGCAAAGGCTGGGGACTGACCTGCTGGAAAGCAGCTCTGTGGAGGAGTTGGGGATCCAGGTGGACAACAAGCTGTCCGTGAGCCAAAAGGGTGCCCTTATGGCTGGAATCCTGGGGTAGATTAGGAAGAGCATTGCCACCAGGTTGAGGGAGGTGATCCTGCCCCTCTACTCAGCCTGGTAAGGCCACATCTGCAATGCTGTATCCAGTTCTGGGTTCTCCAGTACAAGAAGGATGTGGAGCTCCTGGAGCAGGTCCAGCAGAGAGAGACAAAGATGATTAGGGCACTTGAACATCTCTTACAAGAACAGGCTGAGGGAGCAGTGCCTGTTTAGCTTGGAGAAGAGAAAACTGAGGGAACCTCATCAGTGTCTGTAAGTATCTGAAAGGAGGGTGTCAAGATGATGGATCCAGGGTCTTCTCAGTGGTGCCAAGCAGTAAGGCAAAAGGCAACAGGCAGAATCTGATGTACTTCCACCTGAATATGAGGAAGAACTTCTTTAATTTGTGGGTGACCAACCACTGGAATCTTATGGAATGTGCTCTAGGATGACCCTGTTTGATCAGGAAGGATGGACTAGATGACGCACCTTCACCCATTCTGTGATTTTGTGACAGTCCTGCTTCTAGAACACTGTGCGACATTTTAAAAAGGATATAGTGGAACTGAAGAAAGTTCAAAGAACAGTTTTTGAGATGATGAAAGACATGGAACAGGTTCTATATGGGACATGGCAGAATGGGCTAGTATTCTGTAAGAGACAAAAGAGGGCAAAATAATGGAAGTCTATACAAAAACTCATGATATAGAAATAATGAGTAGGAATTGACCAGATTTTTCTGTGTCTCTCTACACGCGCATTAGAAAGTAAAAACTGTGTGTATCAGGACACAAAAGTACTTTTTCAGAAAGCACATAGTTATACGAACGGATGCTAGACAAGTATTTGGTAGAGTAAACCAGTAAGACGTATCAAATATAAATCTACTTCAGGCTCAGAAATTCATTGGGGCTGAAAACAGTCAGAGACTGAACCTAGATAGGGAGGAAGCATAAACAGTTGACAAGCTCTAGTTCTTTGTTGTGTTCATATAATTCCTTCTCGAAAAAAAAGAATACCTGAGCTAGTATCACCATCCTTATGCTGAGCAATTCATCACGATAAAAACAGTTACTTGGGTGACCTTGCATCAAAAACTGAGGAGATAAGCTAGTACAAAGAAAAATTATCAGGAGTATCACAAAAATAACTTCCCAATAAAGTCTTAAGTTGAAAATACTAGAATGTAAATAAATGCATTATTATTATGCTTTTGTTCTTTTCCTATATTTTTTTTCCTATATGTCTACTCTCTGCTACTGTAGTAAGAAGATACTGAAGTATATGGATCTATGGTCTAACTTGGAAAGACCATTCTTTTGTTCCTATTAGGTTGTAGGGATGAGAAACATTAGCAATATGATACATTTTAGGGAATATGTTGACCAGATCTTCCAAAGGACTAATTGTCTTAAGTGAGAGACTTTCAAGTGAAATGAAAAACATTATGACAGCACACCGATATGAAAAGAAAATGGAAAGAACAAACACAAAACTGACTTTGCTAGACATGAAGAAGCTTACCATTTTGATTTTGCTTTTTTTCAAGAATTCGAGACTTAACTATGAAAAAAAGTGAGTGGATAAAGCACAAAAAAGAAAATGGAGAATACATCCCACAAAGCATAAGTAATGTTCAAAACAAAACTCTTAAATACTTTACATTGATGGTGGTGGAGTCAGGAGAACATAATTAACTCTGTCCTAATTGGATTGGTATCTGCATACTGAGTGGGATTTTTTAATTTTGCTGTTACACAGGTAGTTACATTAATAATTTCCCTTTATCAAATCTAATATAAAAAAAAAAAAAAACAAAAAACAATCAACAAACCCAAACTTCAAGAAATCTCTCTTAATTCAAGTGGTGTATAAAGTTGTTGAGTCAGTGGAGAT
>JAYRBT010000177.1:20728877-20760158 GCA_036023395.1 Myiotriccus ornatus
AAACAATCAACAAACCCAAACTTCAAGAAATCTCTCTTAATTCAAGTGGTGTATAAAGTTGTTGAGTCAGTGGAGATATTTTCCAATAACATAACATAATAATAAACAATTCTACAGATGGTCTAGAATCCTGAAACAAAAACTCTATCAAGTATCTCCACTGGCACTCTAACAGACACCATGCACTACCATACTATAAACAAATAGCCAGGTAATATAGGATTCCACACAATTCACCATTAATGCAGACATAATGCAGAAATAATTTATTTTCCTGTCTTTTGAACAGTATACATACTGCCAATGCTACACAGTAAAATAAGACTACTATTCGTTTTCCTGCAAAGCATGTTTCAAAGTTAACTTTCATGACAGCAAAACATAATGAACAGAAATATTTGATATGAGTGCTATAGACACATGTATTTGAACATATGAACACATATGCACCTCTGCTTGGTGTGCACACATACAAATTATTGTTTCGCATTCCCACACCTTCCAGACTAAGTTTCTATGTCTTGAATTGTTTTGAACAGATGAAAAAATGCTTCCTTTCTTCCTTGTTTGTGTATTTGGCCAAAGTTTTTATGTCAAAGGGAATTTGATCAGTGATCCTTGATATAGTCACTGTAGCTATTAAAAAATTGACATGTTAATTGTCGCTGCTACTTATTTTGCATTAGCTACTAATTCTTTACTTTTACCCCCAAGATTTAACATAGGAGAACATCTAGATGTCTAAGCTGAAATTGCAGAGTACAAATACAGAAGCAGGGAGGCAAGCCAGACCCTCAAAATGGCTCACTATTTTTTTTTTTTTCCCTAGAATTCATTTTTCTGATTGTCTGAAAGGGAACTTCCACTTATTTTCATCCCAGTGTGTCAGAATTTTGCTAGTAAGTGTTTTCTAGTAAATGGTTATGAGGATTTTTTTTGGTTGTTCCTTTTTTTTTCTTGGTTTTGCTTTTTTTTACGTATTGTTTTTCATTACAGACTCAGCAGCATTTTCTGAGAATGCTGCATAGGTACTAAATAACATTAAATGTTGACTCAGTATTAGCCTAGCTCTGGTGCTAGAGAAATCAGTGAAGTAGGAGCAAAGACACTTTCAAGTATCTTTCTCCTATTCACCATAGACGTAACCAAATGATAACTCAATTGAAAACTTCAGAGTTTACATTCCTAGAACTCTGTGTCTTCTATGTTTTAGAGTTCAAAATATTTTTAGTTTCATGCTTAATAGTCATGTAGACATTTTTGCGTGCTCAAATCTTAATTATATTGGTTTCTTCTCTTTTCTAGAGGATCTGTCCCTAAGATTAAAATAGTTGTTCGAAACACACTTAAGCAAGAGGGTGACTTTAGGGTTCATTATCTAATTGATCAAACAACCTGCTAATTAAATGTATTTGGGCCCAATCAAAGTAGAGACACAATGCAGCAACACAGTGAAACTGTCAGCTAGGTGTGTGAAACTCCAACCATCAAGGCCTCTGGAGCTCACTATGTTGCTTAATTACATTAAAACTAAGATTTTCAAAGGAGCCTAGCAGAGAGAGTTGGCTTTGTGTCTTATGTTGCCCTGGATATGTAAGACTTGACTACAGCCTTGACTCAGCACATGTGAGACCAGTGTAAAATCAGGGCTGAATTATTTAAGTGAATGGTCTTCTTCATGGTTCCACAGTCAAAGACAGACATATAGATCTAGTATATCTCTAGTGCTCAATAAAAAACCCTCTTGTTTCTATTGTTTCAGAGTAATGAGCTGCAACAAGGTTTATACAAACTCCCGTATGCTCTCTCTTAACTCTACAGCAGTAGCATTTTCTTTTTTCATTAAGCCCAGCTCCATCCTGAAAATACAAACAAATAGCTGACTAATCACTATACATCTCATAATGTTAATGACTCTTATAAAAAGAAAAGAAGATAGGGGTGAAACTACTGCATTCCCCACATGAATAGAGCTTTTTACAAAGGTAAGACATAGACTTATACAAAGTAACTGTATCCACTGAGAAAAGATTTAACAGTCTAGATTGATAACATGGTTTGGAACCAGATGACATATATTCTTAGGTCTATCTGGACAATAATAGGTTGATCTTACTTGTTGAAGACTAATCTATTCAACCAAGGCTAATGTATACTTTACACTCAAATGTCTCTTATGCAAAGGTGAACTACATTATTTTTCATTACAGTTACTGAATATAACACAGTAACAATGTGGAAGTCCAAATCATGATAGTAATGCTGTAAGAATCTTACCCAAAAATTGACCTTAAAAGTGAGGACACATGCAAGATGATTTGTTTAATCCTATGAAAAAATCAGAAGCACAACTATGACCCAAAGTCTCCAGCATCAGTCTTCTGCTCTAACTTGTGGGCAAAACTCCAGTTGTTTAATGATGTGGATAAAAACTCTAAGGCATGGCTCTGCCTGGTGTCACTCCTGGTTAGTGACGAATTGTACATTGCTTCAGTGTAGACTGCCCTGGAGCCAGCACGGTTTCCTCATTATTTTATAGAGTGGCATCTTCAAAATACAAGAAATTTGCCACTAATGACGGTCATGGACAGTTGCCATATATCCCCTAATTGGTTGAGTATTTTCAAATTTCTTATTACTATCAAAGATACAGAGCAATAACCTCCAACAGGGAGAAATATCTTCTGTCAGAGAGGACGTTTGCAGTCATTTGTCTAGGTACGGTAGAGATGTCCAGTTGTAATTCATATGGAAGTATTTCCATAATTCAAAGTATGATGATTCTCACACTGTGCCTCTCAAAATGGAAATGAAATAGATAAAATGGTTTTATAAACTTTAAATAAATAGAAGTAGGTTCCAGAGTAAAGATCTAATGAAATTCACTTCAATATGAATAGAACAGGAGGTAAGAATAGGAAAAAAGAAAAATTTAAAGCCTATGTTTTTACAGAGACTTCACAGTGAAGCCAGACTTAAGAAGCTCTACCCTTCTAATTATGTTCTCAAAGATGGTAATTGTTCCTAATGGGAAACATCAGCTGGTTATAAACCAACTTCCTTTGGAGATTAGTTCAATATGTCTACTGCTAGCTCCCCAAATTTGACTGATATTTGAATCTCAACCATTGTGGGTGTATCCAGCCACAGGATCTGAGACTCCTGTCAAATTCAGTGTCAATTTATAAGCTCCAAAGGCTGTTGCATTGACAGAAACTACAATGTAACCCCTTTAATTCAACAAAAATTTCCATGGAAAGTTCATGTGTACATCAGGGAGAAAGCATGCACATACAGTAATATATGTTTGAATAGGTATATGAACTAAAATATGCAATTCCAATTTTGTTATCAAAGAAATTTCATATCTGACTTGCAGTTTTCAGAGGCAACAGGCCATTAATCATCAGTGCTACTCAATTCCCAGCAGTCCTTTCAGTTCCTTACTTTTACTTTTAATTTATTTTTACAAGGAAATGAACTGAATTCCTTTGTCTAAAAGCAAAAAAACCACCTCATATCTTAGTAACTATGTGCAAAAAAAAAAAAAAATAAAATTGCACCTCTTCTTTAGGTAATACAGGTAATAGCAAAAAGAAGCAATAGTTCAGAGACAGAAGTTTCCTGTTGTTCCAAAAATTTAGAACTCAAGGACACAGATTTGGGGAAGGAGTTTCATCTGGTGAATCTATAAAGTTTTAAAGTATTAAAACTGGTAGAAGCTGAGGGGCATTATGCAGATATAGCCAAAGAACCCTGTATGAAGTTTTCTTTACTTCACAGCTAGGGAACTCAAGGAAAATTCAAGGAATTGGAAGGGCATGTAAAATAGGCAACAACAGCAATATTAAGAGTAAAGCAACAGTCTTCATATCATAGCACCTGAATTACTTCTTAGCAAGAACAAGGCCTTCACTTCATAATGTTTGGCTATGTATAAGACAGAGGAAGTATCACTGTTTTCCTGTATTATCCAGGGTGTTTCTTTAGGCAACTTCCAACTTTGCTTGTTCCAGGAACCCCTTTTGAAATGTTGAAAATCTTAGGAGCTCCTTAGAGAGAAGACAAAGAGAAAAATCTATTTTCCTTATTTTGATGACAAAGGATTGCCATTTTGGGGTTTCCAACTCCCTAGATATTTTTAGAATTGCATTTTATACCTTTCCTTCCAGAGGTTTTATAAGAGAAAAATTTTTAAATCCTCGAGTACTTTATAAATTCATTCTAATTACTAAATATAATATTGCAGTAAAGTGTGGAAGTCCAAATCATGATGGTAATGCTGTACGGATCTTACCCTGGAATTGACCTTAAAAGTGAGGACAGATGCAAGGTGATTTGTTTAATTAAATTGTCTTATATAGAGTGAGAATGATTAAAAAAAAAAAAAGTTA
This sequence comes from Myiotriccus ornatus, assembly GCA_036023395.1. Taxonomy (NCBI): domain Eukaryota; kingdom Metazoa; phylum Chordata; class Aves; order Passeriformes; family Tyrannidae; genus Myiotriccus; species Myiotriccus ornatus. The sequence continues at coordinate 20,733,272 of JAYRBT010000177.1, forward strand.
GTATAGGTGCACAGGTGGCAACCAGCAATGATGAAGCCTGAGCAGTTTCACCAAAGCCAACAGTTTACAAAAGAAAAGCTATTGCCTAATTAAAAAGGATTTTTGATTTGATTTTGTCTAGACTTCCACTAATATACCTGAAATCAAGAAGACAAAAACATATGACTTGTCTCTTGCTCTCAATCTATGCCTTTGCCAAATGTCACCTTCCTTTCTGTTATGAAAAGAGACATCCAGCCCTCAAATTCCTGCTTTATTGGATTTTACAGCACTGAAGTGAGCACAGGTATTTATTGCACCAACATGGCAAATGTCTAGCCTCCTGTTCCCCTTTGCAAATACTCAGAAAGAGGACAAACAGAGAGGCAAAGCAATCTCTCTTATGTTATTGTACTGAAATGTGGGCACTGCAGCAAAACATTACCAGTTATATTTTAAAACATATGGGGGATGTAACAAAGGAAAATAACAATAGGAGTTCCTATAGTTTGGAACTATAACTTAAGCGGTGGAAATATAACATTGTGAATATTTCATGATATAATTATGATATAATTACTTGGATGTTCTTTTGAAAGGGGTCATTAGCTCTCCTGTCTCAAGGCAAAGGGGACCTAAAGCAGGGAAAGGTGGGATGCCTTGGCACAGGCACATCAGTGGCAGAACAGAGAGAACTCCTATCTCTGACTTACAGCTCAATTTATTTCCTTCACAGCAGATTCATTATCTACTAAAGGGAGGAGTGGATTCACCCAGATCAGTGAGTAATTGGACTTGTCTTAGTCCAGCAACCTGCAGTTTACATTACTTCACAGTTTTAATACAGTGCAAAATTCCCCAACAAATGAGAACAGTTTTCTCTTCTTTTGAAAAACAAATGATCCTTGCATGACTTGCAGTTGCTGTATTAATTATGAAAAAATCTATTTATTTATGATTTTTCTAAGCTAGTCTAAAAGTAAAACCATTTAAACGTTGATTCAGTTTCAGTACCCAAGAGAACTGCCCCAAGGAATCCCAGCCACTGAATCACTTGAAATAGCCCTTGTAAATTAGCAAGCATTGCACAAACACTGCTGGCAAATTCAATCATTTCTGTGTCATGCTGCATTGTTATCTCCTGCTCACTTAAAGAGCTGAAGTTCATTTTCCCTTAATTCCATGTGGGCTAGTGAGATGATAAGAATGACTTTGGTTAAGTAGCACTGTCTCTATTAATATTTAACTACAGAGAATAATAAAAACAGAGCAAAAAGTCTTAGAAATTAAACTACCACTTGCATGGTGTTTCCTCATGTTCTCTATTTTTTTAATATCTATCATCTCTTCAACAGCATTTTTCCATTTAAAAAAAAAAAAATCCTTTGTGTTTAATCTAGAGCTGTTAGAAGAAAGAAATTCAAAAGATCAAGGTTCAAGCTACAGCATCTCTAATGTCTCTGAATCCCTATGGGCTTTTACAGAATTAACCAGGGTCAGAATTTTGAAAACAGGCACTTTTGCCTAGGCCCAGACATCAGCACCCATTAAAATGTTGCTATATAAGAGCTTTCAGAAAAGAGCCTTGAGGAAATAAAATCAATCTCTTGTTTATTCTTTGATTGCTTCCCAAATTACAGGAAACTGAGAAAAATACTTAAAACTTCAATATCACATATATTCCTCTAACAGCAAAGGCAAAAACATGTGAAATTATCATGTGAATCACTTGTCAAAAATAATTATATTCCTTTAAAAACCTGAATTACACCTGCAAGCAGCCATTTCTGACTTCAGACTATATCTGAAGGATAAAAAGTTAGATTTTAAAATTTATTATAATCTTTTATAATATGTTTCCTAAATTTTAGACTTCATGAATTCATAAGTATTTTGATCATGATATAAATTTATCTCACTGACTTATATGGTTACATAAGTAAATGTTTAAAATGCCTGAGGGACCACTGCAAATTAAATATAAATATAGAAAAAAGACTATTTTGCTTTTTTTTTTTTCCCCAAGATTAGGAGACAGTTTGTAGTTCTATAAAAAACAAAATACTACTACACAGCTTTTCATCACAGCAGGGTTAAAAATGTTAACTCTCAAAGGAGCAGTATGGATATAATTAAAATTTCAGATGTTGTGTTTCCAATATTCGTAAAGGTGTATGAAAGATATGCAGAATAATTCTTGCTACAGTATTACAAACAGTATTCTCTGACAGTCTATTAATATTTACCCCATTTTATTCCCTAACCTCAAATAACACGAATATTGTTCTCAGGCATATTAAAAAGGTTCTGCCTCTTTTGTTCTTTTAGTTTCATAAACTCACAGCAATTGGTGATGTCTATATTTTTACAGATAAGTAAATGTTCATTAATCCTTTCTTGACTAATGAATAGAAATGATTAAGCAATAGCTGGGTAGAGAACTATAGCATCAGTTGTCTGCCTCTCCGACAGCTAATATTTCAGCTTTAATGAAGTTAGATATCTTACATTAGATATAGTAGTGCAAGGGAAATTGTCAGTGATGCCAAAAACTTGGCAGTTTTCTAGAAAGCCACTTCAGCTGTTAAATAGCCCTACTTCTTCATTCTCGTGAACTTGCTAACGGAATAATTTGAAATTAAGGCAAGTTAAAGTATAAATAAGATGTAAATAAAATGGAGTATTTTGCTATAACACAGGAGGAGGATGCCATTCTTGGGGTCTTGATCTACAGCCAAGCTTTTGCTTATATGTGAGATGTACTTACATTGTGAGGTTAGACCTTGTCACATACAGAACTGGAGTAAATTTTAATATAGAAAGGAAATTGAAACGGATAATTTGCTGGAGAAGTGTGCCCATGTGAAGAACCTCATGAAGTTCAACAAGGCCAAGTGGAAGCTCCTGCACCTGGGTCAGGGCAACCCCTTGTGTCAATACATGCTGGGGGATGACAGGATTGAGAGCAGTCCTGTAGAGAAGGGCTGGTGGATGAAAACTGAACAAGAGTCAGCAGTGCATGCTTGCAGCCCAGAAAGCCCACCGTATCCCAGGCTTCATCGAAAGCAGCACGGCCAGCAGGTTAGGAGAGGTGACTCTCCCCCTCTACTCCGTTCTCATGAAATCCCACCTGGGGTAATGTGTGATAATATTTCATGGTACCAGAAAGCATTAATAATTCTCTACATGTTCTGGCCTCTTTAAGACTTTGAGTCCAGGAAGTATGCCTCACCTGTAAACAGCATATTTTCACTGCATGCTTCTAAACTGCACACAAGGTTGAAAGGAAAATACTCTACATTTTTCAAGAGGTTTATTTTTTAATTAAGGACTCCAGTGGTTCATATTGAAAATGAATAAAAGATCTTTAAAATTCTCTTTGATACATCTATGCACAAGAAAAAGTCATTACTTAGAGGAGGAACTGAGATATGAAAGAATGTAGTTATGACCCAAAGAATGAAGCACTATGTGTGGGGAGAATAAAATGAAGTAGCATTCCCAAATCTATATGATATTGGGCCAAAACCCAGAAAATAAAATAAATTTATTGCTATCACTATTGCATATTTATAAAGCACCTTACAAATGGGAACTTCAAAGGATTTTTCAAAGGATTCATTAATTAGATGACAATATTCCAGTGAATTAAGTAGTATAATATTCATTTTAAAGACCATTAACCTTAGGGATGGACAGCTTACATGACATATACAAGACTGTATAATACAAAACAGTGGTAAAAGAAAAAATTGGGCTGCTTGGTTCTCTTTAAAACTAAGAGCTGAGAATTCAACTTTGTTTTATTAGGAATACAGTAAGGAAAAATATACGTTTTATGCATGAAAGAGGGTTTTGACCATCACAGATTTAAAAGTAAGTGCAGTAAAGAATCAAAACTCAGTGAGGAGCAATGAGCATACTGAGCCTGGAAAACATGGAATGCAAAGAACAAGTTCTATCTCAGTTATCTAGATTCAGTTATTAACTGAGACAGGAACATAATGTGAAATGAAGGTGGTATAGAATCATTACAGCAAATTACATGCAATACTGGGATTATTTTCATGGTAGAGATTTTCTAGATACTCACCTGATCGGAAGAGGCAAATGAGGTGGAATGATAATTGAAATGCAAAACAGGCAGATGAAAAAATGACATAGATTGCAATCAATGGGAGGCTTCAACAGTTGCCCGGGTAAGTGCTGGAATCCATTAAATTGGATTAAAAAATGTCACCTGTGCAGCAGCCAGTCAGGTTCAGTTTACAGTAGTTTGGCACAGTGGAGAGGTCATGTTTCATTAGGATTAGTCCTGTTTCCTTTTAACATAGTTCTTAGAATATCATGTAAGAAGTGATACAGTTCCAATTTTCACAACTTATCAGGTTTCTTCTATGCACCACTGTAATTTTAAATACTTGTCTACAGCATATATTTTTGCTGCATCTATGCTTGCAGCAATGTAATTGCATCTCCCACACTGCATATATCACTTAAGAAAGCAGTTAAAATTTTAAAATTCCTAATTTCTAAAACTTGATTACCACAGAGCTCTTTATGAAACAGTATAGAAGCTCATCTTGTTTTCTTCTACTTGACCTCTTTCCCATTCTATTCAGTTCTAGACATAGAATTGGTAAGTTGCTGCTTGCTGTCCATATACCTCTCGTCACCACCTTCATAATTCCTCTTCAGAACAACACACTTCTTGAAGACATGCACTAAGGCAAGCTACTGTTAAGCCACCAACATCAAATCAAACAGTTTCTATATTAATTTTTCTTGTTTCATCCAAAAGGAAAAAGGTAAATCACTATATTTTTAATATTCCCTCTTCTTTTTTCATCATTTGTTTTGGAGGCTCTAGCTTCCCCATGGCCAGTTTTTTGCATGTGAGAGTCATGAGTAAAGCAACACTACCCATTAACTTGTCAATTAAGTACATGTCCAGGTGCTTTATGAGCTCAGAGTGTAATAGGCACTGTAACCAAAGAAAATGAAATGCATATGGAAAGATTATGTAAAAATAATTTTCTACAATCTTGGTTTCAAAATGCAGCCAGTTTCTCCTCTTATATATATATTATGCCAAATATCTGGGCCTTCAGACACAAAAAGTTATGGATTCAGCACTAAGCTAGAGATCTGAATTTTGGAAAGCACTGGTCACCCAAAAGCTCCACAACCTGAAACTGAGAGTACTTAGACCTTCACAGTATCAGATAGTCTTATTACTTGAAGTGCTACAAAAAAATTTCTGTGAATGCCCTGGGGCTCACAAAAAAAAAAGTATTTAATGGAAAGGCAAATTAATTGCTGTCCAAAGATGAGGGATGCGCTGAAGTGGTACAATGCCCTACAGGAGGTGACTTTGGTCTAATGTTTAATCTTTCTGACTGATTTTCTTGGGGGTTTCTCCTGTTTCTTCCAAGTTATATATGAACACCTTCCACATCATATGGATTGTAGTAGCAGAAGTTGTCAAACTCATTTGTTATTTGAACGTATTATGTAACTCAACACATTGACAGGAAAGAAATCAGGAAATAAAACACAGGAGAAGAAAAATCCCTTGTATTCTCCAGAAAGGTGAAGGCAAATACTGCATGACTGAACCAGCCATTTAATGGCTCATTTCAAATCACAGTCATATTATGTAAGTATCAAATTTCACCTTGCTATAAACTTGGAAAAAAAAAATTAATGAATATTCCACATTTTATTTCAACATACCTAGACCACACTCTGATACTGAGGGATGTCTTGCAGCACTGGAAAGAGCTTAGAATTTCTGATGGGAATTATTTATTATGATAAGCAATAACAGCAAGAACATTTGAGATGAAGCCAGTTCTGAATCAGCTCGAGAGAAATGCTGAGAAAGAATTTAAGCATGCATTTTAGGTCTATATGCTTCAGTGGGTAATAAAATTAAAAACAAACAAAACTAAACCAGTCAACCAACGAATCAAGACCAACCAACCAAAAAAAATCACCAAACAATCAAAAAAACCCATACAAAACCAAAAAAAAGCCCACCCAAGCCAACCAAACAAAATTAAAAAAAAAGAAAAAAAGAGAGAAGCTGTAGTCTTGTTTGTCCACCGATAGGGAAGAATACCCGTTCTTTGTAAGTAATGTGATCACAAACACTGGACTGGAAATCCAGCCCAAAGTTTTCAGCACATTTCCTCATTCCCACCAAATATAAAATCCCTAATAAGTCACAGTGCCTACAGTGGAACAGGAGCCAGCTCCTTCTATAGCAAAGGTGATTTGGTGTAAATGTATAAAACATGTACTTCTGTCAGTAAAATACACTACAAAGATAACTAAGAGCAATACTAGGTAAGAAGGTGCCATCTTTATGTCATTGCTTGTCATCCCTTGCCATGAGGTTCTGTCCAACGGGATCTTGGCTTTCATCTACTTGTGCCTAGTCAACTTGAACTGCTTAACAAGCTTTATTCATGGCTTCATGTTAATGCCATAAATCTCCTGGTAATATCAATATTGCATGTTGCAGTCCTCCTGAGAACGATAGTGTTCCAAAGGAGAGCAGAGTCATAAGAGAAGAGCAGATGACACATTTTATGCACAGAATGGTGGCATCTGCGACCAAGAAGGGCACTCATTAGTACTGTTTTCTCTAACTGTGGGTCATAAATCCCTTGGAGGTCATACAAAGGTTAATAAAGGGAGCTATCAGTGAGCAACAGCTCAGTTCCTGCAGGGCTGGGAAATAAGAGACACTATTATTACTAACTTCAACTTCTACACTTGCCAGAAAGCTTCAAATTACCTTTAATTGCTGGAAACAGTTTAGCTCCTCCAAAATGAGAAAGTCAATAAGCACAGTTGTTTTTCAGTCTCCTGTCCTGGGGGGACTTGTTAATACTGACTGGTGGAGATCACTCCAAAACAGATGAGCTGAGAGGGCCTTTACCTTTCAGAAAGTTAGCTAAATGTAATCATTAAAGTAAAAGATCTGGGGAGAGATGGCAAGGAAACAGACCATTTTTTCACAGCTATTTCTCTTGGCAACTCTATCTTTCTCAGGAAGATTCTGCCTCCTGTATCACCAGCCATTTTTCCACTCCCTGAATATGCATTTGGTTGTGCTGGTACAATTCCACTCATTGCAGAAACTTCTGGAGAACCAGGTTATAACTCCCACGTTAATAACAAGCCTCTCTGTAAAGGCAGAATACTTTAAAAATAGATCCTTCTGTTTCATCATGTAACCCCATAAACAGTCATGGGGCAAACAACAGGGACAGAATAAACTTGAGAAAATGAGCTGCTGTGTCAAGACAGAGTGGAAATAGAGACAGGGGACACAAGGACAAGGGCTAATTACTAACTAGAACACCAATCTGGAAGACAGGATGACGGAGGGTGTATGGAAACCACTGTACGTATCTGGAGTACAGAAGCACAGGGTGAGTCAGCAACATAAGAAACAAAAAAAAAAAAATCATCATTTGATGCAAACAAAATCAATGAGATGATGGCAGAATTGTTTCCAAGAAGAATTTTTTCAATGTTTTCATGAGGTCTTTAAAAGAACTGAATATGATGAGGCTATTAAAGATTGCAAGGACTGAACTATAAGACCAAGCGAATACAGAGGCATTGATTAAATGCAGAATAAGATACATCAAAGGAGACCAAAAACAGCTCTTCAAAGTTGTGGGAGGAAAAAATTGGAAAGTTAATCAATTTTCTTTTTAAGTTACACAAACAATACCAAGTTAAACCTAAACAAACCAAATTCATATTATAAATGAATTTCTTTTCTCCCTTTTCTTTTGGAGACAAACTGATGGAGTGCAAAATACACAAATAGCAGCTCAAGTCAGGGCATCTGGGGTATTTAGTCCTTGACAACCCTTATGTATATACTACCTACCACCAGAGGAAAAAAATCAGATCTACGGAGGAACCCTCCTTTATCAGATACACTGCTGAGCTCAACTCAGTAGTCTGTTTCCCCTCCATGTACAGATTTCTGGCTGTTTATACAGGAATTCCTGAGTATGCACTGAAAAATATTAAAATTCCTAATAATAATAATAAAAAAAAAATCACAAAATATCTTTCTCTGCAGTTCCTTTTTTAAGTTTTCCTGTGCCATGAATGAAGCAAGGTCTCAGTGGATGGTGAACATAAGGGAAGGAATGACTAAACCATGATCGTAGACTTGAGGATAATATCATAATATTTATGTAGATGTATACAGTATAACCATTCTATCCCTCCCACATTTTACTGGAAATATAGAAGATTTTCTACCCTAGCAATCCTTGCAGATGAACTACACTCCTTTTGAAGAGGGGAAAAGAAGGAGGTGTAGAAGTATGGCAAATTGATATTTCAGTGAGGCTTATCAAAGAAAATGAAGCAAGTAAAAAGTAGAGGAGTTAATAGATTGTGCATGCACATTTGTGTCACAATTTTCATAGGAGTAGCACAGTAAAAATCATAAAAATATTATTAAAATGGGAATGAAATAATAAATCTAAGAAGTTTCAAATTAATTTCCTATTAACAGGTTTTACAGACCTCATAAATTTACTTTCATTTTAGTGCTCATTATAATCAATAAAGGTATATATAGAGAAGTACAAGGTTCACCACAGTTTTCTACATATCCAGTTCAATATAATTGCTTAAGTGCACTAAATTCATAGGCGTGACTAGGGAATACAGAGCCTCTTCAAGTGAAGAACATAGTGTATTATAATGAGACTGAATTTGTCCTTTTTGTCTGAAATGTACTGGAGATAATAACTGTGGTGTCTTTTGTATGACAGTGTGGCAGGCACGGTTCTGAGCACCGTACACCAGCACTCTGAAACCTCCCTCTGACCCGATATAATTTCCCTCTTTTTTTCAAAATAAAACTTAACTATTATAGCCAAAAAATAGCTCTTCTGCATTCTAAATCAGTTCTTCCTCTCTTTCATTTCACTTGTTTACAAAACTTATGCTTTATCTGTACTTATGTGTAAATCATCAAAATGCATACATACAAGTTAATCAATACTAAAGAATTTTCTGTCCAAGCTAGTAAGAAAATGAAAGAAACAAAATTTCAATACCTTCATGTAGCTGAATGGACAGGCAACTTATTACACAGGCAAATATCCAACATCACTCATGAAAATCAGAGAGTATCTTTGCATTAGAATTAAGAGGTTTCAGATCTGGCTATATTTACCAAAGTCCTTTGTTTTCTGAAGATGTTATTTTTTTCCTATTTCTCTTGTTTGTTCTATGATGACTTCAGATATCAAGTGTAGAAAATGACTCGAAAACACACTGAAATCTTCTGAGACTAAAAATGGAGCCTTTATCCTTCACTATAAAGATATTAATAAAATTTTCTCCTCTGCGTGATCCCTAATTTAGTTTTTACAGGTTTCTTGATTATACTAGTAAGCTGAAAATAGAGGGATAAATAAAGTGCTATTCTATGAGAACCAAGAATACTTCTTTTTAGGAAGTCAGTTCAAAGCTTGGTGGAATAAAGACTCCTTCTTATTTTATTCTGTAGACAGCATAACTTAGTTTTAATTCTGAAATTCTCATCAAACTCCACATTAGAATCTACTACAGGAAATTCTCTGTTCACACTTGCCTCAGGAAAATATGAAACTTTGGCAAATAAGGTAAGTAATGTCTAATATTCCACATCCATAAATGAAGGAGGCTGAAAAACACATTCAGCAAAATGGAACTGAAGATGCATGCCAATAAGTTCAAGCAAAGCATTCCTAAGTAGATTAGTTTTACATTTCTCACACATCAGATTAAATCCCATGAAAATCCGATTTCATTTTTCACCTTCTAAAACATTATTCATATTGGGGTTTTAGTCAAGAAAAAATAGGAGATAAAAAGATAAAAAATAAAACTATTGTAAATGGCTGTACATCTGCTTTATTCAGATTTTTTTACTAGTCCTCAGCTGTTATTTGAATCTCATCAGCCTGTTACACTGGGACAGTGGAAAGGTCATTAGAAAAACATTTCTGGTGGCATTCTGTCTGAACAGAATGACTAAAAGAAAAAAAGCCCCTCAGAATATTTCAGAAGAAAATAGCAAGGAAACCAAATTTCCCAAATATGGAGCTAAGAAAAGATGCCAACCATCATCATTTGACCTTGAATTGCTGTTCAAGAGAGTCATTAGCTAGCACTGTTTGATCACCTGACTGACATAGCAGAGACACAGCAATGGTGTTATTGCTTTGCATGAATTCCTAAACACAGGATATACTTCTTTACCCTTTTGCTGCTAATCATGTCAATACGAATTTTGATTTAAGCAAATGAATAACCATTGACTTCACTCTGCAACCACCCAGGATGCATAAAGTTTATATGCATCTTGAATTTGTTATTACTAACACAATCAATCCAATTTGGTGCATTGGAGTAATGATCAAACAACAGAAGTTGCAAAGATAAAGAAATTACCCACTCAATTTCACTTCTACAGCTTCTAAACGTGAAATCTTCCTAAGAAATACAATTTTGAATGTAATATTCAGAAAAGTTGAGGACTGTGCTGCTTGGTTATTTACTACATTAGCCAGTGTGCTGCCATTTTCATTCTGATGTACTGTGTTTTTCTTATTGATCAGAGGCTCACTGTGTTCAGTGTTACTTTATGCAACTAAAGGAGTGAATGACTGTGAAGTAGTCAAATATTCTTTTAATCAGCCCATTAAAAAAAAAAAAAAGACATAGCTACAAATGAAGAGGATTAAATAAAGATATTGCAGCATCTGAATGATACAGAGTTCTCTTTTATTCTGTGCTCATATAGCTTTTTTCAGAAACTATGAAAGGCATTGCCATAACATAAAAATGTTAGAAAATTATTGGAAATAATATTATGACAATATAGCCTACTTGGCCAATATAAACAAATGTTGTAATATATTAGAAATATTTTCACAGTTTAGTTCATCTCTGCTAGCTACTATGGTCCATATTGCATAAAATCAGCCTTGCATGTACTGCTCATTTGCAGGGATTACTCCCAAAATAATTTTTATTTCATTTTAAGTCAGTTCAAATATCTGTTTGACCAAAATGAACAATGACTTACTGGATTAAAGTAATCTTCAGCCTAAAGAGGCACAGAATATCCAGGTCTGCCTGGTGATGTGGACTGACTCTTTGCCATCTGTTTCTAAGCAGGAAGAACAGAGGACTGTTCTGCCAGAGGGAATTCCTTCCCAAAAGCTGTTATTTGGCATTCACAGTTCCCATAATGATGCTTAACAGAGCAGGAGGAAGCACTCTCAGCACTTGTGTCTGAAGGTGCACTCTGTTTCCACTACCTGCGTACATATTCTTCTGACTTTTTACATCTAGCAGAGTAGATAGCCCTATTGTTTTCCTGTGATCCATCTTGCTCCCCAGCACGAGGCAGGTTTCAATACAAAAAAGAGTTATACCTATCAAAACTTGAGATTAAGGTTTTACAAAATTTAAGCAAACAGAGCATTGTAAGAAAAAAAAAAAAAAAAAAAAAAAAAAAAAAAACCAAAAACCAAACACTCTAAAATATTCTCCTAATCTATGCTGACACGTATGTTTCATTCACTCCCTCATGCAAATTTTCTTCAATGTGCTCTTGCTCAAAGGCCTCACAAACATGAATTCAGCCCCTTTCCCTCATTTTATGAGAGCTGACAAGAATAACTTCCATCTCCAGCTACTTTGATATGGGTTTAAATGTCCTGGGGAGTTCTAGCGTCAGTCAGAGACCTTGTCTACATAAGCTGTATTAATTTTGCTTCTGCAGTAATCATATTGCCTAATCCAGACTGCTCATTCTTCAGTTATTATTACAGATTTCAATAACTTTATGATAAATATTATAGAAGACACTGGATATAAATAAAATTTACTATGCATCTGATTTCTGGTATATTAACTATTTTTGACAGAGACCTCACCTTCTATGACAGATACAAATGTCACCTCAATAAAAACTGATCTGCTTGCTTGATGTATGTAAGAGTAATTTCTTCCCCTTCCTTTTGCCCTGTTTTAACATGTTCTCTTTTGCCAGAAGTTTAGAGTAGTTTGGAGCTGATTTTATTTATCTATCAATTTTATGTTTCCAAGTCAACAACTCATCATTTGCAATTCCCTAAGATGTCAAGGGAAATAAGGAAAAAAAAATTACTGTTTGGTCAGATCAACTCTTCTATTCCTAGTTTTATTCTACTGAAGTCCAAGCAAAATTTCCACTAAAGGAAGTGGTAAAAATTGCGGGACATGATCCTGGAACAGTACAGGGACCAGGAAATTGAGAGGAAGGTGATTGAACATTCAGTTTTACAAAGAGTAAATACCAGAAACTGTTCTTGTTCAGTAGCAGATGACCAGTTTTCTGCCATCTATCATAACAGATCTTGAGGAATTAAATGGAAATCATAATTTATCATAATAAGAGGAGCATAATTGGAAAGAAATTAGATCAAACAGGAAAAAAAAAAAAAAAGAGAAAAAAATGGCAGATGAAGAAAGCCCAACATACAGCGAGGAGGAAAAGAAAGAAGCAAATTGAAAGACTGAGTCATTGGCGTTCTGACACACCAAGAGGACCAGCTTTTTGACCAGTTTTTAATGAAGGTAAAATTTCACAAAGTAAATTTAAATAAAAAGAATACAAAACATACCAAATGTATTATATACAGTGTTATCAGCCGTTGGAGAGAGCCTTTTAAATTGCATTCAGCAATGCAGGTGAAGGCTGCCTGCTAACTCATCTCTTTCATATTTGATTTCTCGGACCATTTCAGAGATGCAATGGTCTATTCTTGTGATGTCACAGCCTTCAGGTTTTTTGTGATATATTGAAGGAATTGCTGCTGAGTTCTCCTATCTCTATTTGACTCTTGAGGGTTATTGACTTTGGTTCTTTCTCTTGGTGCTCTCTTGCCTGCTAGCAAGGGGTACTGCCAATTTTGCATGCACATGCTTTGTGATTGTAGCCTTATCAATCTCCAGCTGTGTAGAGTCTGTTGTGCACACATAGTCATTCAAAACACAAGCTTTGATCTAAGCATGGCTATCGGAATCGTTGTTAGGTGAAAAGGAACCTCAGGTTTGAGTTGAATACCTCATTTCTTCTATTCCAAACTCTGGGACATGACTCATTCTCAAATGGAGATTTTCACTATGTTTAAGAACGTAATTAATTCTGAAGCTGTATACCCTTCACTTAATTTGAAAGGTTTGGACTTTTCCATAAATCATGGAACACAGATGGTTTCTTAGCTGTTACAAAACAAGCAACAAAATCAAACCCAGCACTGACTACTATGACTTTACTATAAATACCCTGAAAGGGGCATAGTGACTGAAAATTCAGAGCCATTCATCTTAAAATAGACCAAAAGAAAGTACCTATAAAACAGACCAGCAAAATGCAACCACTTGTAAAATGACCAGCCAAAGAAATGGACAGAAAGAGCTCAATTTGCTGGAAAAATGTGAAACATTTGTGGTTCCCACCAGAGGCAGAATCTAGTCAGATTAAGTACTGATATCAGATCAATATAATTATCATTAGATTCCACTGAAGATGAAAGCTTTTTACTGAAAATATAAATTACCTTTTACCATTAAGATTTCAAGTTATATTAAAACAGCACTCTTATCTTCCCCTACCTTCAATCAAAATGGCATTTCCAGAACAGTTCACATGAAACATAATTTAAATAGTGAATTAGAGACTGAAACATCAATCCATTAAGCTTCAGATTTCTCAGAAAGCTTAAGAGTGGAGAAGTTCAAACTTCATTTATTATGTTGCAGATGAAGATATCACGTCATCTCCCCTAATTTCAGTTTCTTTCCATATTTGTCTTGCAGGGTTGTAACTTCCCACTGTAAAGCCTGGAATTCAAACCATTCTCTATGGAACGGAGGTTAGATTCATAGACTTCTAGAATATCTCAAGCTGGAAGGGACCCATAAGGATTATCAAGTCCAACTCCCTGTTTCTCACAGGTCTGTGCCTGATGCACCCTAGAACACAGTTGGCCTTTCTGGCTGCCAGGGCACTGTTGACTCATATTGAACTTGCCATCAACCCAGTTCCCCAGTTCTCGTTCTTCAGGGCTGATTTTCAAACTCCTTTCCTCTGATTTGTACATACAACCATATTACCCTGTCGCAGGTGAAGAATCCTGCGCTTGCTATTGTTAAATTTCATTATTGGTGATGGTTCAGGTTTTTAATTTATCCAGATCTTACTGTAAAGCCTCTCTACTCTACATTTAGTACAATCCTTTGAGCCCAACCCAGCAGCCAATAGTTCACTCAGCATATTATGGACTTGTCTAGATCTGTCCTGAACATTTTATCCAGAAGGATACTGTGAGAGAGCATATCAAAAACTTTGCTAAAATCCCAAACCACCACATCTACTGGCTATTCTTGGTCAACTAGACAGGCAACCTTGTAATAAAAAGAAACGAAGTTAGTTAGGAAGGACTTTCCCCTCATGAACCCATGCTGGCTATGACCAATGAATGTGTGATCTCTCAGGGGTTTTTCCACAACTCCCAGAATAACCTTCCCCATAATTTTACCAGGCACTGAATTGAGAACAACAATCCTGTAATTACCAGTCTTTCTTCATAGTTTTTTGAAAATTGGGACATTTGCCAGATTCCATTCAACTGGGACCTCTCCAGACTCCCAAGACCATCGAAAAATAATGGCTAGAGGCCCCATGATAACACTGGCTGGCTCTTTCAGTATCCTGGGATGAATCTCATTGGGCTCTATAAATTTATGTGCATCTAGCTGGAGCAGCAAGTTCAGGGTCAGCTGGGAGTTTATCACCCTTCCAGTCACAGTCTTCCAGCACAGGGCTCTGGGTGTTCCAGGGCCCATTATTAGTGTCAAATAATAAGGCAAAGAAGACACTAAATATTTCTGTTTATTTCTACATCCAATGTTATCTCATATCTTCCTTAGGCTGCTAGCATATTTTTGTTGTCCTACACAGTGCTGGCCAGCTTGAACTCTAATCGAGTTTTGGCTGCACTAATTTTCACCCTACAGTGGCAAGCAGCATATTTGTAGTCCTTCACTGTCACTTGTCCTTGCTGCCAATCTCCATACACTTTCCTTTTCTACCCAACTTCTGGAAGATCACTGCTTAGTCAAGCTAATCTTCTGCCCTGTTTGCTTTATTTCTGACATTTTGGAATTGCCTGCTCTTATGCTCTTAAAAAGTGACCAGTATTAAGGGGCCTCAGCACCTTCAAAAGCAGACTTCCAGGGTGCCTTACTAGTTCCTTCAGTAGTCCACAGTTAGTTCTCCTCATATCCAGGGCTAAAGATTTGCTGGCAGTTTTTCTCCTGACACCAATGATTTGAAATTCAAGTACTTCATGGTCACTATGACCAAGACAGTCACGAATCACCACTTCGCCCATGATTTCATCTCTGTTTACAAACAACAAAGCCAGGAAGACAGCTTTCGTAGTTGGCTTCCTTTGTACCTGTACCAAGAAGTTTTCTTCAGTGTGCTCCACAAATTTCCTGGACCTGTTTGTGTCCACTGTATGATATTTCCAGTTGATGTCTGGAAAGGTAAAATTACCCATAAGGAGAAGGCCAGTTGATCTAGAGATCAACTTGATCAATTCCTTGTAGAATAGTTCATTTGTGATGGTTGGCTCCTGGTAGGAATGTGCAGACCCATGGAGAGAGGAGCCCATGCTGGACCAGGTTTCCTGGCAGGACTTGTGACCCTGTGGGGAACCCACAATGGAGCAGGCTGTGCCTG
This sequence comes from Myiotriccus ornatus, assembly GCA_036023395.1. NCBI lineage: Eukaryota > Metazoa > Chordata > Aves > Passeriformes > Tyrannidae > Myiotriccus > Myiotriccus ornatus. Next base: position 20,749,089 of record JAYRBT010000177.1, read on the forward strand.
ATGGACTACACTCCGTGGAAGAGTGACTCACGTTGCAGCAGTTCATGGAGAACTGTTGTCAGTAGTATAGACTCATACTGGAGAAATTAACGAAGGACTGTCTCCTGTGAGAGAGACACCTCGATGGAGCAGGGGAAGGACTCCTGTCCCTGAGTAGTGGCAGGAACAATATGTGATGAACTGACCATCACCCTCACACCCTGTCTCCCTGTGCTGCTGGCAGAGTTGTAGCAGAGCTCAGGAAGGAGGGGGTTGGGGGAAGGTGTTTTTAAGATTTATTTTACTTCTCGTTATCCTGCTCTGAATTTGTTAGTGATAAATTCAGTTGATATCCCCAGTTAGAGTCTGTTTTGCCTGAGATGGTATTTGGTGAGTGATCTCTGGCACACTGTCCCACAAATATTGGCATGTCACTCCTAGGCTTTTCTCTAGTGAGCCTGGTTTCGTCTCTTTCACCCTTCAAATCTAGTTTAAAGCTCTTTCTACGAGACCTGTTGACTTCCACACAAATATCCTTTTCCCCTTTGAGAAAGGATTATCACTAAAGCATCAATAAAAAAATATTACATAAGTTCAATGAGAGCCTACCCATATTATAGGTAGAAAATGCACTGAGAAGACACATAAAAGACAGATAGGGAAAGGTGCTGGATCCTCTGGATCTCAGACCACTTCCAACCAAAGGAAAGCTTTTCTTGTCTTTTGTTTACAGTAAATTACCTAAAACCAATTGATGCAATTTTTTGTAAAGACTACTGGGCCCTCATTAGCAAAAAGCCATGCAAACTCATTTCTTCTAGATAATAGAAAATCAAATTAAGCTAGTTTGAATTGATTAGCAACAATTTTGAGTGGGAGATACTTGAAAATAAGATAAAAACTATCACGATCTGTATAAGTGCAGAAGGCAAGACCTATGTTTACTCTCACTTTCCTGTATCAAACCTTTCTTCTGTCACAAATCCGTAACTTCACTTAACTAATAACATAGTTTCTGTTCTTTTCAGAAGGAAAGGCTTCAAAAACCACATCTACAGGTTACACAAAGATGTAACTCTCAATGCATGAGTGCAGACTGGTCAGTATTCTGGTAGCTGCCAAGCCTAGTGAGGCACGATGAAGTATGGAAATAATTTGTGAACTGCAGCAGTGAATTCTCTGAATGATTTCAATTAAGGAATGTCAGGGAGCTGGAGGGAGCTCACCAGCAACAAAAGGGAAGGTATTTCCCAGACACATTTGAAAGCCTAACCTAGTACTCAACCAGCCAAAACATCTATGCTCCTGAGCAAAGAAAAAACCTTTCCTCACTAAATGATTTTTTGGTTTTTTTTGGTGCCTCATGAGATGCAGAAATAGATTCTTATGAAAACTTCTGGATCAAAAATCCCATTGTATTTTCTACCAGTGTGATTTTCCATTGTTATATTTCTTACTGCGTACATTAAGGCACATTAATAAAGGAAAGCAGCAAGTCAGCCTGTCAGATATTTCAAAATGTACCATGGGAAATGATTGTATTAGGATGAGTGGACAAAATCAGTTTGTTCAGCAAACTTAATCTTAGCTGAGAACCAAGAAATGTGGTATGGCATGAACATATCATAAGTTAACTGGGCTCAAAAATACACCATGTAGCTGGGCTTTCGGGACAGCAGAGAAACTCAGTGTTCTGGTGCTTCATGGCTCAACTCTACCTTTTAATATGAAGGAAGAAGTTCTACAGTTACTCGGAGGGATGACAGATCTTTAGTTTGCACATTCTCTTGGAATTCTGAAATGCTAGCAACAAAAACATCCATACTTAAGGCTTCAGGGGAGAAAAAGAGTTTCCACAAACACAATAGCTAAACCCAGAAGATGAGATTGAAAGAACCCAATAAAACAAGATTATGTACATTTTAGAATAAAACGATTAGTTCTCCCTGTTAAGCAATGTTTTACTATCCTAAATTGTTAAATGGCTGATAAGCTGTCATTTTCAGGAATTTTAATTCCTATAAGGAATTTCTTGGAAAGTTACTGAAAACTTGTCATTTGTATGCTCCAAAGGGTCCATAGGAAGACAAGAAAAACTCTTTAAGATAGTGTCCAAATTCTCCCTCACACATGGATGGGAATTGAAACTTAGCACAGTTTAGGAAGCTCTGGAAAGAGATTCAGAAGACTGTATGAACACACAGATAACAGCAAAAGTTTGTTCTCGCCTTGTCTGAAAGTTTTCTGCCAGGCATTCCAGCACATCTATGGAGCCTGAAAAGCTGACTGTGTAACAATATCCCAGCAGGAATTACCTTTTCAGTAGGTTTACCGTCTTGAGAGGTGATGTTTCTCCTCGTTTCCCAAACTACCCCAGGACTTTCTCATCCTACTAGCCCATTGGAGACTGTTCCACAGAGCTGCCTGGACCCCCCCACAGCATCCACCCTGTGGAAGAAACACATATTGAAAAACTGTGATGCAGCAATTAAATCTTCTTGAGACATATATTGAAGACACTGGGAGAGGATAACTCAGGTAGACTAAAACATGATCTAAAGCTGTCATTACACTATCTGAGAAGAGAGGAGAATTGCAGGATTCCGGTGCCCCCTTAATGTACTTGTATGTACGAGAGAGCTACTGAAGGCACAGTTAATTTCAAGAAGACTTTAAGGCACAAACAGAGATTTCGAAGGCAATTAGTCAATACTGTGATCACCTAATCTTGCAGATAACAACCTTGCCTATTAGAAATGCCTGTAATTTTGCATGTTTAGCAGTAACAGGAAGGGGGTAGTTACCACTATAGCTCTGTAGTGACTAGCTTCATCATAGATCATGCAGGGCATGGTGGTAGAAATTAGGTCTTTTCCTGTCATTTGTGACAGTGAAACACATCTGTGTATATCTCTTGATGGCAAGATATGCCTTCCAGCATTGGAAACTTCCTTCATCTAGAGTCTTACATGCACATTGTGGTAAAAATTTAAATTGGAACGAAGTTTAAAAATTAATTACTCTGCTAAATAATTTTGAAGTTATAACCTGGATATAGTGCAACAAATTTCTGATTCAGTCAAAAAATAAATAAAGATTAGAAATAATAATCATACATAATATTTCATAGCTTGAAAATACTGATAGGAATGAAACATAAAACTGGTCTTTTATTTCAAATATTTTAAAAACACTGCTCATTTACTAAAGGAAAATAAATTCTACTGTCTCTTGTTTATGACAAGAGACAATTGAGTAAATCATTACTTCAGATAACCCATAAGTCACTGACTCTGTTTTTCAAAGACCTGCCTGCTTTTTATTCTTTTGGCCTCGGCTGCCTAGCAACCTTCACAGAGCTTTCTTAGTCTATACTAATTCTGGAGAGTTTTCATTTATATATTTATTTATGAGAATGTCTATAAGGAGGATACAGAAACAAAGAGCTGTTTGTTCCTTCCTTCTAACACTGGATTGCAAACATGCTACCTCAGTGTCTCAGTGAAGGATACAGTCCTTGGTTTTGAAAAGAGAGGTAGTTCCCTTGATATTGCTTGGAAACTAAGCAAATCCCAGTTTCCAGTAGACAAAAGCTTAGTCTCTGTATGAAGCTACTGATGTAATAGGCACCAATATTTCTCTCCCTCCTTGTTGATTTGATTTATTGATAAGCTTTTTTACATTGAAATACGAGTTGTCTATGGAAGACTATTGTTCTCATGCAGACTGGAGCTTTTACTTAACATGAAGACAGAGTTTGTGCTACTATACTGGGTCACCAACAGTTCTTGTATCAACCAAGCACTGGCAGGAAATGGAGATTAAAGCTGATCTGTTGTGTCTGTGACTCAAAGCAGGACAATTTGGAACTTATGCATGGGACTGCCTATTATAATAAGTAGTTTGAAACTGGATATGGGCTATCTGTCCCTGAACCAGCCACCAGCTTGTCATGTGGAAAAGCCTATTTCCTCAGGTTTGTTTTGGGGATTTTGGGGTTTTGGTTGGGTTTTATTGGTGTGTGTGTTTTTTGTTTGTTTGGGTTGGTTTTGTTTTCCTTCATTACTAGTGCAAAATCGAGGATACCACAGAAAATATCTCTATGCTAGATTAAAAAATACTTATTTTCTTGCCAATTCTATTCAACCAGCACTTTGCAAATACTTTATGGGCTGATCAACACAGCCATCTCCTACAATAAGAAAAAAAAAAAAAAAGAGAGAAAAAAAAAAAATCAAATACGTGCTCTGAACAGCCTAACAGGCTCTTTCAAATGAAATGGTAAAGACAGGCCAAATATTCATAGCTTGTAGTCACATGGTGGTGGTGTGGGTTTTATGTCTCACTACTTCCAACCCTGAACACTGATGGAAAACTTTTCATTTACTTCTAGATCAAATGGAAGCCTGAAACATAAAAGACCTATATGTCTTAAGACATCTCAATATGCCTTAATCACTTCATTAACTTTTTTTCCTGATCAAGTTGACCTGAAACTGTGTTTTGCCATTAAGAGACACGCAGAGAATCTGTGACAGAACATGAACCTGAAACCAGATCTTCTAACTTCCACTCTCAATTTCTTACTAACAGAGATAAATACATAAAAATTAGGTTGTTTTAAACATGACAACACTTGTAGGATTATGGAAGCATTTATAAATCTTAGTGTTTATATATATGCAGGTATCAATAATAATTTACTACAAATTTAATATTAGTAAAGAAGTATATTTTAAAAATCTCCTCAATACTGTAACAGGTAACAAAAATAGATGTTGGATGGTATATCAGTGTCCAATGAAATAAATAGAAGAAAAACATGAATCATAGAAACTATTATAAAATAAGCTGCTGGTTAAAAGAACATCGTTTTTTACAGCTACTTATGAACAGTGAAAACATCCATGGAAACTAAAATGTGCAAAATTATTCAATAAACAGGAGAAATAAAGTTACTGGAAGTAAACAGAGATTTGGGATTTCTTTTTCTATTTGTGGGTTCACTATAAACAATTTTCAAAGTTCCTTTCCCTCTGTCTCTCTACACAGTAATATAAGTTTGTAGTTCCCAGCAAACATCTCGATTTGTACTCCTCAGAGTTACTGTAATACAAATAAATTCCAAATGTAATCTAGAATTAAGTAGTTGCTTATTGAGAATGGGTTTCCACACATATGTTAATTTTTCACTGAGGATGATTGTTGCAGCAAAACTTGAGCTTGCGGTGTTTCTTCTCCTTGCAAAGTATGATCATAATTTCATATGCATTTCAATGTTAAGTAAAACTTTCTGAAAATAAACCTAATGAAGAGTACTGGAACCATAAACTTACGTATCTGTTTTCTCACTTACTTTTGTGAGAAGTCTGTTTTTAATAAGTTCAAGGACATGTAAATAGACAACAGAAAGATCTTTTTCCATGCATTTTTATAAAAAACTGTTATATATATATATCTTTTCTACAGAATGAATAAAATTTAACTGTGCCAAAGCAGCTAGCAAAGGAGATTCAACCAGAGAAAATGAAGTCTTTCCAGATATATGGAAAAATAAGTTGCAAGCGGTCCCATCCTAAATTTCAAATACTATTTAGGTACTTAATCTACTATATTTAGACTAGAAAATCTCTCTTGCCTTGCACTTATGCTCATAAAAGAAGAGCTATACAAAAAAAGGACTAATTTTGCCTATCTTTCTTCCTTCTTCCCTCTGTTAGTTAAAAGAGAGAAATGCAAAACACCTTAGTTTTCTGGATAGGGACTATAGCAAAATGAAATATTAAAGAAGGATTGGAAAAAGGTCATGACATAGAAAATAAAGTTTTACTACGAAAAAGAGAAAAAGAAAATTATCATCAATATAAAAGTATAATCTTTGCTTGAATATCTAACTCACCAAGGAGAATTACAATAAATCTTTTGAAAACAATCAATATTCCAATGCTCAGCTCCTCTTTTCAACTGCACTGATTTTACTTCAGACATGCCAGTAAATGTACAAAATTTGGTCAAAAATCTTTAAATATTTTCTAATAAGTAAGAAAAACTCATTGAAGTTATAATCACGCTTTAGTAACTGTTCTCAAAGCAGTTTTATTTTTATAGATTGCAAAGGGATGGAAAGAGCTGCAGTTATAGGAAGATATATTAAAGAAAAACTAAAAACAATACCATGATGACATAGTGAAGAAAATAAAAAAGCAGAAGAGAACAAACAGGTACACAGTTCCTACTATTTTTAATAAATATCACTAACAGGGTAGTATTCAAGTGACAAAAGAAAGGAGGGTGTTATACTCATTTACTACTGACTACTACTCAGTTGCCATTCCAGAAGAACACAGGTTTGTTGTAGATTCAATGTCTTATCTTCCTCATCCTGAAGTCTTGGGTATCTTACAACATGTGAAATAGCATTAGAGCCTGTTATTTATGAATCTGAATCACCTGCAAGCTGTTAGTGAAAATGTGTGTGAGCTCTGGGTATTTACATGATAGATGGCAAGCAAGAGTAAAGTTAATAAAATGGGAAAATCATAGTGTACTATGCCCACATAAGAATTTCGACAGAGGGTACACAGAGAAAATACTACTCAAGACAGTTCCTTAAAGAAAGGTATTTGATACAAATTCATTACTACCAGTAAATATGAAGAAGTTAAATTAAATCTCACCTCTGAATAACTACTGACTCACTGTGCAGTAAAACCAGCTACTGGTGTTTTCTTGGTGATTTGAAAAGATGTTCTGATCAGTTTTTATTCCCTTCAGTTTTTGACATATTCTGCTGTTTCAGAGCTTTCTTTTATTTTATGTGCTTACCAGAAGAGAACTTTTTTACACTTCAGAAATGCCCAAGTCCCCATAAATCTTGATTATTTCTTGTGAAGGTTGTAACTACATTTTTTCCTGATCTTTCAGCTTCATTAAATCTTGAGTAAGGATTATTGTTCTGCATAAGACCTATAATTTCTGTGTACACTGCACTTTTCATTTTTCTTCTTTCAAGAATGCCAGATAAAAGTAAAAGAAAGAATAGTTGCGTGTCTGGTATGCTAATATTTTTATATTTCCGCATTTGAGCTAAACAGATTGAGATTATGTAATTCTGCATGGCTATCTCTCCAAAATAAGTTAAGGTATAAATTCTAAATTCTAAAATAATATTCTCACCTTTTTCATGTGATCTGCTGAAGCAAAACTATTCACTCATATAATATTGACTGGAAAAGTTTTTGTACATCTAATCAATAAACGAGTTAATACGTGTTAAACCAATCTTCTAGACTATTTGTCTTGCTCAGCCTAACTCATACAAAGCCATGAGCGATTCATTTCAGAGCAGCAGTACAGGGCAGACTGGTGTCTTTTTAATGTGAGTGTATGTGTTTATAAACACAAAATGTCATTAAAAATATATTCCCCTGACAATAGTCTTTCCCATTTTAAGATATGTTCTATTGACTAGTAATAATAGTCTCCAGATACTTGTCTGACAAATGGCTGTTTAATTTATTTTTTACTATGAAAGATTTGACCTGTTTTGTTCATCTATAAATACACATTTTTGTGCTGTAGACACAAATATGCATTTGAGTTAGCTTTCATCCCTGCTGTGTTTGTACAACACAGTGTGATATTCATAAACAGAAAGAAAAGAGATTGAAGAACATTTGATAGTGTCCCCTAGCATTTTAAATACAGCAAAATAAATAAATTAGTGCCCACTTCATCAACCACTAAATTCAGCGTGGCTGAAATGAAACCGAGAGTGGGCCAGAGAGAAAAAAAATTAATCTTATGTGAAAAATCAACTCATTTTGTCAACAAAGCAATAGGATAAATGCTACTGAATTCTACCGAATTCTTAATTTTAAACTTATATTCACCCTCCCTACTAGGATATCTGAAGTAGCTCTAGTTTAGCAATAATTATAAGGAATTTTGCCATACCATAATGGAAGATCCTCAAAGAGTCTGCAAGGATCATTATCTCTACAAAAAAGGAAGATGACAGCCTTAAAAGATTGAAAGTCACAGAAAATTTCAGAAAGTAATTTTGAGTTACAGAGATCGGAGTTTTCAATCAGTAATTATAAGGGAATTTATGAAAATCAACTTCAAAAACAAAGCACTGAAGACAGGGGGCCGGCACTAGGTGGCCTTTAAGGTCCCTTCTGATCCAAACTATTCGACAATTCTGTCATATAAAAGGAGTTACATGATGCTCCTACTCACTAGTTTAAGTGGACACAATGCATTTCCCAAGTCAGAGAGGTTCTAAATACAGAAAGTTTTGAATATATTAATAACAAAAAAGACTACCCCATTATTTAATCTATTTTCTGCTCTTTGTACCCTCGAGGTATTGCAAAAGAAGGTAACATCATTTGCTGGTGTTATACATGAGGCTAAAAAAATCCCTGATATATCAAAAAGAAAGATTTTCAAAGATGTCTGCTTTCTGGCTGAAGAATTTCTTTCATAAGGATTTGAAGTATATGATTTGCCTTATACTAATGAATTTTTTTTATAGTATATGTGCATAATCACATATCATGGTTGAGGTGAATATAGGGTGAAGACCAACAAGCAGGGACTGAAGCATAGCTAATATTATTTCCTGCAACATACTGAGTAGAAATTGCTGAGGCACGCATTACTGGAAGGTGGTATGCAGTGCTACCCGCAAACGAACAGGAAGAAATACCAAAATTGTTATTGAAAACTGAAAAAAAAACCCACAAAACAATCAGTGTAGGGCCATTAGAAATTAAAGATTGAAAAGGTTTTGAGTGCTACTACAAAGGTGCAGTCTACTAGTATACTGCAAAGCAGTTAAAAATAACAGTTGCTTTCCTATCTGCAAATTGTTCATAAAATAATTATGTATTTCCCTGGTAATAATTATCTTTTGACAAATTTTCAAAAATAAATATAGCAAAACCCAATGAAAACCTATAAATCAACAGATTGATTATGTGTGATTGGTCATACAGGTCATATAATACGATGCTGATGGTTCAGACTGGATGATCCAACTTTAACAGATGCAAAGAAGCAAGAAAAGTCTCTGAACATCACTGGGAAAAAAACCTGGGGCTTTAGATGTGAGAAGGACATAAAAATCCTTTTATCTCCTTTTAAAAGGAGATGATTTGGAAATTACGTCCAATTTTAAACTAATTCTTTTCCCTCCGAAGAGTGAAAACGGAATAGTTACCACATCTCTACCAGGAACATTTGTTTTCTTCTTGTTACACTGATTACTATTATGTAAAAAATGTTATCAGTTCCACTTTAACACTCCAGTTTTCCAAATCTGCCACACCATATTCATGCAAAAGAAGTATGTACACAAGCAAAATGAAACAAACCGATAGAAAATGGCACAAACATAACCATAGGCAGAGCTGACATTTTCATATGAGTCCTCATTAAGATACATGGACTCAACTTGTAAATTCTTGTCCCCAAGAAGTGCGGTTCTGATTTTCAGATTGCAGTAAAGTTATCATCTAGTAGGCTTTATAAAGTCTCATAGCACACTTAGACTGCAAGAAGGCTATCTGGTTCAGCATTTTAAAAATATTTGCAAGCAGAATTTTACCATCTCAAGTATTAATTTATATGGGCTGTGAATCACAGCTGTACCTAAAATTATCTATACTTTAATGCCCCCTTTTTTGATCGCAAATGAAGAACTGCAATATTTGCAGAAATGTCCCTCTCCCCATCCCTCCTTTTTTTAATTCTACACTTATATTTAGTCTACTTTTTTTTTTTTTTTTTTAATCCAGTGCAATGGATGTGTAATAACCCAAGAAAATTCTGTTTAATATAATTAAGAGTCTGGAGTACCCACACATCCTAGGGGGAAAAAGTTGTTTATTTAAAGGATGAGAAGTGCAAACTTTCTTCTTTTGCATATAATCTAGCAGCTAGGGTACTTGCAAGGAAAGAGAGAGACTCAGTTCAGTTCCTGCTTCAGCTTGGTGGGCTAAAATTCAGCTCTTCCAGAAAAGAAGTCTATTTAATAGAATCATTAAGGTTGGGAAAGACCTCTATGATCACCAAGTCTGTCAGCCAGAACCACCACACTGTTCACCACTAAACCATGTCCTCAAGTGCCACATCCACAAAGTGTTCAAAAAACACTTCCAGGGATGGTGACTCAACCACTTGCCTGGGCAGCCTGGTCTAATACTTGACAAACCCTTCTGTGAAGAAATTTTTCCTACTATCCAGTCGAAATCTCCCCTGGTGCAACTTGAGGCCATTTCCATTCATCCTGTCACTTGTTACTTGTGAGAAGAACATGACCCCCACCTCACTGCAGTCTCCTTTCAGGTAGTTGTTGAAAGCAATAAGACTAGACTTCAAGTGCCTGAAGCAGAGCCAAGCTTGCTAGTTATGTAAAACTTCTGGGGTTTGAAGGAAAAGAAGGAGCAGACAAGGTGGTGATCTGGATATGAAATGGTAGTGCTGTGTTCCAATTCCTTTATTTGGGATTAATACTATTGTAACCAGACCATATAAAAGGCACCAGCCCTTTAAGATCGGTAACCCAAAGCTGGTCCTGAAATCAACTGTAGTCTTTACAGTCGATGTTAGACATTGTTCACAAGAGTATTTCAAAGACCAGAAAGTAGGTATGGGTATTACATACAAAATATATCAATTAATATCCTGGAAAACACCTCCAAAACCAACAAAATTATATTCTCCTTAACAGCATACTCAAAGCATGAATATCTTTTCAACAGAGATCAAGAAAAGATTTAAGCTCAAATAAACCTACAGTAGACAAAACGTCTGCTTTTTATTCCTGGTTGCCTAGTCATACTTCACCAAGGATGAAGAGAAGACCTCGCTGAGCACTACCATATGTTCAGAGTTTTAACCTCTTGAAAAGATTGTTAAAAATATTACCTAAAGGACTGTAGACTAAAAGCTTCATCACTTTTTGAATTTCTGTCTGAACATTCATAACATTTCCATGGAAGGCTATTTTTATCCAAGATTAGGGAAAGTAAAAAAGAAAGAAAAAATAATCATACCGTGTGTGACTGCAATTGTCCAGGTCTG
>JAYRBT010000177.1:20760258-20873014 GCA_036023395.1 Myiotriccus ornatus
ACAAAGTTCAGAACATGAGGTATAAAAAAAAACCTGGACCATATTTTACTCTTGTATTCAGTAACATAAGGAAATCCACAATAGCTGTATTGAAGTCCTATGTGCTAAGAAAATAAGAATAAAAGAACATATCTAGAAACAAATGCTTATGGAATTTCCAAACCTTTCAAAACACGAATTCAAATGACAATCTACGTGCAAGAAAATTTCAGCAGGTAACAAAGTATTACAGAAGGAATGTAATTTTTGCTATAAAAATATCTCTATAAATTTAAAACTTGAAACCAAAATTTCCATGATTTTCCCCCTTTCTTCAAATGCTCTTCAGAAATAAAATCTAATCCTTGGTTGAGGTCTGGTATAGTTAAGTCCAAGTTTCAACTTGAGAAGCAGTTGTGGTCCCTAAGCAATTAAAAATCTCTACAAAAACCCACAAACCCAGCAAATTATGTTGCTATTAGACTTCAGAAATCAGACCATCATGTTTGTGACGTATCTTTGCCTAAGACTGGTTTTAATGGTTAAGAGAAAAATAAATTCTCTCATGAAGAATTTCAGGCCTCCTCAGACCATTCTCTACATTTTCCCTGATTTCCCCCTACCTGTGGCCCAGATCTCACAGCTGGTGAGCACAGCAACTGAGCTCCTGACGCAGTCACGTGCAGAGAGTGATTCCAACATATCCAGCTCTCCCTCTATTCTCTTGTCTGGTGTTACATGTTTTTACTTCCAAAGTCTGCATTTTCTTAAATTCAGATTATGCAATACAATCATGAGTTGAAAGCATATTTTGTTGTCTTGCCAGTTAAGAGAGTAGCTGGAATACTTGAAACACATATCCCTAAAATATGACAAAATCCCAATTTTAAAGTACAATGAGGATTTTTTTTTTTCACTGACAAGAAGTTTAACACAATTTATGAAAGCTTGGAAATGCTAGATGTTGCATTTCTACTCATAATTATTCATTAGAAAAATCAACATTAAGCAAAGAAAATTGACATATAGTTCTAAAAGCCAGCTCTAGAATGAGATAGAACCTTGCAATCCACTTGATTTCTATACTAAAAGAATAATCAGTGCAGATAAAGAAAACCTAATTTACAAACATTCATTCAATTCTTTGTTTATCAGCTAAGATAATCAAGAGAAATGTCATTATACAAAACTGATGTTTGCTTAGTAGCAAAGGGAATGAGAACAGAACACTTTATAAACACCTCCAAGGAACTGATAAGGGATGACTGCAGTTATCAGCATCAGAGGCATAGACAAGAAGCTTCTTACCCGTTGCTAATGTCATAAGCTACCCAATCACTCCATCTATAATGACACTCACAGGAAAATATTTGGGACCATACTCCACATACTTCTGAAATCTACAGCACTGAACATTTCTTCCTCCTAAATATAATTTAAAATAGTTTCTAAAGAACTATGAAATGAACTTATATATTCATAATTCAGTGGATTCCTGACTGCTGACTTCTTCCAATGGCTTAGAGTTAGTAGCTTAAAGCTAGTACCTAGAAAATTTATTTCACTTCAGTTGAAAGATTTCTCTGTCCTTGTAAAAGGAAGATGTAAATTCTACATTTATCTTATTAAGTTCCAGACGGTCACAGACAGCAGCACAGCAACAAATGTAACCTTCCTGAGTAATCACAAGTATGCTAAAAAACACAGTGCACTTGGACTGTTACCTTGACTGACTTTCTATGTGTGAATGACTTTTTCAGAAATTAAATAATTGTTGAGCTAGTCCGTGGGCTTCTTGCTTTTTTTGGTATCACACATACAGCTAATGGTTCTTATTCCCATCCTAAGAAATATGCATAGCACAGAAAGATTTTGCTGTACTGCAGCCATGGCAGGGTTATTTAAGCAAATGAAAATGTCTCCTTAAGAGTTGGTTTCTTTCTGTGCTCATTCGCATCAGAGAGAAACAGAGCTAATGCTACGGTCCTATGAGTGCTTTATGCATTCTGACAAACCAAACGAGGTTTGTCAGGAGAGGCTCTAGGCAGCATGGAACTGCTACAATTTTACATCTCATTGATTACTGCAATGGGAATTGAAAATGGTTCTCTGCTTTCGACAGGATATTAAAAATACTGTTGCAGACCTCAGAAAAATATGCAGGTCCTTCAGCAGAGGCAAAATGAGGAAAACCAACTTTGTACAGCATTGTTTCCTCATGAATTTGAGTCAGGCCCATCTGACCTTTATGAAGGCTAATAATAAAGCAATAAGGTGACACGCAGTAAAGCATGTCATTCTGTGAGTAGTTCTGCAAGAGGATACACGAAATAAAAGGGCAGTTCAAAGCCCTGAGGCTTTCAGATCCGTTTGTTCTGTGGTATGTGCATCCTGTATACTGCTGGCACTACATAGTGTGGGAACACACATCTCACAGCAAACAATACTAAAAGAACAAGGACCTAAAAAAGGTTGTAAGAAAATGAAGATTTATTATTACTGTCAGACTGCCTCAGTTACTGGCTGGTTTGATGTTCTGAAGAGGTTTTCTATTAAATGTTCCAGAGACTAATTATTTTTATTGCTATCATGCAAAAATCTCGTCTTTCCTGTTCCCACATCTTCAGTGACTTATTTTTGTCCCCATGCGCAGAATGTTACCATTTTATAAGGGATGGACAGCACAGAAAAACAACTCCAACACCACAGAGAATAATCTATAGTGACAGCAGTATAAGTACGTTCTACTCAGAGATTGCAAGTGACATATGTAGTACCATGTGCTAAGCAAGCTGCGAGTCACTAACCCTTTGAGGTGCCTAGCAACCTTCAGTAGCATTCAGTGTAAAGAGAATATTTTCAGCACCCAACAATTAAATTGCTAATGAAACTGTTTACTCAGGATCCATCCTCTCAGCCCTCAACAGTCCTTAAAATCAGGTAGAGGAAAGCATACTTAGCATAAGAGCAAGTCATTAGTTACTGAAATCACACCATCAAACCCACTTTAAAAAAAAAATCTCTGCATTCAAAAACTAATGTCAGGTTTTTAGATGTTCCAGTGGACTGGTCAACAAGGAGAATCACAGGATCAAATTTCTGAATTTCATCATGTATTTCTGATATCTAAACTATATTATATCTATATACAAATATCTATATCAATGCGTCATATTTATATCCAGTTCAGACATATTTTCAACACATATACAATAACAACTATTGGTCTAATAGGCAATCTAATTATTGGAGTTTAAAACAATACAAAAATTGAAAACCAAGTTTCAGTAAGTTAATGACATCTGTGTTATTCCCACTAGGAATATAAAATCACAGGAAGTTGGATGCAAAAATTAAACATAAGGACTTCTACTGACTGTCATTACTGGGAACTATTTATCAGCTAAAACTAGGTCTGCATGACAAAGAAACATGACAGTTGATAAAAAAGAAGCAAAACAGCACTCAAGTACTACCAAGTAGCCAATAAGAATTAAGCTATATATGAGGACAACTAGTAGTTTGATCAATAGCAGAACAGGAAAAGAAGATCCCTCTCCCACCCCAAAGGTAGCTTTTGAGAATTTACAAGTATCTTTTCTCTGCCTCAGAAGAGTATGAAAAGCAACAGTCCACTTAGTAATTCAGTAAGTAAACTCATCCATCATTTTAAGGACATGAAAATGCAACAATAAATTTGGGTAAAAAATATCCTCTTGGATTTCTTGATCCTTTGATATAAAGCAAGATAAAGACAAAGGATGTAAAACCCAGAGAAATAATATAGTGATGGGCCAAGTGTCCTGATTCCACTTGGAAAAAATTATTTGTTCTGAACAGAAGTCATCTGCTATCCAAAATCATCAATTACTTTTCCTCTAATAAGAAGAAACTCTTTCACAAAAAATAGTGTGATGTGTACAGTTGCAACTGTGACAACTGTTTACACCTACTGGTTATTGGTCTGCTGGAGAGGCATTAATTTGAACTGTAATACTAATGGAGTAATTACCATTTTGGGGTATATATATATAATATATATATAATGTTAGTTACTATTACGTACCACTTCATATGGTAATGATGCTTCATAAGACATAACCCATTGCAAACTTATTGGTGTGCTGAACACAGAGAATATGCTTTTCCATTATTTTTTTTATTTTTGTATATGCCATATATGTATATAAATTAAACTTTATAATACCAATAGCAAGTTAAAGTTGTGAGATATAGAATATTTAAAAGGAAGAAAAAAAAAAGGAAATAAAGGAGTATTTTAAAAATTTTGATTAATTATGACAGAGTCTAACACCAGTAAAGAGTTGTAGATTGGCTATTCTTCAACTATTCCAGATGGTCATTGGCTGCCATGAAAAGCCTGACCTGATGATGACAGTCACGGAGAGTTCCATAAAGGAAACAGAGCACTGCATTTGCAATATCACAGAATCACAAAATTGCTGAGGTTGGAAGGAACCTTTGGAAGTTATCTGGTACAAAACCCATGCTAAAGACCCCAGATTGAGTGGCTTTTGGCCCTGCAGTGGTGCAAGGGGTTGTTCGTCCCCAGATACAGGACTTTGCACCTCTCTGTGCTGAACTTCATGAGGTTCCTGTCAGCCCATTTCTCCAGCCTTTCCAGGCCCCTCTGGATGGCAGCACAACACTCTGAATATATATACATAACATATTCTTGGGTCACTTTTTTAACACACTGCTAATTTTGTTACTTCTCTTTTTTTTTTCTTTTTTTCCTGTGAAATATAAAGAATATTAACACTGTCTGCTTATTATTTTGTAATTTACTGAATAGCTAATATATATTATGTGATTTTTTTTTTAGCAGAGACTGAATTTGTTCTTCATCTAGGAAGTATCACATTACAAATACTGCTATAAGAAAAAACACTGCAGCTTGGGCCCACTAGTCTCACAATGAATACTCTTCTTCTGAATACATTAAATCATGTTTATATTAAAAATTGTGATATAATAAATGAAATATCTGTAATCTTGGTGCTCTACTGCAAGTCTAGAGTTCTAAAGGGCTGAATTATAGTCACAGGGATTTTTGTGTGGGGTTTTTTTGGTTGCTTGGTTAGAATTTTTTAAAAAAAAGAAAAGATCAAGGCACTTTTAAAATTCTGATTTTGGATACCCAGTGATGGAAACCTTATGGCCTGAACTTCAGGGTTACCAAAATCCCAGTTACCAAAATTCAAAGTTAGGTATCATCAACATTTTGTAAATTTAGACTTTGCAGACATTTAAATTTGGTTACTTGTATACCAACACATCTAACATAGACCATTAAAAAATGTTTGCAATTCGCTCTTTTGAAAAAGGACTATGTAATTTTAACCAACTTCTAAGAAGTGGAACGATCTAATTAGTGAAAATCAATAAAATATTTCATAAATGGAATTCTACATAACTGCTGTTTTATTACGTTATTACAATTTTTGGATTTAAATGAATCAAAATTAAATAAAGCCTGTATGAAGCTTTGAATAAGCTTGAAACTTTTAACTTCAAAATAATTATACATTCCTAATACAGATATACTGAATCTCAAGTAGCCTCAGTGAAAAGAAACTCTGTAGAAGAATGTCTGAAAGCTCATTGACAAAAATACAAATTTTCTCTCAAATTAAGGAACTTTTTGCCTTCAGGGCAGAGAGAGTCCAAATAACTGTCCTTTGCCCCTACTCTTTTCCTCTGACAAGGAATGGTTGTCTCTGAGATACTGTCAGTCACCACAGCCTTGATCATGTATATTTCTCACTCCTGAAGGAATATTGGATTCAAAGTATTACTTCTTTTTTTTTTTAACACTGTAAAAAAATTTTACCAGTGTACTTCACATTATCCCAGTCCATCATCTCCATCCTATACCTTACATGAGTCTGATGCAATCACAGATGCAAAGTCACCCTCAGTCTAGCCAACTTGTAAGCAAAATTATGATGACAAACAAAATATTCAGACGGAAGAGTGATAAGAAAACCTTATTTTTAGAAGGATAGATTAGTCCAACATGGCTAAATAAAAAAAAAAAAAACAGTGATTTTATAAATATATGAAGGTTACATATCTTCAGGATGAAAATATAGTGTGATACAGAGAGAATGAAATGCCACGAAAACAACAATAGTCTGAAATGAAGGTAATAAGCTGAATAGTAGCAAAACATTTCATGAGACTGAAATCTATCCAGTAGAGACACAATTCTGTAAGGCAGGAACGTTTGGAAATAGAGTAGACAAAGCATGAGACAGCAAGAAACAATTGTGTACTGATGACACAGAAGGGTAAATCATCTATATTTGCCTTATTGTCTTTGAGATTACTTCTTCTAGTCAATCATTCTGGAGCACCACTACAGTTTAAACATGTCTTTCTTTCCTTTTCTTTCTCCCTTCCTGTTCCTTTTGAAAGCACTATCAAAACAGATGTGACCTCATTTCCCTTCTTCTTCCTTCTGCTTTAAAGGAACAATCTGTATAATCACTATGTTTACCCAAATGTTCTCGTATTTGGTTCTTTATATCTCAAAAACCTATTTCAAGCAACATCTGGACACAGTGTTCAACATTCCTCCCTTATAATGTAGCTTTCTGCAGGCACATGATTTTTATAAGGTCACCTATAACAAAAGTCAGTGACCTTATAAAAAAACAAATGAATGAATGAGGAAAGATTTGGGCTGGAGAAAATGTTAAGTATCATGACTCTTTACTACATCTACTCAAAGAGTAGATTATGGCTCTTCCAAAGAGAACAAAAAGCTTAGAAGCCTGAAAGTATTTTAGAGAAAAGATTTATTGTTAATACGAGTCCAGAAAGTAGGATTCAAAAGTTTTTTATTACAAAAGAAAATAAATACTTATCTCTCCCTGTTTAAAAAAAAAAAAAAAAAATCAAACTAGTTCTGGCTTTACTGGGAAATTATATTTTAAGTGCAAGAAATATCTGTTATCTTTATATCTTTGTTGAAATTCTCTATATTTGCTAAAGGCAAAATGTAATGAATTTCTAGGGTGTTTTTAGTCATATTCACATTTTTCTAAGATTTTTTTCAAACACTTGCAAATGTCAAAGGTAAAAGGAGGGAAAGTACAAAGATAGCCACTAATATCCTAATAGCATATTTTCTGCCAATAGCTACTAACATTTAAATTCTTCCAGAATTATATGCCCCTTGAAACTCTTATAAAATCCTTATATTATCATTTCTATAATACAAAAATCATCATCTACTTTGAGTCTCTTGTAACAAGCATCTGAACTGTAAGATTTTTGTATCTCAATCCTCTCAACACTCTTACTATTGTACTCAATGTTAACAAATTGAATCTTCATGTCATTCAACAAAATGCCAAATGTTTTAGTCCCAATGAAGGGAATGAAAAATCAAATAATATTAAAAATTATTTTTACATCTTATTCAGTTTGACTAACTTGATTTTTACTTGTGGTCTGTAATAATCTGGGACATTATTTAAGTGCTTCTACTGCCTTTTGGTGGGGTATACGGGACAGAAATATCTTTATATACATAGTTGTTTAATGGGCTTGGGTTTTGGTGTGTAAGAGCAGGATCTTTTAAAGGAAGTAAATCTATCTGCACTTGTTTCTCCATACAAAGTGAAAAGGCATAATTTAAAATTGAGGGGGTTTTTAAATTCTCAGCAGTTCTTATCAGCTTTCAATTTCAACCCCAGGAAAAATAATATTTTTTGACTGATAGTCTGAAAGAATGATTTAAACTGATCTGTTTCACATACTTGCTCTCTCTATTAAATTAATATTAAATGTTGGTCAAATTCAACAATTGGCAGACTTCACTGAAGACACAGATGAAAAAGGAATAGCAGGGGTTCTGCATATCCGGCACTGAGCTGCATGGTGTCTGTGTGGGAAAGAGTTTACTGTAATAGGAAAGTAAAACACAAATAACCTGTAGTACTACAATCTCATGGCCCACTGATACGTCATGTATCACAGGAACCTGAATGAGACAGGAACTCTAGACAGGAGAACACACAAAAAGTTCTTGGAATCAAATTTATCTGTGAATCCCTGAAAATCTGTATGTACTGAGCTAAGCTTGGGAGAAAAATTGCACAGAATATTATCAAAGCATTGCTAGTCCCCACTGAACACTAACCTTATTTGAATTACAAGGAGATTTTAGACCTTTTGTTTTCTTATTTGTAACACAATGAAAGGAAACTTTGAAATTAAGTCCTTTCATGAGGAAAAAAGCAACTAAACAAGCAAACCCAAACACAACCATTTGTATTTATTTCTGATTAATACAAAGAAATGTTTCCTAAGAATTTACAGAATTTGACAGGAAATTAGTAAATATTTTATTCTGCTCTGCTCTGTTCCCTTTCTTCTGTTCATGGGGAAGGGAGACAAAGAAACAGTCAAATAATATTGTCTACCTGCAGCATGTACCTGCTAATGATATCGCAACCAAAGCAGAAGCATTCACTCACTATTTAAAAAACACATCTGGCATACTAGGCTAGATGAACTATTTGACAGTTTACTGTGTGATAAACTTTGTTGCTTGACAGTTTTGAATTTTTAGTTTCGGTTTGTTTTTTTTTTGATCAGGGGATTCTCAGCATGTTCTGGCATCCAAGAGCAAGTCCACTGAGCAAAATATGAGTGGCAAAACTGGACATATGACTGAAACTTGCTCTAATAGATATACAGAGCCAGATAAGAACCACAGCAGCACGTGGATCCTTCTGCTCCCATGTCCTGCGCCTAGGCACTCATTTCTGGCTGAGAACAGAAGGGTATCAACAATATCTGCCATTGATTGTATGCTTACTTGTAGAATGGTCAGTCATGTCAGAATACTGGGTATATTTGTGTTTATCATACATCTGCAAAACAGAGAAACTATGTGATTCTACCAAGAAATATAGAGAAAAATAATGTATTAATAAAAAAGTTGTTTTTTTTCCATAGTGGAAAAGGGAAGTAAACTATTGAATTTAGAAATAAACAATCTAAACCCAGAACCATATTTTCAAACACCATTACATAGTTCATTTCCTGAAAAAAGGGGATTTTGAGAAACTTAAGGACTGAGTCAAGAGAAATATGCTGAAGTTCAAAAAGTTCAAATGTCTGCAACCAGCATGGCTTGACACAGGCATACTGACCGTTCAAGTACAAACTCTGAGGGAAAGAACTTGGACGTCATAGTGGATGGCAGGTTGACCACAAGCATTTCCCCTGAGCACTGTGCACTAATCACTACAAGCTTGCCAAACCTCATACTGGATTGTTAGGAGCACAAGGGTCAGCACGTCAAGGGAAGTTATCAACTGTCCTTCTCAATCTGCTACTAAAACACTGTACCCAGTTTTGGGCCCCAGATTTCAAGAAGGATGTAGAGAAAGTGAAGAGGGATCAGAGGAAGAGTACCAAGAGTGCCAGGATCTAGAGCATACTCCTAGGAAGAGAGGTTGAAGGAGTATGATTGGTTTTGTCTGACAGAGAGGAGATTAGGGGGTGCTGCTCTGTTGGCAGTCTGCAGTCATTTAAGGGGATTTCCAAAGATGACCACAACAAACTCTTTTCAGGAGTGACAGATCAAAAGAAGGGACAACAGCTAAAAATTGTGGGATAGTATTCAAGACCAGACATGAGGAAAAAACTTCTCTGATAGGAGGCAGATGTTGATGCAGCATAGGAACAAAAATGACTGTTCTTCTGGAACATCTGCTCTTGAAAGATTTTAAAACTAAACTAGACAAATCAGGGCCTAATTTGAAGTAATGTTAGTGATAGCCCTGCACTGGGAGAACAAATGGTCAAGATGATTTCCAGCAGTCTTTCCATACAATCATTTCCTGATTTTATTAAGTTATAAAAGTAGCAACACTTGCACAGACATATTCACAAATATTTTCTCTTAAATACACAATAAAATTAACTAACAAATATACAAAAATTAAGTATGTAGAAGTGTAACACTTTTTAGCTAGTTCGAAGGGTTTTTTAGGCACTGTACTTTGAAAAAAAAGTCTAAAATCCAATTTAAAAAAAAGTAGGGAAAAAAGAAAGCTTTTTGTTATCTAAACTTCCAACCTACAGAAACAGACATAAGGGGAAAATCATGGTTTTACATAGGGACAGATCTACTATTGTAGGTGTCGTAAACTAAATTTTATATGTGATGTAATCAATATTATGCACAATATTAGAAGTCAAAATTAATAACCACTATTTTGAATATGCTCATCGAGAATGCTCATTTTAAAATCACTTTCATTTGTTTAATAATCTTTTCCAAGAGCCTAAAAGGTGCTGAACAACTACAGCTTCTAATGACTTTGTAATCCAAATTTGCACTTGCATTTCTCTTCTATGGCTCAATCCTGCCTGGTAGAGAGATCTAATCCCAGTCTGGTAAACCATCCCGATTCTTGCAGAATCACCCAGTCTCAATATTTCTTTTTCAGAAAGGACAATAGAACAAGTAGAATAAAAAGTGTCTTAGCACTGCTTTTATAACATAAAAGTAAGCTGAAAAGGGCTGACGTAAAGAAGGTAGTAAAATGAACAGACTGCAATAAATTGTTTTCTTTATGGATCAAAGCACTGTCTGATTTGGAACTGTAACTAAATTACAATTCCCTTCCTGGGATTCTTCTTGGATATTCCTTCCCCTACTGAAGGACTTGAACAGCTGTTCAGTCTAACTTTTTGTTTACTCCCATCTGTATTGTCATCTCATGCACAATAAAGTAATATGGATTTTCAAGCTGGGTTTTTCATATAGGTATGACTTTTGTGGGCATGGACTAATTATACTTTTCAATATGCTTCTGTTTTTATAAATATATTTATAAATGTTTTATAAATATATTTGTTACCTTTATTTTAAGTAGGTTTTTATGTTACTCCATTTGTTATTAATTAACAATATGTTTCTAACCAAATAATGATATATAATATTTACACATAACAGTGCTGTTAAAGTTTGCTGCATTTACTCTGCCCTACACAGAAGCAAGCATGAAACGTTTGCATTTTAGGCAAAGAGCTCCATTTAACATTAGTATCTCTGGGTTACTGCAACTTGATTATTCTGGAATTCCTTTAGTCCATTTTATTTGTACAACAACACAGAACAGTGGTAGAAACTATGGAAAAGAAATTTACAGCAAATGACAATTTTTTAAAGAATTACCACTGTATTAAATGACTTTTGAGGACAAGAGATGAAAGGAGGAAATGGTTCTTTTAATGTATTGTGGTACTCTATTTGGTCTTAGATAGGATCTAATGCATCAATATGAACAATGAGAATAATTATTCAATGTCTTGATTTAATTTTCTTGGCCAGCCCTGGGACACTGCAAAAGAAACCCAGCTGTTCCTTGATCGCACATTTGATTTTAAATAGTGGTATATTTTCCTCAGTGCAGAGCAGAGAGTTACTAACACAGTAAGTCAGTTACTGTGTATGTTCTCTGTAACACTCTGATCTTAGCAAAGTGAAAACAGATTTTATAAAAGAATCAGGTAAGAAACAAAGGACACTGTGGAAATGCTGTATATGCCACTCTGATGGAGTAGACTTAAGCTGCATGTGTTGTATATATATATTGGAACTAGCAATAAATGTGATTGCACAGTTAAGCTAAACTACATTTATCAGTTCTATTTAGTAAGTATTTGCATAGCCTTGTACCATGGGACTGTGAAGTGATCATTCATCTTCTAGTCTATTCAAGTACACTGACATATAATCTCACAACATAATCTTTGGAAAAACAAACATAAAACCAAACTACACTAATTCTTTTTTATTTGAAAGACAGATCTGATTTAATACAAGATTTACTTTATGTTAAAAATCAACTCTTTTTTAGCGGTGCTCTAGGAGCTGAAATCCATGAGAACTGAAGCTTTTGAGATTCTTTGACACAGGCAACCTATGTATGTAAAGTGTTCGGATATAGGTTTAGTTGCCTTATCCAAAGAACTGAAGTTTGAGGGCTTCAATTTATACCCTCTGCTATCACAGATAATGGGGGTAGCTAATTCCCATGCCTTCTGGTATACTGATGATAAAGAAACTAGAAACACAAAATCCGTAAAATTTAAATTGGGGATTTTTGTCCCAAGGCATTAATATTGTATATGCTTGTTCTTTGAAGAGAATTCGCTCCAGACCATCACTTCTTGCTTTTAGTCATGGTGCATAACAACTGTCTCTCATTTACTCACATCTCATTCACATTCATTCAAGAAGAATGACTAGGAATAACTAGAACTAACTAGGAATAGCTATTTACACTGTTTGGGTAAGTTTATCGGTAGCATGAGGCAAAACACAATGAGTTTTAAAAGGAAATTTACATTTTAAAAATAGTAATTTTGTTTTATTTCAGTTCTTTCAAAATATTGGAGATTAGGATTTAAAAAATACATATACATTTTTACTTTTGAACATACTGTCTGAAGAACGAGATATGTTCAATTTAATTTATTTTCAATCTGGTAACAGGCATTTACTTCCTTCTAAAGATGATTGATGTGCTGATCATATTTCAATGTATCACCAAATAAGGCCAGAATTTCCATTCACTTATGCTGTATTTAGGGAATACTTGTTCCAAAGAATGTTCTAGGTTTTCACCCATATTTAGAAAACGTATTATGTACCATGGTGAGATAGTCTGATTCTTGCCAGATTTGAACAAAAAGACAACACAATGTTAGATAATTTTAGTCATAATTATACCACTCAGTGGAACCACAGTTATGCAATGCTGTTTTCACAGCATTATGGAGTTGTGTTAGGATACTAATTTCTTGGCATTGCAGCCCAATTATTTTCATTTATGAACACAGAGGGTGGAGGGTAACTTGCCATGCTAATATTTGAAGCAGTCCTTTAGCTTTTTACTTTCAGACCACTGTTGCACATACACTATTACCATAATAGTGAAACAACTCTGCTATTACAGAAGAGACAAATTGGGTCAATTTGAAAACCAGATGAACATTGTCAGGAACTTTTTGATGAAGAGTAAAGGAGGGGAGCATAATGGGTACAAAAATCATGTATGAAGCAGATCTGCTTTGTGGAATGCAAAGCAAAGCAAAATGCCAAAAAAAAAAAAAAAATACCATCTTGATCTCTTAATCAACTGAAGTTTATACAGACAAGACTCCTCTTAACCTTACGCCCACCAAAAAAGTAAAGAAAAATACTCTATGTTTGAGAGACAGAGTGTCAATTATTTTCTTTAAATTCCTATACAGTCGTGGCTCTGACTCATCCAATTTTCTCAGTTTAATAAAATATGACCCCGTGGGTGTAGCCTGTTGCAAAATTTACCACAACTATCTTCTGCCTCCAATGTGAGAAATGAATTCTGAACATTTGGACAATTCCTCCTTTATTTGGTTAATTAACTGTTGAGGTACCTCTGTGTGACTTCTATTCTAAATCATTATAGCAACATGGAATTTAAGCAATGCATAGAACTTTGATACGAAATTCTGAATCAATATAAACTTTTTCCAGAACTTTTAAAAAAGGATGAAGTAAAGCTAAGGGTGGGAAAGGGAGGGTTAGGGGGGAGGAGGGATGAAAAGAATAAAGAATGGAATAATTATGAGATCAATAAACAATTAAGCAATTCACCAAAGCACTAAAAGACAAAGACTCTATGTTTAACTCAATTCGTAAGAGATACTTAATTTGCCAAGCAAAGGCAAACATGCAGGTGATATCAATTTCAGTGTTTTAATTGTGTTGTTACCTCCACAGATAGTCATAAGAAAAAATAAAAAGAAAAAGAAAAAGAAAATTAAAGTGGGGGAAAAAAAAGGAAGGAACACAACACTATGTTTTCTCCCTACTGAATTCTACTGAATTTCCAGTAAAAAAATTATAAGCAGTGATTCCTGTATAGGTACAGTCCACTGAAAATTTTACATTCAGACAAAGATCTGATCTTGAAAATCCTTTCTCAAATAAAAGTTTTTACTCATCAGGGTACTTCTATCTCAGTAGCAGACATGCCTTCCTATGCAAACTCATGGCAACTGACAATGTGAGAAATCGAGCCACCACCAAGCCCTTTGGTTGTGCTGAGAGGTTTCTAAGGGCAGGTTGGTCACGATAAATTGTCCTTCGCTATGAATTTCACTTTCCTCCTGAGACTCTAAATCTCTTGACCTCTGAGTCACATTTCAAAGTCCATATACTCTCCATCTGCTTAATTGCAGAGAAGTGAGGGGATGAATGTTTGCATAACTAGAGAGTAGGCTGAAAGGAGGTGATTGGATATCATTACCATTTCAATAACAACGCATAACACCAGTCCAGTTGCTGACTTTATACCTTTCCATACATATTTGCTATGACTCAAGAAGCAAATGGATCATAAGAGACAAAAAGCAAGTATTGTCATGACTAAATACCTCCAACAAAAGATAAGGTTAGCTGCATCAGGTCCTAGACCTTAATACAGCCAAAACTCTTATAGCCACTTGCATATATATATATATACTTGGCAAGTAGCTGTCTAGATCTTTGACAGCTTGATTGAACTGGTCATAATCTTCCACTAAGATAAAGTAAAGAAATCAGTTTCCTGGGTTCAAGGCAAAAAAGGAAATCTCTGTGTTCATGGGGAACTACAGAAACCTGTCATCCATCAGTAGGAAGCATTTTATCTACTAAATGCATAATAAGATGACACATCAATTCAAACAGAAACAACAAAATTTACGAATTATGACAGAACTTTATAGTTTTAATGTGACCAGTGACAACTGACAACACTGACAGAGTAGGTAAAATTTCACAGTGTCCAGGGAAAAGAGTTTGGTCACTACACTTTTCAACCTTTCTAGTGTATGAATTTAAAACAAATGAATAATAATTTTGATGTATAATATGTAGAAAGCCTGACAAGGTTTTGTGTGAATACTCCTGATTTACTCGGTTAGAGCTAGAATATCAAAGCAATATTTGAATAAGCCTATGTTTGTAATTATCTACTCTTAAGAGTAAGAATTGGTAGGCTTGTGATCTTGCCTAACTCTAAGGAAGAAATTTGTCTGTTTGTTTGTTTGTTCAATTCAATTTATGCCTGAAGTAAGATAATTCAGTAGGAGAAAGGTCACTAAGAGTCTGAATATAAAATAGCGGTATGAAATTGCTCGCAGATCAGGGAAGACCTTTCTTAACAATGGAAAGATAAGAAAGAAATGTTTGACTTATGACTCCAGAATTACATCACAAATGGAATATTTAAGATAAAATATGTACATGGATTTTTTTTTCATCTCTTACTCTGCACTAAAACATTTTTTTATTTATGGTGATACAGATCGCAATAAAAATTGTGCTTACAAAATGCCTTTTGTTTAAGGATCTCTCATACAACTTAAAGCTTAAGTTCACAAACCCTCTTCTTAAATCCCATTCCCATTTCTAAAATGATATGAAGTTGGTTTTGATGTCTAAACTCTTACAAATAGAGAGTGATGGCTGAATAAATAATGGAAGTAATTTCTCTTAAGTTAAAGAGACGAGAAAAGGAACATATAGATTTTGTGAGGTTTGCTTCAGAAAATGAGTAAGAGGTCACAGGAATCTCTAGGGGTGACCACTGCACTACACAGGACTGTCTATTCTACTATATTTAAATTGCATTTTCTCTTTAAAAGGTATTATTTGAAATGATAGAGGTGGGAAAGATGTGAAGCAAGATCTGATGCTTTCTCTTACTTTTGGGAGGTGGGTGATATTTTTACTTATTTTGGAAAAAAAATTATTTATTCTTAAACATTTCTGAAAGCAGTTATTTTTTTACCTAGCTGCCATGTCGTCAAAGCTATAATTCATCTGAGTGCTACATGACTAATGTTTGGAAATTTATATCGCACTCCTCAGGAAAAAAAAAAAAATATTGAAGCAAGTGCTTTGCTAAATATATATATATATAAATATGTAGAAAATACTATTTCCCTGCTACCTTTATACAATACAACCACCTGTGCAAAGAATCATCACTTTAATATGTCATAAGGTCAAATACACACCAAAACTTTTAGGAGCGATGTATCCACCTAAACACATATACATACACTTACATGAATATATAGCTTTAGCAGGGAAAGTAGTTCAGCTCATACCATTAAAATTAAACTGACAACTTCTCTAGTACATTTTTTCCTCAATATAGAATTTGCTTTAGTTTCAGTGAGGCTTCATTTTGGTCCATAGCTCCATCTGCATGGAAAAGCTGGCAAGAACACTGTTGTATCTTGGTTTTTAACATTTCATTAAAAAGAGCTAGAGAACTGCTCAGAAACAGGCAACTGTTAGCTTTCCTCCAGTCTCCTCAGACACCTCTCCCAGTTGCCATTACCATTCAATGATAGTCCTAGTCTTCAGGAGACCTCTGGCAGCAAGGCACTCTTTGGAAGTGCTGCATGAGAAAAAGACCTTATGAACTCTGCTGCCACTGGGAGGAGATGAGCTACTGACAGAGAATATCCATAAGGAGTGAGGAGCAGCCCAGTCAAAGTTATTTTTCCTAGTAAGCAAAACAAGCCCATTTTGGTCTCTCTAGTCATTTGTCTGGTCCCAGGGTTGGTCAATGGTTTTAGAAACAGTTACCTGAACCTCTGACAAGCGAATCTGGAGAAAGAACTGGGAGAGGCAAAAGCAAAGGACCGTCCCAAACAGTGTCTGATAGACTTAGGCCTTGTTTTTCCAATTCCCAAATGTTCACCTACTGTAATAAGTTAATGGAATGATGATACCAAATTTTAGCTATACTTAGTTTATTTCTTATTTTATTTAAAATACAAGGGATGAAACACTGCATAAAGTGTGCACAAAAAAAAATAAGGCTATGTAAGAGAAGGGCATCTTGTGAAATTACAAAATGCTGAGGGAGATCAGACAAATAAGATTATAAGAAAATTATCCTATATGATCGGTTTGGTAGGATTTCCATAGTAGGTGAATTTACTGATTTCTCTGGGAGTAGTAAGGGATATGTAACCTCCTTTCTTGAAAATCAACGTCTACACTGTATGGAACATATATGCAGAATAATGCATGAGAATTGAGATAGGGTATGAATTTTCAAAATACTGATTACTACACTGATTCTCTAGATGGACACTCTTAGCATTAACACCTTTTGTATAATGAAACCTAATATGCAGTAACTGTGCCAGCTCATGCAGCTTAGACCGTTATACTCACGGCATCCATATTGTTTTCTCCCATAAGCAAGCACCTGAAATCAATTCATTTTTATAAATCCTGCAAAAGTAAGCTAATCTATCCAAAGCCAGAGTGCAGTAAAGGTTGCAAAAAGGAGAAAAATATAGAAAAGAATAGCAAAGCTAGAAGTATAACTTTGTCTCTAACCTCACCCTGAGCTTCCTAACATTAGGAATGCCCTTCACTACCTTAGAGAATACCTTCCCAGGTTCCACAATCTCTCGGCTAACTACACTCAGCTGTAACAATGAAACCCCCAATGCTCCAGGAATGCTCAAGAATGCAGGAAACACAATTTATATGAAAAAATTTGACTTGGACTATAAAACTCTAAACAGAGGAAGCAAATACCTACCTACCTCACCAGTAAGTATGAAATATACATATTTGGTTTAGATTTCCATCAGAAATTTTTTCAGAAGTGTTTAGAACAGTGTTCAAGAAAGGTGGAGAGTAACTAGAAATATGAGAAGACAGCTCACTGAGACTCCATATAATTTCAACCTACACTACCAAAAATTATTATGCAGAGATGCAGGGGTAAGTTCATTTCATTCTTTCTTCTCTGTTTTCTCAAACCAAGGATATGAATTAGCAAAAGAAGTAAACAAGTACAATCAAGTCCTCAAACTGAGTTGTTTTATGAAGAAAGAAAAACACATTTCTGGTCTGAAGATTGCTCTGTCTACATCTTTTTCTTGCTGTGAATGGTTGCTAAGCATTTCAATGTCCAGTAAGCAGAGAGAAATGGATATATCACCTTTGGCACCTCTGTATTTAGTGCGTCTCAGACTTGGAAGGGACCCTGGCACCAAGACCAACTATTGCAAAAGATCATATCTGGATTCATACTGGAAGCCTAAACCAGATAAAAGCTTGGAGACAATAATTTTGTTTGGGTTTGATCTAGGTGTTGAACTCCTGTGTCAGTTTAAACAAATGGATTTCTTTAGCCTGTTGACCCAGGTTACTGAAAAGAGTATTTCAGAAGTACAGCACCTAAAGCTTGCTAATCTACACTATGAAGACAACTATGAAGGAGGTAGAAGCTTGGTCACAGACATAAGTTAGTGGATTGAGTGCTGAGTGGAAAAGCAAATACACATGATATTTGTTCACCCTCAGCACAGCCTTCAAAATTAATATCTATAAAACATTTCAGATTTGACAAATTCACAGATTTCAAAAGACATTTTACCAACTAAGCAGAAGTCTGAGGACTGAGACTGAGTCAGAGTACTGTCACAAAGCAGCAGATCACCTAAAAACTTCTTGGGTGTTCTGATAGAAATCTCAGCAGAGAGGGAATGATGGACCGCATAACGAAATCCTTTGGGATGTTCTGCACGTTGCAAGCTAGACACATTTGTTGATAACAGGACTGGAAACTTGGTTACAGAAGCCCAGGCTACATTCCAGCTACCTGCGGAATCACAGGTTGAGGGTACAGGGATCTCAGAATCACCTACTCTGCCTTTCTGAATATCAAAATATATGAAATATAATAACTCATACTTCACTACAACAGTCTTCCACAAAGACATTTGTGTACAAGGACTCCAAAAGAGAGAGAAAACACAATTTTTCCATGTATTTTAAAAATGGAAAATTATTTTCAACATTAAAATTCTGCCCTTAATTTCAAATCTGAATTTATGAGACCTCAGCTTCTATCTATTGCTCTTAGAATTTTTTTTCTATATTACAAAAAAATTAAACATCTGTTTTTTTCCTTAAAAACAAACCACATAAGTTCTGGGGTTTCTTAATAATAGAATAATGTTAGGGTACTGATTTTTTTCCTTTTTATTCAGCACTGAATATTTTTGTTTCTCCGTTCTTTTAATAAAATTTTTAAAATCTGAACAAATTCAAATGTAAATAGCATTTCAGTTTTCCCACTGACATTGTTAAAATTACTCTTCTGTTTCTCTTGCATTACTGTTTTTGAACACTATCACTGTGGGAGCTCATGTGGAAATCCTTGCTTGTTGTAATCTCAAATACTTTTCAGCTTGTTTTTATAGATGAGTGTCCTTCATTCTGAATCTGTCCTTCTTATACATAAGCTTTTGCAACCAATATTACACAGTATGCCTGTCTTATTTATCAAGCTGCCAACACTTGGTCTCAAGGAAAAACTTCTCAATTCATGTGATTTAAATCACATCACTATAGCCCCAAAAACATTTAATTAACCAGAATTCACTGCCAGCTCAGGATCAACAATACAACAAAGAAACAACCATACTAAATACTTACAAAATGGTAATAAACACCTAAAAACTTTTGAACACCTTTATATAATTAACCCTTCAGAGTAATAAATATCATTTAGATATCCTCACAGGCCATGTTGGTTACAAACACATCCACACTTCTGGGAGTGCAGATGCCCCTACTTGCTCCTACTCTGCCTCTTGGGTGGTCCAGCTCTGTGTGGTTCCATGCCATGTCCTTAAGGACAAGCTGGGAAGAAAGCATAAGACAGTTCATGCTTGCTCTTACAAGGTGCATGTGCTTACGTGTTGCCCCATTGGCAGTGACTCCACTAGCTGTACACTGTACAAAGGCACCTCGGTCAGACCAAGCCAATGGTTGCAATGAAATGCGTCAAGACTGGCAGTATCAAACAATTTTTTTTGGTCTGTTTCTCTAACTTGCCCAGCCATTCATGTTTAAAAACTTCATGCTTCACTGACACACTTTTTCAAGCTTTGTTTCAGAATTTTTTTTTTTTTTTTTTTTTAGTTTGGAGTTTTGGGGTTGGTTTTTTGGTTTAATTCTCCTCTTTAACATTATCAGTTTCAGGAAATGTCCTCTCAGTTAGCTCAGTTATTTTATTCACACAGGTTACTCTAATATACTCATCTTAACAGCTGTTCTTACCTAGGTCATTCTGCTAACTGTGGGCTCTAGATTTACACTGAGTGTAATTTTCTGTCAATGATCTGTCTAGAACATGGGCAGAACTACTACAAAAATAGTTACAATATCTGTATAATCCATTCGAACAAATTTCCTCACAATACTCACTTTGGAATATCTGGCCTTCTATATATCTGTGCTTCTAAGCTACTTAATATCCTATGTTCTTTAAAGTTTGAGAGCACTTTATTTCCATGGTGACTTCTACCTACCAGCCTTGCAATATGAAAGGGTCAAATTGTTTACTTGAAAGAAAATCCTTCCCATAATACCATACTATTGCCATGTAACTCTTCCCCGCCTTAAGTCTCTATCGGTTGAATCCTGTGTTGTATTTTCTGTTACATTGCCTAAAGTTTATGTCAGGCTAAATGCTTAATGGTTACCAAGTTCATCACACTTGTATAATTGGAGTGTTTTCTAGATATGTACTCTGGATGACTCTTTGAAATAGTATAACAGGACTGTGCATTTAAAAATATTTGTCCCTAATAGATATTTCCCAAGATCCTTTCACTTATTTTTTTCTTTTCATGATAAAAATTTTAGTAATAATTTTTCCACATACAGAATAGAAATATTAAATTTATTATTCTGACAGTTATGCATTACTACTGCCAACAGCTCTTCATAAGATGTGGTCAATAAAAGCAGCAAAAGGAACAGTAATAGTCTATTACTGCTGGTGTAATCTAAGATTACCACAAAACCACAATGTTTCTCTCCTATCAGATCAGTTGTACTCATTTTAAACCTTACTCTTTACAGGGGTTTTTATATGATTTCCTCTTTTTTCCCTAGTCTATACTAGTTATTTTGATTTTGGTTTAATTGTTAAATTTTCACTTCATTTTCCCTTGTGTCAAAGACAGACTCAGGGTTAAATGTGAATTCTTTTATGATTTCAGTTTTTCTATGACAAAACAACATATTCCTAGAAACTGTCCAGTTTATATTAACACAGACTTCTGTTTATATGTCTTTTCCAATCAATTTTCCTCATAATTTTCTTCAGGTTTAGAAGATAGGTTTCTGAAGCAGCAGCATCAGCTGCTTTTTATCTTTCATTTGCCATAGGCAATTATCTTTCTTTTATCTATCTTTTATCTTTCTTTGCCACAAAAAAATCTTCACTGGTTGATACTTTAAGTTAGATGCAATATCTTTTTCGATAGGAATTTATTATCTATATATCTCTTCAACTTTTAATGACATTCTACAACTGCTGCATGACATTTTCATACATATCCCCAAACCTGAAATTTCCCATTAAAAAATACAATTATTTTTTCCACATGTTATGGAAAGTTACCTAAGGACTAAGCCATCCTCTGCTATGGTTTGATTCAGTAGTCTTTAACAGATACCTCCAGGCCTTTACTTAATGTATGTAACTCAATCTTCAGGGCCAGACTACTCAGTAAAATGTACATTACAGAAAGAGGGATATCAATATGAACACTCACTGAAGGGGAGGTTTTTCGACCTCTTTCCAGTTCAAAGGAGAAATCCATTATGGTTTTAATTCCCTGCACCATATACAGTCAAAATTCACAAGGGCGTTAAATGCAATAAAACTCCTATTGAAGTAGTAGGCTGTGCACTGCATATGAGCAACCTGAAAGGCTAATGGGGCCACCATCCCCTCTAGTAGCTGTGTCATCAACAAACTTAACAAAAATGAACCTCAGTTCTTTAAAGGATGTAACAAATACAAAAGCTTTCCCCTGGAAAATAATATATAACCACTTGTAGAAGAATCTTCCTGTCCAATAAGGGCTCACAAACAGAGTAGTGGCAAAGAAAATTCTTGTGAAGACAAACAGCTAAGTAAAGAACCCTTAACACAACATATATGCCCTTCAGCAAAGAAGCTCATGGAATTGAATACATTTTTGTACACTTCATTTGAAACTTGCATGCATTGAGGAAGGGAAAACTTAACCCTTTTATGTCCCTGTGGAGCCTCTTCTAGCTTTTAAAAGGTAAGCTATAGCATTTTTGTTAAACTTAATTATAATGTCACAATATTCAGTTATTGATTTGAATAGTCAATACAGAGAGATTACACCATCCTAGCTATGACGAAGAATTCATCCCTAAACTATGTAATTTTACAAACTAGCTGGTTTTGTTAATATAGACTGAGGATTTGCTGTGGCACTAAGGTTAATTAATCAATTATTACATTACACACTTATGAAAAAGAAGCACTAACACCTAGAATATCAGCTGGAGAGGCAAAGGAACATGGAATATTTGGAAATTTTGAATTTTATGGCATATTAATTCAAAATAGTATTTGGATCACCTTTTTATGTTTGTAAACATAAATACTTATTGTATTGTTTATTTCTGCAAATAAAGGAAAACCAAACAAAAAAAACCACAGATCAGGATCAGTCCTACTGAAATAATTACTAAAGATACAACTGCCTTTTTTGCCATCTCAAAGATTCAGGGGTAAGTTCAAAGTTAATGAACAGAGTTAGTGCCTGCTTAAGGTCTTAAGACAGTCTTTTGCTTAAGATCGTGACTAAAGTGCACTGTTATGACTCATGCTGCACCCCCCACATTGGTAAAAAGGCTCTTTATGTGCTTGGCTTTACTTCCCATGAAACATGGCATGTGTATGAAAAGATTATTGACATGAAAGTGAAGAAAGGTTTGTAAGCAAAATTAAAATATGCTGCAGATCTGAACACTAACAGTTTTTTGCAAGTTGCTACCACTGGTTTTCAGAATCAGGTCTGGCCCTCAGAGCAATCATTCTTATATGAATAGTGAAGAAAAACCACCAATTCCTGGGACTTCTAGAAGTCAGTTCATACTGTAGTGTCCATACAAACATGAAAGGAAATCAGATCCATATTTCTGAGGATTATTTTAATGCACAGAACTGTATGATCCCACAGCTGTCAAATAACTGATTCCTCAAACACAAGAAGCATTACTAGATGCTCTGATTTGCTGCTGATTTGCAGACAAAATGTAATTTATTTAACTTCTCTTGCTGTACTACTTCTGAGTAAGCTTTATCTTCTGCAAGTGAAATAATTGTTGCTGTAGTTTTTTGCTTTTTTGGGGGGTTAGTTGGTTTCTTTTTTAATTCTCCTTGATCCTGGTTATATTGCTCCCCCACAGTCCTAACATAACAAGTACAAGCTCTGCAGCAAACACTATGATAGATTTTATTCAGTGGTCTGATGCTGCCTCTCTCCCTTTCACAAGCATCAAGGGTAAATCTTGTCTCAGCTCTGTGAAAACAGAACTTCAAGACTTATTACAGTGGTGTTAGTATTTAAATTTACATAAGATCTGGTATATACCTGAAATGCATTTTAATCTGCCCAAGGAATAGATTTTGTCCTGGGAAGTTCATTGTTGTTTCTAATTGTCAGCAACTGCTACACTTTGCTTGCCTGCAGCTATCCAATTAACATATCACCACTACACAAAATATTGTAATATGCTCGATCTCTTAACAACAAGTCTCATACTCCACTTCTATCCAACAATTTCCTCCCAACTGGATTTCGAACATATTAGCAAATGTTAGTGAAAAATATGCAGACAGACATAAGCCATCAGATAACAGAGCCTTTAACCAGCATTCCCTATTGCTGTGCAAAGTTCTGTGGCGATACTCTTAGTTGTTTAGAATATCGAGAGAAACACAGAAGCGCAGAGAGAGGGAGAGGGAGAGGGAGAGAGAGAGAGAAAAGGAGAGCTCAACTGCAGAAGTGGAAAACATGTAACTTGTGCCCTGAGATATTGCTATGGTAACATTTAAACAACGAACAGAAAGCCCTGCAGGATTCTGCTCTCGCTTCCTTGGATACCAAATGTAAATCCTGTTTCTCTTTTATTATGTGCATGCACAAGCGTCTGATTTTTGCCTTTTCCACTAACAGATAGCAAAGTATCCAGACCCCCTACCAGGAACTACACATTAATTCACTTCCATGTATTGCAGCTTGTGAATATGCAATTAAAACACACCACTAGCAGACTCATCTCCCCTCTTGTTTCCTCATTTCTACCTCTTAGGAGAAAAAAAATGACTGTGATAGTACAGCTAAATAACAGGTACCTTTTTTTTTTTCCCCTCTGAATTAAATAAAGTACTCTAAAATGTCACAAGCTAATCCCCAAGTCTTCTGCCATTACAAAAAATAGAGTCAGGACCCTTTCCAATGGCAGCTCCTTGTCTAAGCTGTTAGACTCAAGCGTGCTACAAGGGTGCCTTCCAGACAAGCGTGGCTCTTGCTACTACTAAATCCTTCTCATCTGGGTTGTCCTGGGCAGGCTGAAGGAGGCTTCTTTTTCATAGAGCAGCTGGCAATGAGATGAAATGCCCCTGATAATAGTCCAGTCAGCTTGACTACTCTAGAAGTTACTTAGTGGGTGCTAATTGCATACCTTCAGAGTCATTTTCATCCCAGAATGAAATCAACACTAACTCCAGCACCTTCCCTTCTCTCCTCGTTCCCTCACTAGCCATCAAAGACATACCTCCAAGCCAACACAAAGCCACTCTGGCAAGACCAAGATGGAAGCGTTCACCCACTGCTGCTGTGCAAAGTGCACTCCTTAAGTGAATACACTGCAACTTGGATAGCCTGGCTTGTGAGTTTCCACCAGCACCAAGCTCTCTCAAAATGTGCTAAAATCCTGTCCCAAGCCCCATTCAACACCCTCCTGCCACATACTGCAACAGCAAGAATCTTCATGCCAAATGGGAGACAGCTTTTTGGGTCGCAGGCAAATAATGTTAAAGCCTACATATAGGAAGCCATAGCAACACCTCTGGAATCCCTTTGTTTTCCACCAGTCCCACACTTGCTTGTATTGGCTCATATCTAGAGCCTTTTTCCTTGGGTCTCATCTAATCTTAAAGTCCATTTTTCACTTGTCAGTGATATCAGGCTAGGAGATATTGTGACACAAAATTTGCCACTCCAGCAAACTGGACCTGCTTCAATTCCAGATCAGGGCAAATCATTCCCGACATGAGAAAAGACACAGACTAGCCACCCCCTTGCACTATAAACATAGAGTTTGCCAAGAATACCTGAAGTTTAGGTATGTGATCTCTGACCTTCTGGAGAACAATTAGAACAAACAGATCAGGACCCTTCAATATAGCTTTATCTTTCTTTCTGTACAAGAATTTAGAGCCTAAATACAAACATAATGGTTCCCAGTACAGTGCCAAAGTCCCAGCTGCCTGTGGTCACTACCAAAAAGGTTCATGGTTTGTAGAGGAGACAGCCTGCAGGACCAGCATGTACTACTGAGTGATACACCTGTGCTCAGACACATGTGAGGGAAGTAGCAGAGACAGCCAGCTCTTGCCTCTACTTGAGATTTACTGCTCCTCATTTAGCTGGATATTTGGATTTATGTTTCTGGCTGTTTATTTTATGATCAACCCTTTGGGTTCTGGAAAAGCCCCAGGAAAAATACTGAGAAATGCTATACTCATTCCCACTTGACACTGAATGAGTTAAAATCTGGGCTGTTCCATGTGTCTTTTGGCTAGTGTATTAAGTGAATGATTCACTGAAGTGTGAAACTATTGCCTCTTTGGAAGCAGATATGCATCCCTAGCTTTTTAATGTTTACAAGGTTTGCCTATTTCAGCCCAAATTGGTGACTAAATTTTCCCAGTGCTTTCTTATCACATCAAGAAAATACTTCTGCCTAGTTACTGAACATAATGAATGGGGTACCTATGTCAGTTTTCTATTGTCAAAAACTATCAAATTTTCTGTTTATGTGTTCACTTGACAGCAATCCAGGGAAAAGCTTGGAAATGCCTTTTCCTTAGCCAGCTTCTTTTTCCTTCAGTAATTACTGAGCAGCAGCTTAACATAAATTTAGCTGTTCTATTACTGCAACTGCTAATGTAAGTGTAGCCCACAATAGGGCACAGACTTATAATGATACATGAAGGAATGGACAAGAGAGTTTTGCGTTCATTTTCAGACGCTAAGAAACTTATTACCCATTTAGTGTCCCACCAGGAAACATGTGCCCAGAGAAATAAATGAGGCTAAAGCACTTCATACTAAAGGGATTCAGCTATACTGAGAAAGATGAGAATAACTGGAGCTGGAAGGAACAATTTTTGTTGTGCCTGTTTCCTTCTTCTTCTGAACATTACAGTACAAAGGGTCTGATTTGTTCATGTGGTCAAACAAAAACTCCCAGAGATTTCCTTATGAGCAGAATTGAACCCTAAATCTTAATCCTTTCCAAGTAGCCAACATTTAAGAGGCACGACCTCCAAACAGAAGCACATGGCACACCTTTGAGAGGCAGAACTTCTCATTTCCATTATGCCAAAAGATTCAGGACATTTACATGAATTAACAGTAGCAATGTAAGTGAATATAGAAAGAGGGGGGGAAAGGAGGAGGCCAATATTAATTTGTGTATTTATCCAAGCAAGTTAGAGCTCTGGTTTGGTTGTTTAATGCAGGAAGCTTGTTAAATGAGAAATGCTGCCAGAAAAAACAAAGAGCTAAAATCTGGCTCTACCAACACTTCTTCCACTCCTGCCTTCTCTTCTTTTCTCCAGAATATTGCAGCTAGAGAAAAGCAAAATGAGTGGCAAAGGTAGTTCTGCACCTTGCCTGCCAAAAAAAAAAAATCCATTTCTGTTCAATGGCTCATTTAATTAGCTCTTTCTCCCTCTCATTCTCCACCACTTTTGGCCTAATACTTTCAGCTGGAGCCTTTACTTGTGAAGGCCAAGGTTGAAGAGGACAGAGGTGAGGGAGGATAGAAGGGGAAGAAAGGGAAAGAAAACTCCCTACCCAGAGGCTATGCAGTCATGCCAGGAGAGGGGATGGAAGTATCACTTCCCCACAGGAAAACACAGACCTCTATTTTAAACACCATGTTATCCTCCCTTTATTCCACACCCCCACACCACATTTCTCCAGGAAGGGAGAAATATTTACTGGTCTGTTACACATCGTTGTTAATCTGTGAACCCAACCATCTAAAAGCCACTTTTTAACTATTTTCATTTTCAGCATAGTAACAAAAATCTTTTAACATCTCAATATCTTCTCACTGCTTGTCAATCAAAGTAAATCTCCTTTAACTGCCATGAGAATCCTAGGGAACCCGAAGGATCCACCACAAAATCACAAAGAATTTCCTAAGAGATCTGGAGGGCACGGGTGGCTGAAACAGCAGTTTCCTAAACTCCCTTTTAATAGAAGAATGTCCTCTCTCTGCCTGTTACTGTCCTTTTTTAGCAATGGAGAGTAAAATGTGCTATTTCTCTCAGATTGTCTCCTCAAAATCCATTAAAAGCCTCTGCCCTACACCCCCCCCTCCACTCCCGACAAAAGCCATCCTTCACCGCACTCCTTAATTACAAAATTTTCTTGTTAATACACCATATTTATCTGCAATGTTAGACTGGAAAACAGCATTCTAATTAGAGCCTTCAACTATTTCAAACACTTACTAAATAAATAAACCTCCTCTGTGCATCCAATTCTATGCAACTTGCATCCGTTTGTAGAAACTGGGCAATCAGGCAGCACACCCTGCACTCACTGCAAGGGCTTTCTCAAAAGATTTCTTTGCTAGTGAACATTTACACATGCTATAAGGACACACTGGCAGGTGCCTGCAGCACCCTACAAGGGTTCGAATTTTACTAACAGGAATCTGAGCTCCCGTGAGAATTCAGTTCTATCCTCATTCCTTTCCTTCTCTCTTCCAAACCACCCCCCTCCAGCCATTATCAAAATACAGTCAGGTTCTTTATTCAGGTGGGAGAAAAGACAGAGAAAAGATGAATAAGGGTGAAAGGAGAGAGGCAGTGCGGCGTATTTCCTTTTCCAAAAAATAATAAAATGGAAAGTGTACTCACTGTATCATCAAAGACTATCCAGCTGGAAATCCGAGTGATTAGGAAAAACCCGGGTGGGGGAGGGGTTAGAAAACTATTTCATTTCAGCAATGAAACCAAAATTAAAAACAAGAAAGAAAATAAAAATAAAGGATATCCAATTGCAATTTCCCAGAAATTTCAGTCCATACAGGTGCCAATCCAACCCAACACTGCTGAACTCTCCCCCTCTGGCAATTTTACTTTCTTCTTCTCTGTCCTTTATTTTCTCTGAGGCTTTCAACTTTCCTGCTTGAAATTGCTGTAGTGGTAATGTTGATGTTTGCCTTCACTGGAGAATAGTGGTTTCAAATAACAGGAAAAAAAACAAAAATCCTTGCAGAGGAGGAACGGTCCTTCTCTTTTCTGAAACTTTTCATTCCACTGTGGATCCTTTGCTTAGTTTCCTTTTTCTAAGGTTTTCTGCCTCTCTGGCTCCACTGCTCCCCATTGCTCTTTATTTGCTTTTTCTCTGGAGAGCAGAAAGGGCTGTATTTCTTTTTAAGCAATCCTCCATCTGTATTCTTTTAATGTAATTTTGTTGTGACACTTAAGATCCAGGTCTTGCCAGGCAATTTTCTTTTTCCCCCTTCTTTGCTGCACTATCAATTATCCAATCCATGTGTCTCCACATTAGAATGGGGATTCCCATTCTTCTTTTTCTCTATTACCCCACACTCTTTTAGAAAAGAATCTCCTTTTGCATTTAAATTTTTATTTCTGTCTGTCAAAACAATAAACTTTTAGTCTCTCTCCCCCCTCTCCAAAGATCTGATTAGATTTCCAATCACAACCCAGTGCGCAATTGGATTTTTGATTTCGGCAGGAAGCCAGCAATCCACAGCATCAGCACCCTCTCCTTGTTTCAAACTCCACGATATATCCTTTTGCCTTCCTTCCAACTCCTCTGCATTTTCATAATTTCGCATTAAATTAAATGAAGCAGAGAGGGAGTAGAGAAAAATTCAAGGTTCCCACCAGCTGTCAAGAATAAATCCATCACCTCGTTATTTTTTAAACACTTGGGACGGGTGTTTTTAGCGCCCACTCTCGCCTTTGGCCCCCCACCCCCCTCCCCCCCCACTTCTCAAAATCCTTCTGATGTTAAAACTCCCCCGATGGGGCACAAAGGC
The DNA here is from genome assembly GCA_036023395.1 of Myiotriccus ornatus. NCBI lineage: Eukaryota > Metazoa > Chordata > Aves > Passeriformes > Tyrannidae > Myiotriccus > Myiotriccus ornatus. Next base: position 20,789,522 of record JAYRBT010000177.1, read on the forward strand.
GCCCGGGAAGACGTGATTCGCCCTCTTAGCTGTAAATTTCAGAAGCACCCTTTGCTTTTCGTTTCAGCTTCCTCTCCATCTTTTGTCCAGTAGCTATACAGATCCAGCAGCACGGAGACGGATAAACTTCTATTTCTTCTTTGAGGAGAGAGAGGGAAGGAGAGACAGGAAGGATAAAAGCTCTTCCATCTCAGCCCCTCTTTTCCTCCCTTCCTCTGTTTCAATGCAGGTCTGATCTCATTTCCAAGCTCAGCCTGGTGTATTTCAGATGTACAAGTTGGATTTCCCTTCTGCACAGCAGTGAGTTAGTCTCCCATCTTCTTCCATACGCCAGTTATCTTCCCCCTTTTCTTCCTTCCTTCCTTCCTGCCTGCCTCCCTCCCTTCCAAGATGACACAGTCCCAGGAGCGCAGCCGCCTCTTTCAGCTTTTAGTTTCATCCCTGATAAGCATAGCCCTTTGCACAGCCGAAACGCTTCCTCCCTCCTATTAGCTTCAGCTCGAATTCTCCCTGTGTGTGCATGTACATACGCATGTACGTATATATCCAGTTCCTGACAGCTGCTGTTGTTGCTGCGAGTAGCTCCGCTTTTCAGTCGCTCGGCTTTCAGCTACTCCCCTCCTTTTAGTGGCACCCTAGGATTTGCAAATGTCCCAAGGCCAGTCTCTCTGGCTACACTCCTCCTTCTCCCCTTCCGTTCTCTCTCCCTCTTCCTCTCTCTGTCTCTCTTTTTTTTTTTTTTTTTTTTTTAATTTTTTTTTTTTGTTTGTTTTCCCCACCTCTTCTTCACCCCCTTCCCCCCCCACCCCCCTTCTTCTTTTCTCTTCTTGGGATCAGTAAAATACAATTACCCAATTACCTCCCATCATCTTAGCACTGATTGGTCAATTGCATTAACACTTGATGTCGGGGAAAAGGGCTGGGAGCTGCTCCGACGTGGCATTGCTGCCACCTGCTTGACAGTTTGGGAACAAACGTAAGGTTAGCTGAAGAAATCTTCATGTCAGAAAACAGTAATTGAAAAACAAGGGATCATCTTAAAGAAAGGAATGTCAAAACTCATTTTCTTAAAAGCCTGCCTGATTCTGACAGTTCAGCCAGCATTGACAGGTACCAGCCTAGCCTCTGAGGCAGAGGAAATGACAGCAAAATGAAATGAGGTATAAAGTTGTTTTTGCAAAAGAAGTACACAGCAACCAGGATTCACAGGTACTCCAGTCACAGCTGCAGAGGCATGACAATAATATAAAACGAGGTATAAAGTTATCTCTGCAAAAAATGTAGCAGTGGAAACAATTTACATGGAAAGACAATCCGTTTTCTAATTACAGAAATAAGTATTCGTTCAAAACTTGTATACACATATAAATTACCTAAAACTCCATTTCTGCAGTTGTTCCAGGGCGAAAGGTCTTTGAAGTGCTTCAAGATTTCAGTGAGTTTAAGTCATGGCTCCAGTGAGCTGTTAAGTGACAGCAACACAAGAGTACAATGTCCAGGCCTATCTATCAAATCTGTCACAGTTAGATTGGAATGACATCTGACCAGCATTTTAGAGTTTTCTAAACTGGTTCTCTAATTTGGGCTACTGAAGTTTTGCCATGTTTGTTATGTACTTATCTACTTATGTTAAATGTATTTATCTATGTCACCTAAAATGCTCAGAATTGGGCTATGTCTTGGTTTTTTTTCAGGGATCTAAATTTAATAAAAATTTTACAGAAAACTTTGTAAGTACAAGGTCAGATATGCTATCTGCTTCATAGAAACAGAATGTAGATGATGTATGTGCTGGCATTTGTCTCTCTCAAAATCAGAAAGAAATTATTTATAGATCTAACTCCTCCACACAAGCCCCAAAAAGAGAATGTCAGGTGCTTTCATGGTAATTATAGCAAACTTTAAATATTAAGCAATAACTCTGAGTTATTCCATGCATATAGTAATATAACTAGCTCTTTCCTCAGTCCTCTCTCAAATAGTCAAGTTATGTTTGGTATCCTTACTTAGGCTTCAGCTTCAGTGTGAAACTGGTGTCTTGAAAATAAAATAAATTTTTAAGTTATATGTCATATTAGAAGTTTTTTACAGAATTATAAAATCCATAAGCTAGCTGAGTTCAGTCAAGTAACACTTACTGAATCATTAACACTGACTTTCAGATTTATTCTACTGACTCACCAAGTTTTCTGGTGAGAAAGTTCTACCAGATATAAGTTAAGCAACTGGAACCAGGCCCTTAATTGCTGTTATATTATTTAGCATCTGATCTTACTATCACTGAAATCAATGGCAAACATAAATTACCTACAAAGGGTGAAAGGCTGAGTGTGTAGTAACAATTAATAACCCAAACCTAACAGTCTTTCAGGAATGCTAAAAAAGTCTTTGGGGATTTTTGGAGAAGGCTGCGAGTGTGATAGGAGATGAAGTTGCTGACAAGTAACAATCTTTTTCTCAGTTGGTGAGCTTATTTTGTTCCTGTCTGATTCATTGATGCTGCTGGTGTATTTTGGGCCTACAAACTTCTTATGAGAGTCTTTTTCTTCTTACTACTCAAAATCCAAAAAACCACAAACTTGTTCCTTTTCCCAGAAGAATAAAAACATCACAGCCTAATATGTTTTCTCTACCATCTCTTTAAAAAGTTTCCTGCTAATATTAAATAGCCTGCGAGTGAAAATGAGGGTTTCTATAACCAAATTAAACAAATATATGGGCATCGGATACAGAAGACAAAAGTTTTGGGCATCTAATCAGAACGTAAGGTAAAAGCGTCTGCAATAGCTGCAGTATCTCTGTTGATACAAACTCATATTTCACTTTAAGTGAAATGTGCATATTTTCTAATTTTGATATTATTCAAATGACATCAAAATACAAATTTCTTACAGATGACAGTACTTAAATAGACAATAACATATTTGCTGGCATAGATGTGACTAAATACAAAACCAGTATCAAGATATGCTCTAGGCTATAATATGATCTTCCATCTTAAAGTTTGTTATTTTGAATACATCAATTAGGCTTTATCACCTAATAAACATAGGAGATAGCATGATTAGCTTCTTAGAACATAAAGTCACCTAACTTGTGATATCTATAAGATGATGTGTCATGCTACATGAAAAAGTAAATGTCTTATACTAAACCAAAAAAATATAATTGCATTATCTGTTTTACAAGCATACAGGATACCTATGTGTGAAACCTACTTAAATATTTTGGTATTATCACAATAACTCATTCATTAATCAAATGTTAAAAGACTGTCCTTAGGCTCTAGAGAGACTTGTGTTATGTTTTTCTTGCAGTACATTATATGTTGTTGCCTCCAAACAATTTTGTTTGTATATTATCTTCAATCTCTTACTTTGCAGATTTTCCAGACAAGAAAATCAATTCCCTACATATCAGTTCACAAAAGTCATCCAACGTGGTGAGCTGATACCCAAAAGCACCATGGAAAACATTGCATGATAGACACAATGCAGTGTTTTACAATCCCTGACAAGGTGAGACAGAGGAAATATCCCAGGGCATTCTGTTCAGTTCCTAATCTAGGGAAACACTTTCCTTCATGCTTATTGCCCATGTCTGAGCACACTCAGGTGGACAGCAACTGTTAAGAGCAGCTGTTAGCTGCTCTCCTCCCTGCCTGGGGGTGCTACCACAGAGCGTGCAGAATAGCCACTGCTGCTGTGGTACAAAATCCCAAGCACACAGCAGACGCCACTGGCTTATGGTTCCTCTTATGGACCAAAATCACCATGAGTCAAAATAGTGAACTGTGAAGAGAACTAAAGACAGATCAACAAATGAACTTTGTTTTTTTAATAACATAACAAGCTTGCCCAATCCTGATTATGGGAGGATAACAAAACTCAAACATATGTACTGGCAAATCTTCACATAATAAATATGGACAATAGACCATTATAAAGCACCTTTTCCTTCCTGACAGACAGGGCAAATTCCGTAGTTCTGTGTGATTAGCACTGGAAGCCACTAGTGGAAAAGACTAGATATTCAAAATTTTCAGACATTTGATGGAAGAGAAACATGGCTAACACTTAAGGAAAGAAGATTCTGACCTGTACATAAAGATAATATTCTGTAATTTAATAGTTCCTAAAAGTATTTACATAGAAGGAAAGTAAGGAGGCTCATACTTAGTTGTTAAAAATATTTTTTCTAAAGTGCTCTTAGATTCTCTTATTCAGCTGTGTGCTTAGGAGAATTATGTGTCTAGCATTCAACTCAGAACTAGTAGAGGTTTGGTTTTTTTCTAAAATAGATGATACTTCGAGGAAAAAAATAGTAAAAAGACAAACTACTAACAAAAAAAAAGTTAAGCTTTTCCTAATTTTTGCTCTCAGAATTGTTGTGTTACAATTCTGACCAGGGCATATATATGAGTTAGGATAATAATATAAGAGTTAGGGTAAGGATCCAGTTCTTATCAATGGCCATGTTTTTCAACTTATAAAATGTAAATGCCTTTGACTGAAATGAACTGTTGTATTCGACATTAAAAAATCTGACTGAAATCCTGCCATTTTCCTATGGCACTAATTTAGAATTAGACGGAAGGTGAATTCCACCCTTTTCACATCTGAGAGCCATTGACATTAAATTGTTGTAAGTTCACCCCACAGGGAGAAATAACTCCTTTGATTTCAATGGAGAACCTCCAGATTGATGCAGGTGTAGATGAGAACAGAACATAGTCCTTCATTTTATATTCACGTCCCATTCAATAGGTATTTGGTTTTCTGAATCACAGAATCATAGAATTGTTGAGGTTGGAAAGTATTAGTTGAGTGAAAAAGAAGGACCATGTGTTTTAAACTGAATTTTTAAGAAAGTAAAACTTAAGAATATAGACAACTAGACTTGGGCAGGAATGATGCATTACTTTGGAAATAATATCTTTACAGTACAACAGCAGTTTTTCCCTCAGTGAATTTTAAATAGCAAAAGTATGATACTCTGACAAACAGATGAATGTATCAGGCATCTTAATTTCTTACCTGTGGAGTTGTTGTGACTCGAAAATACAATTTGCACTTATTGATAACAAAATCTTAACCACATATGCTTCAAAACTTTACTGAGAAACAACCTGGCGGCCGTATTGTCCTACCTGGTCCTCATATTTAGTGTGGATTTATTGATTCAAAGTGAAATTCTTGTATGGGGAAAAGTATTTAATTTTACCTTCTGAGCTAAAGGAAAAGAAACATTGAAGATTTCAAAACTTTCATCACAAAAAACATGATAGTTTTCTTTAATCATACAAGATCCTAAGGAAAGCTACAGCTTTCAATAAATTTGAGTGGAAATGTTGCATACAAAGGGCAAATTGTCAAAATGGAAAAAAATAAAAAAGAAAATTTCTTGGCAAAAATAATATTACTCAAGGAGATAACTGTAATTTTCGATATATATTTTCAAGTACATATAAAATAAATTACTTCTACTAAATATCTTCAGCATCTTCTAATCCCAAAATTGGGGCATCAATTTTACAAATCATACAAATTTCCACTTAGCCCCTATTGGTCAATATGAAAAAAGAAAACATGTACTTTCACTGTGATTTTTTTTTTCAACTCCTTTCTCTCTTCTATTATTCTTTTTTTTTTTTTCTTTTCTTAAATCACTAATGGCTTTTCCCTGCCTAACAGAAAACAACAAAAACTTTTTTTTCAGGTTTGTCTAAATTCAAATGGATTTAAATATTATAATGCATATAATACACGTAAGAACCTACTTTCTTACCTTCAGTGCTTGTAGGACTGCAACTAGTGATGTGGACATCAAAAGTGTTATAGCCAGGACTCACTGGAATTGTATCATCAAGATAGATTATATCATTCTCTCCATTCCTGCCACCCTGCCTGTAAAATGGAAATAATACTTATTGAGTGTGTTAAACAGGATGGACTCAATGTTATCTGGACTAGGGCGAGTAAAGTTTCCCAGCAGTGTCAGTGCAGGATGTAGCACTATAACCACAGTATGATGTGCATTACACTAGGCAAGGCAAATAGGAAAAATACAAGAAAGCAAATAGGGTAAACCCCCACCCCTCTAAATAATTATCATTCTTTTCTGTAAACTAGAGAGATGGAAAGTCAGGGAACAACTCAGGACCTAGTAATGAATGAAGGCAGGAAGCACCATATTTATACTCACAAATGTTCTGAAATATGGCATAGGTTACTTAAAAAATGATTCTTCAACCTTGGGTTATTTGGATTTTCTCATCAAGTTCTCAGCTCTCCCTTCTATCTCCACATGCCCATTAAAACTGTACATCATTAAAAAGAGCATATGAAATGTGAAATATCAAACCATCTTAAAGAGATGGATGAAAAATTACAAGACAGTAATGAGCCTCTTGAAATTCTTTTGGAATTTACTTGGCTACTGCCACTCCAGAACAGATCAATAGTCTGTGTAGTCTACTGGGGTGTAATTTCTAAAAAGAATACAATAGTATTCCATAACAGGTAGTTCCATAACTTTCACCTCATAAAGCGGCGTAAGTGGAAGAATAGTCAAGACCCATTTGCATTGGATTTGCACATAAGCCCTGGAAAGGTTACAACTAGAAAAGGTAACTTTGTATTTTGGAGACAACAACAGGAAACAGGTTTAATACAAACAAACCTCTTTGTCCCCATTAGAGCAGGATCCCTTGAAAAGTTCTAGAAGGAATTTGTGATTGAGAACTTCTGTCATTCTTTATTGACCACACGTTAGAAATCCTGATAGGGAGTTAGGAAATCCTGTCAGTCACAAGTGATCAAAATGATGGTATACATAACGGTTATTTGAAGTGTATTTCTTTTTTTTTATTCAATGATACTTTAGGCTCAGCTTTCCTACCATCTTTCCAAACTTTATTCCCAGGTGGTATGGTACAGTTTTAAATCAATACTCACCTTACTGAATCAGCTCTGATCTTCACAATCTAGGGAAGAGTTGCTTGTTAAGGGGAGTATTTCTAGTGATGAACAGGATAAAAAAACCTGTAAGGGATGAAACATTGTTTTAAGAAGCTGCACATCATGATTATAGGATTGTTTGAGATCAGGGAAAAAAACACAGAAGTCTGGATTTTATCCACACTTGTACCAAATGTTTTTCAGGTTTTCAGACATTCTATTTCTCTTCCTTTGCACTTTTCCACTAGCTTACATTGAGCCTGAATGTCCTTGAAACTGTATTTGCTTTACACTGTACTTGCTTTGTGTGTAGGTGAAAATAGAAAAAAAAAAAATCTATAATTTAAGAGATAGAAGTTGTATTAGCATCAAAGATTACAGTACTGATAGTCTTTGAACAATAAGAAGGGTTCTTATTAAGAAAATTAGAATAGAACACTGAAGTTTATAAATTTTCCAAAATTTTTTCTGTAGCTTATTCACAAATATATTTTATAAAAATCAGGAGGTCAAGGGACATGAACTTTCACTTAAAATGTTTCAAGTAGGCCTTATTTTCAGAAGCAGGCACACCAATATTTGTTAAATCCAGCTCCATTTAAAATGCCTTCTCCAAAGATGAGCCAACTGACAATGAATCATCACTTTTGGAAAACACATTTAATAACTCCATATATGAAGGCATAGGTCTGGAAGCAGGAGTTAACCATCTGTGGTCATTAAGTACATACAGTATACTTCACTAGAATTTTTATACAGATACATATATCTGTGTGCATACATGTTTATCATGACAAATGGTAGTGTTTAAATGTAACTGGCATGGATTTTCTATGGTTAAAAACACTTTAGGAATGGATATTTTCATTTAAAAAGTTTTCAAAAATCCGTGACTAAAAGAATTGAGAAAATTTATATATTTATTCTACAATAAACTAGCTTTTAGATATCAGGAAGTATATACTTTTAGAGAGACAGATGCACTTTGGTCGTTGAACTTGATAGTCTAGGATTTTCTGCTAGTTTGTAGGAAGAGTGGCACTGGAATTTTTCACATTAAAATACTGTGTTTGAGATAAGAAATTCTTCTTGTTCATATAAGTATTCGAACTTGCTGAAATTTTTCAATTTATACTTTCCTGAACAACACCAAAACATCAAAAAACCTGACTTTATTATACAAGCATAGACTCTAGGATAGATTTTAAAAGGTATTCAGGTGCTTAAACATGTGGATTTGGAACTTTCTGTGATTTACAGATTTTGTCTAAGTGTATTAATCAGCTAACCACCATATGTTTTCATTTCTAAAAGCCTTTCAGATGAGAACACTATTTGTTCACTTGCTAATATAACAGAAGTGTTTAAGGTCCATGTGTGACCTTGCAGGTTTAGGGAGTGTATCTTACACTAGTCAGCACCATCCATATCAGCTTAATCATACCAAGATGTTGATGGCTATCCCATTTTTTGAAAGACTTAATTTCTATTTCTTATTTCTTTTGAACAGAAGAAAATCAGCAGCTTGTCAGTATGGTATTAGGTGGGAGGCAGTACATGGCAGGATATGAGTCAGTCATTAAGCCTGCTGGTCAGTAAAAAAAAAAAAAAAAAAAAAAAATTCAAAACAAACTAAAACTTGTCATGACTAGGATGATTCTATGCAGAGAGAAAATGCACTAGACAAATTATTCAGAAATACAAATTTATTTCCAGAACTTGCTAATACTCAGACAGAGAAAACATTTGAGATAATTCTTCCCTACCTTGCTGCAGAAAACTTTAAGTATCTGCATTTTATCCATTCCTACTTCAGGAATGTTTTCTCTGGACTAGTTCTGTATTATACCCGTGCCCACCTTTGGGATTTGATTCTGTAAGATAGTTAAGTGGGATATTTATAGGGCAACCATGCTGATGAAGACCTTGCATGCTAAGCTCTAGAATGACAAGAATTTCTGCTTTGGTTAAATGAGAGCAAGTGTATAAATATACCTCAGCCCTTTGTCACAAAACTGTGTGGGAGAGGCACATTAGGCAAGGTGCTAGAAGTGAGGGAAGCTCTAACTACTTGCAGCTATGACACATTATTATTCATTGCATGGTGTGTCACTCAGACTGTCATAATGCACAGCAGAGAGTATGCACGTTATCAGTGCTGAAAGGCACTGAGAGGGACTGCAGAGGCACAGGTCATTTGGGGGAAATACCTCAGTAACAATCCAAGCACAGGTTTGCTGCTCTTTGTGAAACGGACCTGGCAGCACAAGCTAGAGCGATTATCAACTGGTTACTAACAACAAACAAAATTCATCTATTACAAATGAAGACATATTTGAAAAGGCTTCCTGAGATGGAGTCAGAATTCCAGATGCAAAGTACTCACTAAATATTATTCAACCACATACACTGGTCTTGCAGAAAGTGATCTGAACAAAGAACAGATCAAATGCATAAATAGTTGTATGAGTATGGGTGTCAGCACAATGCTTTGCACTGAGGAAAAAGGATAATCAAGAGAAGGTAGAATCTGCAGGGTGAGAGAATGCACAAATCTAAAAATCTAAAATCACCCAAGAAGAAGAAAAGAAATAAGGCAGCGAAGTAAGCACCAGATTTAAACACACACACACAAGATGAGTCAATTAGGCAAAGAAGGCAGTCTGAAGTCAGAAGATTTTCTGAACGAGAAAATCTCAAGTTATAGCAATAAAATAAAATTAAAACAATTTTTTATATATTTGGAAATTAGCTTATATGAACAAAACGTTCTGTGCTACTTCCAATAAGAATATGCTTCCTCGAGTATTTGAAGAAAATGAAACCACAACAGAAAAATTCATTTTGCAACCCCAACTTAAAAATTATTGCAATTTTGGGGTTTTCTTTTTGTTTGTTGGTTTGGTTTGGTTTGTTTATTTTGGGATTGGTTGGTTGATTTGTTTTGTTTTGGCTTTTATTTAAAATAAACTTCTGACCGGGAGTCAAGAAAAAAAACCCTTGAAATCAGACTTTAGCAGCAATTCAGAGAAATAATTCTCAAACATACTTACCAGGTCAGAAAGCATTACTGTAGTACCATTACAACCAGCCCTGCATGAGACCTTCTAGCATCTGGTATCAGCACTTTCAAACCTTATCTCTACTTCACTTATGCTAATAGGCTTCTTGTAGAATATATTGAATAATGGGATACAAATGACAGTGTAATATTCCTTGTTAGACCAAGAGTTCGAGCAATTATGATTGAGGTGCAGAGTATTTCCTAGGTAACTTCTAAGAGGAGCTAATGAAATGCTCCTCTGTCAAGAACATGAATTTGTTAGTAATATTATTACATATATATATATGTATATATAAGCCCCTGTAAGCTTATTACCTTTAAATTAGCAAAACACTCATACATTAAGTTGTATTGATGCAGATCTTTTCATCAGTAGGTCTAAAATCATTGCATAGGAACCATCTTACAGACCAACAAAATGTACCAGCTTTATTCTGGTAAATGATTCACAATAGTACCACACAGAATTTTCACATCAAGAAAAAGAATTTGGATTCTTGTTTAATTTCTTTTAAAATTTTAGCAGGCAAAATACAATCATGTAGGTATCATCATAATTTTTTATCATTATTCAAAAGACACTGATATCAAAGGACCTGAACAAAACTGTCTAACTTGATCAGGAATTTAATGGTCTAAGCAGTACAAAACATGGTCCTTATTGTGTGACGATTTCTTAACTCACTGAACAATTTGAGCACAAGAGTAAGCTAGCAATTTAGGACAACATAGTTGATGGCAAACGTGACATGGAAAGGTGAAGATGAATATGAAATTGAAAACAAGAAATTATTTATATATTCATATCTTCATTAAAACATCAATGTCTTTCAATAAGCACTGCACCATCTATGATTAATTTTTCATGACATTCAGAATTGTTATCCAATGACTTCTAGCAAAACTTGGTATAAAAACAAATCTTTCTGTTTTTTAAGGAACAAGCAAGTTGAAGACAAGTAAAGGAGAGAGAAGATATATTATTGCAGAATGTGATGCTCTCTTTAAAAGATTCTCATTTTGTTGGGTTTTGGTGTTTTTTTGTTGTTGTTGTTGTTTCTTTGTTTTGTTTTGGGTTTTTTTGTTAATATTTACAAGGGAAAAATTAAATTATGAAGTAATAATTTTGGAAGGGAAGGGGTCATCCAGTCTAATCTCCTGCTCAAAATAGATCTGATTAGAGCAGGTATCTCAGGGCATATCGAGTGGAGACTTAAAACACTACAAAAGCGTACAGTCTCTCTTGCCAACCTAATCTCATAATTTACCACCCCAGAGTTTTGGGGGTTTCTTCCCCTATTATTAATGTAAAAGCTGGGAGGTACCAGGAGAGAGAAATGGCTTAGGAATGCTGCCTTTGCTGTCCTAGGAGCTGAATTCACTATTGCAATGATGGTAACCAGTGTCGATCGAATGGGAGCCTACTACATGATGACAGAGGAATAAACATCAGCTGTGACAGTCTATGCACTAGAAATGTTCCCTAAGGAACAAAAGAGACTTTTAAATGTAGAATGAAAATACTGAAAAGGCAACCCTAAAACCAGAAAAGGTGGGATCAAGGAATTAAGAATGAACAGCGAACATCTGTATCTCCAGTATCTCAGCAAGATTAGCTGCAGAAGTTATGACAATTATGCAAAATTATCAACTGGGCGTTGTGAGACATCCAGTTTTCTTCTGTGAGTTTTAATGACATCCCGCTGCTCCCTGTGATACTCTGGAACCCTGGATATATTCACTATTGAAAATCAAGTTAGAAGGAATTAAATTATCCAACATAGAAATGTTTAGCTCAAATTCCAGTCTTTAAAATACACATAAAATATAACCGTTACAGTATAACTATTACCTGTATGTGTCAGAAGCAGCTGTGTTTTCCATTTCAGATTGCATTGAATCATTCCAGACAAAACTGGTCTAATTTAGCCTACATACATTTTTGCTGTTATTAGATATATGTTTCTGAAGTCAGGCTAAAAAGAAGTTTCATGAATGATAACATGCAGCAAGTTCTTTTAAAATCTTGATTAAAATTATGTAAAGATTTTTCTAGTATACTGATATTTAAGCTTACAGGAAGTAAAATATTTAATCTAAATAAAATTATACAAAATACAATATTTAATCATAGGTAATTTTAGAATACAAATATATTATGAAACAAAATTACTGAGGTTATAAAAATATTCTGCTTTTAAATGATACTTGAAAAAACTGAGAAAGTATAAGATAGTCTGTGATCAAACATGGTGCAAGTCTATTGAAATGAGAGGCCCAACAGCTAGTAAAGATTTATTCTTAGATATTTCTAAAGATTACCAGGCATTTCCTACTGGACTTGCTCAAGCAAGTGCACACAATGACTTTGTCAGAGTACTTTCACAAGAAAAGCTAAATTGCAGGGCCAGGAGTTGGACTTCAATGATCCTTGGAGGTCCCTTCCAACTCAGAATATTCTACAATTCTATGATTATTTCTTCACCTATAGAAAATGACTGTCAGCTGTATTTGTTTTATATATACATACACGTGTATGCATAGACTGACTTTTTTTTTTCCATGTAAATATAGCTCTAAAATATTAACCTAGAGAAAATAACTTGGAAATGCTGATAGAATTTAACAGGTTTCATATGAGAAAATAGAAAACTAAATTATCAGAAGACATGAAAAATCTATTAGGGATCAGCATATAAATTGAGGTATTTCCTGACAGTTGTCATTATTGTGCCAAAGTTCAGATAAGCAATAGAGATGTCTCACTCTGACAGTCTTCTATGCTGGCTGCCAGCACTATCATAGATCAAGGAGTCTGAAACAAAACCAGCTGAATAAAAAACTAGAGCAAAAGGAGACCAAATTGTTTTCTTTCTTATTACTGTTTACAAAAACAACTGTGTATTGTAAAGATCTCCTAAAGGATCTTTCATTTAATGCTGTTTCATCAAGAAACTTACTCTGTACAGGTTTCAGTAAAGGTGAGACTGATGGAAAATGCAGCAGATAGAATTCAGGCTACATATGCCTTTTTTTTCCATGTATATAAGACATGACCACAGAGCTGTGAAAGGCTAGCTGTGAAACTGCAGAGCATTGTCTTAACTTATATCTATTGGGTTGCAGATGATTTATACTAAATGGGTTATTTAAAGAGTTAGGATGTGTTGTCATCAATTTCTAAAATATACATTAATGATAATAAAAATAAAAATTTCCCATGAAGCCTTAAAAATAGCAAGACTGATTTATAATTATTCCTAACAGAAAAAAAAATTTAAAAAATCATAACTCTATAGTCCTGTACTTCCTCTAGAACACAGCTGCTAGGACAAAATAAGCAAGGCTAACTTGTGTGCATATATTATAAATTGGCACCTGCATGAGTTAAAGCAAAAATTCAACCTAATTCACAGCAACAGAAGAAAAGTGAAAGAGTGGAGGAAAAAACTTTCTAGCTTTAAGAATATGTAACCCCAAACTTTTTCAAACTGCAACCTTGATTGTAATTCCAGTCCCATAATGTTCAAATCACCTAACAGAAATAAAAGAACTTTTAAGTCCCTCATTCCAGGGGAGGACTCCACAAATACACAAGTCAACACGTAATATTCTCCTTGCCCTCAATAACCACTCTAATGGCACTCAAATCTGTTTCTATGTAATGTCACTTTACAGGAGAAAGTGATTTCACACCAAGCATTTGTATTTGTATGACCTTAAATTACAAAACACATATTTTATGCCTATATTTCCTACATTTTCCAGTCTTATCTTAAATCCTGATAAATCCAAATGAATTCATCCTTGAATAATTCTCAAGTTACTAGAAAAGTACAAGAGAAAGCAAAAACATTCTAATATCATTTGAATTTGCCACAAATTCAGACACTGAAAACAAAACCATTTGATTAACAATGTTGAACCATACAGATACTTTGCAACAGAGTCTTAGGGTCACAAGGTATTAGAGTAAAATAAACTTCAGTCATTCTGTTAGTATGAAACAAACCTTTTGAAGACAACAGTCCTGAGCAAAGACTAGCCTTTCTATAAAATGTAAGAATCTGCAATTGACAAATGAAAGCTGTAAAACTTTATGAGCTGAACTATTGCCATCCCCGGAATGTATATACTTTCCCGGACACATTTAAGTAAGTCCCACCTATTTGTGGAACAAATCATGCGGAAGATAAGAAGGTGATCAGGAGTAGTCAGCATGCATTCACCAAAGATGATGCCTTCTATGATGAGAAAACTGGCTGGACAGATTAGGGGAGAGAAGTGGATACTGCCTACCTGTAGTTCAACAAGGCCTTCAACCCTGTCTCCCATGATATCCTCATAGGCGAGCTCAGGAAGTGTAGGCTGGATGTGTGGATGGCAAGGTGGATTGGGAACTGGCTGAAGGGCAGAGCTCAGAGGGTTTTGATCAGTGACACCGGGTTTAGTTGGAGGTCTGTCACTAGGGATGTCCCCAAGGTTCAATACTAGAACCAGTCTTGTTTAACTTATTCATTAATGACTTGAATGAGGGGGCAGATGCGTCCTCAGCAAGTTCACTGACAACACAAAGCTGGACTGGCTGACCCCAAAGAGCTGTGCTGCCATTTAGAAGGACCTTGACAGGTTGGGTAGAGATGGACTTTCTGAAATTCAACAAAGACAAATGCAGGCTCCCTGAGCAGGGAGGTTGGACTAGATGACCTCCAGTGGTCCCTTGAAACTTTACCCATTCTGTGATTGTGTGATTTTTTTGCAGCTGTAAAGCTAGCACAATTTTACTTGTGGGATCAAGCCCAGGAAATTTGTGCTTTACTAGAAATCTTTAGTCTATGTCAGATTCTGTTGCAGTTTACCATATGAGAAAGTCTGACATTTACATCAAAATAGGAAGCATGGCCTATAACAGCTGTGGTAGCTATCTCAGTAACAAGATGGCAAGGCAGGGAAGAATATTTTGTTTCTTCCTGGTTTAACCAGATTTGTCCAATGGGAAATGAAAATATTTCAAACACCCGAAAGTTACATGAATTTGTATAACATGAGCTCAAGGTGCTGTAGAAAGGAACTTAAATAAACCTTTCAAGATCACACTTCTTTCTCCTGCTTTGACTCACAAACAAAAAAAGGTCAAGATCCAGCTGTCCTAAAACATACTTGGCACCTTCACTGTCTTGAAAAGGACAGTTCATTGCTAAATGAAGCAAGACAATTAATTCAGTATATTACTCTGAACTTCAGCTGCCACTCAAATGAAACTGTTTTCCTCTGTGCAAAAAAGTAACCTGCCTTTGAATTTAGAAATAATGACCTTGCCAGTAGAATTGGAGAATTTGCACACATCTACTTGTTGGACTTGCCATGTTCTAATGATCTGTATAAACTAAGTACCAAGGGAGAAAATCAATTCATTTCCCATAGCAAATATTTCAGAATATTTAGCTCAGAGAGTTTTTTGTGATATTCTTGTAATTAATTCTCATGAACTTACTCCCAAATAACCATAAACAGTTTGTCTGTCTCTTGAAAATCACCATCATTAATTTAAGCCACAAGTTTAATTAATATATTTTATTACAGTTGCTGTTTGAGGAAAACAAGTTATTCTTGCAATCCATGGGAAAATCACTGCTATTTTATATTCTGAGAGTCAGAATAGAGTCTGTAAAGAGCAGAAATATATTCTCAATATTTTAAAGTGAGAGAGCTAGTACAAACCAGTCTATTCACCATTTCAAAACTAAGAACAAGTCTGTACTCTGAACACCAACAAAAAAGACATTAAAAACCTCAGAAATCCAGAACAAAGTATAGAATTGTACATGAGATCAAAAAAAAAACCCATGTCTTTTGGTCTGAAATTAAAAATGGATTTAGTAGGAAGAAAATGAGAGAAAATTTTATTTTAATTTGACCCTAGTATACTTTTGCTTTTTGATTTTGTATTTAAATGGGTTAGCTGGAAGATCATAAAACAGGCTTGCATTCATGCTTTGTATCTTTCAAAAGGAAAGCTTTACAAACTCAAATGTTAAAATGTAAATACTTTCAATAATCTCAAAGTCCTAATTATTAACAGATACACAGTCTGTCCTTAAAAGATAACTTATTCACAAAACATTTTTTTGCCAAGATTGCATTGTACATGTTTAAAAGCTACTTTTGAAAATGTCAATCAGTTTATAAATGTTTTGTCCATATCCTCAAGTACTTCTGGATTATTTTCTACATCATATTCTGCAATGCTTTGTCAGATTCAGTGTTAAGTAACTCTCAAATCATTCTAATAACACATCTATTATTTTGTTATTCAGATGGTTCTGTCTATGCTTAACATTATGATTTTCCATCTACCTTTTCTTTGTTTGGTTTCCATTTGTTTTTCTCATTTGAAGCTTCTGTATTAAACACAGTACTGTGTCTTTCAAGTTTAAGAGACCACATACCACCCCTTTAATCATACTTGCTTAAATTCGTATCTGAACAATGCATCTCAGACACCCAGATCTCTTAATATTTGTAATCTAGATCATCAATTTAAGAAAAAGAGAAATAAACAATAAATATTACAGCAAAAAATGATGATGGAGAGAAAAATGTCATTGTGTGTGACTCAGAGCGAAGATTTTCAGCTGTTCACTGTACATTTGAAAAGAGACAATGTAGATGCATGACAAGGTACAAACCATGGCATGCAAAAATGTCTTTGTCATTCCTGTGAAAATGACTGTGTGGGTTTTAGGAAAAAAAAACCAAAAACTACTGTCTGAAAATCTCTTTAAGTATATTGCTGGGTTTAATAAGAGCACTGGTGCCAAGTATCATCTTACAGTGCTTTTTCAGCACTTACAATACATGAATATTTTATTCTTAAATAGAATGAAGAGCATATATTCTCTATAACTGAATTTTAGTGACTAAGAGATCTGTGGAGAGAAAGTGAAAAATAAAAATAATGTTACCTAGCTCCTTGCATCATCATTGATCATAAACCAACTCAAAAACCTGAGTGTATCATTTAGGCCATACTATCTGAAGGGCATATATTGATATTTGAGTTTTGAGATGCAAGAAGAACTATCAGTTTTTGCAGTGGAATGTGCCACAGAAACTACATATAGCTGAGCCAAGTGGTTTAAAGGTATTAACCAAGCAAAGTAAAGAAACAACAAAGAAAGGAACTGAAGAAGCCAGTCAAGCAATACCAAGTTTCTCTATAATTTGAAGAAGTTCATAAGGTGGTCACGTAGAACTTTGGGGCTCCAGGCACAGATGACCACTAGGAACCCTCAGTGAAGCCCCTCAGAGATCTTATAGGGATATGTATTTGTGCTAATAAGTGTTGGGATATGTGGGGGACAAAAAATGAATAATCATGGAATGCTGACATATAAGCTGTAGTGAAGATACCTCTGTGTGCACTTTGGCAAGCTGATTCCCAGGGCACATGGTGTGCTATAATCATGGAATGTGTCCTAATAAAGAATGCCTGTGTTTTAGGAGCCACTTTTAGGCAACACTACAGAAAAATTATTTGTCGTATTCAATTGGCATCACATCTACATTACAACGTTATCAGTTGAGGAAGCCATATCTCTACCTGTACAGGACTGAAGTCTAAAATTTTTTTCCATTTTTTCCATTTCTTGTAAGAATGAATTAATGAAAACAAATATATTCTTGTGAACTCAGTCATTCTAGGCTGCTCTGGGAAGTTATGAAAAGCTTCTGACATGGGCACTTGCTGAATGACTGACATTAAAAAAAAAGAAAGGACTATTTCCCATGGAAGTACAGAGGAAAAGAATTCTGAATATCTTATGCTCTAGGCTATTCTCAAAACCACTAGTTTTAAAACAATTACTTTTGGTATTATAATTCTAAAGAAAAAAATTCACTGTAAAATTGAGTTACTCTCAATAACTTCTTGAATAATATTTACAACCAGCAGTTAAAACACTGTGAAAGCCAACTCATAAATCAAAGGTCAATCAGGGTATTGAGAGCTATGGTATTCAGAAAACCCACAACTTCCCATCCTAGGCTTGCATTTGAAAACCCTTTAGTTTCCTGTTAAATCCCAGATTTCTTGAACTACTTGAATGCATTATTTAGCCTTGCTGGTGTTCAGTCCCTTCTCCTTGTGATGAGAGACTTTCAACTTCAAGTGAAGTTTTGTAAAAAAATTCTTTAAAGTTTTCTGTTTGTTCGGTTACTGTGGTAATGTTAAAATGACAGAGGCTCTTTAACTAAGAAGAAGGAAACTTTTTCTTCTACTTTTAGAAACATTATTCTAAGTTTTGAATTTTCTCAGATTTTATATACAATTAAACTTATTCACTGCAGATTTTTAATGCTCTCTGAGTCACAGTTAATTGCAAACGTACATTCACCTAGTCCAAATACAACTTACACAATGAGACACTTATGTTCATAGCAGTTCTGTTTCATATTCAAAAATATTTCTATGGAAAATAATCACATTAGCTGCATTCTCCCCCCCCTCCTTCCCCCCAAAAAAAAAAAAAAAAAAAAAAAAAGTCAACCCACACCAAAAACAAACAAACAAAATCACCACACAAATCAACAAACCCACAAAATCAAACACCCCTCCCCAAAATCCAAACACCACAACACCAAAAAACCCAAACAAACAAATTATCCCCTTAGGAGGATAACTAATAATCTCAGTGAAAAGCACTGAGATTCTCAAGTTCTAAAAAAAACTTGTATGAGAATTTACTAATTCTCTAGTTTTAGGATAATCTGCTTTTTCTTTAATTTGAACACCAAAGCAGCAAAGACAACTGTCTGTCATGTGCTGAAGCCAACTGTGTGCTGAATACAGTTCGTATTTCAGCAGCCACATAATACTCCTACTATCAAAGATCCTCATTTATCCCTTCAGTACAATACACAGCCATGTAGAAACCCACCAGAAGGCCTAGCAACCATTTACAAATCACTTAAATTCTACCTGAGGCTTTAAGTGGTCTATAGCTCTTGGGTGAAACCTTTGTACAGTGGACTACTTCAGCTGCTAAGATAAAGAAGACTTCCTATTGGTAAGTTACTAGCAAGCTATTTGTGAAATAACTCCTCTGTCATAATGACGTGTATATCAACTAATTATAGTCTAACACTTATCACACCTACAAGATCTTAATAGGCAAGGAGTATTTATGTCTTTCACAATCAGCTTTCTGAGGGTCTGCATCAGTCATGTCTCAAGCAACCGACTTTCAGGACATTTTTCTGATCTTCCATGTACATTGCTGTTTATCAGAAGTATTGTAGTTCAACTGCACCGTAGTGTGGCAAGAATAACCATGAATAAATGCCAACTAAATCTTGCTATGGAACCATAATCTCCACACAACATGTAGCATTTCAACAGCTAGGTCAGAAAGCCATATTTATCATATTAACATGCAATAATTACACTCTTTAACCCCTTGAAAACCAGCCCTAAGTAGACAAAATAAGAACCGATAAGTTTAGGGGCAGAAAGATCAAATAAGAAATTGCTCATAAAACTATTATGAACTTGAAGCATTTTTATCTTCTTCTATAATTCAGAAATATTATATTCTATACCATGCAGACATTAATAATTAAAACAGTATTGCTTATGAAAATAATTGGAGTATTGAAGCTGCATTGCTTTAAGAAGAGTTTGAGGCAATTTCCCTATGAAACTGCTGAGATATTCCAGAGGATCTAAATACTGAACTGACAAATCCAGTTGCCTTCATGGACAGCTATGCGAAATATGTCCACTCCAGTTTTCTTTAGTGAAATATGTTGACATGCTTTCTATTTTACTAATGAGCTAATGGATGGTAGGAAAAACAGCAAATACCAGTAAAAGAGATTCAAGAAATTTCTACATTTACAAAGGAACAAAAAGCATCAAACTCCGGCAAAAGCTGTAATGAAATGTAGCATTAAGACACAAATTGAAAGTGAAAGATATTTTTTTCTATTCAGTACTCAAGGAAAAAATGAGTCAGTATTAAAATTCAATTCTTGTTGCTGCATCTGCAGGCATAAGAATGAATATTAGCCACATCATTAAAGTACAGAGAGACCATCACAAAGTGGTTTTGTCAAACTCTGTGAAATGTATCTCAGCAACCATTAATAATAACTAGTAGAAATATTTACTTGAGATCATTGGGTCACAAAGGGCATGATAAACATGGTGACAACTTTTTTGGCATGACTGAGAAATGAGTTTTGACCTGGTCGAGGTCTCCCATATGTGTCCTGTAAGCCCAGCTAATGAGGCAGGACAATCATTAAACTTGGATGAATTAATATGACATGAATAGGAGAATCTGCAGATGCAGTGACAGAGATGAAAGTAGGTCACATTCTCACAATTTAAATAGAAACAGTCTAGACAGCATTAGCATGAGCCTTGTAAGACTTGTACTGAAACTCACAGCACAAATCTGTAACATCTATTACGACTGACAAGAAATATAAGAATAGAGAAATCAACAAAAAGATCATAGAGATACATAAAAAGAGAAAAAAAGGAAAAACTGCTTTAGTTTTAACTGACGTTCAGTAAATTAAAAATGTTTACAGCATACCCAATAAATATGATGTCTAATATGATAAAAAATAATGGATATAACAATTATTTTGAGATAATTTCACTTCAAATGACTGTAACAAAAATACATATCCCCCTATTAACATATATAAAATATTAAAAAATATTGTATAAGAGTGGGAACTGAGTAACAATATTTTACAAGGGCATTGAAAAGGTTTGTTTTCTCTGAAGCTTTTGGTAGAACACACAACTTTTTTTTTTTAAAAAAAAGCATCAAATAACCCAAAAAAAGCTGTTGGTGTAAAGGAGTAAGAGTTCTTTGTCCATTATTCTCCTGCACCTTTACTCTTTTCTTTGCTTATTTTAAGAGGATACTATGGTAATGTTGAATGGACACATGAAGCAGCATTGACATGATGAAAACAAACAACTGAAATATGAAATAGCTAATACGAAAATTTAAAATATGAAGAATATTTGTGTTTTTAAAAAATGTTCTTAATTTATATAAATGGAAAAATACTATTCACAAAAAATGCATCAGTATGTGATTATCGCTGTGAAATCGCTGTGATTATCATTCATCAGCGATATATTTTGTAGTCTGAGCACTTAACAGGTAAAGATTCTATTCAAAAGTTTTTGGTACAACAGAAACATTTTCTGCGTATCATTGCTCACACTCCCCCTGCCCTGAAATGGAATGATACAAATCCCAAATAATTTTTAAAGTCATGAATATTATATAGTGTGTTGTAATGAGAGGACATTTTTGCAGTAATGAGCAGCTTGCCTTTTTAGTGCTTGCTTGACCTATGGTCCAGTATTCAAAGGGCTTACTAATAAAAAGGTGCTTATGAAACTACAGTTCCTTTTACAAGACAAGATATTAATGTTCATTGTATAGTCACATTGCCATTTTGGGTAGTTATATATCACCAAAAACTTGTACTAGGCTACTCTACCTTTTCTTTTTCCCCCACTACATCGTTTTTTACAAAATGAAACAGATAGAATGTAATGGGTGATATTTACAGTCATTAGAATTTGGCTTTGATTATTACATCTTCAAGAGACATAAGTCTGTGCATTTTATGTATAATAGCTGAGTACAGAAGTACTAAAGGATTCATATCTTTAGCATTTAAGCAATAGAATGTATTGGAATCATACAGCATTGATTAATTTAATCTAAAACCACACACATTTCAAATGTCCCAGTGTTCTGTATGGCTTTATTGTTGCACCCCTTGGTATTTACTTGCTATTGATTGTGTATACAGGAGCACTGTCAAGTTATGGTTATTGCAAAAACCAACTGTGAGATTCTAGATATAATTAGTCATGTTTCTTATGAAGTCATGAACTTATCTTTCCCTGTTTGTATCACATAGCTATTAATGTCTAAATTATTTGTTTGTTCAATGGATATTTGTTCACATTTGTAGGAAAGAAGTTTTCTCTATAAGGGGAAAAAGGGAGTTTCGATGTCTTAAAAAAAACCTGTGGGTTTTTTTGGTTTTTTTTGTTTTTTTTTCTAAAAACCGAAAATCAATTTTGCAAAAGAAATGCTTTAGCAAAACTTTTCCTTTGAGGAACAGGAAAAAAAAGGCAGAGAACTATTAAATGCAAAAAATTTAAAAGCTATATACTTTTAGAATCATTGAATCATCCAGGTTGGAAGAGGCCTTTAAGATCATAAAGTCCAATTGCCCACCCAGCTCTGCTCCTATACCCCTAAACCACTAAATCATATCACCCATTGCCAGAATCAGATGCCTCTTAAACACCTGCAGAGGTGGTGACTCCACCACCACCCTAGACATCCTATTCCATTGCTTGGCCACTCTAACAGTGAAAAATCTTTTTCTAATACCTACTCTGAATCTCCCGTGTCAGCTTAAGTCTGTTTCCTCCAGTTGTCTCACTGCAGGCATGACTGATCCCCACCTCGCTACAACCTCCTTTCAGGTGGTTCTAGAGAGCGATAAGGTCCCTGGTGAGCCTCTCCTTCTCAAGACAAAACAAATCCAGCTTCCTCAGTCATTCCTTATAAGATATGTTTTCTAGACCTTTCACATCTTGCCACTCTTTGCTGGACACCCTCCAGTGTCATTTTTAAAGTGAGGGGCACAGAAGTGAATGCATTACTCAAGGTGCGGCCTCACTAATGCCAAGTACAGGGGGACCATCATTCCCCTAGTCATGTTGGCCACAGTCTTCTGGGTACAGGCCAGGATGCCATTGGCTTCTAGGCCACCTGGGCATGCTGCTGATCAGTCAGCACCCCCAAGTCCCTTTCTACTGAACAGCTCCAAGCTGCTCTTCTGCCAGCCTGTAGCACTACCTGGGGTTGTAGTGACATAAGTGTAGGACCCGGCACCTTGCTTTATTGAACATCACACAGTTGTCCTTAGCCCAAATCCCTCTGTAGAGTCCTCCTACATCAAGCAGATCAACACTCCCACCCAACTTGGTGTCAACTGCAAATTTATAGAGGGTGTACTCAATCCCCATGTCCAGATCATGTATAAAGATGTTAAACAGGACTGGCCCCAAAACAGAGCCCTGGGGGACACATTTAGAAACAGAGATCAACATATTAAAAGAAATAAATTACTGATGCCAAAAAATAAATTTGAAATTTAATTTTTCATATTAAATAATTTTCCTGTCATTCCCAAGCAATTAGGTTATTTTCAATGAGGTAGAAGACCTTTTGCATTACAGGTAGGAAAATTCTAAAAAGGCAAAGGGAAATATTTGAATCTAGAAACAAGGTAAATGTTTCTGCCTCAGCATTATTTCTAAGAACTACTATTAGAAAGTTAACAATAATACTAGATAGTGCCTATTTTTTTTTCTAATGTTCATATAGTTTCTTATTAGAAATCTATTCACTGGATTTAGCCAGTTACATGTACATATACTAGCTTTTTATTACTGCTTTTAACTATCCTTTCAAGACATATGTATAATTCTGGTGTCCACAACTACAAGCGTTGAAGCAGCAAGACTCAAATGTGAAAAAAATGATGCCATATAAATCTTGTGTCTTGAAGAATTCAAGACGAAACACAGAAAAAAGTAATGTCTTCAAACTCTCCAGGAGCTCAGAAAGACAACTTAATATTTTACATATTTAAACCACAACCTTGTTTCAGGATCAGTTTCAGGGGAAAAAAAATTACTTGGAAAGTTCTGAGAAGTAGACTGACTTTATTATACACCCCAATATCAAATGTTACAAAAGCTGAAAGGCATCCGTCTTGGACATATCTATATATGATTGTTAGTCACAGATTTAAACCAAGATTCCCCCAAGGAGATTAAACAGCTTAACAGCCAGATGCTGCAGAGCAGTATTTGGCATAGGTAGAGCTGACAAAGTTACCAACTTTGAATTGAACAGAAGAGACTGCAAATGTTCCCAACCCTCATAATCAAAACAGCAGAATGTATAGGTAAAAAAAAATTAATTGAGTAGTGTGTGGCTTAAAGCAGAAGTAAATACCAACTGGTGCATGGACATTTAGACTGTATGGGTTATTTTAACATCCAACTATTCTACTTCCAAATATTCAAAGTTATACCAGTGTAGTCAGGAAAGTAGTCTTCTGCACTTAGGAAGATTTGTTACTTTTTCTGGAAATCTCCAGAGCTCTCTTGATGAGCCAATAACGAAGCTTTCCAATTTTACTGAAAAGCGTTTTAAGTGTAGAAAGCTGATTCTTCTCTTCTCATGGACTGACTTGATTCAAGCAGCACCACAAAGATGCCCCAAACTATTACCAGTGCTAATAAACTTGTCAAAATTACAACATTTAATGTGAAACATTCTATCTTTATGAATTCTCATACCTCAGAATAATAATACTTCAGAAAGAAAGATCCCCCTAGATTTCCAGGGGCAGTGACTCCAGGACATAAACAGAGAAATTATTTCTCAGACACTGTTTACACAAACTTTGAAGATAATGAAAAATATTTTATTTTTTCATTGCAAAGTAACATTCTGGATGCATCTCTGCTGTGGATAAGTGACACGAATAATGCCCTGATTTCCTTCATCAAAATATTTCATTTTGTACTCACCAGTGCAGCCTGTAAAAATACATTTTTCTTCATTTTCAGGAGCAGAAAATTTCAGCCAGCTATATTTTCAAAATTTCAAAAGTTTGAATTTGAAAAATCTCACCTCTAGTATCTGGTAAATACTGCTGATTATTTTGTTCAGCTGTGCAGAATTTAAATTAACAGCAAATCCACAAAAATTATTCCTAGAAGAACACACCCAGTACCTTTAACAAAATTTCAGGGAACTGAAAAGTGCCTGCAGACAAAGACCTATACATTTTTCTATTATTTTCTTAAGTCATCTGCAGCAAATAGGACAGCACTCATTTTTCCTGTTAGAATCATAGCACCACTAGTGCTTTTCTCCCAAGCAAGTTGCAATACAGACTGGCAGGGAAACAATTGTATTTTGATAGATGGGGGTGCATTATATGCATTCCTGTAGTGGTAACAGTATAGAAAACCCTTTACTATTAAGCCAGTGGGTTATATCTATATCAGCAAGAAAACAGCATTCTTTATCATCTATATGAAATAGATTAGCATGTTTATCTTACCTCTCAAGGGTAAAGATGCCAGTGTCATAGGCAAAATCAAGTTTAGAGCACTGGCTAACATTTTTTTTGCAGCGACACAAAGACCGAGATGCCCACAGAGAAAAAGGTTACGGTTCAACTCCTAGAAGCCGTCCCCCTGGAGACCTCTTACGGGGTTTACTGAATGTCAGAAGATTCTGCTGTTTCTGTCTGCTAGACTTGTGCTGCAGATGGACAGCAGGATTTCTGCATACAGTTTGCCTCTCTTTATCAGCTTCTAAATTTTACTAAAAGTGCCTATGGCACTGCTCTGTTAGGAATCATTTAGCACTGCCACAGACACTCATTCCGAGAAGAAGTCATTTCAAGGCACCAGAGTGCTTCTATAAACCTCTTCTGTGTATGCATGAACACCAGAGTCTACAAGTACCTTCACACAGAAAAGTTTACTAGTGGCCTCCATACACTAACCTAGAGGTGACAACAGAAATTAAACAATGCCCTCAGCTGTTTTTGGTTACAATTCTGTTGACACTTTTCCTTCTAAGTCTGGGGGGTTTCCCTATATATATATATATATCTATACACACTATAGTAGCTTAGAGAATGGAGAAGTCTCATGCTCCACTCTGGCAGTGAGATTTCCCATGAACATACAACTAAAACCTATCTGATAATCCTACTCAATTACAAGTTTTCTGAGTCAGGGTAAAGCAATGAAAAAAAAGGTTTGAAATTTAAGTGACTGTCAAATCTTTACACTGAGCAAATAATTAGTGTATTTTTAAAACACAAATGAGATTCCAAGGAAATGTAAATTATCTTTTGCTGACTATTGTTGTCATTGCCCCAGCCCCATATTATGTGAAAATTGTGACTTCAATTCCTTTCCTAAGTTGAACACAAAAAATATTTTTCCAGTAGGTTCAGGTTTTGTCAGAGCTCCAAGTTGAGACGATAGTAGAAAAACTGCAATTCCAATGTGTATGTGGAAGATTTAAAATATTTATCCACATTCTATCTTCATTTCCACTCAGAGAACTTCACAGGAGCTAAATTGTTTCATATTTTTGATACCAAAATTATTAATTGGCAACAGAAGTTATAATTCAGTTTTTATTTGAAGGCAAAGAAATAACAAACTGCCATAAACATGTTATCCCTCAAAACCTAATCAAGAAACAAAGGCAGAGTGGAACTAACCAGTAGATGTAAATAATATAAACATTCATGTGTTTAACCCATTCGAAGGTGTTTTCCCAGTTACATTCATAACCATCAATCAGGATGAAAGTTAAATTACTGTCTGAGATTGACTGTTCAGCAGTTTACATCAGAACAGGTTGTGATCTCAATGTCATGATTTCCAAGTGGTTTTAGATGATTCAAAAAAAAAGCCAGTGACAGGTTGGGTCACAACTCACCCACTGAAAGGAATTCCTTCTGACTCAGTTATTTCAGTAGAGATGGAAGTTTTTAGTTTGTAGTTTTCCAGTCCAACAGGTTTTAAAATATCTCCTATGATTCATATAAAGAAAGAGGACATTGAGAAGAACAATAACAAAAGATGCAAAATTGGTTGAAAACATTGAGCATATTGAAAGGGAAAATAGTGGTATAGAAACCCCTTTCTCTTATCACCATTCTTTCAGGAAAATGCATTCATGTTTGGAATGGAATTTAATAAGGTTATAATAGAAAAATCTTACCAACTGCCATATTCAAATAGCATATTCAAAATCTTATAGAATTTCCCTGACAATGAGACAAACATCCTCTAACTGTTTCTCTGTAATGGCTAGCTGCACAATTCATACTTAAAAACATGATTAAGAGGATTAAGAAGATAAATGCAATTTCAGACCATGAGAGCATCCTAGTCAATAGATTCATTTTATATTGAAGACAAATTTATTCCCAGGTGAAAAATTGCACATCTTGCATTAGCTGTAAGTCAATTTTATTATATCTCTTGGAAAAAAAAAAACAACACATTGGTAACAAAGGAAGATTATTAAGTAGAGAGAAGTTTTAAAAGATAACTGAATTTTTGAAGTCCTTCTATTTAGTCTATCCTTCTTTCACAATCTTAGAAGCAAGATGTTCAAGTAAACAAAAGCTACTGTATTAACAAATTGAAGAGGAACACAGGCAGTCCTCCATCATTTTGTGTGTAATCACTACTTGTGGAAACAACTATTGAAGGCTGTGGCTATGCTGAAGGCACCTGGCTGTGTTCCTAACTGCACTCAGATGAAACGAAGCAGAGATGAGAGTTACTGAAAGTGAAACCACTACTATGTTCTTCCCAAATGTTATTCTGGCTTCTGTCATAAACCAAAGATAAAAAGCTTCTCTTTTGTTTCAGTGGTTGCCAATAGAAACAATTAGCCACTTATATCAAGGTGGGAGGCTGATATGTAATAGGATGTAATCAAGAATAATATTTTCCCTATGAATATGCTGGCATCTAGAAAAGAAGAAATAATTTACTTCTGCTCTGAACACTCACTCTAACATAAATGCATGAAAGAAGGATGGGAGCAAAGTTTTAGACCCAGGGCCGGAGACCTCTCATAATCCCAGTTCAATTATGCAGGAGGCTCACATTAGAGCTCCAATTGTTTGTAGTGACAGTACAGACACCTGCTCACATGTCAGGGGAATATAGGCCTAAAGAAAAGAGGAATCAGTCAACTCATTTAAATCAATCCCTTTGTGCTGCCCACTCAGCTCCTGAACACTGCCAGCCACTGAGCTGAGAGACAGTCTGCTGTTCAGGCTTCCACAACTGCCTGACCTTTCCTCTAAGCACATTAGCCTACAGCAGATCCAGCCTCAGCAGTCTTTTGGGGCCATGGACTTTGCTGAGTTTTATCCAACCATCAGTGTTCTGAGCCCCAGGCAAATCCTTCAGTGCTGCTCTTCTTATCACAAAGTAATTACCTGGCCTTTCTTACTGCTGGTTTGAATTCATGGATGGAACTCACTGAAAAGGTTAAGGAGTCAAAAAATAAATTTAGAACTTGTTTTCAGTCAGTTTTCCTGACTTCATATCAGATGGAGTCAGCAATTTGAGAAGTCTGACAGACAACTTGACTGAGTCGATCAGATGGTCAATTGATCACTTTCTCATTTGCCAAAACGTTAAGGGAGAAAAAACAGAAGCATATTCTATTGACATTAAAATACATAGACTAGAGACAGATTTCTGAAATGACACAGTAAACCACTCTGGAGTGGGAGGATTTTTTGCATAAGAAATGGAGACTTTCTCTCTAAGCAGAGCGACTGCTGTCTACGAACATTAAAGAGTTTCATGTGGAGTTTTAGTCAGGGAAAGTACTTTGTGAAACAGAAATTTTTCGGAGGATCTGATTTATATGCTCTGCAAAAGAGAGTATTTGATTAATTAGCTAGAGAAGCATGGACTAAGATGTCCTGGAATATCTGTATGCTATGCTTTATCTTGTTCCAAGCACACTTTTGGTCAGATCAAGCCAGAAAAACACTGAAATATGTGATATTTGCAGATCAAAACTGGCTTAATTTCAAATACATTCAAGTTCCTGGACTACCTGAATTTATTAATTTGAAATGCTGTCATACTCAACCCAGATCCAATAGGATCCTTCAGCAGCCTTTCACTGAGGACCGCCCTGCCCTCCCTCACCTTTCTTCTTACTAGACAAGAAGCTTCATAGTAAAGGTGATAAATACTGCACTGGATGCATTGATATTTGTCCCATTTCACAATAAATTGATTTAAATTTTGAAAATCAATGACAATCCCCCCCGCTTCTCTGTTACATATATCTGAAATTCTGAAATGTTAAAAAAAGAACAAAATCTCATATTTTGTTCTTGGGGGACAAAAACCCCAACTTTTCAGATTGCTTGTGTAGAATATTCTCTGAAAATATTATTTTGGTAAAGTTATAGTAATTCCTATTTTTGGTTTAAGACAGTGTGCAGATAATTAAAGAAATACATAGCTATTTATTTAATCTCCACCCATATATTTTTTGTATCAAGAATTAGTCAAGAATATTACTTATAAGGTATTTTCATTTCTAGTTTTTATAATGGGCTCTACATTAGCTTAATACTCTGATTAAGATTCAAAAATGTGCAACAATACTTCAGTTATATTTATGACTGAGGGAAGCAGATTCACTTCTGAAAGTAAAAACTCTCTAGAACAAAACACTGAAACATACACAGTTGCTTTTTTAAATTTTTCCATCATTATCTGTAGCCCATATATTGTAATTCACACAAGACTCTGTGTATGTGTACTGATATATATTCACTATATATTGTGATTTCTATAGGGAATTGCCAGCATAATACATTAGTCTTCCATTTATGCAAAAAGTAGCAGATATGACTACTTATTTTAGCACACTATTATTAAAATTTATCATGCTCATGTTTTCCCACTTAAATTTTTTTTTAAGCTAACTCAGTATAATTTTTTTTTTTATTCATCAAGCCACAGTTCTCTTCCCGTTCCTTTGTAGTATGTATTTTATTGGACTAATTTATGTAGACTTAATAGTGTATCTGTGCTATATAAATAAATAATTTTAATTTGGCCATCTGCCCTAGAAAACGCTTCCATATACTCCAAGACCATACTTGGGCTTGCACTCAGAGACATCAGGGAAGATATCTAATAAAAGTTTATGAGGGCAGCAGATGTTCAGTCCTGCTGTTTGACGTTGGTGACATCTGAAACTTTACCACTAAGAAATCCAAGAATAGAAGAAGTCACAAGAGCAATGTGCAAGCTTCCAGCAAACACACTACTAATTAGACCATTATTAAAACTGGTAGGAATTCATGTGCAGGCAATTCCAGGAGCTTCCTTAGTAGTTTATTCCTCTTTGATATATTCTCTTCCCTTACTTGTAAACAGAACTCAGAACCGACATGTTGGTCATGCTCATTTTAGGCAAGATAAATACCTGACACTGCGTAAGGCTTTTGAGGCTTGGAGGTCTCTACCCTCTAATCAGAAGGTTCTTGTGATGAAGTATCTTCAACTAGAACAGAGGAATTTACTCAGCTCTTTACTCCTGTTGGACCTAAAATTTACTGAGTAAAATGGTTGTTGCTTTCATGCCTATAAAGTTTAAAAAAAAATTACACATATATCTTTATCCCAGATTCAATAGCTGATACCGGAAAATTTTGTGCCTGTTTTATAGCAACAACAAACATAAGAATATTCAAGTGCTTAAATGATTTATAAACCTAAGTTCTGTTTTCCACAGTGTCAGTGGCACTTACAGACCTAAATTAATTGGTGGTTTCCAATGGGTTTCTGGTTTCTACCTGTGTATTAATCTATGATTATAAGACTTGGGCTCCTAAGCCACATAATAACCATTAATAAGTTTCTATTAATGAATTATTAAATTTGCAAAGATTAAATGAACAATTACATGACAGATACACCGAGGGATGAAAAGTTATTAGCAAGGATTGCTTTTAGTCGTCTGCTGATGCATTTCCATAGTGGTTTCTGAACTATCACAAAATACAAGTCTCCTTTCTAGGAATAAATATTATTTTATCATATGAATGGAATTTAAGACTATCTGCTATTGACCTCACTGTTAGGGCATTTTCTTGGAGGGGAGAAAGGGGATACAGGTAGGGCAGTTCCAATGAAGGAAACTGGAAATTTGACATCTGCTAAGATCCATATTTATCAAAATATGCAGCAGGAAACCCCTACCACTAGGTGAAATATTTTAGTCACTAAATTTGCGCTACTTAGATAAAAAGTCTCATAGTTTTCCATTGCATAAGTGATTGTAACCTGGGAGAGAAGACAAAAAGGAAAACATACTCCTGCTGCCATTACTAAATTTAACGCTGCAGTAGTAGATACTTTCAGCTCACTTCACTGAACTTTGGATTAAGTTTTTAGTGACCAACTGATCAGAGAAAGAATATAATGTATTATGTTAACAACTGAGGCTCCTGCAACAATTATTCAGTGTGAAAACATATTCATACGGTATTTGCAAAACCTTCTTCTTTATAGTTCACTTCAAAGTACATGTACATATGTACATTTTAAAGGGTTACATTAAATAGAGAACACAGACAGGAAACAAAAGAATTCTTAACTATATTTTTCTAACGAAACACTGAACTCCCTCCACAATCCACAGCATTCTGTCAGAATATCATTCTATGCAAAAGACAAATGAAAGGCACAGCAGAAGCAAATTATTCATGACATTCCTAGAGGTGAAAATAATAATTACATAAGTTAAAATTCCTCTCCTTTTACATATTACCCCTTCTATGAATTTACATTTCATTTTCAAGATAATTTGGTTTGTAGTAAAATAATTTCAGTATTTGCAAGTTTTCCTTTTCGTTGCTGTTATGACCTATTATGGGCAATGCAGCAATAAAACAAAGTGAACAACCAGCCTTCAGACAAATATGTGTGAAATCAACCTCATTTCCATGGAATCATTTCTTTTTGCCTTAGAAATTTTCTTTGAGTTCTTATGCTTAGTGTTTTGTACAGCATGATTGAATGGACAAAATTACTGCATCCCAGAAATGTTCTTTCACATACCCAGATCCTAATTAGCCACTTTAACATGCATTTATTATTTAAAAAAAAATAAAAGGAAAATATCATTATAATGATAAAAAAGAGTGTCTCCAGATCATTATTTTATCTGTAATAGTTGTTGTCTACCTGCTCCCTTTACCTTTATTCAGCAATGCATTTTTTGAAAACTGTTCTGCTGTGTAATATAAAATAACAGACACTGTTAACCAGTCAAGCCTTTTAATTTTTGTTGATGAATTACGCTCTGATTCCCTGCCCTGACTTTGTTATACTCCAAATGGAGAAAAACAGCCTTAATGGCATAATTATTACTGATAGTGAACAACTAACTAGGCCCAAGAAACTCACTCTTTTAATTCACACATTTGAGCCTTAGTCTTTTAATCTACTTGATAAATTGTCATATCTTGTTGGTAGAATCTCCAAATCAATCCATTTGAAAACTTACCAGAGAAATGCTATAATGTAAGAGAATTGTCTTTTAACTAAACCAGTACTAAACTCCTCCTATACTACAGCATCAAAATACCATCTTCCAGGAGAAACTATGTGTCTGTGCTTTGGTATTTAGTGACTAAGAATATAAGTCAAATGAATAGGTGGATAAGATAAAACCATGTTAAGGATAAATTAAGTATTGATAAACTTGATAAAACATGATATTACTCTGGTATGCCACAACACAGAATGACATATGGTAGAACCAAATGTCAATTTAGAATGTTGTAATGTGCTACAGACTTGAATCAGCATAGTGATATGACAAGAATCGTAAATAACAAAATAAAAAAACTGGAAGAGTTGTCTCTAGTAGTGAAAACTTTCAGCTTTAAGTTATAGTGTAGCCAAATATAAGGCTACGGGAAAAAAAAGCCCACAACACACCAAAAAACCCCACAAACCCATACTATCTTCTTCGTTTATCCTTATATCAACAAAAATGCCTGTAAATTTAAATATTTGAACGCTTGCTAGGAATGGGGCTCAGGACAAATTTCGAAAGAAGACTAGTAACCAACATTCAAATTGTTAATTCTGCAGTTAAGATCGGTGTCATTGATTCGGTCAGAAAGACCAATCATCATGTAATCTCATGTATGAATGAACATAGAAACAGTAAGAGAACTTTTCTGTTTCAGCTAATATACAATAGTAAGAACATATTACTGAGATTTTAAAAATCCTATATCCATAGTACTGCCTTGGTCCATTTACAAATCCTATTTCCTAAAGCACTGGAAGGTTGTATATTGACAGTTACAAGAATAATCCTTTACTCCTTTAAAGAGATTTATTCTACAAACAAACTATAATCCTTTCTTAAATATTTTTCATCTCAAAAGAAATATTTAATCAACATTAAATACATACTTTTGAGTTATGTGTATAATTTCTCTGCTTCTAGCAGAAAAATAAGTATCATCAGAAATATGGTACAAGCAGATCTGACGTAATGGTTAACAGAGTAACACAATCATTTCATAAATCATATGCTACAGTAGTCATACACATTTTCACTTTCATGAAATCAGGGCTATACCTTCTGTCCCAAAATCTAAAATCTTCACAAGTTGTCAGGATTTGACAAGGGGCTTATCTAGGAAAGCATCAGAAAAAAAATTAATTATTTGTTCCATGTAAGCACTTGACATCTGGAACTCAATTGGAACATGACCCTGAGAAATGAAGGATTGTGGACTACAGAGACAGTATCAGTTTCCATTTCAAACAGAGCAAAAAGTAAATAGATAAAATTGTATATTTAAAATTAAATAAAAAATAAAAATATAATAATTAATAAGCTTGACTTCTGCAGAAGTGTTGGTTAGTGTATTTAATTCTATCTAAACTGGCTACCCTGGCGACTGATATAATTTTCTTTAGCCAAAATGCAAACAAAGTCTCTCACAAGCTTTCCAATGAACTAAAGCATGTAAGAACTATTTAAAGTGATGACAGGACATTAATTAATTAAAAAGCCCTTGAAAAGACTATTAGGAAGAACACTATATTAAAAGGATTTTTATTGTGTGAGCTACAACAGATCTTTTACATTAGTTCTTTTATTTACACAGTTCTCCCAACAGTCACTTGCAACCTCTTGCAAGCATGACCCTAGAGACTGGTCCAGGCTCTATAATATAGAATATGACACAAATCAGAACAACCAACCAACCAAAAAGGTCCTTACTATTCTACTAGTGGGTAAAAATTCCTTACTAACTAACGATTGATGATAGTTCTGACACAACTTATCTCAGATTTTTAAGTATCACACGCCCTACTTTTTCCACATATTTTTTTCCAGTCATTTTTTTAAATTTCAAAGAAATTAAAAGACACTAGCCACTGTGTTCCTCCCATCTGAGACACCAGGTTAAAAAGCATGTCTGTAGGGATATAATATGTATAATTTATGTTGTGAACCAAATAAATACAGTGAAGACACTCTGCTTAGACAATGATCACGTCTTCTCGAGGTTATCAGTGGATCAAACTTTCATCAACTTACCATGTCATTAGAAGACAGGAAAGAATGAAAAAGCTACAACTGAAAAAAGGCCCAAACATATTTTAAAAAAGGCTGTCAGAATCAGGTTCAGTGAAGTTTCATATGACTTATTTGCCAGCCAAGGGATCCTGTGAAATCTAGGTGGTGGCTAGGTGAGATTTTTAAGAATGGGCTAGATAAACACATGTCAGGAACTAGTTATATTTCATCTTAGTTTTGAAGATAGGGATAGCCTAGTTGACCTCTTTAGGTCTCTTTCAACAGAGCTACATTCATCCTGGGTGATTGTTTTACTACTCATAGCAGGCTTCCTTGCTGTACAATATTGCAAAAACCTAAAGTGTTATTGTCTTTTAAAATACTGATTTAAGGAAAATTATGAAGTAGCTAAGGGAAGATGTCATTCTAAATAAATGAAAATAAAAGTCTTGGATATTCACCACTGAGTTCCATAATTTAAGATCCATATTTTATTCTGTCAGCCTTTGGTTCCTAGATGTGAAATATAACATAGGATTGGGCATTTCCTAGTATACCACTCCTAGTCGTGCATAGTGGTGCCATGGCAGAAAATAAAAAGTTTCACAGCCTATTTAACTAACAAAGTAATATGCAACCTGGTTCCATAATGTTGATGTCAACTTACACTACTGGTATTAGGGCAAATTGGATAAGATTTAGGGCAAAAGAAGTAAAATTTCTTCTTCATCTTTTCCGTGGGAGTCACCTGAAGCTTGAGTTCCAATTGCCATATGTTAATGTGAATATTAAATTAACATTGCTACAGTAATAAAATAGCAAATCCTCTTAAATATATGTCCACAATCTTTGATATAGCAAAAAAAAAAAATAACCTAGACAAGAAGCATCATGAGAGACTTTATTATCTCTAGCTGAACAACAGACAGAGCCAGAGGCAAGCAAATATAAACAACCTACCAGCTATGTATCTCTTTCTTTCTAAATGGCAGTACAAAAGACTGGATAGATTCAAAATCAATATTAGACAACCAGAATATAGAAAAACATGGAGATCTGCTAACAGGCATCTGGAATCAGTTTCTTCTTACTTGCCTGAGTATCATGTTTTGAAGAATTCAAGCGTCAAACACACTGAAGTAACCTGAAAATCATTTAAAAACTTGACATGTACAGAGAGAAAGAGCTGAGGCAAGAGCAGTATATGTGATTCCCAGGAGGATCATCCACTTGAGTTATAACATTTCCAAATGTGCTGCATAATGTAAGTATTAATAGGACACAGGTGCCTTTGCTGTTGCATAGAAACAGGTGCACTGAGGCGAAACAAGTTATTTTTAATAAAGTAATTTCCATTTTAGACAACATAAGGTAGAGATTCTAGAAACCACTTCCAAATTCTGAAGTGTCTGTTGCTTCCCACTAACACACACGAGTCTCCTCGCTTTGCAAAAATACATTACCATATCGGATTAAACATCAGAACTGGAGATAGGATAAAACCATGGTGCCAAAAATTAATCCAGGAAACACTATAATTAAAGCATATCAACCACGCTAAAGGTCTAGGAAACAAAGAATTATGCCACTGAAAGCATAACTGGCATGCAGAATAAACAAATTAAATTAATGTAATAAACAGGAAGAAGAGGAAAAAAGAAAAAGACAATTAATTATGTTAAAATAGTGTCTTTAGCTTGCACTATGACT
Organism: Myiotriccus ornatus; assembly: GCA_036023395.1. Classification (NCBI taxonomy): domain Eukaryota; kingdom Metazoa; phylum Chordata; class Aves; order Passeriformes; family Tyrannidae; genus Myiotriccus; species Myiotriccus ornatus. The sequence continues at coordinate 20,825,536 of JAYRBT010000177.1, forward strand.
TAAAGTCTAAGCAATTTTGTAAAAGCAATATACTGCCTCTACTGCAGACTGCTGTCATCATATTACAATATAGTCTCAGGTTCTGATTGTAAAAAAAATGCTAGAGCAGGATTAGCTGTACGGATAGAAACTTCAGAGAAAACATGGAGTATTTCTTAATGCAGTGTCAGCAACATACTAGCCAGGTTGGAATCCTTTTTTACAGAGAAACCATCTAAGCCAGCATCTAAGACTGGCACTTAAAACCTCTGCTGAACTCTTCCATCTCAGGTTCATCATTAACCACGTATAGTTATTGAAATGGGAGGCCTTTGGAGAAAATATGGCTATTATTAGTTTTAGAGTCTTCAGAACATTATAGTTTGAGGACTCTGACAACATTTTCAGCAGGTTTTTCTCTGTTTCCTCACTTAAACTATTTCGAAATATTGTTCAGTGTTAAGAAACAGCTGTAACATTCCAACACAGAAATAGTTCATTTAACTGCTAAGCAAATGATAAATAGCTCCAATTAGTTGCAGCCTGAAGGGGCAATGTTTTATGCTGATTAAAGATTTGGTACCTTAAATTCAAAAGTATTTGTCCTGCTGGCATGTTGGCTGCAGAATATAACTACCTTGTACAAAATTTGATGCATAAAATCCAGTTCTTGGGATATGCTTCACTATTTCTGTATGATCCAGTATATTTCCAGTCCATTTGTATACAAAGCTTTTTTTAAAGTAAAAGGTTCCATCAAAAAAAAAAAAACAAACAACAACAATCATCATAGCTACAGTCTATAAAACAGTATAGCCTAAAGGAAAAGGAGAAAAGGAGATGAAAATGAGGATACAGATGGGTTATTAAAATTGTATTTTTTCACCTGTTATAACAAACTAAGGCCTGTATTAACCATAGGGGAAAAAATATAAGAATGCTGAAAAGCGCCTTCCAGTATATAGCGAAATAGCAGATGCAACCTACATCATGGAGTTAAATACCTCACAAGCAGAGATCTGGCTGGCAGAACCAGTGTTAAGAAATCTAAGACTTAGGGGGTGGCAAATTTCAGGCTCATTTCTCAACATGATTAAAAAAAATCTGTATTTTTTGAAAAAAAAAAAAAAAAGAAATAAGCTAACAAAGTTTCTGGTTAATAATTATTAAAAGAATTTGAAAAGGTAGCTTTAGGAGAACTATAGTTGTTAGATGACCTAATCTTCAAGCAGGGAACCCTAATAATTACATAATACCTTTATTTTTTCCATGTATCAACAGCTTGTTATGATTTCTGGAAAGTATGCAGAAGTTTCTTACTTCAGACAATGCATCTTTCTTACAATGAATGGACAATTTTATATTAAACAAACTGGGAGACTCATTTAAGTTTCTAACTCTGCTATTCACTTCCTGTGCAATTTTGAATTTAATTTCACCATACATCTCTCCATCTGTTTTGAGAATGCTATGATACTACAATAATGAAGACCACATAAGAAACCAGATATATGTATTGCAACCTTCCCTAGCAACAGAAAACTCGTGGATTTTTTCCTCCTTAGGAAGATAATAATGGATGTGCAATCTTTACATCCTGAGAAGAAATATTTTTATCAGGGACTGTGCATCTTGATTAACAGCATATCTACAGTATGAAAATAAATGTCAGTGCCACTAGGTGAGAGTTCGTAGCTTTTTTTTAGCTCAAAACTCATAATCCAAAATTGTTAGAGTATTATATATTGAAAAAATTAATTATATGTGTGTGTGTGCATATAGGAAGCCCACACAAATAATTCTTATACATAGAAAATACTTTTGTAAGAAGTACATTCTCTAGTTACGTTCATCATGCTCTTGTGTACCATCTGCATGTAGAAACGTTTTCTGAAGATGTATGCCCCGATGCGATTAAGTTCTTGAGACCACAGAGATTATTTTGTTGATAGTCTTAAAAAAAGACTGTTTAATGTTAAGACATTTTAACCAAGATCAATCTATGTAACTTCTTAATTCCTTCATTTTTTATATTCTATGTTCATCAGTAGCCCTTTGCTTAATTCTGTTCTACACTCCCAGCAAGACCTCCAAAACTACTCCAAAATTCCTTAAGACTTTTTTTATTTACTGTAAACACTGTCAATATGAAAAAAGGTATTTATACAGTTTCTTAGGAAGAAAGAATGAAATTAGGAATATCATAAGATGTAATTGACTGGATGTTTAAAAGTGTGAACTGAGCCAAAATGCAATTTAAATATTCCCAGAGTTAACATCTTATCCTTCCACTTCAGCAATTTACAGTGATGAGCTGCTGTCCTTCAATTCATAAATTGAATAACAGGCTCACTAAAAGCGGGACTGTTGATTGAAACAATAATTTATATAAGATATTGCTCTTCCAACAAAAAGACCAAGACCAGTGTTTTCTATATTTTTCCATTTGCTTAACTCAGTCTGAACTGAATGAAATCTTCTAGCATGTTGCTTCAATGGACGTTACTTAAAGCACTAAGAGTACCTACATCCTCAGAGATCTTGGTCTTAGAAAAAGGTTTAAAGAAGGGCAAAGGCCACTCATCTTGGTCATTATAATTCTCAGATGCAAGCCTGTTGCTCAGTAGGATAACATTAATGGAAACTGCACTCAGTAAGTCAGCTCTTTGATGGATGGCTCCCTCTCTTCAAGAAGAGCAGACTTTTTGAGAAAGACTTTTCTCCTTATTTCTTCTGCCTAAGACAGAAAATGATGGAGGTACCTCTCCAAACGCAAGGGAGGACTTGAACCTTGGTCTTTAAAATAGTTTTATCCACTGTATGGGAGACTGTCAACTTCTTTTTTAACTCAGTGAGCAAAATAAACTGTGTAGATTTATACTTTTCTTTAGTACAGGCCAAGGTATTTCAGGGGAAATAATATATATCTGGGTATTTAGGCGGTTGATAGAACATAACTAATGTTAGGCAAATATTAGGAATTACCAGTGCTCACCCACCAATTGTTTTGCTTGTTTGTTTGTTTTTAACTCATCTCATTTCTGGTTTTGGTGGTTTATTTCCCTCTGGATATAGTATAGTAAATTTGTTTACTAAGAGGGATCTTTCTCAAAAATTACAAAAAGATTGTAGGTATCTGCAGTAGAATATTTTCAATTTATTCTGTATATTCAGAGCAGAAGCTGAAGTCAGAGACTTATGAGATAGGAGCAGATTATCTCTGCACGGTATCAGAAACAACTAATTTCTTTCATATTTTAAAATTCAAAAATTCACAGTAAGTTGCTGCTTATTGAACTGCAGAAGAATTATTAATGTAATTTAAACATCAAATATTTGCAAATAACCAATACATTGAAGAAGATACCAATCTGATTTCAGATAAGTGAAAATATGTTGAAAATAAAGTATTACTTACCTACTCAGTGTAATCACATTTTATCTTTTTATTATAAGTATGCAGAGAAAATTACAGAGGTAAAACATAAATAACTCCTCTATGAAGAGGTTTATTATTGTGGCTTTTTAAAAAAAAAAGTCAACTTTTATGTCAGTAGGCAAGTCTGGGTATTCCACTCATGAATTAATTTGGAGGAAAATCTGAGTTATGCAGTGATATATACCTTGACTAATTCTTAATTTCCATAAATGTAAAATTCAACCCTCTTCTTCCAAAACTTCAGTAAAAATTTATGATGAGAAACCATCCAGTTTTATACAGTACTAGAAGAAATAATATTTTTAACTAGGTGAATCCTGCTAACTTTTTTTACCTTTTATTTTCTTATGTGGGTCTAATACCCACTGTCACTAACTACATTTCAAGAAGAACATATTCAAAGAAATACACAGACTGAAAGATATTTTCCAAGTCTTGTAAGTCAAGATGTATGATTTTTAAAGACTATGAGGAAAAACTAAGTGAACTCAATGTTTATTCTTTGGCATTAACAGTAATAGCATTTAAACCAATTTTCATTCTATTCTACTATAATACTGGTCCCAGTCAGACAAAGCATGTAAGCAGATGTATAGTATCATTACATGTAAAAAGACTGTGTTCTTAAAATTAAGCAAGGGTCCAAGTGATTTTTTTGATTGAAGTCAGTATCACAAGTATCCTGGTTAATAATTGAGACTAGAGCTGCAGAAGGGCGGAAACTCAAGACTTTTACAAGTCATATGCATAACCAATGACCTGGAATTCACAACCAGTTTGTTCAAGCCAAGTTACAGTACTCAACAACTACAAAAATATTGGTTTAGTCTATTCATCCCAAAAAACATCACAGACAAATTAAGCGGACTAATATTTCTTTTTAAATCCTGAATAGAGAAGAATATGGAAAAAGAAGCTTGTTTTGCCATAGAAGTTTTGCAGGCTATAAACAACTACTTTGTTTTTTATTTTATGTTGCAATGACAACATTGCAACGCAAAATATTGCAAAGAACAAATTTCAGTCTGCTGTCTCTAAATAAATGAAGGGATCAATATTAGTTGTTTCTTCTTTACTCCTGGCAAGGGTGCACATGGAATTAGAGACATGCTTTAGGTGCTGGATCTTTGATAGATTTATACTTTTATCACTTGTTTGCAAAAGGTTATTTATGCCACCAGCCACCTCAGTATATGACTTAATGATTCGTGTACAACCTCGATACAGGTAATTTCAAAACAGAAACATCTGCTATAAATGGACAGACACTGTCACAGGTTTTTCTGATGCTGTGAAGATGCTGGGACCAACCATGTACTTTGATTAAGAGTAAAAAACAACAAAACCAAACCACAATCGCCTCATAATACATACGATTAGATAATTAGAGTTATTGCTGAAGACACTGCAAGTCAAAATAAACTTGGGGATTTTACTGGAAGCAAAGCCCAAGTCTGTCACATTGATTTTCCTGTTTGTCAGCATTTACAAACAGCCTATCTGTTTTCATTTCAACTTTCCCTTCAGGTATTTAACTTCCTTTGATTGATTGAGGTGTGCAGCATTAATTTCTGGATTTCTTATAGCTAATCTAATTCTTCAAGAATTAACCCCTTCAGTATGCTATATTGAAGGAATCCTCTATAAGTCATCAATTTACAGAAAACTGGTCATTCATTTTTATTAGATTTCTTCTCTTTCTACCAAAATAAATACCAGTACTAGAGATTCACTGCAAAAAGTATTTCTGTACACTTTCACTAGTGTGAAGGGAAAAAGAAGAAAACAGGTGGAGAGTCAGGAGTGTCAGAAATTAGTTCAATCTTATCAATCTTATTAGCAACTAAAAGTACGTAGATTATTTACTTAAAGAACAAAATTAAAACAGAACTATTAGTAAGAACTACTTTTATAATTTTACTTTGACACACGAGAACAGTTCCAATATATAAACTCTGTTACTACAGAGAATCTAGTAATAAAACAGACCAATTTATTAGCCAGACAAAATAAGAATGATGATTGTGTTACAGTTCAACAGGGTTTAAAAAGATAGGACTGTTCAATTAATGTTTAAAGTACATATGATGAAGTTTACTCAGCCCTTAGAATTAATAACAAAATATATATAAAAATTAATTTCAAACAAAAGTTGCAATGGATTTATTGCAAAACGTGTTCTTTAGAGAAAAAATTATATTGTAAAACATGACATAAGTTTCTAATCATTACTCAGTTAGGAGAACCAAAGTACAATCACAAAATACTTGAAGACGGAAGGGACCTCTGGAGATCATCTCATCCAGGCTCTCTACTCAAAGCAAAGTCAACTAGAGCAGACTGCCCAGGATAGACACACCACAACCTTTCTGGGCAGCCTGTTCCACTGTTTCCCGATCCTGACAGTAGTTTTATTCTTTCCAGTGTTTAAACAACATTTTGCATAGCTAAAAAAATGCCGGAGGGCAGAAAAGAGGAAGAAAAGTGCCCTTAATGGCTTCCAATTGCTTCGGAAAATGTGAAGAAAGAAGATTAAATGTTGAGCTCAAAGAGTAATCAAATCCAAGATGAAAAATTGACATTTTTAGGGGATATTTAGAAGAATGGTGTTTGAATAGTCTTATAGTAGGTATGGTAAAGGTTTTGAACCTGAAAGTTGACATAAAACTTTTGCACAAAAAATCTAGAGTATTGAATTGAGATTTGGATCTTGACTCAGTTATGTCCAGTTCCAAAGGATCTGCTAAATCAGTTCATCACAATTTGGGGGTGATTGTGCCTGACTCATAATACAGAATGGCAAAATAGCTGTCTGTATTCAAGTTAGCCAATGTAAATGGTCTGATATAAATCTAAAAATTACTTGGTTTTTGATCCCAAGGTGAAGAGACCTGCCCTCTATTTACTAAGAGACAGCATAACTTTTTTCTTTCTATTCCCTGAATTCTGAAAATAATTCTCTGCACTGTTCACATTGAGTTCCAGCCACACTTCAGTCATTGCAGTTTATACCCCCTAGAGACACTGCGATACTTATATGGCTGTCCCTTTGATCCATACAAAACTCAATTAATTCCACTAAACTATATATTACAAATTAAGCTGAATTAAACTTTACTTGTAAATTAATCCTCTGACCTCTTTTCATTCTTGTCACTCTCACCCATGTCTTAAAAATGTTTATTCTTTGCTCCTCTGAGATTTTAAGGTCAAATACTGATAAAGTTCAACATATGGGGAAGTATGTCACCAGTGTGAAGAAGAACACTAAAAAAATTTGCATACATGTAGGCGAAGGTTCCCTCTCACCAGCTACTGCCATCTGCTTTGAAAATGACACCTAATCATAAAGACACAGAAAATCAAACAGAACAATAAGAAGGTAGAATTAAGAAATGAACAAATTAGCCCTTTATGAATTCTTTAATTTGCTGTAGAAAGTATGGGTTTTCATTTGGCTTTTGTAGTTGCCATGAAAAAGCCATCTGACATATATCAGTAAAATCTACGTGAGATCCCTTTCCTCTGTGATCTAGTTTATAATCGCATTCCACTTGCAATCTAGCTTGTATTTGTACCTCCCACTGCTTAGAAGTTGCAGACTATCATGAGGACGGACTAATTTAATATCAATACATGACCTTTCAAGATGCTTCATAAACCTTAGCAAATTTGCATCTATTAGATCGTGAATTTCTCACAAGAGTTGATATATTTAAATACCTATCTAGTAGAACTATTGTAAGTAACACAGCAGAAGCATATAATAATGATTAGCATACCTTGTCATCATCTACTTTTTAAAAATAGATAAGCTGATTCACAAAGTGCCAAGTGTATTTTTACATTACCAAAATGAAACAGATTTGTTCTAATGTACCATGTGGGTACTTTACACTCAAATCCTACACAAATGAGACTTACCACATAGATAAAGATGCATGAAAATATGATAGTCCCTACAAAAACTGTCCTCAGTGTCAGCTGGCTGTGTGCAGGCTGTGACGACTCATAAAGCAACATGGTAAAGATAAAATAGAATTTTTTAAAAATATGTGAGCTATTAAGAAGGAATCCAACTTGCCTTATGACATATTTCAGTAGGCCAAAATTTCAGTAAAGAGGCCATACAGTGTAGTTATTAAAGAAAAACCTGGTTAATTTAGCCTTATACAGGCAGAAAGTGAATGTTTCAAGGAAATTTTGCAAGACATCATTTCCTGAAATAGCTCCTCCCTTCAAAATATGCTGAAAGTAATTTTAAAGGTTTTGTAAGGTCTTTTAAGAAAGGTGAATCATTATAAAAGACTTGGCAGGAATTTGCAATACTATCTGCTCTAGAAACTGGGAGCCTCTAGCCACAAGCAAGTAAAAAGAAAGAATAGATAAATTTGTTCACTTTCACCTGACATTCCCTGGGCAATTTCTGAATAAAGTAAACCCAGCTTGAAGGAGAGCAATTGAAAAAACTGCTCAGCTGCCAGTCATAATGGTAGCTGAAAATCTTTTTCCTCTCCCATGAAAAACACTCAGCATGTAAATGTTGGGTTACAAGGAACAGTCACACAAAGGAACAGAACAATTCTAAAACCAGAAAAACTTTTAAGGACACATAGAAAACTATTAAGAAATCAAGGATGAGAATAACCTGAACTCAGTTGTATATCACTCTGACTTGTACAAAACTTAACACAAACGAATATGTTTTGTTTTTATAGCAATTACTTTCCTGTAATAGATGTGATAAATAAGGCAATTTTGATGTGACTTCCAGAAAATGAGAACTGTGAATAAGTATTGTATTTGAACAAAAAAATTCCAAGGAAAATGTTGGTTTATGATACAACATTTTGATAGAATATTTTAATAAAATTTCAGTAATTTTATTTTTTAATATTTTCCAACTTTCTTGATGAAATCTTAAATCAAGAAGATACAGATTTTTACAAAATAAATTTATATATTTTCATAATATCTTAAGAGGGAAGCTACAGAATATGTCAGGGTTAATATCAAAGAGAAAAAAACACATTTTTTATAATAAAAACTGTTGAAATAGATTTTAATCTATTTGCTGCTCTAATTTCAGGATAATTTCCTTTAAACACATAAAATAATAATCCATTTTCTGTATTTACTCCCTCAAACATGTTTTTTCCTCACAAAAGAACCCAAGATTAGAAATTGTCTGTATTCCAATTAGTTATTTCTCTTTGTTTCTTCAATCTTATTTATATCCACCCCCAGTAATGAAAGGGCTGAAAACCAGCACAGGCAGCAAATCCATTTTCATAGTGTACAGAGATAATAATAAATCATCCTAAAGTCCAGGTTTATTAGAAATGACTGAAATACATTACAGGGCAGCAATAACTTCAATGGTTGGTTTGCCAACCAGTGGTGTGGAATTAAAAATGCATTAAAATTTATAGAAAGGAAAGTAAATAGCAGAGAGTTTAGATTGGTTTTGACATAGTTAAATGAAGCATTATTTCTCTTTGTGTGGCTAATAAAATAAAACTCTACAGAACGCAAGAAACATTCTCTTTTGGAAGCTGAAAGGTGAAAAAATCCATTATTAATTGAATTTACTGTGTATTCCCTCCACTGCATGTCAGTGATGCATTTCAGAAGAGAAGTGCAATGAAAGGTTCTTCTCCCCATTACCCCAGGGAATTAGCTACTTCTGTAGATTTTTAAAAACAGGTTCTGTACAACCTTTGTAGATACAAGTGTAAAACAAACACATATTTGCACAGGAAGACCAACTGCAATAACAACAACATCCACGATTATATAGTTACCCAACTCCCAAAAAGTTTCTCAAAACTTGACAGACTGTTGGCCAAATTTTTCCTCACAGTCACAGGTGCAGGAAACAATACGAATGGAGACGTAGAAAGTAGCTGCTTAAGACATACTTCCATTATAAGAAGAATTTTTAGGGAATTCTGGGGATGGTATTTAATTTTCTAAGGCCTCAGCTGCCCAGTGAAACAAGGACTGGCAGTGAAGCTGCCTAGAAGTTGAGGTGAGCACAGGATTACTAGAGCTTCTAGAATCACACATTTTTCAGTTTCTATAGGAACAGGTAAAAAATGCAAGTGGAAGGGTGCGTTTTCCTATGACAATGCTTTAGGAAGATACAAAACATTCTTTCTATACAGTAAGGTGTGGCCTACATCATAGAGGTGGCGTAAGACAACACATCATGTGCCTAAATTATGGTAATAGGCACTGATGAGAACAAGTTATCAAAATGTACCCTTTTTCCAGCTAAGGCTCTGGACATGGCAGAAGCATGTAAATACCTTTAATGTTCAGGACTGTTCCAGTTATTTCTGGCTACAGCCATTCTTCATTAGATTTTAAACTACATAGACATTTCTACCAGATTGAGCAAAACAAGGGGAAAACTCTACTGCTCTGACTGGGAGTCTTTGCTACTCACTCTGCATTGACCAAGCAGACTGCCTGGAAGGAAAGAATGCAAAAGAAGAACGAGGTCACTCATTGTAACCAATGAAGAGAGAAAAATAAATTTTTCAGAGGTGAAATACAATTAATCAATTCTTATTTGACTATGACATGAAGGTTACCAATCTGACATTCACAGTATCAGTTTTATTTCAGAGCTTTAACAGAGCACAGTAAAGATCTTTTCTATCTGTATCTCTAGAAGCATAAAATAAACCCAGAAATATTCTAAGAAATATCCTTATAACTTCCAGAAGTCTAGGAAGTCCCCCCTTCCCTGTCATCTCATGTCTCTTTCACCTGTTGTCCAGGTTTTGCCTGCTCAGCTTCATGTTCTCATTAGGCCATCCTTGCTGGTAAGAGAAATCATTGTAGTTGACTGTATAAAATTCATATCAACTAAGAATAAAGAACATCAGTTTTTGCTGATCAGTTTTTATAGACCAGCTTTTGTAGACCTATGTTTGTTTTTTCGGGTTTTTTTGGACAACAGATAACTGAGATTCTAGGCAATATCTCTGATGTCAAGCAAGAGAATTCCTGAGCTCCCAGTGAGAGTATTTGTTGAGATCATACCAAATGGTAAATCATTAGGTTCCTTCACAGTTTCAGTGCTTTTTTTTGGCAAATAAATCTTTTTGAAAACTCCCTCATGGAACAAGTTCCTAACTCTACTCCACTGAAATAAAGCAGATAATATTTGCAGGTACAATCAATATATGAATACTGGACTGAAAGACAAATGGTTTTACCCAAATAAAAAAAAGTGAAAGCTTTTTCTCTATTAAACATTCATACATCTATGAACAGATATCAGAGACATTAGCATTAATATAGAATGAGAACTGCCTCTATGTATCATTAGAATAAATCCAGATGTAATCTATGAAAATATAAACAAAGTATGAAACTATCATTACAGCAGCACCAGAATCTTAAAGATCTGTTTAAGACCTGAAAATGCTAGTTTGGTTTTATTAATTTTACTGCATACAGTGCACTATAAGAGAGAAGAAAATACTTAAATATGCAGCGTGTAGTCAACCTATAGAACCTAATTACCGAAGTTGATTTTCAAAGCATGGTTGTAGCCATGTGAATTGGAGTAGTGATCCCTCAGGCTTAAGGAATACAAATTGCTAATTTCTGTGGGTCACAAAGAAGACTCTTTTTTAGAGCAACAGGGGGGATTAGAAGTATACAACTCGCAGGGATAGGTGCTGGATCGCTTGAATCTTACCTTCATCTGAAAAATAACCCCAAACCAATCCCCTCCAAAAAACATGCAGAAAAACAAAACCTAAACCCCAAGAAAATGCCAAAATGCGTTGAGTTCTTAAGATATGATGTTGGTCATTAGACAGATCAGAAATCTAATGATGAATCATTGCAAGTTTTTTAATTACATCACCAATTTCACACCAGGAAAATTTCATGATCTATTTTTATTTTGTCCTCATTTTTGTTACAGTATTTTATGAGGCTAAAAGAATTATGGATAGGCCTCCACAACATAATGCTATGTATAATCACCACAAACAAAGAAGGATCCTTATTTTTATAAAAGACAAGGTGAAATGTGACATGCGTATTTCCTGTAACAATATTACCGTATCTCTAAGAAAGATCAGATTCTCGCCTGCCTCTGTCTTCCCTCAATTTCTTCAAGGTTTCCAAGAAAAATGAACGTTTACCCTTTGATATTAAATACAAGGTCAGACAGACTACGTGATTGCAAATGTCCATTACTTTCCTGTCATCTGCTCAATTTAGGTTTCCAGCTGTCAGTATCTAACATTGCCGCACCATTAAAAATAAAGGGACATTCAGATGCACTGATCTGTATCAAAAGTGCTTTATCAGAAAAAAAAAAAAAAAAGGCAGAAATGATAATTTTCCTTAAGTGTCAAAACCACTAGATGAAAATTTTAGAAGGAAGAGAGGAAGAGAGAACTCCCTTAGAGTCACCCAGCTGTCAGTTGATGCAAATAAGTTAGTTGCTGCACCCACCATTACTCTTCACTTTTGACCAGGCATCTTGTGTTTGATCAGAAAGGTAAGACATAACAAAATACCCAAAGGGTATGTAAATGTTTTTTCTGGACAACTATGTTTTCACTTCTATTTGACAACTTTAAAATAACACTGACAAGGTGTGTATGGAGGAATAAAAATATGTTAAATGTACTGGAACTGTGGAGCATATCACAAAATCAAGCATATTAATGGTAAAATACCTGCATATAATGGCATTTGATTAGCTGCCTTTTTTTTTTTTTTTTTTGAAATCACATCTGGAAAAAAATCTATTATTTAACCAGCACTAAACAACCAGTCTTAAAAAATGTAGTTACCTTTTTCTAATCAACTTACCCTTTTCCTTTCTCATATATCAGTTTTGTTGGTCTTCTCTGTTCTGTTTGCTATTTTTTTAGTTTTTTAGAGTTTCTTTTTACAGTCTAACAGAGGGGGGAAATTAAATTTTTTCTATATTAAGAAAATGTTTAAGATAAAAATCATCTTTAAAAAAGAAATTAATTGTTTTTGAAAGGCATTAGCCACCATAAAAATATAAACAATACCTTCTTGCCCCTGAAAAATAACTATAAAGGAGACAATAATGAACAATGTTTCAGATTCATATATTAGACAATACTGCAACTGCTAAAACAATATATATATTCAATGTATTCTTCATAATTGGAACGCAGCAATATATAAACTTCTTGTTTTCTTAAAGCTAATTGTTTCCTTAAAGCTAATTTTTTCCTTAAGCTCATTCTAGTTCAACTTCATGTCAGGGGTTCAATAAAATTTCAGATTTTCACTACATAAAGATCATATTATCAAATTTGTTTAGTCAGATAAAACCAGACAACAACACAGTGAGGTTTATAAAAGATCCAAAACAATTAACACCTCTAAGACCTTGATGAAATAAATAAGATTGATTCTTGATTAATATTGTTTTCCTGGATGCCAAAATACCTTCATATATCTGCCCTGTTGCTTTTAAAAAGTAGGAACCTTTGGAAATTGAAATATTATTTTGTCACCTCCAAAGAAGCAACACTGGAATGGGCTGCCCAGGGAGGTGGTGGATTCTCTGTCCCTGGAGGTATTTAAGAAGAGATTCGATGTGGCCCTTAGCGTCATAGTCTAGTAACTGTGGTGGCAGTGGATCAAGGGTTGGACATGATGATCTCAGAGGTCCTTTCCAACCCATCTCATTGTATGATTCTATGATTCTATGATCTGATTTTATACAGTCACTGAAAATTCATTTTGGGCTTCTTTCAAGGTCAGATGAGGGCAGCTGGGATAAAATGATAAAATTACTTTTAGATAACAATATAGAGATTTTTCAATCATGTCAACAGTGTGTGTATGTATATATAAAAATATTATTTTATCAAAATACTTCAAGTAATGTTGAATTCACTGTGATAAACACTACCTCCCGCATTAGCAGATTTTCTTTCAACATGGCAGATTTTTAAACTGAATATAGTGCTTTCAAGTCAGACAGTTTTGAGTACAAAAATCTTGTGAGTAGGACATACTGTTTATATATTTCATTTAGGCAACTAGTCTAATGCTGAACAACTCACATCTTCTTGCCAGATCATTAAAGCCTTGGAAACTGCTTGGATGAAGCTGTAAGACATTATTAGGGATAATTCAGTAAAATGTGTAAAGATAGTGAAATACTACTGATCAAACTAAGAGCTGTAAAATTATAAAAAGCCTGTAGAGTTAACATCAAATTAAGTTTCTAAGAGTCTCAGCTTTATATGCATGCCTTGTAAGGAATGAAAGATTTCTTAGATACCTGAACTCCACTTTTTGGCTTGGTAGTGTGGTAGGTTTGTTTTTGTGACCCAGAGTGACAGTATCCCTTCTGGTATGGGAGGTAGCCCTATAGAAGGAACACGAAAATAAGATGAATGCTTGCTGATATTCTGTAATGGAAACTTGAATCCAGTCATTGTTTGTTATACAGAATGATAGTTTAAATCAAGGTTTTTTACAAAAGAAACATACAAAAAGAGTTGATACTTCACTTTTAAGAACTATGAAATCAAATTATCAAACATCTGCAATCAGATTACTTCTATAAATCATATGGTATTTTGCACCTTAACCTGCTATGCTTTTACATGGCAGTTGATCTTATAGCATGAGCTGTAAAATTAGGTTTTGCAACCATTAGTTTTTAAGAATTTCATTATGTCATTCATGAGCAGATAGACCTCGTTCTTGATGTTATGCCAAACTTCTGAATTCCCTAGTCAGGTTCCCTTAACTTAGGTTTCTCAACTGAAGAATGCATTCATTTTTTTTTAAGTCCCAATCATTTTCGCACAGTAAAATATGGTGGCTGATAACTGTGCAGGAATGATGAACACAGAACTTTATCTGAACACAGATTGGGAAAAACAGATTATACTTAAACTAAATTATCTAGCAATCAAGTGATCACATCTCATCTAGCATAGCCAGGGTTCTTCTGTAGTTAGAGAGTCCCAAACACCACAGGCAGCAGGCATTTTAGAGGTTTCAGGTAGATGGCTTCCATAGGATACCTATAGCTCAGAAAAATCATCTCGCATGGTCTTATTTGTTTATTATGGTGGGTGTTGGTCTCTTTTCCAAATAAAAACTAATAGGATTAGAGGAAAAGGCCTCAAGTTGTGCCAGGGGAGGTTTAGGTTGGATGTTAGAAAAAATTTCTTCACCAAAAGAGTGGTGAAGCATTGTAACAGTCTGTCCACGGAAGTGACTGAGTCACCATCCATGGAGTTATTTAAAAGATGTAGATACGACATTGAGGGACAGGATTTAGTTGTGGACTCGATAATGTTAGGTTAATGGTTGGACTTGAAAGGTCTTTTCCAACCTTAATGATTCTATAATTATGCTAGTATGACAATATATTCTAGCCCTGAATGTATTTTGATTATGTATTTGGAGAACACAGTACATCCCCCCCAAAAGGCAAAAAAGTCTAAATGACCTGTCTCAAACTACACAGAGAACTTGCTGCAGAGACAGGAACTGAACTGAAGCTATTCAAGCCTCACAACGCTGCTGGTTTTTGCATACACACTGTCCTATGGCTCCTAACCTCAGGCCTGAGGTCCACAGGATGGACATTTGCATGGATCACCATAGATCGCTGGTTCTGCATGAATGTACATTACCATGTATTTACAGCACAGCAAACACTCTGCTTTATAATGGTATTCTTGCTACTTGTCTTCTGTACTATATCCACTCAGAAGGAAAGCTGACTCATAGTTCCCTGGCCTCACCTATTGCACCACATGCTCAACAGGCCGTTTCAGTTCTCGTTTTCCAAGGTGCTACGCAAACAACAAAGTATTACTGTGTTGTAATCCATTGTGTTATATCCTTTTCCCTTCTGTTAAAGACAAATGGATATTTAAAACCGCTGAAATGACACTGTCTCAGTAGTAGTCTCTCCCCAAAATTTCCCTCAAATAAATTCAAAAAATCAATTGCATGATGCAGACATCTCCCTTTTACTAAACACACTGACAATAAAAAAAGCCTTCTCATTACCTAATGAAGGTGTACTGTCCTTTAGGTAGTAGAAGGAGTAATGCTACCAGACTTTTCTTCTTCCTACCTATCCCTTTCCAACGCCTCACTTCTAACACGGGCATGAGTACTGAACTAATAGGGCTCTGCAGTATTTTTGAACAAATGCAGGGTTTTGAAGGGGCTGCTCTGACACAGCCACCACAACCAGAAAAAGAAAATGCAGACAGATAACAAGGGCAATTAAAAGAGCTAAAGTAATGGAATCTGGCTTCTAGCTATGCCTTATGGAAACTGGTTTGAAACCGTAGCACACATAAAAATAATCCATAATCTATTAAGAGGGATAAGCATTGCTTGGCAAGCTAGTTTTTTCCCTATCAGAGACTGAGTCATTGGTCTTCTGGATGATCAGGAATTTAAAAGAAATGACCACTAAGAGTTTCTAGTCAGCATAAAATCCAGGCAGTAGGATGAACTTTAGTTATAGTCAATAAATGAATTTTCACCCATTCAGATAACGTTACAATTTAAGTAACTGGCTTTTGTCATGGCTGCCTGCATACTTTTCCCTGATGCTCCTCCTGTCCTACATTTTTCATGATTGTTGTGCACCGACCCCATATGGTTTGTACAGTTCTGTAAGGTGGTGAAGAAGTGGTAAAAACTCATTTGCACTGTCACAGCCAGAACTTGTCAGGGGGCATATATTGTTCTCTCTTGTCTGGAATCCCCACAATTTAAATCTGCCCTCACA
This sequence comes from Myiotriccus ornatus, assembly GCA_036023395.1. Lineage (NCBI taxonomy): Eukaryota > Metazoa > Chordata > Aves > Passeriformes > Tyrannidae > Myiotriccus > Myiotriccus ornatus. The sequence continues at coordinate 20,841,753 of JAYRBT010000177.1, forward strand.
GTCAGCTAGAAAAGTGAATACTTCAAAATGAGACAGTGCTATCATTCAAAAATTATTAATGACAAAGTGGAAGTGAATCAAAGTAGATATAAAATACAATAAAAATTATATTATATTACTATGGCTCACTTTCAGATTGTTTTTTTTTTTCATTTCAACCAGCTTCAAATGACTTCATAAAGTGCAGAGGAAGACATCAAAAATTATTGCATTGGTCATGAAATAAAGGCAAAATTTTAGTAAAGTACTCATGGAAACATGGCAAAACAATTACAAGTCAAAAATTAAGAAGAAACCTGCTAATTGGAAAAATATAGGGAAAGGTACTTAGGAAATAAGAAAACAGTTATTAACCTGACTACAATTTGAACAGAATTCATACTAATTGTGTGGAAGTATTAATGAACACAAGCAACTCCTACTCCTTGCAAAGGCTGGGCTTTCAATCTCATTTAGAATAAATATCATATTTCCTATTATTTTTAAAAGCTATATTTCAGAAAAACACCAGATAGGTATTTACTCAGTCATATGGTATCTCAGGTATCAAAATGGTTAACCCTGCAGAAGATTCTGAATCTTTCACAGCATCTTCTATGGTAACAGGATGAATTGAATCAGAAATAGACTAAGTTTCTCAACTGACAAAAAAAAAAAAAAAAAAAAAAGGCAACAAAATACCTGGGAATCCATAGCCATATGTTGTACGAAAATGTCCAGCCCCATCAATCATCATGGAGCTTTACTATCACACAGCTTTAATGGGCAAATTCAGTGTAACCATGCAGCAGACCAACAGCATATGCTACCCAATTGCTTCCACCTTCATGCCATTATAGGAAGCAGCATGCATGCACACACGCAAGCTGTGTCTGATCTAAAGATCAATGTGGGCATCAAGTGATCCTCTGTATTAAAACAACAGGACGTCCTAAAAAACAAGCACATCAGTTTTATTGAAACTGAATCTAAATATTTTTTGCTACTTTTCACTACCTTTAATGAAAAAAAACCAAAACCAAACCAAACAAAAAAAAACACAAAATGAAAACAAAAACAACAACAACAAAAAGAGGAGAAAGGGATGAAAAGCCTAACTCTTAATTTATTGTTTAACCCTCAATATAATAAGGAGTGTATAAGATGTCTTTTTATGAAAAGAAAATTCTATTCCTTTAATAGATTCAGTCTTGCAGTAACACAAAATATAGTACTTTGGAACTTGGGTTTATAGTCAACTTACACCATTTTTAACTAACCTCAAATTTTTTTGAACACTGTTATTTCTACAGAAATGTATTTTCCTAGCCAAATAATATAGTTTCTGCTTCTTCAGCACTGTGAAAATATCTGATTCAAGGACGAAAATGAATCAATAATAAGTTCAGCAACAACTATGTCTTATATATCACCATATTAAAATGAAAATATATGGAAAGTCTGCATTTTCAGGTTTTGAAGTATAGATTTTCAGTGGAATGTTAGCGAACAGAAACCTCCTGGTTAATCATCCGCGCAAAAGGTACAGAACAGCAAGAGTGTCATATTGTTCCTGAACAACTCCTTCATGGTATCTCTATACCCCACATCCACTACAGTGGATTAATACAAATTTTAATTTACAGAAAGTCTCTAGGTATGGAATAAGAACATTCTATTTGATGTCAAACAAGCACTTAAATTTTGCACTCACATGATAGCTGTATCAGCTGCATTTTCCTATACTCCTCTAGAAAGAAATACCTTCAAAAGTCATCACTATTTCCTTAAAAATGGTAGTACTGGCAGAATGAGATGGTGCCATAGTGTATCCATGAAGCAGAGGGACAGATAAAGTAAAACTTAAGCATTGTCTACAAAAACAATATCCCACAAACCTCATTCCAATCCTGGAAACAATCAATTTAATTTAATTCCTAATATAATCCATTTTCAGGTGCACAAATCTAACGGGAAGAGTGGAGTATGTTCCTAAAGTGCCACAGAATCTGGAGGCCCTGGGCTTGGGCTTACTATGCATCAGAAAGATGTCACACCGTATTCACAGTCTGATGATGGCTCCCAAGATTTATCAAGTAGCTGGGGAGCTATGGGAGCAGTTGATAAGCGACCTATAACAATGGTACTCCTGATCTGTTACAAGATGTTATTGGGTTGAATATATACGGGGATAGCAACAAGATAATGTCAATCATTAGTATCCTCTAACTGTCATGTTGGGGGTTTTCCCTGTAGCTGAAATTGCTCTAAAATTGTGTCTCTCTCATGAACCCCATAAGTTGGTCAGCCGCAATTTTTGCTTTTGCAAATTTATATTAAACTGGCTTTTGCTATTACCTTTGCTAGTGCATCTTTAAGTGACTTTAACTACTCATTCATGACATTTACATAAGAATCTATTATGAAGTAATGATTATAAATACATTACACTGTATTATTTAATGAAATTCCTAACAAGAAAGATTAGAAGCATTTTGGTAAGAACTGGTTTAACCTTTACTTAAAAGAAGCCATGATCTATATCTATCTTGAAGACCATAATTTTATATAATCATCAAAACTTTTGTGAGATTGTTTAAATAGAAATGCATGATCACCTGCTATCACCCATCTATTTGGGAAACTATACCATGTTCTGTTCTTGCAGTACTCTGCATCACAAGTTTTTCCTTTAGAAGCAAAGAAAAAGATAAGCACATCAAGTTCTTATAGTTCCAGACATTCCAGGATCTTCTTAATCCGTATAAACCTTGAGGATGTGCTCTGGAATAATTTCAAGGAGATGAAGAAGATAGCTTCATATTTCAATGTCTGCAAAGAATTACTAACTGAATCTGGTTTGTTATTAGGCATAGGATGAATGATGAAAATGAATGTGAGAATTTAACAGCAAGCACAGAGAGACATCACCCTAAACTGTAATAGTTATGACATATCAATATGACTTTCAGCTGCCATGTAATTTCTCTCTTGGGAAAAGTGCAAATAGATCTAAAATACAATAGGCACAGACCCTGGTGTCCTTTATCTGAACTGAGTGTCTTAGCTATCCACCTGTACTTTGAAAGGCAATGGCTGCATTACCTTCTTCCACAGCCACATTTGAAAGGCAGGCAGCTGTAGCTGATTCACATTGCAACCCATATAGATTCATATATGCAGAAAGTTTTATTAACTTGGCTTTAGCTCAACTATGTTATAAAACTTCTTTTTACTGAGGCACAGGCAAAGCAAGAGTGATTTGTCTGAAATATACATACATATAATAAATATAGAAAGACCCAAAGACAATAGTAAACTTACAATCATCAGTGTTGACACTTAGTGATTGGTGATCAAATCCATACCAACCTTGGAAAATGCTCATAATTTCTAATGACAAAGTCTTCCAATCCACATACAATAATGAATGCAACATTTTAGCTATGATGTGTTCAGTAAGCTCAAACTGATATCCAGGATCTTAATATAGAAATGTCATGTGGACCCAGAAATAGCCAGTCTATATTTAACTTTAAAAGAAAAAAAAATCATAATTTGCCCAAACTTTTTAGCCCATAATTTAACATATATTTTTATGGCAAGCTAATCTTCCACCCCAAAATAAGATCTTTTTCAGATAAAAGAACTAGTAATGTCCCTTGGAAATTTAAAATATATCTTGTTTTCATTGAAACAAGTTTGCACCATAATAGTCTTCATTTACACAAATCCTTATTGTCATTTCTCAGGGATCTGCCAGTCTTGTTCAATTTCCCATATTCTGTTACCATGTGCCAAAAAGAAAGCATTATGCCTTGTTAAATTAAAATACAAATAGAACCTTCATCCCAAACTGAAAGGAAAATTAATTTTAAAATAACACTGGCTAATAAGCTCCCATGGCTTTTCAAAATCCTTTCTGCTTTACAGAATCCAAAGTTCATTAATTTTACAGACACTCAGTGAGAGAGTAACTAAATTTCTGAATCCTCATGCACAGGAGTATGGTCTAAAAGGCTGCTGGTGTAAAAGTGACTCCATATGGTATGACATCTCTGCTTACATGTATCAACTAAAATTAGTCAGATTTCTGTCAGATACATCTAACAGTGGATTGAGTGTTTGTTTTGTGGTCAGATCTTACATGAACAAGGTTTCTCAGGAGCCAATAGCACACTAAGAAGAAATTAATAAAAGAAGCAGAAAATCGTAAAAATATCTCAGAAAGCATATCTAGTTTCCCATTACAAAACACACTATAATAAGTGCTCCCCAACAGCATTGATCTAGAAATTTTCTAGCATTGCTAGAAAATTCCAACATATTAATATGACAACTAAAGGAAAACATCCAAGTTTTGATACCCAATATTCTTGCCAGCTCCATAGGACAACTGGCTGCAGGTCGAGTTAAGCACTCCAATCATGCATTGACTCCTCATAAATCTGCCCTTCTCCAAACACACAATATTTATGAAAGTGATTATTTGATTTGACTGCTTAAAATTGCAGGTGGTGTTTTATGACTCATGTGCTCCAATGGCAAGTTGTGCTTTTAAGCATGTAATCCAAGTGTAAAAAGTTTTGAGCAAGCTTTGAACAGCTGGCAAAATAGGATTTACTGGAAAATCCTAAGGATGCTTCCTACCTTAGGTCTCAAAAGTTTATACCCACTACTGTCATTCCAATCAAGTGTGTAAAATCTCAGCTAGAAAGGTAAATTTAGGTGTGGAATCTTGGCCATGCAGACACATAGACTTAGGTTCTTGAACTAAGACAGCATTAACCCAGTTACTTCTGGGGCATTTTAATTCTCATTGAGGCTTTAGCAAAACGAACTTCCTTTCCATTTTGTTGTATATTTTTTATATATTGCCCTATACATTAAAAAGCAAACAAGCATATGGCATTACTCTGAAAAGTATAGGGACAACACAAGTTGAAAACAATAAATACAGTATCTCTTTACCAGATGGCAACCTTACATGCCTGTGAAATCATAAACCCAGAAATGTACCTTTTAGAGTTGGTTATTGGTTTTTTGTTTGTTTGCTCGTTTGTATGTTAATCAAACTAAAATTTTAAACTAATTTTAGGTAGTAAATCTGACAGAGAAGACTAGACTGGAAATATAATAGGAGGGGTTGGCAAAAGTCTTTAAAATAGTTATTTTGAAAGAAGGGAAAATTTGATTTTCCACAAGTTTTTAAATTTTTTTCTTATGCAAGGACTATGTGGTTTGTTTTTTTTAATTACCTCCCAGAGACAAATCCCTCCAGAGTTTGTGAAATTGCTATTGCATTTACAGTTTCACTAAAAAGTGCTCTATCCAACACTTGTGTGATTGTATTTTTTATGTAACAGTTCAGAAAACGAACTGTAGATCTGAAAGAATAACCAAAGTTATTCATATTTACTCTCCAGTTAGATGGAGCATCATTTTAAAAATATTTTTATTTCTGAAGAGGCAGACAGGATTCTCACAGAATTTGGGAAGTCATCTACCTTCTATATCACATGACAGAGTTATTTTTTTTCTGGGTAGAACATTTGTTGCTTTTCTCACACTGATTTTCTTTATATCTGTCTCATTTGCATTATAGAACTTTCAAGTCACAGATCTGAAGGTGTCATTTTTAATTTACTTAATGAATATATGATAATTTATGTCTGTCCAAATGCCTGATGTTCAGATAGATTCTTCATTTTCAATTTGCTTTCAATGAAAAGACATCCTAAACTTGAACATGTTGAGGTAAATGGCAGCACTTTGAAGAGCAAAGCTTGTCCAAAAGGTGAAGACACATAATTTCTGATTTGTGATCGAATTCTCTGGTTTAATTGAATAAAGAACTTCATTAAAAAAAGAAAATATTATCTCTTGTAACTACCAAGTAATTTGTAGCTTTTTATTATTTTGAAGGTGGGTTTGTTTGTAGTATTTCACAGAACAATGATGAAAAAATATGGGAAATATGTAAGTGAGACTTTTCAGGGTATTTGTTATTTTAAGGTTATTATTGTAGAAATAGCCAAAAGTTTCATCAAATACTTGAATCTACACAATAAGTGCATGTGCTTTCATTTATGACTACCTTTATTTTCTCCTGTTTCTCTGCCTACTCTTTAAGCTGTTAGCTTTTGCTGTTGTTTTCTCTGCATTCCCTTGACTTACTTTCAACTATTATATGCATTATTAGAATTTTTGTCAGTATATGTTTCATATTCTCTCTGCACAATTCTCTGAGGAAGCAAATCATGTGGAGCTTGCTCTGGAGCTCAAAGTGTGAAAAAAAAAGGAATAATTTTTTTTCTTTTTTTTAAGGAGAGTTCTGCTGTCAGTTACACTGACAAGAACCTTAGCCTGGTGAAGAACTCTTCAGCCTGGTGAAGAGACTGAGAGGAGACCTCATTACAGTCCACAACCTCCTTGTGAGGGGAAGAGGAGGGGCAGACACTGACCTCTTCTCTGTGGTGATCAGTTACAGGACTTGAGGAACGGTCAGAATTTGTGTCAGGGGAGGTTTAGGTTGGATATTAGGAAAAACTTCTTTACCCAAAGGGTGGTTGGTCACTGGAACAGGCTCCCCAGGGATGTGGTCACAGCACCAAGCCTGACAGAGTTCGAGTGTTTGGACAGTGCTCTCAGGCACATGGTGTGACTCTCTGGAATGGTCCTGTGCAGGGCCAGGGGTTGGACTTGATGACCTTTGTGCGGTCAACTCAGCATATTCTGATTCTGTGACTCTGTGATATGTGCTTTTTCCAAACTGCTGATAGATGGACCATAACAAACAAATTCCTCAAGCAGGAAAATCAGAAGCTGAAGGTTAACAAATGAATATTTGAATATTGTTTGAATGTCAAGATGGTGAAGGCCTAAACCCATATTTATACATTTGTTTCCACCTTCAAGAACCATAAAGAACATCATAAAGGTTGATTAGTTATGTTTATAGAAAAATATTTTTATGAAAAGTAAAAATATAACTCTCTCAAAGTGGGAGCAATGAAGAGGTTTGACATTTTAGGGGTTCTTTGGGTTTCTTTGGCAGAGGAGAGGGTTGTGGGGAAGAGAGTCAGGTGTTCTGCTGGATTTTTTTACCATTTCAGTACAACAATAGAAAAGTGTCAGACAAATTTAAGGACATTGAATACAGTCATCAGCTGTGGATGCCCCAGCCTTGAAAGAGTTCAAGGCCAGGTTGGATGGGGCTTTGAGCAACCTGGTCTAGTTCAAGGTGTCCCTGCCAATGGTAGGGAAATTGGAACAAGATGATCTTTGAGTTCCCTTCCAACCCAAATCATATGATGATTATATGGTTGTATTATTTCTAAGACGAAAAGCGAAACCTTATGTTTCTTAAATGTCAGATTAAAAGAAATGTAATTTATTTTTAACTGCTTCATATTATTTCTCCTTAGAACAGATTCAAACTTTAATATTAGGTACAAAGTATCTTGTGAGAGCACAGTGGTCCTGTTCAGAAAGATTATTCAAATAATGAGCTTCTGTATAATGTCAGTAATTTAAGAACATGCACATAAATTCCCCAAGATTTTGTATTATTATATAGAATGTGGGCAGAATTATCACACTTAATTAAATACCACAGATACAAACAGCTTTGTTTAGACCTCGTGGTAGTCTTTGAGTTTTGGAGCTCATCTTCAAACTATTTATATCAACAAATAAATAAAGTCTGACTATTAACCATAACAATTTTATGCCCATTTTTTAAAACCTGTAATAACCCCTAAAGTCAGAAAGAGTGAAATGTATGTGCAAGCTCAAACACAAGGTAGTAAAGAATTTGATTTTTGCAGTATTATACATGCAATTTGCATTCATTTTTCTTGGTATGCATTATAGCAAAAGGTTCAAGGGAAAGCAAAGTTGGATAAAGTGTGATCTAAAACTTGCTGCTGAGTGAGAAATCCAGGGACCAGCTCCCAAAGATACCAGAACTTCCAGATCACAAGATCAGAAGTTTTCATGTAGAAAAGAATGAAATGACTAATAGTATCTGCTTTACTTGAATGTTACAAGGTTTCAGTAATAATTTTTAAACACTGAAATTACTGAGCATGTATAAATTATATCTATTCTGTTCTCATTGTACCGTTTAACTGGCACCCTGGACTTGTCAGTATGACTTATGGTTTGCTGCTTGCTGGTTTCACCCTTGCATTAGAGCTCAATACCATACTGAAACAATTCTTTTTTATCAAACATTTGGCACTGACACAAATACCTGAAGGGGACAAGTGCGGTGTTTTAGCCAACTATATGTAACTGAATGATTTACAAGTCATTCACAGAGATGTTATCATTCACTGCCTACCTTCAGTTATTCCTGTGACTGGTTTTTGATGAGGTGACCAATAGTCAAACTACCTGTAGATACCCCAAGGTAGAGAAATTTTTTCTCTGCTATTAATTTTGGAGAGCTCTATCTAGTCTGGAAATCATGCCTTCTAGACTCTCTCTGCTAGATCTGCATTTCTTGAGAACTTTCTACTAATAAGCAACACAGGTATTCTGTAAACATGTGTTTCTAGGACAGCTATACACTGATATTTATATAATCTTACTAGATATACCAGATGGCTTAATTAGAAAAACAAAATTTGCCAAATAAACATTACTGCTTTTTTTATACATGCATTTTCCTGTCAATAACTTGTCTTTCCAAGCAAAGCACTTTTGTGTAGGATCTAATTATATTCCTTGAAAAATAAGTAATGCTTTAACCCTGTAGCATTTGGGCCAGGATTTTAAACTACAGGATAGTATACATAGCTAGCACATTTTTTTTTTATTTATGAAGACCATCCAACTTTAAGTCACACACTGAAGCAACTTAAAACAGTAAATGGTATGTGCTACATGATGGAGACAATCAACTAAATCTGCCACCATGCAACTCAAGGAAAAGAAGCAGTTAATTTCTTCGTAACCTAGCAACCACAGTGTGTAGCTGCAGAATTTGTCAGTTTTTGTTTTGAATAGCCTTTTATTTCTTGATATGTTTTTCTAAGTATAACTTTATAACTTTAAAATTTATCTCCAATATATATACAGTCCAAGATAAATTGGAAAAATACTATTCAAAAGTATTCCAGCAAGGCTTTTCACTTTGAATAAAAGACCCTACCCTGGAAAGTTTACTGCACACAAAGCACAGATATAAAGGTCACACAGAAAAGTTTAATATCTCATGTGTTTTATCTAAAGGGTTAGAAGCTGGCTCTGACATGGCTGGGATTTCAGTCTGTGAATATATTTGTATTAACTATTAATTGATATAACTCTTTACACACATCTGACCTCTAACATTCACACACTAAATACAAACTAGCTACCAGCTTTACAAGAATGAAAGGAAATACTAACCTTTTTCCTTTTCTTTTCTTTTTATTACTCACAATCTTTGATATATGGAGCTTAAACAAAACACAAATGCATCACTACAGAAGAGAATCACAAAGATAGTCCAGAGCTGGAGAAGGAGGTTCCTGAAACTTGACTTATTACCTTCAGTCTCTACAACCTTTAAGTTCTGCTCCCACAGCATCACAGCTTTCATCTCTGTTTTTACATACCTGCACAGCAATGCCTGAGTCTTATGCTTATAAGACTTTTAATAGGCAAGAATCAAATACATGGAGAAGCAGCTAGTCCAGGAAAGATGTGCATTCTCAAATTGCAATTGCATTTTTTGGGGAACTCTGCTCTCTCAGGCATCTCCCTGTGCCATACTTCTCATTGCATTCCCTGTAGCATGGTGTGATAGTTCGGAATGCAACCAAAGGCACAAAACAAATATAATATGCAAATTTTTAATAGGTAATTAAAATTATTGAAGTTCCAAACAACATTTTTATACTGTTAGAACACATCTGAATATGGTCTAATCATGATTTGGACACTTGGTAACATGCTCATGCCTGCATTCCAGGAGGGCACACATGTGTACTGCCATCAAGTCATTCAGCACAGGTGAGGTTTCACCTGGTAAATGGAATCAAAGCATAATATCCTTGTTACTGTCCTCACCACACCTCTCTTCCTCTCAGCATGCTCTGCAGCAGAGCATTTCACTGTGCTGTGCTGCACAGAGTGCTGGCACTGCACTGTAGCTCTGATCCAGAATTGTGCTTACACATGTACCTAATTTTAAATTTCAGAGACATCACAGAATGCATGAATGCATTGTGCAGGGAGGTCCAGAGAGCAGCCTGAAGGGCAAAGCAGTCACCTGCCAGCATTGTTTGCTTAAGGAAAGTCTACAGGGATGATCTGGCATGTACATGTTTATATTTTAAAAAAGAAACAATAGTTATTCCAAATGCTCACCCCAGAGTTCACAAACCAAATGTAAATCCTCTAGCAAAGCCCACTGCTTTTGCACTAAAAGCAAAAACAACAACAACAACAAAAAGACCAAAAAAAAAAAGAGGCTAGTTCTCTTCAAAGGCCTTCCTTACACTGATTTCTAAAGGAAGACCTATGTCCCCAAATACAAGTAATGATCAGGCTTGTAGTAATCTAATTTCAGTCTCAAGCACAGGCATCCTGAAAGGACGGATTTTGGTGCTAGGAACAGTCTGGAGCTCAGATTATGCACTCATCTTGATTTCAGTAGTATTATTTCTGTATACATGAGATATACGGATAGATTCTGTATATGTTCAGAAATTGTATTGTATAACATGCATGTTCCAGTCATGCTGCTGAGATAGGAAACACAGTCACCCACCCCCTCCCTAAACACACTGAATCAAGCAGAATCAGCCTAGAGGTTCTTAGTCATGTAACCATTTCTTGAGTGCAATGGGAGGAAATATATTGTGTGACTGACATCAGCACTGCAGAAAAGTTGAAAAATATTACCAAAGACATACATTCTTCAAAACTCTCAAAGATTCAGATAGACTTCCAACGAATCTACTTTGACAAATTTTCACATTGGTAAAACGTTCAGCCTACCCTAATAATTCCTGCCATTTCATCTGACAGTAGGATTCTTCTGGCTTTTCTCAGTAAGCTTTGTAGTGACTTCTCATTAAATAATCCTCAGTTTCTGTCTCAGCCTCATACGGTCAACATTTTTGCACAGTTTTGCTTAAAACATCAAAATTATATCACCTGCATGTTTCTTAGCCAGTCTGTTTTCTTCTAAATGACCTCCTTCCAGACACATAAATATTACAGAAGAAGGTGCTATTCAAACCAGAGCAAAGAAACAAAGAAAAAATTTACTAAATTACGAATTAAGAATCTTCCTCAATCCACACAACTAACTCATTAATTGATTTAGCCAATAACAAAAGGAGGAAAAAAAAGTCTTGCTTGAGATCTTGTGAGCCCTTCACTGTCAAGATCTATGGACAAAGATTAAGCACACAGATATGAAAGTGCTGGCCACATGAGCAAAGACTTTATGACCAGATGATAGTGTTATTATATACCACCACATCTTAGACAAAATATCTTGATGTATTTCACCCCGTGTTTTTGCAGTTCTATTTCAGCTGTAGTTTATATTTTAATATTTCATTTAAGAAGCGATTGATAATCACCATATCTGTAGGTACCTCTCAGTGTTGTTTACCAATTTGCATTAAAAAAATCACCCTGGCTCTACCTGGAATTTGGACCATCTAAGTGATCTGGTACCTATATGTATGTAGTATACTTTCCAGAGCTGTTAAGCCTTGTTATTTAAGGAAACCATGACAATTTAGTATCAAGAACTTAAAATCTAAATCAAGACATCTAGGGGATTCTTAGTCTCACTGCAAACTGTGATTTAAGTGTAAGTGACTGGAGGCTTGCAAAGAAGTCGTGGAATCTTAGATAATCATTCTGTTTAATGACTCAGCTGGAGGTTGACGCAGTAGTAGGTAAGCATCTCAGACTACATTAAAATACACTAGAAGTGTCAGGAAGATTCTCATTTTCCAGTGCCTTACAGTCAAAAGAAAATTTCAAGTCTTATAATCACCATTTTAGGAAGTGCAACTAGAGACAAAAGTTATACTATCAAATATGAATGATTCACAGACATAGCTGTGGGCTAAAGAGGTTTCTTCTCTATATATCCAGAACATTAATTGGATTGATGAGCAGTATTCAATCATAACTTCTGCATCTTAAAACAAAACAAAACAAAAACACACTAAGAGGAAAAAACCCAAAAATTGTTGTTTTGAGTATGTTCACGTGAACTCACTAAAAGAAGGCAAGACATTCCTTCTTTGTTTCTGAGGGAACTCTGGGGTAGGTTACATCAGGTATACTGTCTATCCCAGAGTATCTTGCCTTCTTACAGAGGCTACATCATCTATGAGACGTCAGACCCAAGAGCATAACACTGTGTTCACACTTCTTTCACTTCAACCCCCTTCCTCCCACTTACAGCCCTGTTCTAGGCATTGTTTTTCACACATGAATGTCATCAGTATTATAAAACTCTTTCTAGAAACACCGATAATTATAAAAAAGTGTTTCATTCTTCCCACACAGGAGCTATGAAAACGGAATAATGTGATACTCATTCTAAGACAGTAAGCCCTCCTGAGAGTCAACATACATTGCAGCAGTTCAGGCTCAACAGCACGCTAAGTTCACATAGTTTCCAATTAATACAAATGAAATGAACTTACTTTTGTCTGCCCACAATGTCACACATATCTATGTGATTTTAAATATTGCAATGGATTCAGAAATACAGAAGTTTGTTGCTACCACTTTCTGTCAACATTTCTAAAGTATTTTAGGCTATTTTAGCTGAGGTTCAAAGCAACAATAGCACTAACATTTTCATTCTCAGTACTAATTCAGTACTTCATGTCAGAGGGTTCACTTGTGATGACATTAACCCTGACGTTTTCCTGGCACAGATCCATCAATCGAAATTCCCAAGTAGAGATGAAATGAAACAGAGAAACACAACCAAAATAACAAACTATCTACAAAAACTTACGATGTCCAAAAACCATTTGGAAAGAAACCCAAGATTTCATTAATGTATTTATTGTTCAAACAATTATGGATTTATTTCTGTTACATTAGCTCACTGCAAATTATTTTCACTATCCTTGTTAGCATACAATTGATTACGCAATTGTGAAATGCTTTCTTAGAGGGATGTGTCTTTCTTTAGTAGTTTATTTTTGTTGTTGAGATAATTTGTTTCCTTTAAGAGACCACAAGAGGGTTTTGTTTTCTGTCACCTACTAGGAAATATGAAGTGTCAAAAAGTGACTGTTGGCTAAAATATGCATATTTTTTATCTTAAATGATGAAATTTTTATAACCATTATCATGCTTTCACTTGTTCACTTATTCTCTTTTCTAATAAGGGCTTTTAAACCTATATAGAATACAAAGAATATTATAAATAAAGTTTGTGGGTTTTTTTTAATCTTTGTCCGACCTAAACACAGTCAGAAGTGCAAAATATTTTCAACTGAATAACACTTCTCTTTAATCTCCTTCAGGCCTTTATATTTCAATAAAACACTGATGGTTATTAAATGTTCTGCAAAAGATATTGAAGACTACCTAAATTCTTTTTCCTTTTAATAACATAACTCTTAAATGTGGATAAAAAGTTCTTCTTTTTTACATAGTTGTACTTACTAGATGGTTTTCTAGAAGATTCTTAATAACGAACTTGGATTAATGAAGTATTTTTGCTTTTTAAAAAACTTGCTAATGCATCACATATTATCACTCTTCCCATAGATGAAAAGTAGAAATGTAAAATCAACATCATGTACTGTTTTCAAAATACAAAACCCACAATTAAATGCAAATAACTTACATTGCTGTAGAAACTGCTACTTTATTGATTCCTCAGACTCAACAGAATTACTTCTTCTTAATACAATGTGTTTGGTTGTTTAAGATTGGCATTAAGGATTGGCTTAAGCACATAAATTTTAAAGTGTATTTTCACATAAAATTACTTAGTCTTACGCAAGTCAGATATAGTATTTTTTCTTGTGACATAATTTAAATGCTCTAAATCAACAATTGGATGCACTTAACTGATTTCAGCAACTACATTAGGGCTTAAATTTTAATGCTTTGAATCACATTAGAGTCTATTAATTAGATGCCTGAGTAACCTAAAATTGATGCCTAGGATATACTCCCTGAATATCAATTTCTCTCAATATAAAGAAATGAAAAATTCTATTTGTTTTTTTTCTTTTTTTTTTTTAGTTTGCTGAATAAAAGGAAAAAAGTTAAAATCCGAGAGTCTGAAATATACTATCACACATACAAAGGCAATTAGTAGTATATTACACAGGCATTAAGCAAAAATGCACTTTTATGAAATGAGGACATTACACTAATAAAAGGAAGCAATAACATATTTAATCTAGCTTAAAACTAACTCTCTACAATACAAATTTGAGTAATTCTGCAGATAAGGGTATTCAAGATTTAGTGACACAAAACATGCTTGCTTAGCTCACATTTTTCCACTACTGAAATCAGTACTAATAGTTGCTAATAGCTGAAACTACTAGTTGCTTCTCCAATTCACCGAGGCAAAAAAACCCCACTCAAAGTACATTTCAGCTAAGCATTCTGATATTCAATATAAATACAACATCAGACAACATCTCCTATGAGTAAATATAAATCATCATGAATTTCACAATTACTTTCTATTGGAAGAAAAACATTAAGATGTGATTAGTGTAACTAAGACAAGAATCATAATCACAAAATAATTTGGGTTAGAAGGGACCTTAAAGGCCATCTCATATCAACCCCCCTGCCATGGGCAGAGACACCTTTCACTAGGCCAGGTTGCTCAGAGACCCATCCGACTTGGTCTTGAACACTTCCAGGAATGGGGCATCCACAGCTTCTCTGGGCAACCTGTTCCAGTACCTCACCACACTCACAGTCAAAAACTTCTTACTAATATCTAGTATGAACCTACTTTCTTTCAGATTAAAACCATTCCCCCCTTGCCCTATCACTATATGCTCTTGTAAACAGTGTCTCTCCATCTTTCTTGTATGAGAATATTTACCATAGTGTTCTATTCCGCAAATTATTTCAGGGTCATCTTTGCTATGAAGTGAACTCATCTTCATTTTTAAAGGGAACTCTACTAAAGTGTAGATATGACAACCATACTCTTCATTCCTGTATCACATATTGACGAGCTGGATAGCTTACAACATTCCATTTTTGCCTGGAAGGGCTCATCTCTGAGAGACCTTTCTGAAACTCCACTGACAGAGGTCACTTGCAGACATAATCATGACCGCATGTATGTATCTCATGCTTGTGTTTCAAGCATGTCTGTACAGGACTTTAATTAGAGCAAGAGGAAGGCAGGGTCTTAGTGGGTGTTAGTTTTTCCATCCACTAACCCTCAGTTTCCAGCTACCATGGGGGAATCACTCTTTAGTGCAATATGGTGCAGAGTCTTTTGTCCAGCCCTTGGAAAGTCTGAGAAATTTGCAGAGAAGGGATGGTGCAGCATTGGAAAGCCAAACGGTAACCAGGCTTCAGCAGGATAAATAGGGAGCAAAAATATTTCCCCAGATGAAGTCACATTTTTAATTCCATTATAATTATAGAACTCTTTACTTAATGATGTATTTACTACAGTGATCCAACCCAAATGTATTTAAATAAAATATATATTAATGAACTGTTATTAGCTAGGACTAAACCAGAACCACGACAGCTTCAGAAACAGCCAAATTATCATTAAACTGAAGCATCTGCTTTGTTTGATTCCCTAAAAATCAGTTATTTCATTGCCTAGCCCTAATTTAGACCATGAGGCTCACACAGAGAAATTTGGTAGCAATCAGGTGTGAATAAAGGATGTAGGAAAATATCCATCATCTAGACTCACAATCTGGTTGTTTTCTTTAAGTCAACCTTCATAGCAGCAAACTACAGAGTGCTCTGGTGCTTTTATGAGGAATGCTAGAGCTTTTAAAACACTTCCATATAAATGGAGAAGGTAGATTATCAAGATTCAGTGGTCTCCTGATGAGAACAGAAGCATGAAATGTCAGAAAACTACGGGCAAGTCCTCTTCCACTTAAACTGGGGCATAAGTTTTCACACCACATCACTTCATATCATGTAGGACAGCATCTTTATCTCATCCTGACTTAGTTTTGTACTATATATTTGTGCTTTCTTGATGAAAGTTTCACTGAAACCAATTTTGTTTCACTGCAGACTTCAGCTCCAGTGAAAGAGTATTTAGACACTCTATTGGACAAATATGTGCTGACCTGACAAAGCAGGAGTCACTACACTTTTTCCTTTGCAGTTTACTGAAGATGTGGTTGTTGTGCCTGTATAGAGTGATAAAGATCTTATTGAAGTTTTTTTGTTTCATCTCTCTTGATCACTGAATTCTTCCATCCTTATCCCTTCATCTTATGGTAGTTAAATTTGAATATTCTTTCAAATCTCACTTATATAGCCTTCTGTCCTGCTCACCTTTTCATTTTACCACATTTATAACCTGCCTTACCTATATTCCTGATAGGTCACTAATATCTGGACAATGCCGTCAGTAATCATGAATTCCTCACATGTTACTAATGTAACCTCAACCCTTTATCTCATTCCTATTTACTCTCTTACCATATTTTATCTAAAGCTCTGACTGGGAGTTCTTTTGTGGAGGGAACATCTTTGTTCTCTTCCTACCCAGTACATAGTATAATGAAGCCTTTTTTTGAATTTGACTCTTCAGTCAATACTTCAGGGGAAATAGTAATAACGATGCTCCTAATTTCATTCTTGTAAAAAAGAATGAGTGGTCAGGCACTCATGAAGGTGCCTGATCACATAAGCCAATAATTTGGTCTCACTCAGGATAACATACAATGCCACAATTATGCCTGACCACCAGCACCATAAACTTAAAAATTACTATTCAAGACAGATCTCTGAAGAAGTTTCAGAATGCATTCACACATTACACTGCCATTTATCCCCTATTTCAGTGGCAACTGGACAGAAACAATGAGATATCTTGCTTTAGCTTGTCATGAAAGCAGATGAGCATCAAACATGGAACCATATTTCAGACCTTCCTTTAGGGCTAGTCTATGTCTCTTGCTTACAGAAATATTCTTCTATTTCTATTGCAATATTACTCCAAGTATAATTCAAAAAGTATTTTGTGTTTATCCATGATTTCTACATGTCAAATTTTGTATCGGAACCCCCTAAGAGACTTTTGGACATTCTGGAGACATCTAGTGTACATGTAAGTTATCTAGCCCACAATTCACTTCCAATGTTAACTGGAAAATCAAAGTATTACATTTATTTCTGTCTTGGACCCATTAAAGAAAATAATACTTTTTTTCAACAATCTGGAGTAGTTAAAAACTGTAAGCCAATTAAAAAAAGATGGCAGGTATCAAATTACATGTTAGCACTGTTTTTGCAGTGTACAGTGATACAGACCACACTTAAATTCTGCTGAAAGAGGCACAGAAAGAATCTTTTGACTGGAAACAGCGATGTAAACATACATATTTCTGTTACAGTAAGGTAAGAGACCGAAACTAAATTAAAGATTCACATAGAAAAGTATTGCTTAATAACACAACATTGTAGATACATTTTTCTTTATTCCTTTCATCAGTGTTAGGCCAAACTCCCATCGATCTCCCAGTTATTATTAGATAAAACATTCATCTGCCTTTTCACCACTCTTACAACCAGAGGCATCACCTTAAATAAGTTGGAATTGAACATGACACTTAACGTCAAGCTCAGCACTGCTAATGCAATTACAATTGTCTCCAGAACAACCTGTAGCATGACCCTCTCTTTGATGTATGTGAACTGTAATATCCTTTTTTCCATCCTGTTCAATATGCCTTGTCCAGACATTCTATACAGCTAATACTGAATATCCTTGTTTCCTCCATTCTATCTCCAAAGTAAACTGTTAGAGCCATTTCTACAACATTACTCTCTCTTCCTCCAGCACTTGACAGCGATAGACTCACATCTGCAATCTCACATGAGAATGTAACAATCTTTTTTCCCGTGGTCGATGAGTGTACTTGTTATGTTATTTTAATTTATGAGGGGAAATAAAGAAATTTTATTCCCTTCCCCATTAATTCTTAAAAAAATATGAACACACTTTTGTCTGGCAATGGCAGATAGGATCCATACAGTAGATAAGCTACATTAATGCAGGAAAAAGCAAGTAGAAGTTTGAATTGTAACAATTTCTCTTTCACCAGGACACACAAATAAGCCTTTTTGAAAGGTTTATTGACAGAGTAAGATAAATTTGTATCAAATTATGAATTTATAATCTACTGCACTGCAGATGATAATGAAAGGAAAGTTCAAAGCATGCTGTTGAAAGCCTGACACAGAAAAGCTGCTTTTGTGTTACCTGGTTTACTCAGAGCTCACCATTCTTAAATATCAGTGTCCTGGAATTTTATTTCTTTTTACTATTTATAGCTCTCCATAATGATGGAGTTCAAAGAAGCCCATTAGAGATCATTAAAAATGAGACTGACTTTGGAGAGAAGAAATAGTTCCTATTCTCATTTCCGAGAAAGAACTGCAAGACAGAAAACAAGACAGCTTGAAATTTTTTACAGCCTGCACACAGGAGGAGGAGGTAGAGTCCAGGTAGGTAAGACACGTGTCAGTGATGTTGTTTTATAGTTAAAAAAAGTGAAAAATCTCTCTTGGCATACCAGCTTGACTTGTTGTGACAAAGACTGATGAGAATCAGTTTTTCCTAATTATAATTATAATACTGAATTTTTCTGGACTCCAGTGGAAGCCAAACCTCTGACTAAGAATACCTCTTCCATTGTGGTTCACAGGGGCACCACAAAGAAACCTACAGGGGCAAATTTGGTCTTTGACCAAATAAAAAATATGATGGATATGGCTTATTAGATTCTTTATTTTGCCCCAGAGGACAGGTCAAAACTTTTTAAAAGCCTGAAATAAAGCATAAACGCTACCATAATTGATGGTGCACCAAAGCTTACATCTAAGTTTACCAAGGAATCAAGTAATTTCAATTTCTTGAACTTCAATAACTTCAATTATGGGGGATTCTGACTTTCGTGAAAGCTAGGGACAACAACTTGTCTTCTTATTTCTTTTTTCTGTTTTTACCAGCGCCTTACTTGCGTCCTCAACTTAAGCCAAGTCTTACTACTCTTCAAGAAGCTCACTTCTTGAAACATTCTATTTTGCCCTTAGTCACAACAAGTTACTGAATATATTTGATGGACAATTTGGTCCAGTTCAGTGAACTACAGCATATTCTTGAAGGCCACTGGTTTGAAGCAATTCTTTTCTTGCTTTTCCCAATTCTTTTTTTATTGTGTGTGTCACAAAGCTTTCCTCAAGTCAGTCTGTTTTTAAAGAACTTACCCTTTTCTTAAATCCCTTATCTACAATCCTTCTAACGTCATTGCTAAACATACCAAGAGTAATTGCATGAATTCTAGAGCTAGGGGTTTTTAACAATGTCCTCAAAGTACTTTATAATATTATTTTATTTAGAAGTTATGGTGGGGGAAGCCTGCAAGAAAGCTGGAGGGGGACTTTTTACAAGGGCATGTAGTGACAGGACAAGGAGGAATGACTATAGAATGAAAGACAGTAGATTTAGATTAGATATGAGGAAGAAATTCTTTACTGGGAGGGTGGTGAGGCACTGGAACAGGTTGCCCAGAGAAGCTGTGGATGTCCCATCCCTGGAAGTCTTCAAGGTCAAGTTTTGAACAACCTGATGTAGTGGAAGGTATCCTTTTCCATGGCAGGGAGAATGGAACTAGATGATCTTTAAAAGGTCCCTTGCAAACCAAACCATTCTATGATTCTATTATTCTAAGATTAGTTAAAGCAGCAGTGCATAACTGGGGTTTATATGAATTCTGAATGTTAGCATATGAAGAACCAGTATCAGAATAAATTGTGGCACTGGAACCTAGCCACAGCAAACCATGCCACCTGGCAGAAAAGTTACACTGCAAAATGATCATTTCAGAAGCTACTTCTAAGCAGGCTCGGTGCTCAAGACAGCAACACTTCCCCTCACCCCATAAGAGATGGAGAAAATGAGATGTCAGCAATCAACACAGTCAATACAGATTCGGTGCAGCATCTGACAGCATTTATGTTAATTGCACTTTCTTATCGTACGGTCCAAAGAAATATGCTGTCAAAGCTCCACATGCAACTGGGACATCCCACTATGGTTGTCTCGTCTTCAGATAAGAATCTCCTGACAAAAAATTTGCACTGCAGAAAACATACAGTTAAGATTTCTTGTTTACCATTAAATTCAATTTTTGCAGAATCTATGATCCAAACTTAAGTCAGAGTAAAGAGCAGCTTGCTGCAACTTTTTTAAGCCAACTGAACATATGATGTTCTATTAAAATTTCATAACAGCTGATCATAAGGCGTTTAAGGTTTGATCCCATTTTGTGTCTCTGAGCATTAAACATATTTCTAGCCTCCTAAAAAAAGTTCTACCAAGATACGTTTGTATTTCATGAAAGATATTTTAAGCCAACATCAAAGGACGAACAGACAAGGAAAATATTTCCACTTCAAAACCTTTCACTTAAATGCCATATTTAGATGTCCAAATTATTGCAGAATTATTTCTGCTTACCTTGTACACCTGTACCATTTTTTCTTTTAGGCAGGAAGCAGATTGCTATGGAGTCAGTCCATACACAGATGTCTCCATTATGTTTAGTAGAGGAAGCATGGTGAGTTATGATAAGCAATTCCTCTACGATGAGTGACTTTAAATACTACAGTACGTTCTCATTAAGAGAAGGAAAGAGGATGGACATGAGAAGATTTGATAATTTTTTTTCTTAGTTGGACACTATATTAGTTGGGCAGAAAAGAATGGTGTATTCATGTGGAAGTCAGCTGTTAATTTCTATTTGGAAAAAAAACCACAAATGTTTGAAAACCATAGGTATTTTTCAGATTCAAGTTATAAATGGTTCTTATTTTTAAATTATTTTCTGTAGAAATTTGTCTAGTTTTAAGTTCTGAAAAAATAAGAAACTTCTGGGAAACAAAGTGGAAAAGGTAGTCAAGGCTGGTTTTACTTTGATTTTCTGTTTGTCAAGATGGCCAAAAGTAGGGCTACGAAGTAATACTGATCTGCAATTTTATTTAGATGCTAAATGTTGCAAAGTGCAGACCCTTTTAGTGTCAGAACTTCCTACAAGAACACTGTGTCATGCACTTGAAATACCAAATCAGTGTTTTACACGAACACTTTAAAGTTGTTTCAAATGTGTACTTCATGATATCACTATGCCTAAATTATGTCATGTACTTTTTCTATAATCTAAAGCTAAATGAATGCACTAATGTTTGCCAACTCTGTAACAGGTAGCTGCTTCACTTTCCAGACCCAAGAGGCCGTTTCCTCCAAGAACTGAATGTTTTTTCCCTACCAATATATTACTTTCTTTATTTCAAAAGAATTTTAAACACACAGTAAAGAATTTCTCAACATCTTCAGCTGGGGCTAGGTAAAATATTAAATTTTTCAGTCATGATCTTATTTTTTTTTGTTTTCTTAAGCTAAATTTTTCAGTATTTCAAACTAAAAAACTGCTATTAAAAATAATAATATTTTGAAACAGGACATTTCACTATTTGTAGAAATTTTCTCCTTTCCACTATATATATTCAAGTTGATTGATTCATCAAAACTACTTCTGCTGTGAATAATTTAATTTCAGCAAATAAACAGCTTTGGCAGAGATTCAAAATTAATTTTCTGCTTTTAAGAATAAACTTTTCACCTCTAAGAAAATAAATTGTAGAACTTGCTTGTCCATATGAAGTCAGCAAGACCCGGAGTTGTTTCTTAGGATATAAATACTACTTCAGAAATCTCCATACGCTGTAGGAAGTACGAAGATTAACCTCTCACACTAGCCCATACTGCAGATAGCCACATTCAACAATTGTTCTAAAGTTTTAAGTGATTTTGGAACTTAGAATGCATAGACACAAGACTATGAGGGAGTTTTTAGCGTTTGAGACAGTACAGACACCATCATGCTCAGCAATAGAAGTAGTGCTGCATCTGCAAAACTGCTCCATAACACCTGCACTTTGAGAAGATCAGAGTCTGTTTTTAGATATTAAAGCATAGCTTGGTCTTTATTACACACTCTTTTGTGGCTTCCAGATGACTTAGCCACCTGTGCAACTGACAACTGACAGTATCCATGATGTCTATGTCTACTGAGCAAATGGACTGAGACAACCTGCTAGAATATATTCTGTCAGTTATTCAACTAGATTTATGCTAGTGACTAAAAAAATAGTCACTTTTGCTATTCCCTGAGACACTAATCCCTATTATTATGCTATTCTGAATGCTATCTCAGAGTACGATTCTGAATAAATAGAGTAGGAAGTGTCTCTTTGCAAGGTGAGTCTAAGGTCCTCACATAAATGGTAAGACACCTACAGGCAAACACAGCATGAGGTCATTGTTTAAGATATGCTTTTTTCAAAATATTTTCACATTAAACAAATATAGCTTTGCCTCGAAAAAATTATTATGGTCTATCACGGTCATAATTTAAGGGGGTTGAGAATTATACAACAAGAACTCAACTTAGACCTAAGCTGAAAAACACAACTGCATTCTGTGAACTGTTTCCACCACACAGAGCAGACATCATCAGAGTGCTGAACTTGAAATCTATATAATGACAATATCTACTCAAGACTGCATCTGGTCTATAAACTTAGCAACCCCAGGAAATACTAACTGAAACAATTCTGAATGATTCCATGAATTTACTACATGGCTGCTGACCGCATGAATGAAATGAAGGCAAAAAAAGCAAAGGCCTCAGAACTCTTCCTTTTTGCAGACTTTTCTAAATTTTCTGTCACATCAACTGCTTTGGGTTTAGATCATTCAATTGGTTTTGAGCAGCCAATAAGATAGCCTATTTAAGACAATCAAAGAAGGAATCAAACACATCTGTATTTATTTGCCTGAACTAGACTGAAGCAGTTTAATTTCTGTTGTTTTTTTTGCCTCAACTCAGTGTATTTATAAGCCAGTACTAATCTTCCACAGAAGTGGTCTCTGACAGTTTTACACTGCTATTTTGGGACAAGGATAGGATACAAAAGGCCATTGTATCAGTAGAGCCCTCAGATTTAATTAGTGAAAAAGACAGGAATGTATAAAGAGCTGCCCTTACATAAACTTAGTTTCAAACCATTTGAAATTATGGTTTATGTAGGGAGCAATAACTTTCCAAATCCAGCCACTGAACTGCAAAAATACCAGAGATAATCTGGATCCATGTGGAGAGTGTTTACTGTTTACATTTCAGTTTTTCTGCACCAGAGGCACAAGACAGATGCAGGGAAAAAACAGCAGCTTTGCCATCCCACATGTCTTTGCAATCAGCCTTATCATTGACTTACTCGTAATTTCCTTGTAAACTTCTTCAGAAATCATTTACCCATTTTGGCAAGCATGCCTTCAAGTGTAACATATACAATCTGAATATATAAAAATATTTTAATTCTAAAACCAGGGCAAGAATTTTCTACTTGTGCTTCTATTCATATAGATCAGAAACACACAGACCTTGAAGGCACTGCTGAACTGAATCAACTTGCACAAAGCTTTTAGAATAGCATGAACCATAAAATTATTGTTCAATGTCTTTGAAGTACATGATTACAGGTGTTTCAACTTTCCTTAGGTGTTACATGTTTGCATCATAAATAACTATCATCTCAGTGCCACACTGATCTCTGTGTTAGACTTAAGTGAATATTTTGTAAATAAATCTGGTCAATAAAGATCTTTTTGATGGCAATTCTGAAAAACTCCAAGTGCATCAGACCACAATATTTTTACTCAGTTCTGATTAAATCAATGACAGACGTACAAGCTAAATCATTTTGATATGAAAGACGATTTTGTGAGTGTAAACCTTTCATTGAAAGGTATGGTCACACAGAACTAGCTTCAGAAAAACAATGAACAAGAAATATAAATATTAGTTTTCCTTTGGATGAGGAAAAAAGTAATACTTACAAAATAAACGTCTTCCTAGAATGGCAATGATATCCTGGGAAATCTGTTTTTCTTCCTGCAAATAAATAATATTAAATCTTAAACAAGCCACTGACCACTGCACACAATAAGTCTCCCAAGGTAGCCAGTATTTCAGATCAATCTGCTGGTAATTTTTATGGAATCTATCACAGTCATGAATATGCTTTTAAGTTATAATATTATTATTTTAAATTTTGAAAAGAACACTAACATTATTTCTGTGTGGTCCTTTGGTTTTATCTGAGTTTTGCAGTGTACAGGCCTGTCTTTTAAGATTGAATTAATATGACAAAACAAAATTTTAGTTTTGATTTTTAGCCCTCACATAAAAAGATAATAAATTTTCTCTTGCATGTTATTTGTTCTTATCAATGAAGATCACATTTAAAAAATACCACACACCAATAAAACTAGTTGGATAGTGATACTCCTATGATAAAAATTTCTACTGGCTATTACAAAATTAGAGAAAACAAGAAAATTAAATAAAGCATAGTATAAGAAGAACAAATATATGCAGATATTTTAGGAATTTACTTGCAGATAAAGCTGTAGTGATATCACTTTCAGGGATGCTCAATTGCTGTAAGCTGAGTACCCAGCACTTCAAAGTTACTCAGTTTTCTAAGAATAGTCTGTCTCAGTGAGGTCTTATAGTCAGTGTAAATAAGGAACTCAAAGCATTTCAGTGGAGCTATTCCAACTTCTATTATGAGAGTAGAATGAGGTCCCAGCGTTTAATGAGAAGCTCAGTACGGCTTTGCATGGATATGCAGCCCATTTCTCTATGGAGAGACTGCTGGATTCCCAGTAAAGAACTGAGAGCTTACAAAAGACCCCAAAAATTCCAGAATTGGCTAAATATTACAACATCTTTTGAAGTACTGCACTCTGATGTGTCACCTACCTTCAGCAAATGTTCTTTCATCTTCATATTGTATTTGTCAAAGTATTATTGAGAATGGAAGGGACTCTGGAGCCCACCAGTCAAACACCCCCATTTTTGACTCTCTCTCTATATACTCACAGACATAAAAACATACATGCATATATATATATAGGTTTCCACAGTTCCAAGTTGTGTACCTCAGAGAAAATTTCATTTGTTATTTAGTTGTAGAGAAAAAGATTCAACTCTTTTTTTCAGGAAAATCTCTGCAAAGCTGTGCAATTGCCCATTAACTGCCAAGCATACAGGTCTGAAATCTTTCCTCAGATTCTCACCCTCTTTTAAAAGGCACTGCACTTGAAATCCATATTGCTCTGCCTTAACTGGTTCAGAAGAGACAGATTTCTCTGAAGCCAATAAAGTTATTTTAGTTTCTATAGCTCTACAGTGGAAACATGAATACCTACTCTGTAACAGAGTTATTCAGCTTAGTTACTCATAGAATATTTGAATACTGAGGTGACAAATCAGTAACCTCAATGAATAGTTCAACTATTTCTTTAATTGTAACTGCTTACTTAGCATCTCCATTTCTTAATAGGACATATTCTACTCTATTTTGATTTTCAAAGAAAGTATGGAAACTGCTGTAGGATAAGCAGGCATGGATAACTACATGTTTTATTGTATTACTGTACTACTACTTTACTCTTACTTTTTACCTTAGTTCAGGTTTCTCAGAACCGTGGCAGATATTTTTACTTATGTATGCATATTTTCCTCAGTATTTTTAGAAAACATTATGCAAGAGAGTATTGTTAGCATTAAAACTACCTAAGACCCATGTCTTACACAAGTATATATAGATAATCTTATCATAAGTAAAGTTAGACACCTACACTGTTGCAAGTCCAATTTATAAACCCATTAAAATGCTCCCCAGGGAATATTAATTTTAATGCAAGTGTGCTCACAAATATATGCAGCTTTTGTAGTCTTGGAGATGTCTCACACCCAGAGATTTGTCAGTATGCTGTACCACATCATTCATCATAGATACATAAAGCTACTAAGACAACTAAAGAAAAAGGCACCAGGAGCATTGCTTGAGGCTGTGCATTTACTAGCTCAAGCTTTTCGCTTGTTCACTGAACTCATACACCTTTCATGGCTTATTTGTTTGGACAACTACCTATGGAAATTAAAAGAAAATGTAGGAAAAAACAATCAGGCTTTGTAGGAGATTAATAGACAAGACACCTGCTGTGTCTCCAGCCACTTATTCCACCAGAACAGCTTTAGGTTCATTCTTTTCTTCCATTCCGGAATTTCAATTTAGACAATTCCAGTCTAAATAATACATCTTTATCTATTAAGCAAACTCCCCTGATATTCATACACATTTAAATTACTGTTTTGAAAGTCTGTGCATCATCTAAGGTAGTATTTCTCATTATTTTCAGAGCTGAATCTAATATATGGCTGTATTATTCTATTATCTATTTCTGCAATACTTGTTTGACTGTGGTATGATACAGTCTCTAAATGACAGATTATTGCTTCTGCTAGGGAAATGGATCAATATTATGCCTTAATTGTAATGATTCTGAGGAAGTGCTGAGTGGTTTTGGTTGAGGAGTAGTCAGACTGTTGAGGACTCATTAAATAAAAATGCTACCTGAAAGGCTTCAGTAGTGCAAGTCACTTTGTTATTACCTTCACTTGCTCTAGCTGAGTTAGACTTAGATAGCCTCAAAATTACAAGGTATTAAGCTATGTAAAACTTAAAATGCAACACAAGTCCTGATATGGAATGACTTGACAACTTCATAGACGACAGGTTAAAGTTAAAACAAAACCCAACTGAGGTTTTTTGCTAGCATGAAGAATGGAAAGCACATAAAGCAGATGAGTTCCTCATGAGTGGCATCTGTGGCAGTGACAAACACCATTACTTGAAAAGGGCACTAATCACTCTGTACACATCCGCTGTCAGTAAAGGATGTAACCCATTCTTCCTGCTTACTACACTGCTTCTAGTAATCAAAAATTCACAGACTGTAACTTCCTTTGCTAATTAGATTCAGGCCCTGCTGACCGGAGTTAGCATTTCCCTTTCCACAATTAACTTCTATGCTAGTGAATGATGAAGTAAAAGAAAGAAATTTCTGAGATTTCTGACCCTCTGCCCTAGATTTCATCTGGAAAAAGTTCTATGTGAGCTACATGGATTACTGATCTAGTCAATTCAAGTGTTGACAGTCTTAACTTTTATATCCTCCCAGACAAAGAAATTTAGGCTGTGCTACAGAAACCACACACATGAAGTGATCTGAAACACTCTTTTAATGTTGGATATCATAGAGTGATTTCACATTTACAGTTGCCAGTGTTAATCTCAGTCTCTGAGGAGAAAATAGAAACATTTTCCCTGACACAAGGCCATGGGTTAGGGGTTTTTCCCTCTCCTTGTTTGTTTTCTGTTTTTTTCAGGTCTTTTTTTTTTTTACTCTTTAGATGTACAACAGGTGTTTGTAGGAAAACCACTAATCTAACCTAATCATGTTCACTGTGATAAAATACCAAGAGGCAACTCTGGGGAGAGAATGACAAAATACATTTGCATGGTTTGCACTGCAGATTTTATTTAATTTAGGAAGAAAGGCCTGCGAGGCTGATTGCACTGTCAAAAACTGTAAATATAAAAGTGCCTTCAGTATTCCTTAAAGTGCTAAGTAAAAGGTCCTTTGGATTCAGAGGTAAAGTTGGACAGATAAAATCATTCTTCATAGCCTTTTGAGCTGATCTTTGGAGTGTGTGAGTAAACTACATTAACTTGAAAAGAGTTTCAGTTACTTCATTAGAAGATGTTTCTTCCATTCAGCTCTGGACTACCCAACTGAAGTCTGAAATGACTTGTGTTGTAAAGTCTAAACTTAAATAGACACACACAATAATAATAATTTTTACCCTTCAGTGAAAAGTCCCAAGTGCTTTCAGAATGCACTAGATTGCCACCAATGCCTTCCAGATTTATAAATCCAATGTATTATATTCATATAACCTATATGTGAAATAGATCATTCAGTGTTTTCTCCTACCTTGGTTGATCAAAGTATCTCATTTCAATATATATTCAGAGAGTTTTCTAGAATATGGATGTGATTTAATCATCAAAATATCTAAAGACTTTCTAGAACAAACAGATCAACAGGGATACTATCCAGACCAGATGCATAATTCCCAGATTGCTAAAAATAACTATCAAAGAAGAAATGGAGTAAAACAACTTCAGAAGGAATAACCAAAAAAAAAAAACAACTGTCCAGAAGACATTAAGGGTGCTTACCTCAGATGTGAAAGGTTGCCTTACAGTGTCACAACATGCATTCTGTCAGCACCCTGCAGAAATCATGGGGTGTCCTGGCCCCCCACTGCCCATCCTGCAGAGCAAGAGGGAAAAAACAGGGACAGGGGTTCCGTTCCATAGGGTCAGATGACAGACCGGACAATTTGCACAGCCCAAGCTCAACTGGCATTGAAGCTGGCCAGAAATGTGGGGGACAATAAAAAGAATTCTCTCAAAAACATTAATGGCAATAGGCAGTATAGAACTATCATCATCATTACAAAATGAGGATGGTCACCTGACAAACAGGGACAGAGACAAGGCAGAGGTGGTCAACACTTTCTTTGCCTCTGTCTTCAACATGGATAATGGACCAAGGGAGTCTCAGTGCCCCGAGCTGGATGACAATGACTACGAGAATAAACTCCCAGTCAATTGTGAAATTGTGCAAGATTTGCTTCTCAAGCTGGATCCCTACAAATCTCTAAGGCCTGATGAGATTCATCCCAGAATCCTAGAAGAGCTGGCTGATCTCTTTGAAAAACCTCTCTCAATGCTTTTTGAACTGTCTTGGGAATACAAGAGGTCCCAGATGACTGGAATCTGGCGAACGGTGTCCCCATTTGAAAAAAGTGTAAAATGGAGAACTCTAGAAACTACAGGCATGTCAGTCTCACTTCAGTGCCTTATAAAGTTATGGGAAAGATTATTCTGGAGAGCATTGAAAAACACCTGAAAGACAATGCTGTCATTGGTCACATGCAGCATGGCTTCATGAGAGCAAAGTCCTGTGTATTAAACTTGATTTTCTTTTAGGATAAGTTAACACATCTAGTTCATCAAGGGAAGCCAGTTGATGTAATTTTGAATTTCAGTAAAGCTTTTGATACTGCCTCACACTGGATCCTTCTGGACAAAATGTGCAACACACAGCTGGATAAACACATCATGTAGTGACTCATGGGTCAAGCACAGAGGGGTAAGAGTGAATGGGGTAACATCAGACTGGTGACCTGTCACTAGTGGGGTTCCACAGGGCTCTGTCTTGGGCCCTGTGCTCTTCAACATCTTCATGACTTGGACGCAGGACTGGAAGGGATACTAAGCACGTCTGCAGATGAAACAAAACTGGGAGGAGCTGTTGACTCCCTCAGAAGCAGGGAGACTGCACAGAGAGACCTCGACAAACTACAGGGTTGGGCAATCACCAACCACATGAAGTTCAACAACAGGAAGTGCTGGATTCTGCCTCTGGGATTGGGCAACCATGGATGTACAGACAGACTGGGAATGAGATGCTGGAAAGCAGTGCCACAGAAAGGTACCTTGGGGTCCTGATTTAGGAAAAGCTGAATATGAGTCAGCAGTGCCCTGACAGCCAGGAGGGCCAACCGTGTCCTGGGGGACATCAGGCACAACATCGCCAGCCAGTTGAGGGAGGGGATTGTCCCACTCTGCTCTGCACTGGTGTAGCCTCACCTTGAATACTGTGTATAGTTTTGGTCTCTGCAATATAAGAAAAATATTAAGCTATTAGAGAGAGTCTAAAGAAGGGCAATGAAGATGGTGAAGGGCCTTGAGAGGAAGCCATGTGAGGAGCTGCTGTGGGCACTTGGTCTGTTCAGCCTGGTGAAGAGGAGACTGAGAGGAGACCTCATTACAGTCCAAAACTTCCTTGTGAGGGAAAGAGGAGGGGCAGATACTGACCTCTTCTCTGTGGTGATCAGTTACAAGACCTGAGGAATGGCCAGAATTTGTGTCAGGGGAGGTTTAGGTTTAATATTAGAAAGAGGTTCTTCACCAGGAGGTGGTTGGTCACTGGAGCAGGCTCCCCAGGGATGTGGCCACAGCACCAAGCCTACTAGAGTTCAAGAAGTTTTGAATGATACTCTCAGGCACATGGTGTCACTTTTGGGGATGCTCCTGTGCAGGGCTAAGGCTTGGACTTGATAATCCTTGTGGGTCCCTTCCAACTTAGCACATTCTGTGTGCTTCTGTGTGATTCCAGACAAGCCCATGGCAGATTCAGAGATCGGACAGGGTCAACCACAGCACAGGGGTGGGCCAGGCTGGGCCAGGTCAGGCCAGGCAACAGGAACTCGAGCAGGGAACAGCATTAGACCCTCAGCTTAGAGCAGCTCCCACATAGATCAGGCAACAATGCTGCTGTCTATCCTTATCCAAGGGAGAAACTAGCCATCAGAGACACTAGAAAATCTACCACTGAAGACCAGGTTACCTCTGGCCAAGAATAAAAATCTTCAAACACACACACATTATCTTTACAAGTGTTAATACACAAATTAAAATACAGGTTGGGATGCATAAGGCAACCTTAGGAATCAACCTGCAGTCCATGGGTCCAATTTACAAGCTTTATTCATTTAAGAATATTTAAAATCCTTCAGACAGGAAAATCACTCATTCTAGGGAAATTCCGTCCCTGAAACTGAATTTTATTCTCAGTTCATATAATGAATGAATAAAAAGGTTACACATTCCCTATCAGTTGCCATTAAACAGAAAAAGCTGATCACTTATTCTTCTATGCCCTCAAAGAGCTTAGATATTCTCTCCTTCTCCTTTCTGTTCCCAGCCTTTCCTCTCTTTATCTCCACCCCAAACTCCCTGAGATAAATTCTTTGGATTTATGCCTTGGTCTCAGGAACATGACAGTTTTAATTTGTCACATGGTCTTTATACAAGTCATCTTAGGAACATGCTATTAACACTAGTCAAACATTATTGCTCAAAGGAAAGTTTTCCTCTTCAGTAGGTGTTCAGTAACCATGTGTCGTGGTTTTGCCCACTAGCCCGTCCCTGGGGCTGTGGATGGTTTTGTCCAAGTAGATTTCTGGACAAGAAGCCAATCAAAAAGTTCA
>JAYRBT010000177.1:20880199-20903805 GCA_036023395.1 Myiotriccus ornatus
CATCTGCCGGGGCCAAGCAAGCTTGGACGGTGGCAGTGAGGTCCTCAGGACATAGATGGATTGCCTTATAGGGCTAATGAGCTCCATCTGTCCGGGGAGTGGCCCTGACAAGGAATCGAACCCGGGTCGTCTAGTGGTTAAGAAGAGACTTGTAATAATAAAGGTAATGATAAATGATAAATGGAGCTATGAATAGTAAAGGCTGGGATGTCAATGTAAAGTCTTATTGCCCATGGTTTCCACGTACAATATCTTTACAGCAAACAGGATTACTGTGAAGCCCTTTCTCACTGTCAAATTAAGCACAGCACAGCAGCTGTGATGCTGAACATACTCCGTACTTTATCTCAGAACACAGCTGCTTCAGTATCAGGTACAACAAAACATTACATCTACTTCAGCTCTGAAAACTGCAGTATGTCCCCGCTGAACATGACTAGCATGTTATTCAATATATAGTTCTAGGAATGGGGCTGCATTTCCTCTACAATTAGTCCATATGCTGAAAGACTACACTAATTATGTCCATATAGAGCATCTACTGTGCTAGCATATGCATTAGATATTGGCACACTAATGTTTTGCTGCATTCTGGTACAACTGTTTTATAAGCCTTCATTAAATACCTACTCATCATACTTCAGTATGAAAAGGGCAGCATTTGCATGATATGAAGATGATGGCAGCATAATAAGTCAGATAAAAGAACAGCCTTGAAATGAGAATACGTTTTTCACAAATTTCAGGCTTCATTTCTTTTTTTGGGTAGGAAGAACAGGATCTAAAATTGCATAACTGTATAAAAAAAGTTTTATCACTGATATACAATAGGATGTTATTTTATTCACACCCAGTAGTAACTCAATGGACCTGTTCACATGTAGATGAGTAAAATCTAAAGTTCTATAAATTTTGCTGCAAATTAGTTCACATGCCTGTAATGACTTTGAAAAGTTAAAAAATTGGAATTATCCCTTCCAACTCAGCATATTCTATGACTCTATGATTAAGGGTCCACACCACTTCTACTGAGTAGACCAGCCATTGCAATTAAAAAGGTAAAATAAAGCCTTCAAAAAGAAATGGGGAAGAAAAAAAAAAAAAAAAGGAAAAATGTAATAAGAAGGAAAAAGAAGAAAAGAGAAGCAAAAAGCAAAAATGACCAAAAAAAGGAGATGAAGAAGAAGGGGAATAAAAATGTACATAATATTTTAGTTAAGTGGATCCTTAACCTCAGGGAAATTGATAGATTTCTTTTAAATGGGCAGTAACCATTTAAAAAAATTGAATTCTATCCGTATGACATATTTACTGCTCTTGAAAAAAAATTGCCAGGCAAATTTTTTTAGAAATACATTACTTTTTTCCTTTTAAATATTACCATCAGTTTCTCATTACATCAAAAATGTAACTTTCCTTAAAAATAATAAGGAATTGTTTTATCTGACAAGAATGCATAGAGATATAAAAATTATCCTCATGTGTGCGTCTACATGTATTGATGGCTGGTATGTGCCAATAATCTATAGGCTTATATTCAAGATTCAATTAGTAAAAAAAAAAAAATCAAGAATAAATAATTTAGACATGAAGTCTACTGCTGAAGCAAATATAGATTTCCTGAAATCTCAAGAAAGTCTCTATTGAAGTCGAAAACTTTATTGAGCTTCATCCCCCACTTTAGTCAAAGAGCAGATGATGCAGACAACTGCATGGCTTCCCATTCTCGTCAAACAGAGTCTGTCTCCGCCCCACTCCTGGGAGAACATGGAGAACCGGCTACCCAGAACTGTGCACCCAGGAAACATGGCCCCCGAGAAAAGTCACAAAAAGGTTTGGTTGTGATTTCTTGGAAGTTCATTGACTTGAAGGTGATTTCATGATACAGTTTCAATTTCATTCTGCAGTGGTCCCCAACAGAAAATGATGACAGAAGACTGGACAACAAAACAACAAATGACACTAGTTTAAACACACAGATTTGCATGAGTTCTAGGTTCATGGATGCTGGTTCACAGTATAAAATTTCAGATAGAAATGTTAGTTTAAGGAAAGCAGAATAGATTTCGTAAACATTTTCTAACACTAAGCACCTTTAACTTTAAAACACATAGAACTTTTACTCAATCAAATGAAATACTAACTTCTTTTGTACCATTTCTTCTGTTAGACTCCTTACTGCCCTTTAGCTATCTACAGCATTATGGTAGTCATCCTTACTGCAATCACACATCTTCAGACTGAGAAGTCTTCTCAGTCTCAAAATCTGTAGCCTTCACTTATAGCTGTATTTAATCCTACTCCAAACACACCTCCTTCCCTCCATTTTGTTTTTGCATTTTTTTGTCCACTGGGCTATCTCAGCAAACTTTCTTTGTTGGACTTCATCTATTTCTGTATCCATTTTCAGAAGACGTTCCTACCCCTGTAAAACAGTAATTCTCTGCATTTAGTCTGAATAAAAATAGTTGGCATATAGCCATGACATTGTTCCTTTTAGGTAACAGCTCTTTGGATTTCAACGGTCTTCCAAACTCCATACCGTGTAACCTGTTTTCTGTCTGCTGAATACAAGGCATAAGGGGCAAGAATATGACAAAATAATAATAGTAGATTGACATACAATGTCAGAGATAATTCACAGACTGTTCACAGATTGACTCCCCCGTCTATACCTCAATAGAGAAAAAGAAGAATGTCAACAAAAACATTACTATATTTTTATGCTTTTACATAAAGAAAAACAAACAAACCAACCAAAAAACCAAGACAATTAACCTCAGATCTTTGAAAATTGTTGTACTTACTCTAAGGTTACATGGCAGGACTCAGTCAGACTTTATCAAATTTCAAGCCCCTCAGAAAATAACATTTGCATTATACACCCTCCCCAGAGGAGATGGTTAGTGTTATAATGGAATCAAATACCACTCACTCCACAAGTACTAGAAGTCAGGGTTTTATGTGAACTGTTTTTAATAATATAGAAAAGATAGACATTTTACATACTGGGTAGAAAAACTAGAGAGAAGAGTGGAGGTGGTAAATCAAAAGCACTAGAGATAGGAATAAATTCCGAATTGCTGTCCATCCACTGGAGCACAAATGCAGCTGACCTAGTATCAGGAAGATTATGAGGTGTTTATATGTCCCAAATGTTAGAAATTACACATAAATAATGCTTTGATTTGCCTAAGAAGACACTGCAGTCGAATTTATCCCCTAGCACCTCTAGCACCCGTAGCACCTGTGAGTATAAATCACAGGATGCTCAGTGAAACTGGGATTTGAAATTAAGCTAAAACAGTTTGTAAAAGAACAGTTTACACAGCTCTGAGCTGTTTTAATCTGCGTGAGTACCATGGGGGAAGAGACATGAGGGGGAATAAAAAAGGTTTATCTAAACCACCCAGAGAGGACCTGCTTTTCCCTCTATATTCCCTGCTCATAAACTTTGAAGACTGTTTGACGGTACTGTTTTACCTTATAAAAATTGAATGTGGGTGCCTATTTTAAGCCTTCATTCAGATTGCTTACTGTATAATTAACAGAGAAGCTGGAGACTTCCTGATTACCTTACTACAAGATTACCATTTCTTCCTTACTTACCTGACTACAAGATTACCATTTTTAGTTTCAAGACTACTCACTTTAAGCTTGTCTGAGCTTACTACTTAAACGTGAGGTCCATTGTCCACTTCAGGTTACTGCAGCTCTATCAAAACTCTAGTACATCTTCCAGTCAGGGTACAGTGCAAGGTTCTCTTGTGCAGCTTTTACCCCATGCCATTCTCACTCCTTACGTGACCCTATCAGAGCCTTTTGGAGACACTTCTAACTCAAAACTGCTGTCTCCCAGATTACAAAACCCTGAGCAACCACAACCTAAACCTAAAGTGGATCCAGACAGTGTACACTGTATTTGTTTTGTGAAATAAGGGTAATTGCTGTTATGTTATTACCAGCACTTCTGAATTGCCAGGCAAAGACTGTAATGAGATTTTTATATTTTTCTATCTGCCTGATATATGGGTCTTTTCCAATTGAGCAGGAAAAGTTCTCAGAGAGAAGGAAAAGTCATTTCTGACACACAAATAAGATTGAAAACTATCTATGTAATTATAGAGGCACAAGACTTTGCACATACAAGCAGCTGTTACTGCTTGTATATGTAAATCATCAATAATGTATATGTAAATTCTAAACAATTCTAAATAAGAATTATAAATAAGAATTATGTTTATGGTGCTTGAAAGCAAGTTTCTTACATACTGAAGTTCTTCCTTTCAAGTTGTCATTTTACATGGGCTCAAACAACTGCCATTTTAGTTTGTACAAAAAAAAAATTGAGAGAATGTAATGTGTCTTCATCCAATTATCTTTCTCCCATTGAAGAATTAATATTCTAGAAAATTCCTTCAGTGTCTTTTAGTACAGATATATTCCACATACACTAAAATATCAACCCTTTACTGGAAAAAGGGATGTTTTTGTCAAAACTGTTTCTCAATGGCTTCTGTGATTCTTTGCTAAGTTTGGCTATCCATGTGTATGCAACACAGTAAGAGATAGAACGAGATAATGAGCCATAGGAAGAGAATTGAAGAGATCAAAGATGACTGTAATATCATACATATCCTATATAAAATGATAGAAAGGAATTTCTTATATACAATTTCCAGATCACCCTAAAGAAAGACAGCATTACAAACATACTAACTTGACAGTCATATTAACTTGAACTGACATGATTAAATTTCATTCTGATCTTAAATATGGAGAAGAACTTAATACTAAATATATTATTAGGATACACCAACAAAACATTTAGGAGAATTTAATTGCAATGCAACTTGCTACCATATCTTCTGCCCTTGGGTTTCAGTTCTAGTCATTTAAACACTGAATCGGGCAACTACAGAAGAGAAAGATGAGAAGAAAAAGCCTTCCTGACCTCATTAAATGACCAGAAAAGCTTTGAAGCTTAAAATTAACACAAATAAAAGTGCAAATTAGAGGCTGAAAAGACTTCTTCCAACACCCTTTAGATATACTGAACATCAGATATCAATATGTTCATACTTCTTATGCCAGGAATTTTTTGGACTTATTTACATAACCTATTTCACAGGCTTATTTCAAGCTTTACCTTAAAACCATTTAGTTGCTCTGACTCCAATCTACTTAGAAATCATTTTAGAATCTCACTTCACATCTTATTGCAGACCTTCTTCAAATCTATTCTCAGTTCATTTATGACTGGTTAATAATAATTTATATGGTCCTACTCTTTTCTTATAACATAATTATTCTCCCCCTCCAATATGTTTATAGAAAATTACCTTCTCTCAACTTCAGCTGGATTACACTACACAGGTCATGCCTTTTCATGTTCTCTAAACAGCACTACAGCTCTCCCCATTCTATTTGAAATCACATTATTTCTTAGAATAGTATCTGATATGTCACACTACATATGGCTTATGTAGCAATGGCAGTAGTGTTCCTCTAAGGCTGCTAATAATTCTCACTTAATGCCTTCTAGAACCTGCTTTGTCATTTCCCTGCTACCTGACGCTGTCAGCAGATAGTCATTCTCTGACCAATATGTTCAGATTCTCGCACCACCTCCAGATGGTAAATCCCCAGATTATACCTAAATTCCTAGTAGAGGTCTCTTCCTGCCAGACTTTACTACTGGATTTTAATCTAGAGCAATTATTCAGAACAAGATCTCCCCCTGGTTTTCACTGTTGAATGATACAATCAATCTGTGCCTAATTACAGCTTTCGCACTTTTGAATGAAGCCTTGTCTAAGAAATAATTTATCTCATTAAAAAATATGTTCAGTCATATTTTTGCCTACACGTCTGAACCACAAAGAAAAAAGTGAAGATTTTATGCTATTACCATTATTTATCTGTCCTTTAATAACAAATCATGACTCATTTTTATTAGAACTACTTGATCCCCCATATATATGTATTTGCCTATACATATATATATTTTAAAAGGCCCACCTCATCAATAGATACAACCCTTACAATTTGAAGGTGGAACACAGTATCTATTTGACACCTTCCTATGAAACTTAAAAGGAGTGTCTCCAAATGATAACTTAAAATTGTAATTACTGGAGAGGAAAACGTTTTCAAGCATTAAAATGCGTATTTAAACAAGCAAATATGCATAAAACATTTTTAAGCAGTATAAAATATTGTTTTCACATTACTGTGTTTTTAAGAAATGTCTTTGTTGTTCTTTTGAGTATTTGGGGAATTATTAGGAAGTCATCAAAATGATCTTTATCATTCACTGATTATTAGATCAGCCTCAAGTAAGAAATGTCAATAAATATTTTCATAATATTTGCAATAAAAATGAATGCAAACAGTATATCTATGGGAAATGCTGAAACAAAAATAAAATGTCAAAAGCAGCAGCTCCTTTCAAATTGTTATTGGGACTAATGACCTTTTTCTGTAAGAAAAATCCTTTCAAAAGCTATTAGCTCTACAAACTATTTAACAGAAATACATTTAGAATGACTGGGAACTAATCAATCAATCTGAGTGCACAGGAAAATGACATGCTATATGATTTTGACACAGATGACGTCACTTCATGAACAAAACAATTCAATGCACTTAGTCCAGCTGATGATATTGGGGGAGTGGCTGCTCTTGTGACTGGCACATGTCCAAACAAGGATTATATTCCTCTGACTTTTATTGAAGAGTCACTGTAAGGAAGTCCTTAATTCAGAAGTACATAGGTATAAGAATCAAATTTCCAGAACTGTTATATACATGATCTGAAAAACCTGCAGTTATTTTGTACCAGATTTCCAGTGTGCTACACATCCTCTCCTAAAAAATCAGGTTCATAATACATAATTTACTATTACTCTCAAGAGTCTTACCAAATGGTGAATGATGTCTGAATCAAAGTGGGGTGCTGAACATGTGCCAAGGAAGGCAGCAAAAACCCTACTTTATCATTTCAGCACTTTAGCCTTCTATTATGATTGCATTGGCACCTTTCCTAATGCATAATTGAATTTAATCTGCAGCAATGCTATATGGAAGGTGTGCTGCATGAACTTTGAATTTTAATGTAAAAAATTCTGGATAATTTTCCACACACGATATGGAAATTAGTGAAGTTCATGCACTTGTCTGTCTCTAAATCTGAAAGTGTCACAGATCTGCACGAAAAATTGAGCAATTCTGAAAATTAACGATTGTCACATATGGACATAAGATATTCCTAGTGAATTAGTGATTTCAAGTTAGAAACTTCAGGTATAGGAGACGTTTAAATCTGCAGCACACCTGCATTTTTTCTTTTCAAAGTTACCTAACAATTAGTGCTCAAGAGAATAAATACAGCATAAATACAAATGCAAGACACTTCCACCTCTTACTTTATCCACAGGTTTTCAACATACTGACCACTGGAATATTAAGCCTTGTGGACAGTGGCTTAACTCTCACTTGTCTCTCTAAGTCTCTGTATGATCTGTTTCATCTTTGTCCTCTCTTCTTATGGAGACTAGGAGAGCCTGCAGAGGCAAGGGAAAATTAACACTTCAAAAGTTTTAATACAACGTATGGTTCTAATCACTTCCATTATACAATCACCACACTTTTCTTTCTATCCTTCTGCCCCCATCACATTCTTCTTTACTTTGCCTACTAGAATTCCTCATTTCTCTCTAGCATAGTTAGGCTTTGACCTATGTTACAAGATACATGACAGCCCTATGCTATAGAAAATACCATAACACTTAAAATGCACAGAGGACCAAACTTTCTATTCTATCACCCCAGCTCAGATCATCCTAAAGTTAATAAGAGTTATTAACAGGTCAGTTGATGTAATAACAGATGACAACTAGAAAGCCATGTAAAACTAAATCTTGCAGACTTCTGTAAATAAATGATTGCATTACATTCGAGATTATCAACTTTCCTATTGTTTCAGCCTCCAGTTGTCCTGTCAACAGAACTCCTCGCCTACACCAGATAGTTATGCTATGCATATTTCTTTCAAGCTACCACACCAACAGTTTTGCAAAACAGTTTATCTCCACACTTTTCAGTGGGTATCTCACTAATATCACCCGAAATGGAAGATCAGAGAAGTAGCTTGTTATATCAGTCTTAGTTCCCAAAGCAAGGCTTTTCACTAGCAACTCCCCAAAACGGAACTAGATGCATATCAGAGATACATCCCTCCTGTAATTCTTTTCATCCTAAACAAAACAATCCTGAGAGACGAACCAACTTGCATAGCACGTATGATGCTTGAGCCTTATACCTTATAGCCTGTTAAGATCCAACCTGAGAGGTCAGTTGTATCATTTCACAAGCACATCTCTAAATGTCTCATCAGCAAACGAAACAAAAAGAAAAAAGGAGATTTTTGTTGTTTGGGGTTTGTTTTTGGTGGCTGTTTTTTTTGTTTTGTTGGGTTTTTTGTTCAGCTGCTTTTTGTTTTTCTATATGAAGAACCAGCATTTTAACAAAAGAAGCCAGCAGGAAAAGGATGGTACTGAAATATGTGTGTATGTCTGTATATAAAGAAAGCAAATCATAGGTTATCAGCTTGGATATGCCACGCTTCATCTGATCATTGCTAGATGTGAGCAATGAAAACAGAGTTAATGTTCCATAGAGAAAGCAGAAGTGACAGTAATGCCCAGGAATGGACTTTTACACAAAGAACTCACTGGAAAAGCTCAAATGTCAAGTGTAACAGAAGTTTACATTACTTCAGGTTTTTGACTTATGCCCCATGCTTCCTTTCTTTTTATCCATACAAACATACACAGTCACAGAATTCAAAATCTGGTTTTAGCATAGCACTTTGCTTTCATTGATTATCTGTACAGTGAATCACTGCCATTCCTAATGTGTGTGAAAACTCCATGGAGAAAATAATTCTTATTCTGTCACCTTCATGGGCAGCGTGGTGCCTCGAGGATGGACAGATCATAGCACAGGCAAAATTCAGCTGAACCTGATACTTGTTAATGCTACTTGCCTGAACTAGAAAGTGGTTAAATTTCAAAGTATTTTTCTAGACTTTGCCTACTCCCTACAGAAAGAGAATTTGTATTTAAAGCTTCAGTGGATCCCTGCAGCAAAGCTTGTACTCAGTTTTCTCAAATATTTCATAGGTATTACTCAGCCTCTTCCATCTTCCCTAATGTACTCTGTTTCTTATGAGACCTATAAACATAATTTAACTGGGATCTGTAAACAAAATGGTGGTTCATAACATAGAAAATATATCTGGAAGCAAAAGTGTTTTCAGAATTAACCTAAAATGAAAAAAAAAATAAAACCAACCCACACACAAAAAACCAAAACCAGGATTCTCCATCAGCTGAATTATACTTATTTACCACACACAGCTGTGTAACTACGGCTAGGGTCGTTGGCTTGCAGGTTGTAAAATACAGCAGAATTTATTCTTTTATTTATAAATTCCTATGACATCTTAAAAATCACAGACCTGATTTTCAGAGATACTGAGTGTGTCTCTTCCATTTACTTCACCCTGAGATGTGTGTGCTCTGTCAACTCTCCTGGAAATCAAACTCCAGCAACCTTACATGATATTAATGGCCAGATTCTCAGTCTTCAAAGGAAGTACCCTGATTTATATTGGCTCAAGCTATGTCTCTCACGCTGTGTTTCTAGATTCTACAGCCTCTGCTTACACTAAAACAGTTAGAAGTAAGATAAATAAAAAATACAGAGATAAAATAGATGAATGAGATAAATTGGACAATAGATTACAATAGACAAATTAGACTATCACAGACTGCTCCCTCCCATACACTCCTTTCTGTCCTCTCCTGTAGCCCATGCTTCATTCTTCACGCTGCCTTCTTCATTTGCCTTTGGCAGGATGCCACTGCCAACTCCTAACTCCCTAGTTTCCAAATGCAGTCAGCCTGACTGGACACAAGCTGACTGCAGGACATTCAAAGCCTTTGCACTGAAATTCTCAGTTCCTTGATCTCGACATACAGATATGCAGACTGGCAGTGAACAGAATCAGCTAAATCAGCTATACCATATCACATAATTTATTACTCAACTTCATGATACTAAAATACCAGATTTTTGAAGGTCACTGTTCATGTAAAACTTCATAACATTCAGCCAATTTACCTGAGAAGAATGTTTCCCTGTTGGACAAGGTCTGAATCTACACAGCAATTTTTTGCTTTTGGAGTTACACAGCTTATTGGTACTTAGTAAGTTTACATTTTGGCCTATAAAAATTTGTCTCAGAACAATATACAGCATGATGTGGAATTGGATATCTATAGAGGTTTTCCAGCATTTGATAATATGGTGACATGATTGAATGATTGCAAGAGACTACTAAGGAAATGCAATTTTGATGCAATGTACTTCGATCTCAAACTGTAGTTTGGGAAATTCCCCACAGTATCACGAGGGACACTATTCTGTACTCATGACCCTTTACAGAAGTCATTCCTCCATTTGTAAGACTCTTACAACTCAAAAAATATATGGCATTGAATTCTGGAAGTATGGAGTTTCAGTTGTGCAGGTAGGAGTTCTTAATTCTAGTTCAGATTTATTGTTCTTGCATCTGGAAATGAGAAAGATGCAGACACAAACTCCTGTCAAAGCTCTACAGGGAAAAGCTGTTTCTCCTGCAATTCAGAATATTAGTGTGTGTACTAATGCAAGATTTGTTTTCATTGGTCATACATTTACTTATTCCACTAGATTGGTTCAGCACAGGTATGGAGGAGTTGTGTGTGGCAGTGACACATGGAGTGCCTCTGTACAAAGAATGCTTTTAAACTGCATATCTCTGTTTCACCAAAAAAGAAAGAGAAGATGTAGTGTTTTATGTTTTCCTCCACTTTATATTCCTTGTCAGCAGAATAAATCTCACTTTGTCAAGTCTGTAGATGTAAAGAAAGAGGATACAGAATAACAAGAATTCCATGTCCACCAAACCAAGACTGAATTCTCCATCTTCTCTCTGCTAGACCTATTTCTCTCTCATCCATGCAGAGTGAATGAGTCCTCAACTTTCAGAGAGGTACCTGCCTCATCTTGCTGACAGACACACTCTGTATTGCCCAGCCTCTTTAGGCAAAGGGCTGCTGTTTGTTACAGATTTTAGTTTCTAGTCACCACACTTCCCAACTGAGCTTCTAAAATTATCTTCAAATAGTATATAAGTAATCAGTAGCTAGACATTAGATTCCTTTTAGTTTTTCACAGTGAGGGTCCTAAACCTGCTGTCATCCACCACCAGTACTCCTACCTTACCCATTTAACACCTAGCTTCCACCTATGTTCAATTTCTCTTCATTTTCTCATTTAACATGATCTCACTGCCCTACAGTGAATGCTTAT
The DNA here is from genome assembly GCA_036023395.1 of Myiotriccus ornatus. Taxonomy (NCBI): domain Eukaryota; kingdom Metazoa; phylum Chordata; class Aves; order Passeriformes; family Tyrannidae; genus Myiotriccus; species Myiotriccus ornatus. The sequence continues at coordinate 20,891,621 of JAYRBT010000177.1, forward strand.
ATTCAGAAGCATTTAAATTGGCTGAACTCACTCAGCTGATTTCTGTTTGGTACCACCTATGTAATTTACCTCACACAACCATAAAATGAAATTACTCTGAATTTTAACTATATAAACAAAAAAAATCCACAAAAATTAAAACATATTTTTGGTTCACTTCCTTTAGTGTTCTATAAACAGAAATGTTTTTTATTCATATGCTATATGAAATTATAAAACTGCTTTTTAATGGGCTTAACAATTTTGTTTCCACGTTAAAGGCCTTAGACCCAAACTCATCTCAAAAGTGACTTAACCCTTTTTAGGTCTGCAAAACTGGCAGTTTTAACAACTTGAATCTACAGACTTCAGAAGATATCTATTCTCAGCATGGATATACATACACCCATGTGAGTTTTACCAGTTGGTCTTTAGTGCTGTTTCAGTTGATGATTCATTTATTCTGTAGGTAGAAATAAGTATAGCTAATGAGATCACAGAAACATTCTGACAGCTTTGATGTGAATACAATCCCTATATTAAGAGCAGTGTGTGGAGGAGTAAAGGGTGGGATGTTCTCACTTGTAATTTGAAATAAGTTTGGTGGATCTCAGTACAGTGCACAGCAGACTGATGTTCAGAAAAATCACCAGTCAAACTAAAACTGGCACCATTCTTTGCAATAGCAGCAAAAATAATTATTAAATGGGCACAGTAAGATCAGAACAGGCTTCTAATGCATTTGCTGAAGGGAAAGTGACCTGGGAAATTTGATATAATCCCATCTGTACAATACAACCATGGTCAAGTCAACATCCCTAATGACAAATAATTTTAATATTTAAAATGTATGGAACAAATTTTCAGATAGCTTAAATCTATTGACTTCAGGAAAGCTGCGCTAATTTCTAGAAGTTTTTCAAAACTTTCCATAATATTCCTCAAAAAATATTTGTGGTTACTAACCACCTTCATATTTTATTTGTTCCTGTACGGTTATGCCAATTGCGTGGTGGTTTTCCCTCAGAGTAGGCAACAGAAAAGTATTATACAGTTTTACTGTCCATATTCTTCAAAAAACTCAGTAACAACATGAAAGTTTTAATGTGATGCAAACCTTTCATAAATCCAGTAGTATTAAAGAAATTTTTCTTCTCAAAGCTGATCACCCATCTTTCTACAGAGCAGCATTGGAGAGAGTGCAGAAATCTACTTTTTCTCATGTGCAGAATTCAGGAGTTTCTAAAATCATCATTCATTTTTCTTTATCTGTATACGGGAACAGTAAGTCTAAAACACTTTACATTTGCAGCATGAAGCTGGAAGAAAGGAATCTAAGCACTTTCCAAAATGACAGAAATGGGAACAGGACTGAAGACACCTTGGGCAACTGAAACAGACAGACTGATCAGCCCCAGACAAGATGTTACTACTCTTGCCTCCTTCCTCCTTGTATTTGGATCCACTTTGACAGCACCACATGTAAAAGTCATTATCACAGTCCACACCAAGACAAAGCTTGCAGTTTTGTTATCTTCCTCTCATTCTTTGTCTTTTCTTTTAGAACACCCTGATTCCCTATTATTCTAAGTATAGGAACCTTTCACTGTTGATTAATTGCATAAAAATCCAATGACACTTGACTAAACTTAGGCATGGAAGGAAGATCTGACCTGCAACTATGATTTAAAAAAAAAAAAAAAAAAAAAAAGAAAAAGGCAAAGGCTACCATTTTAGGGAAGTGTAATGGTCCTAAATCTTACATTGTAAAATAAGTTACAAAGTACAGGTTTTTTATTAAGCTATATCTATAGGTTCCAGCCAATCCTTAATTTACATCTATAAAACATTTACATATCTAGCATAAAAGAGCATGCAAATGCAAAAGCTGAACAAAAGCATTTATTTCTTCCTCCTCATCACACCTGCTTGTTACTCTGAAAGGAGTTCTAATGTTAGAAAACTGCATACAGCCAGAGTTAGTCCTTCTTTCCGTGCATCACTGGAGGCTAAAGGGCAGAAGGTAGTCTAATTCAATGAGGGCAATTCCTCAAAGCATTAAAATGCTAATAGTTAAAGAATACTGACTTCAACTAAGTCCACACACTTTCTTTATACATCTTATATATCTAGTGTGAAGGACAGAGGACAAAGAGACCAAGGAGCTGGATGGATGCCATATCAAATGAGTGAATACAGTGTTGCATTTGACAAAACCAAAGTGAAATGACTTTCCTTTGCTCTTCACTCTGCTATTTTGTTTTTTCATTGTTTTGCTATATAAGGCATGCACTTTACTGGATCTATAGCCCTGTATAATTGCTGGAATAATCCCATGAATGATTTTCCCAGTCATAGTGGCCGTAATCCAGAAAAGGCACTACGGCCACCATTACGGTTTTAGCTTCCCTATTTATTTTTACAAACATGCTTACAAATCCAAAGTTCCTATGGCCCAAATATGCAAGGCTATAAGCATTTAAGAATTTCCTATTAATGCAACTGTAAAAGAATCATGCACTTACCTAATGCTATCAACTATTGCTAACACAGAATCCCAACCATACGGAGTGAGGACTAACTCTCATTTCCCAATGACTAGAAGAAACCACATTAATAATAATACTAAAATATAATGCAGCACTGTATTTTGATATTAGCATGAAATACAAAACTATATTCAAAACTTGTAATTTTCCTGGATGATGACTCCCATAATGGAAAAATTCACTGCAAAGCCTGGCCTAAATGGATGAGTGAGTTAGACTGGATAGTTGAACTGTCGTTTAGTGAATTAAAGCTAGTTAAAGTAAGTTAAACTATATATACAAAGTCCATTTTGAAATTAAAGTATTGACAAGCTTATCTATCATGGAGTCATCAAATTCCCCTTAATGCAGTTTCTCTACTTCATTCACAAACCCTTCTATTCCCTGATCCAAACTGAATCCTTTTTTTTTTTACAGTTAACGAAATATATGAGCCTACTGAGGTTTTACTGACCCAGTAGGCTATAAAAAAAATCCCTGATGATTTCTTGGCATTTACTATCACTTGTGACCTTTATTTTCTAAGAAGGATTATTATTACCTCCTTGCACTCTACATTTCCCTACAGGATATCACCAGCCATATGTTAGCCTTGCTCAGGGGGTTCCCATACACAGCTCGAGCAATTCTACACATATTTCTGGTGTTCACTGAAAATTATGCACATTTCTTTCTGTATTAATTCCTATTTTTTCAATTAAAGGTGGACTTCTAACATGCAGTTAAACACACAGTAACATATAAAATACAGACACCTGATGGTATTAGTAATTTAAGAGTGCTTAATTTTCATTAAATCACACATTAAGCCAGATATGTGAATCAAGACAGTAAAAGATAATACTTTTTAGAGACCTTTCTTGCCTTGTAACTAATCGTTTGATTATATACCATTTCGTGTGATGTTCCTATGATAATACACTTAACCATGAAACTATGATCTTCATTCATCCCCTCCACTTTGCTCATTAATTCATCTTCACAGTCTATATAAATGTCTCAGAAGCCCCTGCAGAGCCTCATATTCATTATCCTTATTTCAGTAAGAAATAGAGCCTCACCCTCTGTCCCAAGATGTGGGAAATATTCACTTCTGAATCTCTAAGTTTTGGTATCCCATAATTTTGCAGTGTTGGATATATGAAGATTTGTGGATAAAAAATAAAAAAAATTAAGAGATCAAAGAGAACAAAAGAGAAAGAACTTATCCATTTCAAGTGATTTATCAAGGATCTTGAATGGCAAAACATCTATATGCAGATGGATAAAAGAAACAATAGTCATAAAATTATTTTGCTACTTGATATGTTACATTCCAAGAGGGTGCCTGATATGATATCTATGCTGAATCACATGATTAACTTTTTTGATTTTTTTTTTTAACTGTGGTGAGAGAGTTTTAAATTAAAAAAATTATTACTAAGAACTGTACAAGTTCTGATTTATATCAGTATATTCAGTAGCTTTAGCAGTACTGATCATTTTCCTAAGCAATGTTATTTGTTTCCTGGCAAAAGCAAACTTGAGAGGATTCTTCCTCTCAAGTGACATATCCTTCCATAGGGAATTTAAAACTGTCGGAGATTTTCAGTGCAATGTTTGATCAGCAACATAATGATGTAGCTCAACATGGAAACTACCCAAGGTGGCGGCAAGAAGGGTGAAGAGAAACAGTCATTTGAGTTGCAAAGTTGTTTGCTTAGACAATATAGGTACAATTCACAGAACAGTCCAGGCCATGTAGTACACACTTCAAATTAGAAGTAGAGCTGTCCATAAACTTCCTATGCATCAGGAAAGACAGATTTATGCTAAATATTTCAGACACTGTGGGAAATGAGAAAAATGACTTTTATGTATTCAAATTGGAATTGTGCTCAAATTTTTACTTGTGAAAATGTCCTCTGTGCCTACATTTAAAATAGGATATAAAGAAAAAAAGGTAGTTGAAAAATACTGATGTTTACAATAGACCTGCCATCCTAATTATTTTCTTCCAAAATAATTTTAGTATTAATAAGACATCCTTTAATCTCACATAATTTAAAATATTGAGAGCCATTTCTGTCATCTTTTAACCACAACTGTTATAGCCTCATTTTTAATTTAAAATGGGATGAAGAAAATGTGCCAGTAAAAGCAGTGAACTAGTCCCCAAGTAGAAAGCAAATCCATCTTTCTGTAGATGAACAGTAAGAAGCAGTTGTCATTAGCTACTGGTTCCAAGAGTTTATATTATCTTCCAAAATACCTTACCTGTTCATGGCAGGTCAGTTCCTTGAGGACTAACTCTGAGCACTTTAAGTCCGTTCTTCATCATTCTGGAATAACAACTGCTCCTCTTGAATGTCACATAAGGTCACATAAAAACTCCTTAATCCAAAAGGGTTTGAAATATTTTAAAATATATTTGCTAGCTTTTTTCTTTTATCATTTGGACTTCTGTCCTTTGGGGTTTTTTGCCCTCCCCATTAGTCTCACAGTAATTAGTCTCTTCCTGCATCTAAGTATGAGGATTTAAAGAGTACCAGTAACCACTAATATTGAAGTTTTCGACATTTCTCACTTAAGAATGAAAGCTATTACTAAAACAGCTATTGCTTTGAAATTTCATTGGTCAGTTAGAAAACCTTATTCAGGAATGACAATTTTCCAAAAAGTTTAGGATAAATGAATTTATGACTTGAAAGCTACTATTTTCATAGATTTTTCAAGCATATTTCAGCATAGTACATCATCAATCTTTTCATTCTGGAGCACATTAAAGACTAAGTATTGACAATATTTTTCATTATTTTATAACATTTTGAGGACCATACAATCTGTATTACAAAGTCACAAAGATACAAAGTATTGAGCCATTATTTTCAGTTGTTTTGTACTTAAAGCCTGCAGAACCTGCAAGCATTTTCTCATAGTGCGTTGGTCCTCATCCTGGTCCTTGGGAAAAGCTCCAAGGAATTTTTGCTGATGCAGATGACAAATTGTGAGAGGACAAAGGTTCAGTAGGTCCAATTCATTACCCAAAGTGAGTATAAAATTTGGAAAATAAATGTCATCTGTTGGTGGTTTATAACAGCTATTATTTGGAATGTTTTTCTTCTCTTCCCTCAAAAAGAGAGGTTGTCTAAACTTTGAGATGCAATGCAGAATTTGACCTGTAACAGCAAAATGACTAAAGCACATCTATTTATCTTCTTAAGTGAGGGAAGGAATAGCTCAGCCTAAGGGTTTTCTGAGGCATATTTGAAAAGATTTGCTCCACTGTAAATAAATTTTAGACAGGTTAACTCTTTCAGAAGGGCGTTGCATTTTATACAAGTCCCTTCCTGCTAAAAAGATATGAAAATTTTTGAGCTTTCAACCTTGCATTTCCTTAAGTTACAGCAGATGAGGAAGATAGAGTTACTTTTTGCTGTTAAGGCTTTTATGAAGGGATTGTTGCTAAATTACACGTAATACACCTGAGATTTTTTTGCATTAAAGTCTGTCATAAACTCCAATTTTTCTGTCCATTACAACAAAATGTGTTTAAACACTATGATATTATTTAAAGTTAAGCTACCCACAAAAAAACGGCAACATCATAACAAGTGCATTTAGTACAAAGTACTTTAAATGCTATAAGTTTGTCCAATTCATGTCCAGTATTAGATAATGTGGTCTTCTTGATCCTGAAAAACCTGCAAACCTACAATTTGATCTGAAGAGGAAAAGGATAACTGCTGTAATACATCCCTGCATCATCATGACAAGCTGTGGTGGGCTGATGCTGGCTTGATGCCAGATGCCCCTAAATCACTCCTCTGCTCAGCTGTACAGGTGGATTTCTGCTCCACTGTGGGCTGCAGGGGCACAGCCAGCCTCAAGATGGGTTGCACCACAGGCTGCCCAGAACTACTCCTCCCTCTCTTTCTTCCCTGACCTTGTAGTCTGCAGAGCTGTTTCCTTCGTGTACTCTCACTCCCCTCTTCTCACTGCTGCTGCTGCTGTTGTGCAGGCAGCAGCACTGCCACTATCACTGAGGAGTCAATGGTGGGTCCATGTCGGGGCCAGCTGCCATTGACTCCATCAGACACGGGGGAGGGAAGCTTCTGGCAGCTTCTCACAGAAGCCACCCCTGTAGCCCTCCCACTACCAAAACCTTGCCATGAAAACGGAATACACAAGCCTGTGAATTTCTAATTTTATTCAGAAGACAATAGTATGAGTAGTTAGATAATATAAACACCATATATGCCATTTGTGCTTCCTCCAGCATCATAAAAAACATACACTTCAAGCAGATGTTTATGAAATGAAATTCTTTCAGACACAAAAATTCTCTTCTGCAATAAAAAAGTAATACAAAAATGTATTTAATTTTTTTTCTGTAACTATAAGACTAACAGTGGTACTACCTCTACCCTGATATATGATTTGAGGAATATTATATATTAGCCAAAAACCTTCCTGATATGACCAAAATAGTATGCCAAAAACCATAAAACCCTGAAGCTCAAAGACTTATATAAATAAATGAGCAGAATTCCACCCTACAGGTGGTATACAGATTGGAGATAGGAAGTCTCAAAGACAAGTGTCAATATTAGAATAAATACCTACAGTACAAAATTAGTTTTAATGATTTTTTTTTCCTATAGGGAAGAGAAATAAATACTAAATGTCAATTCAGGCAGGTCTACATCCATCATATTTTCCCATTTATGCAACTTAGAAAATTTAGAATTTCTATCTTTCTTCAGTTTGCCTTTCGATTAATACTAACTAATGCAAATGTATTCAAAATTAGCTAATCACCATTACTGCAAGTTCTCCAATTATATTGCATCAACACACCAAAAACTTTCACAAAACACCTCTCAACAGTTTTGAAAACATGACATTGATCATTTCCCATTAATTTCTAATAGTGTTATCCCAGAATATAGTAACATAAGGCACACCAAAAACTGCTCCTCAGTAAAATGATTTTCTACACATTTGAAAAAAAGAAAACAAAAAAGAAAAACAAAAAGAAAACAAATTATTCTTTAGAAGAAAAAAATGTTCTTCTTTGATTTATGAAGACTCTGGGTTTTTGGGGAGGAGAAAAGATAATAGAAAAAAAAAGTCCTGATATTCTTATTATATCATTATTTCTGATTTTGTCAGGTTTTTTCATCTTGAAAGCTTTTTTTAAGACCTAGATGGTTATAAAACTCACAACTCAAAATAATTGTCACGTAGTAGCATACTTGCCTGTAGGAAAAAGTCTCAGAAAATACTAATATGAGAAAAAAAAAAAATCTAAACTGTTCCTTTACCATCAAAAGTTTCAAAATCAATTTCAAATTTAATTAAATTTCAAATTTAATTATATGAAAAGTGAAAATGTAAAATTCCCATTCTGGTGCTCGTAGCCATTCAAATTCTTTTTTCACAATCATGACTGTACAAAAAATGCAACAGAGTGAAAAATCAGACTGAAAGATCTTCTGTACCCTAAATTTTTCTCACAATTCAGTATTCCTCTGTACAAATACAAAATACAAGATTGTGCTCACAACAACGATAAAAGGCTCTATGGTTGCTTCACTCAACATGCCTTGGACTGCATGTGGACTTTTTAAACTATTAATTAATAATACTTAGCTTTCTTTATGCTTTAAGCACAAACAAACCTGAAGACAAGACTGACATAGAGGAGTCACAAGAAATTCATACCCTATTTGCTTCTGCTGTCTGTAGAGAGCCTACAGTTACCATCTTAAAAGTCAGTTTGAGATGCATCCTAAACAATGTTCACCAGTCATATATTTAAACACTTTTTTCTCATACAACCATATGTGAATATAAAAAAAGTTACACACGAACAGCCAAGAATAAAGTTTTGAAAGAAGTTAATAGCAGCCTTTAGTAGACACACAATATTAATGAATGAAAGAATGGAAGGAAAGTAATTTTTGGTTTACCTGTCTTCATTAATTCATGGCAGAGTTAATTTTCCTTCATGCCAAAGTGTAATGTATTTACTTGCTCAAATGGTACACTGTATCTTAGGATATGTCCATATTAACAATCTCCATCGCACACTCCTTTTTTCTGGCAACCTGTGTGTGTTGAGGGGAAAAAAAGATAAAATTTCATGGTGCAGTGTGTCTCACACTGACAGAGCATGAGATCATCATGTAGTTTAGAATGAACATAGTTAGAAATCTCAGGATTAATAATGAAATAATGTCTAAAGTACAAGCAGTTAAAATTTCATAGGCAGACCCTCTATAACATACAATCTGTAAACACAAAAAAGGAAAGAGAATTCACCTGTTTTTGACTAGAGACAGTATTCTGTTCTGTTTATCTTAATCAACAATAACTTTAATAATAGTGTGAAACTTGTTCTTGAAACAACACAGAGTGGGTAGTCTGTGTTACAGCCATTTTCCCATTTACTGTAAAAAATATTCACCAATTCAACAAACAAACAAACAAAGTCAGTATTCTTTTCTGAACTACAAACACTGAAATGCAGCTGGTTATTTTGTTGTTGGGGTTTTTTTTCAATGTTTATAGCATTTTATAGCATTTGGCAGGAACTGTACGTTCAGCAATGGCAAATGCACAATGCTAGGGAGCACCTGGGAACTTGGGTATTCTTTGCTCACAAACAGTCTGACACAGTAGAGCTACCTCCTGACATGAATTAAATGCCAGGTACCACCATGACATACATAAATCTTCCCTACTAACTGCAGGTCGGAACAGTATGAGGCTTTTTTTATCTCTCAGGACAAGCTTTTCACCAGTCAGCTTTCATTGCAGTTTAATATACGTGTGACAGACATTAATGGCCACCTATATATTTTATTCATCTGGAACTACTTCATATTATTCCGCTGAAGAACATCAGAATTCTAAGGCAGGTGTGTACCATATTAATTTTGCACACAATGTAGCTGTTCAAATATCTGGACATGTAATTTCTCTTTTGAATTAAAAAACATCCGGTAGTAAATATGGTGATCCCTAATTAATCAACAGATCACAGATGTATGGTATCTGACAAGTTCATGCCAAACACCAAATACTTGCACAGAAAATATGAAGTCACTTGAATTCCAGAAGGCTCATTTCTTCTATATTTGAAGGCAATGTGTGATGGAAAACTCTGTGAAAATATTTGTGGTAATGTTACATTATAACTATTACTGAGCTGAATTTGAGATATTGTAATATTTGCAGTTTCTCTTGTGTATCACATCTCATCAGTTACATATATAACAATTCTGAATTACTAAAAAATATTTATCTAGTTAATAGGCAGTATGGAAATGAAAGGAATGTTTTGATCACTTACATCTTATTTTCCCCAAACAGCGATTTCCTATCCCAAAGATACATTATTGCTTGCTTTCATTAGCTTTTTGTGACCCAGTGGATTTATTAATTAACTGTAATTAAATTACTCTATTGTCAGCTTCTTGTCTCTGCTGACTGCCTTGTATGTATAGAAGAAAGATTAGCTTCAGTATCTAGAAAAGCAATAAACGATTATTTAAAACTTAACTGGAGGGGTCTAATAGTCTCTTACCATCAGAATTTCCATTTGGGCACAGCTATTAAAAACATATTCTTCCTCAAATTTATAGAATATAAAAATATAAATAGAAACATACTGAATCTTACAGAAAAAATATATTAATATAATTTATAGGAAATAGAATGCAAAAGTAAAAAAAGTGTTAGTTTTTTAAAAAGGAAAAAAAGCTTTACACATACACCTACACCACTGATATATTATTCATCTTCCATAACAAATGACAATATTCAGGGGATAAAAATAGACACATGAGAGAAAAATGCATCAGACACATTCACAGTCAGAGATTATACCACAGCTTAATTTACTATTAGATAAAGGAAAGCTAAAGTTTATCCTTCACAGGGATGACATGAACTATCACTAGCAGCAGTAGATGAACAGATCAGATGGTATTCCAGCCTGCAAACTATTTAACAGATGAAAAGCTTTCTTAATCTGTCCTGTCTTTTTTAATATATCACAGAATCAATTAGCACCTAATACTAATTCAGCTTTACCAGCAGTTAGTTGAGATATTTCAACAACAACACAGAGTTCATACTCACATATGCACTGTGTACAGTGGTAACTATCACCACTGTGTTCCTCTTCTGCTTTCAAACACAGTTCAGGGAAATGGATGTTGGAACAGGTACACAGGGACTCTGACTACTGCGATTCAGTTTCTAATTCAGCCATATATTTAAAATGGGTCACCAAGGGTGGTAATGGGCATTATGCTTAAAAAAGCATTGAGCATTTTATCTTTCAGCCTATGTTTTCCATCTCTAAAATGGCAACAGTAATTCATCATATGCTTTATATTTTTATGTGTAAACAATAGACAGAACTATTTATAAAATGCATATATCAGTGATAACAACCTTATACTGATGTTTTCATAATAAAAGTAATAACAACAGTTATCAGTAATCTTTTTACAGTTAAACAAGTATTACATTATAATTACAATTGAGGAACTGCCTGGAGTATAAATACAATTACACATAAGATTAATTACTGAAATGTTTTAATTCTGTATTTGGGAATCACTAACAGAATATCTGGGGTTGGAAGGCATCTGTGAAGGCCATCTACTCCAACATTTCAAAGACATCTATAATGTTTTACGGATGTGCTAAAGTGAGCACAAGTTTATTTATTTCTCATACTGACTCTAACATCTCAGAATCCTATTTCCTGAACACATTCCTACAATATAATGGCCGCTGAAGAAAAGACTGATCTTTCATCTACTAGTACAACATTTTCTTGTTGAAACCCTTACCACATGCTATTGTATTTCAACAACCTGTTGGTGTCTCAAAACTTTAAATTCTTTTTTTACCCTTTAATTTCAAATTCAGATTGGGTTCTGCTTTCTGTTAGTTTGACAGCGTACATATCACTACATCGCATTTTCTCCTTTAAAAATACTATTTCTCAGTCTGATGTGATTTCTCTGTTTCCACAGCAAATACTTTGGTACATGGTTGTGAAAGGACAAGTTATCTCATCTGTTGCCATGTTGCATTTAAGTAAGAGCTTATTTTTACAGTCCTTCTCATCCTTCACATAAATATCAAGGTCAAATTATTTCACATTACACATGTGAAAAATTAGAAAAGATCCATGGTATTATCATTTCCTGATGAGTGGTGACTGAGACTGAATTATATGGATTTGCTTTGCCCATGTATAATGTTATGAAAAAAATATATTCTGCAAGCTCATATAGTTATCCACTTGTTTTGTGATGGTTCTGTGCTGAAAAGAATCTGGCTCCTAAATAGATTAGGTCAAAGTACCACATTGTAGTAATCTTTGGTTGGATTTACACTTGGGATTTTATGGAACTCACTTGATTGTTCTTACTAAGCCAATAAATCATACAATTTGTTGGAGTAGTCACAGTTGCAGGGTGTTGCATAAAATGGGTACACCAACTTAACTTACTTATCAGCTGGGGGAAAAAAAAAAAAGATTAAAATGTTTCCTATATTCTAATTCTGAAACGGACTTCTAGTGCCCTCAGTGAAGTAAATTGACTCAGCTTTCAACTATAGAATTTTAAAAAATGCTTTAAATTAAGA
>JAYRBT010000177.1:20903905-20939099 GCA_036023395.1 Myiotriccus ornatus
TTGTTTTGTGATGGTTCTGTGCTGAAAAGAATCTGGCTCCTAAATAGATTAGGTCAAAGTACCACATTGTAGTAATCCTTGGTTGGATTTACACTTGGGATTTTATGGAACTCACTTGATTGTTCTTACTAAGCCAATAAATCATACAATTTCTTGGAGTAGTCACAGTTGCAGGGTGTGGCATAAAATGGGTACACCTATTTATCTTACTTATCAGCTGGGGAAAAAAAAAAAAGATTAAAATGTTTCCTATATTCTAATTCTGAAATGGACTTCTAGTGCCCTCAGTGAAGTAAATTGACTCAGCTTTCAACTATAGAATTTTAAAAAATGCTTTAAATTAAGATTATTGTTTTCTTTTTTAAACAACATTCATGTATTACACATAGAAAATGCCTTGAATGAATGAAACACTATACAGTGTTCCCAGCCATGTAAAATGGATTAATTAAAGACAGATAGATAAACTATTTCTTTACCACTGCATGGGGTGTAGGCCACACTTTAGGCACTTTTTACAAAGACGTTTTCTTATTCTGTTATTGCTTTAAACTACCTGATTTATTCTGAGGGTGTATTTCTCCATTCTTAATGATATTTCATTTCCCTTCTCTATAAAATCTTCACTTCTCCATTCCTAAAAAAATTAAAAGTACTGTGAACACAACAGTAAATAACTTTCCCTGACATGAGTCACCCTTTTGCCACTCATTCTCTAGTCTCTGGCTTTTGATGGAATCAGTAACACCTGTGCAGGATGAACACTACACAAGTGCACACCACAAGCAAATCAGAACAGGAACATTTCACACCTGTCTCATACACGTGTAAAAGATTACATGTACAGCAAAGCAAAATGAAAACAGTTTTATTTAATTATGGGATGCCCAGGATGCATTTGCTTCCAAAAGACAGCAGCAGCAGGAAAGCCTCCCCCTCATTCTTGTAAGGGAAGCGGCACAGTCCAAAAAAAGTGGGAAGGAGCACCACGAGCTGATTCAGTGTGCCTTCTCTCAGGCACAAAAGGTTTCCTGAGAGGAAATCCTTCTCACTTCATGTTCAAATCTGTCCCTTCACCTCCTAAACGTAACAGAAACAGCTTGGGATGTGATAGCTTTGAGATAGACTGGGAAACAGGACAGTGCAGCAGAAATTTTTACCGGTTGTAAAGTTTTTTTGGTTTATTTATACAGTTTGCACAAAATTTCAATGTAAAGACTACTCATATTTTAAGCCGTTGTGTAAACATTCCTAACTTTAACACTGCGTTATATTGATCTAAGTTATTTTTAGCTGGCTTAAACTAAACCAAGATATGACACATTCTGGAACATAAATGTCTACACTGGGGCTTACACTGAAAGAACTGAAGCTATGAGTCATTTCAGGATTTCAGTACAGATTTATGCCTGGACTTAAGTCATCTTCATATACCCTGTGACAAATGCTACTCACTTAAGAAGGTCAATTTAGAATTGTCTTACCACAGAAAGCAAAAACAACTTCTGCACAGATTGAATAGACTTATTATAATTACTATTTACATATGCAGAAAATGAAACTATTTTCCACACTGTGATCTGCAAATTCCAATTATTTAATTTATCAAGACAGGACAATATTTAGCTTTAATCAGAAAAGTAAAGGTTCTTAAACCAGAAAGATTTCATACTTATGTTGCTTAAAAAAATAAACTTCATATTTATTCATTAACAACTGAACAATTTAAGTCAAAGAATTTATTCGTATAATTAGAATCCATAGACATCTAAAAACCTTAGTCCATACCTAATTCATATAAAAAAAGAACTATACTATTCTCATTAATATATGGATATGGATAAATGATATTTAAATAAGTAACATCCTACAATCAGACCAGCCTGAGCTTACGGAATTGCTATTACATTTTACAAATGTCTTAGAAATAGAATTTGAACCTCATAGTAGAATGATATTGTAAAAAGCATTGTATTATCCTTCCCTTAGTGTTTGTTCAGAATTAAAGACAAGCTCATATACATTCTGCAATTTATGAATATAAGACAGGCTCCTATTCCTGAGAAAGTCAGAAGAAATCATGTCATCATTATTACTCAAAAATGACTGAAATTAAAAATTAAATAAGCAAGCAAAGAGGAAAAAATCTAAAAACCTGTATTCTAAACGTTTATAGAAATATATATTTCTTACTGTCCTTTGCAGGTTTACAGATTTAGTTCTTGATGTTTCCTAGTACAATCAATCCATATTTACTAGAAATAGTATACATCAACTAAACATCAGTCTACTAAACTTCAGTGTCCTTAAAAACTGTTGATCCAAATAGAGACCTCTAACTGGATAGAGCCAATAATATCTTCTATATGGGCCTTTCACAGTCAGCAATATACAGAAAGTTGTCATTGTTTCTGTTTATTTTCAGTATTGTTTGGTTTATTTCATTATTTGTAGTTCAGAGTGCCATATCAAGGTACTTCTTTCAAGTACTGCCATAGGTCATTTTACCCTCCAGAGACTAATTTTAATTAAAAGACATTTTTCATATCATAAAATAACAGCAAACACTTTTGGTGAAAGACATGAGGGTTTTTTTAGTAGCATTTATATATTTCAGCAATAAGACACCCCTGTAGGCTACATATTAAGGTAAATGGGAGTCAAAAGCTTAACTTTTTTCCGGAGCACCTACTGATTTACTTTTTCTTCATTCTCTTCCTAGATCCACCTATGAACAGAATCTCCCCCCTAAGTATGTGAAAACACACATATGACCTCTTTAAACAAAGTTAAAAAAAATAAAAATTACCAGACCAATAAAAATAAAGAAAAAATTAGCACACAAACCATAACAACCACTACAATAGTTTCTTATAGGAGAAATGTAAATTTTCATCACTCCTTTGTCCTTGATTTTCCCCATGTGTGAATTATTATTTAAGTATTTTTTCACCTAATAATCATAAGTTATGACCTGTTATTATGACACAGATGAACTGAGGTGATGGTTTTGTCCGGGACAGAGTTTTCACAGTAGTTAGTAAGGGGCTGTGTTTGGATTTTTGCTGGAAACAGTGTTGAGAGCACAGAGATGTTTTCATTACTGCTGAGCAGCACTTACACAAAGTCGAGGGCTTTTCTGCTCCTTACCCCACCCCACTCCACCAACAAGGAGGCTGGGGGAGGAGACAGCCAGGACAGCTGACCTCAGATCACCAAAGGGACATTCCATACCATATGGCATCATGCTCAGTATATGGGGTAGAAGAAGGAAGAGGCAAGGGAGAAACACGATCAGAGTGATGGCATTTGGTTTTCCCAAGCAACCTTTATGCACAATAGAACCCAGGGAAGTGAATAAATTCCTTATTTTGATCTACTTGCACGCATGGCCTTTGCTCTATCTATTAAACTGTCTTTATCTCAACCCTGTCTCTTGCGGTTCTCTTTCCCATATCACCACAGAGTGGTGGGTGAGTGAGTGAGCAGCTTTGTGGTGCTTGGTTGCTGGCTGGTGTTAAACCACAATATGAGTATGACCCTAAGGTTGTCTCAGTTGGTTAGAGCCTGGTGCTAGCAATGTTAAGATTGTGGATTTAATCCCCGTGGGGGACATTTTCTAATGGCTGGCCTTGATGATTCTTGTGGGTCCCTCGAGGGTCACTAACAGTTGTACCTGATGATCCTTTTGGGTCCCTTTCAGCTCAGATTATTCTGTGATTCTGTGAGGATTACGCATAACTGCTCTTGGAAAAATGAACCTGAGAAAAATACCAGCATACAGTGCTGCAATCAATTCCTGCATCACTCAGCAGCAAATGAACACACATTGACCAATGAGTGGAATAATAGCTTTGTTGACAATCTGAGATTCAACTTCTGTGGATAGAGAGGTAAGAGAGACAGTTATGATAAAAAATCATCTCCCTATCACCTCTGCTTGCTGCTTTATATGATCACCCCTCATTACTCACATACATGTCCTGATGGCCACAGATCAAGGATGATATGTCACTTCTGATCACAGTAGTTTCTTTGACCTTCTGTCCATAGATAATATGAAAATACTCCATCCATCAGAAAAATATTTCTACTTTGTAAAATGCTATAACAGCTTATTGTAATAATAGTCACCCTTCTTGCTCTCTTAATTAAATTCAGAAGAAGTCAGCAAATCCACTGTGGGTTTATGGTCAAAATTTGTACTTGTAAATATTGTAAGGTCTCATGAGTATCATATAACCACTAGTATGTCAGTTGCATATGACTTTTCCAACTTTCCTAACTGCATACATTGCATAAGAAGGAAAACAAAAGAAGAATAAATCATTATCTGAGATGGATGCAATGAAACAAAAGTGAGAAAGTATTACAAATACATCCAGAGTCTAGATGGAATAAAAGACAAAGATATACTTTTTTCCTGTGTGTGTTAATTCAAGTAAATTTGAATTAACCTTAAAGTTAACCTTGGTAGAACACTAGAAATTTTATGAACTGTGTTAAAACATAGCAATTTTGAAAGCAGCCAATTTTATTATTTTTTTATAGCGATCAATCAATAATGCAGTGACATGATCTTATATCACTGGAGTATTGAAAAAACCTGTGTGGAGATGTGTTTACAACCGTAGAAAGCAAGACAGCCCTGTAGGGGGATAAAAATTTTAACTATACTTGCTTCTTTGCATAGAGTCCATTTAATCAGGCATGTAGGTGGCAGGGATATTCAGTGGTGAAGTGGGTGGGCTGTGCAATCTGGATATCCATACAGGGAGCATTATCTTTTGATGATTATTCTATCCTCTTAATTTAGACTTTGTAGGAATTTAAGTAGATTCAGCTGGAAAACAATAACTTTTTTTCATGAGAATTACTATTGTTTCTGATTTGAACATAGCAAAAACCAAGGTCTCAGAGGAAAAAAAGAAAAAAAAAAGAGAGAAAAAAAGGAAGATCAAAAAATTTTATATAATCTACTATCACAGACATATGTATATATACATATTTGATTATAGATTAATAAATACTAAAGTTACTCAAAAACAGCGGGAACAATGCTCCCAAGAGCCACAGCTCTGGGAATTTTCAGAAAAAAAATCATAAGATTAAAGTTATCCAGGATGCAGATACATGAAAAATATAATACAATGCAAGGTAGTTTGACTGAAGGTACATTGTCCATCCCTAACCTGACAGATACTTGTAGTAAGAAACTGGCTGGGTTTTTTCCATGCATATAAAGTTTGATTATTTTATCTGTCTTCATTGAAGCATCTGAAAATGGAGAAAAGAAATAGGATGACATTTAATTGTACATCCAAGGTCTTTCACTCACTGAGTAAAAACGATTTACATTAAATATGGGAGGACTAAGGTGAAAAGTTTAACGCTACTAGACAGTTACTGGACAACCAAGAGAACATTCCCATAATGCATCAGGTAGTATTCTTCTTTTAATGCAACTGCACAAACCCTAATGTGGGCTTCAGTAGATGACAATCCATGTGTAAGGAATATAAATTCAAGCTGGAGAAGATAACAGGATCATCATCAAAATAACAGAATCCAATCTTATAAGAGCAACTGGAAAATGCTTAGCTCATTTACTTAGAAAAATGAAGGTTAGGAGAAGGTATGATTACAGTCTGTAAATACATTGGCTGGTTAAAAATAGAAAGACACAGGGAACTTTTAATGTAAAGGACAGTGTCATAAAATCAAATATGCATACCATCATGCATTTCTTAATAAAAACAGAAGACTTCTGAACATTAAAATGGTGGGGTTCTGTAATGCTGGGGACAACTGTCTTTTCTAATCTACAGTCAGCTAAATTCAGGGAGTTTTGTTTCTTAGACAGGTTAAAAGAAAGGAAATACATGATATGATGGTCTTGCAGAAGAGGGAACCAGTGTCAGTAAACTGTATTACTACTACAAAATCATAGTCTTGATTGGTTTTAAACAGAGAAGCACTAAATATATTTTATTCTCCCTTATTGCCCTTTAACACATTCCACTGGGCAAAAAAAACACCAACCAATTGGTAACAAACTTTGCCACACACTACTGAGTATACTGATCAGTGTTTAGCATTTTAAATTCCAGCATCAATGCTGACACTGAGTCAAATATTATGGCTACATATCTAAATGCTGAATAACTGCATGACTAAATGCATCTGTGTTCATTAAGGCTGAATCAATGATAATCAAAATTGTTGTTTGTGCAGTATACAAACTGCTACTAGATTTATGGAGAATTTTAGATCTTCACAAGTTCTTCTGTTTTCATACATTATGTGTTATCAGCTCTGTTGCAGGACTTGTTTTGAGAGATCAGATATGATGATTGGAACTGAATTAGAGACTGAGAGATGAATCTATGTGTCTGAAATGACAATCACACGCTTTTGCTATATTTTCTTTGCCTTTTTTTTTTTAATATGAAGATATTGAGCAGAATTTACCTAACCTTGAATCGTTGCTTTTACATACCTAGACATATTGCTAAAAAATGACACAAAGACAAAGAAGCATAACAAGTGCATCTCCAGTGTCACACTGAAACACTTTGGCTAGATCTAACCCATTATCTATTTATTGTGCATATCCTTATGTATCACGGAATGACTCACAGAGCTAAAATAATAATTTTAAAAATATCTGAATTTCGTGCTGGATTGACAGCCCTGGAGACTTAATTTTTCTCCTCATCCATAGTGCAGAAACAGTGTAAGTAGCTGTATTACTATATCTTTCTCATATCCACCCACTTGGAGAGACTATTGTTAAAGGTAAAAGATTTATTAATTTTACACACTAATGCCTACAGCCTTGAGTCATCTGTTGCCTCTTTTAAAGGGTTGATAAGCACCTGCAATTCAAACTGACTTTCAAAGAAATTAAGAACAACTTGAAACCATGGAAAGAGGAAAGACAAGTCCTTGTTGTACTGAAACGAGGCGCCTCAGATTCTAGGATCTTAAATTAGCAGTCATCTTGCAAATAAAAATAAATCCTTTGATTCTTAAATATAACAACAAAAGAAAGTCATTTAAGTAATTGCTATTAAATACATAATACTCCAAACTTGGGGAAAAACATAAGATTTTTGAAAACATACTGCAATAAAAGAAACTGATTATGTAACTGTTAAGTGAATAAGAGACTGTGGGTAAAAACTTTACTGAGGACTTCAGTGAGATCAAAAGGAGCATAAGAAAATAATAACAGTGAAAGCAACTGCAAGCCCAACCTCACTTGTCACCTAATGCAATAAAAAATCACAAGTTTCCTGTAATTTCAACAATACATACTGAACCTTCTTCTCTTGCAAGTATGTTTAAGTCAAAGTACCATTCAGTTAGGCAAATGATCCGGTATCACTCTCTTAAAACTATAGACATAAAAATATTTTGAAGAAAAATATTTTTTCTTTATCTCAAAACCAGGAAGTGCATAACTAGTAAAACTTACACAGAGAAAACACTGCCATATTTATCTATTTTAAGATTAAACTTTGATTAATATAAGTATTTTAAAAGTGTACACCTATATAGACGCAAAAATATATGGTATTACCTTTCTGTATAAAAGTCTAATTAAAATTCTGACGTCTCCCGTGGTAAATGTTAAATGATTTTATTATAATCCAAATGATCTAAACTGAATAGTTTCTATTTCAAAGACTCACTTGTATAGTGCTAAGAAGCTCAGTAAATTCAATTATCAGTAATGTACAGCTGTCATGCTTCCTTTCTGAACTACACTATTATAATAAAGTTCTCATGTTATTTTCTTGTAGGGCACAATTAATATCATATATCATACAAAATAAAATCTTAAAATAATCCTTAAGATCTACTTACCATGTTTTTAGACATTTAGTCTCACTTAAAACAAACATTAATGGAAATATGATAATGTCTTAAGTAGATTCAAAACAAAAGAACTTATGATAAAAAGTAGAAACGTGTAATAATTACTAAAACTCAAAAACTGCTAACATATGAACGCCAATAAACCAGCAGAATGTTCCTGCAAAACAAAAATTGAATCTATAATGATTTTCTGGCAAGAGTTCATTTTCATGATGACCACTGTAAACAAACAGGATTCATTTAATGTAAAAGCACTTTAGCAACCTAAATTTATATTGGACTTTAAGACAGACTTGGCAAGGTCAAACAAGATCTGACAACTCAGTGGTACCTGTTTGGCACTTCCAAATTGTATGTTGGAAGTGCAACATCATTCCTTTTAGATTCCAGAAGCCCAGCACAGCTGACTGGCTGCTTTGTGATCGAACTCTAAAGAGTGTCAACAGGAATGAACAAACTCCTCATGCGCAGTTTTGCACTGTGGTTTGTCTTCTGATGTCTCTTCCCCAACTACTTGAAACTGCCCATAGTGTTCTGTGCACTACACCAAGAAGTTAAGGTGCCCAAGAAAGGACTGATGGAATGAATATTTAATAGAATAGACCAGTATCCGGAATTAAATCGGGAATTTCTTCTAATGCATTAATGGTATAGGAAGTACTGAGACTCCAGCAATGTCCTGCCTTCCTGAGTTCTGGATAGTGTGCAGTTGGGATATTACTGGTAAAACACTGCAAAGAAGGTAAGGAAGAAGAGTGACCACTTGAAAATACCCATGAGTGTTTGTTATCCATACCTGGGGCAGTTATGACAATTTCTGGTTTTCCACACTTTTTGTTTGTTTGTTTGTTTTCGGGGGAGTGGAGGGGGGTGATGGGACAGGGGCATAGGTGTTCGTGGGCTGATCCTCCAATGAAGAACATACAGAAATATGACTAATTATGATTAAGAAACCTACTGGGCAAATAAGACAGAAACATGTCAACATAGTTACTTCAGTCAGAAATGCTTTTGGGCACAAAACTAAGAGAATATTCAGGCCCCCATCCACACTTACAGTTCAGGGGAAGGAGCAAAAGGAGGGGGAAGACAGGTAACTTCATCTGAAACATGCTCTTAATGTTTACTGTCCTTATTGCTGTGACATGTTCTCAACAATAACCAAATAACCACAGATCTTTAGGGTCAAAGTGTATGAGCCTGCCTTCTATCACAGCCTCAATGTCTGGTTCAAAAATAATATGCAGAGGGAAGAGCACCACCTACTGAACTATATATGCTACTAATAAGCAAATTTAGTTCTCTTTAAAGTTTCACAATCCAATGGTGTTTGGGGTTTTTGTACAAGCTATGAATACACAATTTATTCTGTTCCAAAACACACCTGAAAGTTGATCTTGTTGAGGTCATACAATTAAGTCCATATCATCGTCTTTATAACCCTTTTGCTTCCTGCTTGTGTCCTAATTCTTCCTGTATTTAGTTAACCATTCTTCCATGGATAAAAATTCAGATACCATGGATACTGGTATAACTTTTATTGAGCTTTAAAAGTCGATATGATAACTTTAAACTTCTCAGAAATATGCATCTGAAGCATAAGTCTAACGGCTGGGCTTGTCCAGCCATGAGTTTATAACAGATGGTAAAGCTCAGACTTGCAAACAAAGTTCTCAATATATTGAAAGGATAGACAAGTGAAACTGAAGATACCTACAGCATACTCCACTTTCACAACTGTTCAATTGAATAAACCATGGAAATGAAGCATAAAACAAAGACATTTTTTATGGTTTTGCTCTCTTTTTATCCCTTTTTTTTTTTTTTTGGTAGAAAGTAGAGCGAATGTCACTGAAGTCCTTGTATCTTCTCTGTATATCTTTGAATCAGTCCTCTATGAAACTGGTGACCAAGCACATTATTAATGCAGTGTTCATGAGGAGTACTCAGTACTGTATGTTTAGGGACTCCTGGAGTCCTGGCAGCTGTTTGTTACAAGCTTAGGGGAAAATATTTCTGGATGGATTCCAAAACCAGAGCTAAAGCATTTTTTTAATTTTTTTTTTTTTCTCCATGCAGACACATTAGAGCCAGCACATTAGAAGGAAGAGCATTACACTGTGACAAGCAGGTCACGGCTGGATGAGAGCCTGAAGAGTTTTTCATCCTCCTAATAAACTCTGCTGTTAATTTCCCAAAACTCTGTCTTCTTCAACCACTTATTTCTGTTCCTGGTACTATTTCAAAGTTGAGAAGGAAGGATACGATAAGAAATTTTGAAGAAACATGAGATGTGTAGTGTTGAAAGTGAAAGACAAGGAAAAGTTATCCATTCATCTGTTATAGTACTCTGGAAATCAGAAGGCAAATATGAAAAACATAAGACTTCATGTTTCATCCTTGTCAACCCTACTGCAAACTTCCGTTTATAAATATATCAATTCATTTTTACTATAACTATAGTTTTTCTATGTTACTTTCCTCTGACTCCTGAAGAATCTAAAATATTTAAGGAATCCTGCCTCTAAGAATCAGGTTAGCTCTTGGGACAAACAAGTTTTTTTCTTGGATGAATGAGTAGCAGAATGTACATCTGAAAAAAAGATATGCACATCCTCTTCGAAGAAGCAGCGTTACCGATAAAAATAAAATCACCATTATTAATTTAAAATGCAGTTAAGAAGAGTAATTGCTGAAAAGTGTCAGGACTGAGCATCCAGAGACTGAAGAGGAAATTTTAGGCCTCCTTAATTCAAGAGTAACACTAGTATTGACTTAGTGGAACCAAGATCACTTCAGGTTTGAGCTGCGCTTCAGACTCTAAAATAAAAAGATCTCTATTTATCTCTGGAGGGATTCAGTTTTCTGTCACTCCACCTCAGTTTTGACACAGAGCGGGTGCATAACATTGGCTAGGACCTTTTAGAAACCCACTAGGTTACAGGAAAGAGCTGTGACAAACTACACAGCCTACAGCCATGCAAGACATGAAAGGTAAAACTGCAGAGGTAAAAGAGAGGAGAAAAGGACTGTCAAGCAGCTTGAGGATTCCAGAGAAAAAAACATGGATGTTATAAAAAGTATAAAAAAAATCTAAGTGGAAAAACAGAGCTGCAACCTGGCAATACAGGAACATCACAGATTCCAAAGAGCAGTAGCAGCTGACCCTTTTTCATCCCCAAGTGTCTCATCAAGGGTGATGAAGCATATTAGTGGTTAGCCTAGTTTATCCCTAGTTCTAGTTAATTCCTTTGTGTCTCAGTCAATAAATTACTGCTTTTTACTTTTAAATGGAGCATATCGTGCTTGCTGTCTCTTTGTGTACAGCAGAAGTAATCCAGACTGGTCCACAGAGTGTGACACTATCTCCAATGGACCTTTTCCTGCTCTCTTGTCACAAATTATTCCACTCTCTTCATGGCATGCCTCATGTTGCAAAGATTTTAATCACTCATAATACCATAACTCCATTCCAATTTTTTATAGTAACTGCACAGTATTTGATGAAAATTTTAGCATAATTTTTGCATATTAATTAAGTTGTATAAATACCTAAATAAAATTTAATTATTTGAGCCAACACCAGCTCAATGGTGCCACACTAAATGTACAAGAATAACAATGTAAAAATTCAAGACATTTGCCTACTACTGCTTTGTTTATTTTCTTTTTGGCTTTTGGAATTACTAGAGAAACACTGTAGGAAAAGTGGAACAAAGATGAATGTTTGCTTTTACTCTAAAACCTATAATTGAATAATAATTTTTAAAAGTGTGAGTCACTGTATTTTGCATGCTGTTCTTCACTTTCACTGAAACTAACAAAAGACATTATATAAACTCACATATGAATCACTTATTTGGACAAAGAATGTATTTAAATGGTCAGTAATTCTCTTCGACTGTCAGAAGCCAAAAGCTTACAATTTTCTTCTGTATAATACCTTTTAAATTGTGAGAATGTCATCATGCTCTTTAAAGAGAAGAAGAGAAAGGGCTGGAGAGAAGCACATAATTCCAGTGCTATATCCCAGCACTCAAATGGATTGCTGCCAACTGTAAACATACTTAATTCATGTATTGTTATAAGAGAAGATGAAGGCCAGTTGTTAGATACATTATAGGGTACCATACAAATGTTGGCAGCGTTTTATAGTGCTGTCATATTCAGAAAAGCGATAACAGAAAATATGACATTTAATACAATTGCTCCCTTCCTATCTTCAGAGTACTATCTCAACCACTTTTAACTGTAATTTTCCGATTCTCTGAACTTTGCATAGCAAATATCACTACTGGAGAGTAAAGTGTGTTGTACCAAGCTTCCTCTCCTGCAATCACCCACACTGTTGTCAGCTAAGTTATGAAGGCAGTTCTGTGAGAAGAATAATGGAATAGGGGCTTGCGGGGAACAGTGAACATCAGGAAAACATAATCTAATAACTCCAACTGATAAAACATTAGTACTTCTACAATACCTAGAACAGAAATAAGAACTGGACAATGATTCCTAAATTTTGAACACTCATTTAAAACTTCAGTCAAAATATATGAAACATTTTAAACAATATTTCACAGAGATTCTAGCTAACTATAAACTAACCTTTTTTTTTCCTCCCAACTTCAAATTATAACCTAAATTAACAATGTACAGGAATTTTCACAAGAAATTAACCAATTTTACAAATGACAGAAATATAGCCAATTCATCTGTGTAGCTCTTGGTCACCATTTAAAACCAATACACAGAAAAAGCAAACTGTGCTGATTTTAGCTGGGATAGAGTTAATTTTCTTCACGGTGCCTGGTATGGGGCTGTGTTTGGGATTTGTGCTGAACACTGGGTTGATAATATAGAGATGCTTTTGTTATTGCTGAGTGGCATTTGCACAGCATCAAGGCCTTTTCTGCTTCTCATCTCACCACACCACAGCAAGGAGGCTGGGGGTGCATAACAAGGTGGGAGGGGACACAGCTGAGACAGCTGACTCCAATGGATCATAGGGATATTCCAGATCACATGGTTTCATGCTTAGCATATAAATCTGAGGAGAGATGGAAGTGGGGCCAGCATTCGGAGTGATGATGTTTGTCATCCCCAGTAACCGTTCTCTGTGACAGGGCCCTGCTTTCCTGAAGAACACCTAAACCTTGGCTGAACACCTGCCTGCCCACAGGAATCAGTGAATTAATTCCTTGGTTTTCTTTGCTTGTGCAGATTGCTTTTACTTTACCTATCAAACTGTCTTTATCTCAACACACAAGTTTTTTCACCTTTACTCTTCCAATTCTTTCCCCTATCCAGCAGGGGGGAGTGAGCGAGCAGCTGCATGGGGCTTAGTTGCCAGCTGGGGTTAAAGCACAATACAATCAATCTAAAAAATCAAAACAACAGCAATAATAAAAACCCAAACAAAAAAATCCCAAAACAAAAACAAAGAAGCACTAAAGACTTGCCATTGCCTGCTGTTAATGACCATTGACCACAACTACAACACTAATACTTCTAAATGAATCTATTTAAGGAATGCACGGTTTTTATGCTGGAGACTTCAGATTTTATTAAATATAACGAGAGAAAAATCAGCAGTACCCCTGATTATATGATGCAATGTCACAGAAATCACAACTGAAACAAGTATTATAAAGTACTTAGTACTTTCATAGACCAGTACACCTCATGATGATCTGAAAACTCCCTACAGCAATTATTACTGAAACCAGTAATTCTTTTTTTTGGCCTGTGTAGATCAGTTGTCCTTCATAATTTGAAAACTGCAAATTTACTTCCTTTCTGTAAGGATCCAACTCTAATTTTGCTCTAGGAACAATAATTATGTTGTACAATGGGTGGCCCAGACTGTACTCTAATGGATAGCTTCTTTTTAATAGGGAAACCAAAATACTTGATCATTCAAAGGACGAGAAAGTCTCTTAGTTGCCTCTCTCATGTAATACTGGCAAAAAATGCTCCATAAGAAAAATTCTGTACTCCATAAGGATTTTTTTTATTTTTTGTTGAGTGACTTAGATGTACATATTCTAGAGAAAGGGCATTCAACCATCCAAAAACGCTTAATCTTGACATGAACTTAGATTATCAAAATTCAGTAAAATAATTTGAATTTTTTGGCAGATCAGCACTTTTTAGGATCAGGATCAAATATCCTGCTAAAGAAGACTAGAAATGCATTCATGAATGTGAACAAAGGGATTCTTTGAAGGACAGTGTGATGTGTTTCCATGAGCATAAGCAACCTGATGCTTTCCCAACAATACAATCATTAATTTAATCCAGGATTAATTTTAATTTAATGCTTTTAACATGAGAATTGCAGTACTTTCTCTTGGCCACATAAACACTTAAAGATGAGAGCATATACAGATTTTCTTGTCTTCCTTCCAAGGTAACAATGATATCAATTGCAACAAGCAAAACCATACCATGTATGTTCAGAATTTTGTGTTTCTTTCTTTAACTCATATTCTCAGAAATGCAGTGATGGTGGGCTACTCCCTTCACTCTGCAATGTGGAGTTTAATTTCAATGCAAACTTGCAAAATGTCTCATCAAGCATATATATATATGATTCCTAACTTTGATTATCATTTTAATAATCACCAGCTCCCTGTATAAATTAGTGCACCAAGAGCAGGATAAAGCAGCAGTTAGCTATACTAAAAAGTTTACCCAGTATTTTGAAATCTGTTTCATCATCCTGTTTGCAGCTCATCCACGCATACCATCTGATGGTAATCCACTAACACTAACAAATATAAATATCTTACAGGCTTTAATTTTTTATGTTGACCTTTCTCTGCTCTATGAAGTAACTTTGCATACATTGTATCTTCTCTTCCATTTATGTTCTCCTTTCTTTCTTCTCTTCATATTTCCCAAATCTGTTTTTCAGTTTGAGTGGAGTGTCTTTTCTAGCCTTCTTTAGCAGAGCTCAAATACTGCTCAACTTGAGCATGAGTTCAGTATCTCTCACAAGCTGGGCAAGGTGACAGTCTAACATTGCACAGTAACAGACAGACAACTGTCTCTTACCAAAACTGCATCTCTTGCTTAATAACATAACAACAAAAAACATCCTTTGGAAGAAATATTAAAACAGTTTGCATCAAAATAAAATTTAGCAGCAGCAAAGTGACTTTTCTTTCATGAACGATGTGCAACTAAAAGAAATAATTTCATTATTGTAATAGTTATTCTCTCAATAGTTTTGTTTTCACAAATACAACTCACAACAAAATACTTTGAGAAACTGCCTAAGCCTGACAAATTGTTTCTCATATTATCTGCTTTAAAATCAATCAAATACCTTGCTAAAAAAAAAATCTTTTTTTTTTTAATTGAATATAGTTAGGGGTGAGAAAGAAAAATGACAGCAAGCCACATACACGATATATGCAGCTCAGTGATGAATAGAGTTCTTATTGGCATCATCCAATTAAAAATATTCACTTGGAAGCAAACACTGATAAAAAGCTGAAGGACATCAACTGTGCCAAACTATTCATACATTGCATTTGACATGTTACCAGTTTGACATATGATTGGCAACGGGAAGGGAAAATAAGGAAAGGGGAAAAGAGAGAAAGAGGGAAAGAAAGAAGTAACTAATTTTTATGAAGGTCAACTATTTTAATGAAAAGACAGGCAGTGATGATTAGGGAGGGATTTTAAAACTGTACCAGAAAAGCCAGTGAAGAAATGTGGTTAATAAAGACTGTTTGATGTGCTAGAAGAAAAAGTAAAACCACAAATTCAATGTCTGACTTAAATTTTTTTTATCCAGTTAATCTCAGAATTTCTCAGTTCAGATAAAGTGCAAAGAAGTATTGAGATTTAAGAGGTTGAACCCCAACTCCATTTCAATCCAAGGCAGAACTTCTACTGAGAACAATATTTCTGTCAAGTTTAAATATTCTGGAAGACCTTAATTAAACTTTTTTTTTACTTCAGAGCATTCACAGTCTGTTTTTTTACACACACATACACTGAAAATACTCTTCTAAAGTATGTCTTAAAAAATATAACTATAGAACATTAAAATGTTTCAGTGTTTCTGTAAGTAGGAAGGAAGAGTGCTCAAGATCAAAATCAAATCAAGTTGTTAAAAGTCTTATTTTGTGAGGAGACACTTTAACTTCCAGATTAAATGATCTGCACAACATGAACGTACCCTTTATCTCATTGTGTACCTATACTCATGAAAACATTAGAGTTGTTGGGGATTAATAACTTCTGTTCAGTTGTGACATCAATTAAATTAGACTAGTTGGGGCAACAGCTTCTTTGCTTGAGGTTAAAATGGTTGCAAAACATCTATTCTAAATAAAACTGGCAACACTAATATAATTAGAGACTCCTTATATTTAGTGGGTTTTTTTCTGTTAATATGTAAAACCAATAAATGCAAAAGAAATTGAAGTACTAATGAAAAACATATGGTATAATATTTGTTTGTGACAGAAACGATACTTAATTAATCTTCTATTACTCACTATTACCAGTTTAACACGTCTGTAAAATGACACAGGTTTTGATGAAAAATCGTAGTTTTAGAAGTGAAATAGCATAATAATTAATCTAGATAGGAAAAAGTCACTTCAGTCTGTAAATATTCAACTAAGGATCCAACCTTCACAGTGCAAATAGTTTTATAGATACCTAAACTTATATATACAATTACCTAAACACATCGCTGTACTTAAGTATGAACCTAGACTTTTTGTTTTAAAGCAAGAGAGACTGAAGTGTGGCTTTGGTCAAACAATTGCAAAAGCCTCTATGGCTGTCTATTCACACTTTTCACCCTAACAGACTCCTTGCTACAGTTTTCTTCCTCACAAGAGAAGTAATATAGATAACAATCCTCCTCTGTCAGTGCAAAGTACTCCATGAAAGCATCTGGTGTGTTTAAAGTCAAAACCACACCAACTACATTGAACTGCTTCTGACATTAACTGAATAATCTGTCCTATGGTCCAAGAGATGAGAGGACTGATTCCTTAGAAATACATTTTAAAGCAAGAACACTTCAAACATCACTGTCAGTTTCTGCAGCAACCCCTTAACCATCACCTATTTGTCCTTATGATCTATAACTTTTGTTGACCATTATATACCATATGAAAACCACATATCGCAAAACAACAAAAACTGTCCTAGATTTTACAATCAAATATATAGTTTACATATTCACTTATTTCTGTTATCTAAAAACCAATATTTATTGATTAATCATACAATTTTACATTAAACTATTTAAAATAACTAACAATAAAATTAATATTAGTTAATTACCATAATTAATATTAATTAATAGAACTTACAACATTTATAGAAATTATAGTTTTATATTCATATTCTCTTATATCAGTAAAGTATCTGAAACAATACTAATAGACAAAAATGACTCCTCACCTTTCACAAAATGTCAAGCAACTCTGAAAACAATAGAGGGCATTAGCAAAAAAATTACCTATAAAGCATGTAAAGCAAACAGAAATAAAGTGAAAAAAAATTGCCGATACTGCTTATTTAAAACTAATTATTTACACATGATGGAGAGATCCATAGAGTCATAGAATCCCGAGTTGGAAGGGAACCACAAGAATCACTGAGTCCAAACCTTAGCCCTGCACAAGACAGCCCCAAGAATCACACCATGTGCCTGAGAGCATTGTCCAAATACTTCTTGAACTCTGTCAGGCTTGGTGCTGTGACCACATCCCTGGGGAGTCTGTTCCAGTGCCCAATCACCCTTTGAGTCAAGAACTTTTTCCTAGTATCCAACCTAAACCTCCCCTGACAGTTTCATGATGTTTGCTCAGGTCCTATCACCACTCACCATAGGGAAGAGACCAGTGCCTGTCCCTCCTCTTCTCACAAGGAGGTTGTAGACTGCAGTGAGGTCTCTCCCTTCAGTCTCCTCCAGGCTGAACAGGCCAATTTACCTCAAGCTCCTCATATAGTTTCCCCTCCAGGTCCTTCTACCATAATTCACCATGTTACCAGGTTATCTCTGATGCATAAAGCAAGAACATCAATCAATTGACACCACATCACCTACTGTTAATTCTTCTTTACATAGCTCTTTCCCTTCAAAACTCTTTTGGCATTATGCAATATGTTTGATTACTAATTGAGGGATACAGCTCTGCAAGCGAATGTCATGCAACAAATCCTGATAGCATAAGTTCTCTATTTCAGGTACAAAAAAATAATGTATTAGACACTGTGTGCAGTAAAAAAGTTTCATTCTTCAGGGTGATGGGTTGTACTTGTCCTAAGGTTTGATATGCAATAATGCAGTTACCAAAGCAAGTGCACAAATGCACATTACGATTTTCATACTGGTAAACTTCAACAAAGTGCAATAATGCCACGTGACACAGTACTTCATTTTAGTCCCACTTAAAAAAAGTATTAATTAATTGCAATATACTATAAGAACAGGTAAAATAACATCAGTCAAGTGTAAAATCACAACAGTCAATATGCAAAAATTATTTCCAGCAGCCTGAAAAATATATATTATCTCATGAATATACAGCGCATACAGATATAAAATTTAGCATCATTATATACCAATGTGACATATATCTTCAGTATATAGAGAAAATTATAATGCAAGAGAGATAGCCAGGAGTGAGTTATAAGTCTCTTGATAAATGAAGATTAATGTCACAGAGCTAAGTTAACATGTATTATAATGATATAAAAATAACAATAGTTCTTACTGCTATGGTGTCTTTTATCTGTGGAGCTCAGAGCACTTTACAAGCACTAATTGAAACAACATCCCTGCAAGGTGGATACATTTTATTTTCTGGGTTCTACAAATTGGAAAATGAAGGCACAGATAATTAAAAGAGCTTGCCCCAGGTCAGAGAGCAAGCCATCAACTAAACCAGAAATACAACTTTCAACTTGAAGTTTCCAGTTTTAATTCTTCTTCTTTAATCCTATATACATAACAGTAATATTAATTAATACTTCTAGTAAAACACAGTACTTCTGTGCTTGAAATCAATATCTAATACTGCTGATTTCATTGGTGGAAGTTCAACTGCATCACTAAACAATTCCAAAACTATGCTAACATCTTAACACATAAGATGGACAATCTCCAAATGGCCCCAGAAAATCTGTAAAGAGGGAGACTCAATCTCCTTTTCCAGTACTGCAATCTATTCCAGTGCTCAGTGACCCTCACACTGAAAGAAGTGTTTCTGATATTCTAAGGCCGCTTTCTGTGTTCCAGTTTGGGCCCATTGCCTCTGATCTTGTCACTGTGCACAGCTGAAAAGAGCATGACTTTGTCTTCTTTACACTCCCCTTCAGGTATTTATAAACATTAATAAGTATCCCTCCTAAGCCTTGTGCTCCGGGCTAAACAGTCCCAACTCTCTCGGCCTTGGTTCATTTTAACCATTTGTTTTTCTGGGGAAATGGATGTGTAAATAATCTAAAACTCAAAACTGAAGCTAAGAATTTTTTCTGTTAATTAAAAAGGCAGAGGATTAGACCCCAAATCTGAAGAAGAAGGAATTAGGCATAAAATATAGTCTAGCAATAATTAAATGTCCAAACAATTCCAATTATCTGAATGTCAGCTATTTAGACAAAATCAAAATGACTCTGACAATTTCCACTAATCTTTAAATTATCACTTCCTCCAATATTTTACATGATAGCAGAACAGCTGTCTACCACATATTAAACAGAAGACTTATCCTGTTTGGAGTATGGAATGGGTTATTATTATTTTATAGCCACTCTGAAAAAATGATCATAGAAATATTTAGTTCAAAGACTTTTAATATTTTACTAATACAAACTTGTTTCTATCTTTTCTCAATTATATTTTCTCCACATGTGTTCACTCCAAAAATGTTAGATGTTCTTGTTAAAAACATAAATAAAATAAGAATATTTTCAATAATGTTAAAAAGGAAGCCTTATGTGATTTTTGTTGGAGTCATCCTTTATTTATCTTGAGAAACAAAAGTAATTATTCATACAACCCAGCTGCTGTCTTGAAGCACACTCATTAATATACCAGTAAACATAGGGTACTTCTGATTTTTTTCCTGATTAAAATATTTTAAAGGTAATTAAGAGGGAAAACTATCAGAAATGTCTTACAGGAAAGGATGATTATAGCATTAAGGAAATTCAGGAGACAAGGGGAGACAAAAGCACCTCTATCTACAGAATCTTTTCCTATGGTACAATATTGCGTTATTTCATCTTGATTATTCCAATCAGTTCTGATTATTTCAACTCCTACATGCCAAGCACGAGCAATCCAGAGTATAATTGGAATAGCACACAGCTAAAAGCAGGAGACAGGAGCAAAGACACCCATCAACCTATTTCTTTGCTACAAGGAAAAGCATTTACTCTACTGGAAAACACAGAAGTGCCTGCAAACAGATATGCCCATTAAATCAGTTACTCAGCAAGGTCCCTTTTGAAAGAGCAACATGGAAAACATCTTCTCAGGTTTTACTTAACTTTCTGTTCAAAGGGTGGATGTTGAGCCTCCGGGATCAGCTGGTGACATGAAAATCTATCTTCCAAATCACTCGGGTGTTTTTCAGTAATGAGTTCCCACTTCCCTATCCCTGAAAGGCATGGCAAATAGAGTCATAGATCAAAGCAGCACGTAGCTGAGTGAGTACAGCTGTGGAAGCTAAAATGGCAAGGGCTGCTGTGTGGTAATGAAAAGGGCCATCACTAAGGATTTACTCTAGAATTCAAAACTGTCACTTTCAATTTGAAACAAGGGATCCATTAGCTTAGTGCACTTTTTATTGTTATTGATTTGCAATCCTTTACATTCTCTTAATTTCAAACTGTCATTAAGTGCATAACTGTTTTTTACTTCACAGAATAAGTCTTGATGATTTTGCTTTCAAATAATTATTCTCAAACCACATTTTCTTCTTGCATCAGCTTCTTAATGAGTTTCATTAATATAGGTTTCCATTTACCTTAATTATAGTTTTGGCAGATTTGCTTTTAGCCATGTCTCACCTTACTACAGTAGCATTTTGTCAGATCCTCTGGTTAAGTCAGAGTGGCCCTGAACAATTACTTCTCTTCCTAAAGTAGTGTATGTGGGGCTAAAGTGCATGGACACATTGATTCATACTTAGTAAAAAAACCCAAACAACCTGCCATTCTCTCATCTAACTTAAGTGGCAAAGGAATTATCTACCTTCCCCCTTGGTAATGGAGGAACTATTCAAAACAATACAACTAAAAGTGGCAAAGGAATTCCAGAATTGCAAGCCTCAAATATCCAAACTATGTCAATAATCTGAGCCAAATATCACACTGAATTATATTTACACAGCATACAGGTGTAACACTGATATTTGATTGAGACCTTTGCCTCAGTGCACTCAGTTCACAAAGCAATGAGTATTTTTATCCCAGTCCACAGAATCACAGAATATGCTGAGTTGGAAGAGACCCAAGAGGATCACTGAGTCCAACCCTTAGCCCTGCAACCATTTGTGGAGGTAACAGGGAGCTTTGCTGAGGACAGATTTGCATCCCCTCAGAGGGAAGGAGGTAATTTTTTTGGGTGTTTGGTGATGAAGCCTCTGGTCTGCATAAGACAGAGGGGTTGAACACCTACCATCAGATACAAGCTGGGATCTGAGCCAGATAAGAAGCAGACCGTGTGGAGACAGGATAGTGTTTTTTATTATGCCAGTTGTCCTTCCTTACACCACTGCTCCCCCCACCCCCCAAGGAATGTCACATGTACGTGGGATATTCCCATTCACTCTCACATGTAGCCTGAGGGTACTCATCCCTTCTGATGGGGCATAACTGGCTCAATTACGCTGTGTCATAAACCATCAAAGACCCACAGAGCACCCTCATTTCTGAGGACTTCCACCAGAGGATTGAAAGTTTTCCTCCAGGGAAAGTACCTGGGGGTTCCTACTTGAACCTGGGTGTGTATTAACCCATCAGACTTTGTGTTTGGCGGGCTTCCCCCGCCCACAACAGAACAAGACTTCAACCATCACTTCAACTAGTGGACTAAACCTAAAGTTACAACAATCAAGTCTCATCACAGGATCCACAGGTGGTGATATCTTTCTACTCTTATCCTTTCTTTCTCTTTCTTTCTTTGTTTTCCCTTATACATTTTCCTAAGTGATATCTTTATGCTTTCCTATTACTATATTACAATAGATAACAACCAAAATGGCTACATACCTCCTTTCCATTGCAACTAAATTGTTCTAAAATAAACCCCACATATATATACATATTCGCAAACACTGATCATTCAGTGTTGTTTCACTCTAACCCATCCTAAAGGATCTATTAACAAGAACCTGGGTTACTCTCACCTTCTGGGACAGGTTGTAACAGCCTCCTGTCTCCACAATCTTTCTTTGCTATTTTCACCTTCACTAGCTTGAATAACTCTTCTACTTCATCATGGGATGGAGTAGAGAATTAGATAGTTATTTACTGACACAAAAGACACTACTTTAATGTAAAAGTACATCATTTTATGAGGCAGTATGTGTTGCTTTTCACAATTTGGTTAAATTGAATTTAAGTAATTACAGTCTTCTTTTCTAAGACTGCCACACCTGTTGCAAATAGATATTATTCCTATTCAATCTAACACTTTCTATTGTACATAACTGTGCTTGTGCATCAGTCTCACTGGTATTAAACATGGTAAAAGTTTATACTGAAGTTCATACACCTTCTTTGATATATAATCCATCAGTTTAAACAGATACTATGATTCTGTGTTGGGGTTCTTGCATTTTTGCAATATATTAAATTATTCAATTTTTTAGAGCACTAGCAGAAAATATGGGCATTTTAGAGAGAATGACGATTCACTAATCTTAATAATAGTAGAATAATATTAATATAATCACAGAATCACAGAATGGGTAATGTTGGAAGGGATCACAGTGGGTCACGTGGTCCAACCTCCCTGATCAGGCAGAATCATCATAGAGCACAATGCACTGGATCTCATTCAGATAGATCCTGAATATCTCCAACGAGGGAGACCTCTCTGGGAAATCTGTTCTAGTGTGTGGCTGCCCGCACAGTAAAGAAGTTCTTCATCATGTTTAGATGAAACTTGCTGTGCATTAGTTTCTGCCCATTGCCTGTTGTTCTGTTGCTTGGCATCACCAAGAAGGGCCTGGCTCCATCCTCTTGACAACCTCCGTTCAGATACTTATAGACAGTGATGATGTCCCCTATCAGTTTTCTCTTCTTGAGGCTGAACAGGTCCAGTTTCCTCAGCCTTTCCTCCAGACCCTTAATCATCTTTGTTGCACTCCACTGAACCCACCCCAGGAGCTCCATGTCTCTCTGGTACTGAGGAGCCCAGAACTGGACACAGCACTCCAGATGTGGCCTCACCAGGGTTGAGTAGAGGAACAGGATCATCTTCCTCAACTTACTGTCAGTGCTCTTCCTAACGTACCTCAGGGTACTATTAGCCTTCTTGGCCACAAGGACACACTGCTGGCTCATAGACAGCTTGCTGTCCACCAGAACTTCCAGGTCTTTATCCACAGAGCTGCTTTCCAGCATGTCAGCCCCCAGCCTGTACTGGTGTCTGGGGATATTCTTCCCCCAGAGCAGGACCCTGCACTTGCCCTTGCTGAATTTCAGATGGTCCCTCACTGCCCATCTCTCCAACCTGTTGAGGTCCTTCTGAATGGCAGAACAGCCCTCTGGGGAAACTCCTTCCAGTTTTGTGTCATCAGTGAACTGGCTGAGGAGGTGTCTGCCCCTTCATCCAAGTGGACCCAGTATTGAACCCTGGGGGACAACACCAGTGACAGACCTCCAACTAGATGCTGTGCTGCTGATTATGACCCTCTGGGATCTGCCATTCAGCCAGTTCTCAATCCACCTTATCATCCACACTTCCTCAGTTTGTTTATAAGGATGTTGTGAGAGACAGTGTCAAAAGCCTTGCTGAAGCTGAGGTAGACAATATCCACTGCTCTCCCCTCATCCACCATGGTAGTTATTTCTTCATAGAAGTCAATCAAGTTGGTCAACCATGATATAGCTTTAGTGAATCAATTTAGCTTTAGTAAATCAGTGCTGGCTACTCCTGATCACCTTCTTATCATCCAGGTGGTTAGAGAAGGCCTCCAGAACGAGGCATTTCATCATGTGGTCCAGTAATTAAGGTGAGGCTGACTGGTCAGTTGTTTCTCTGGGTCCTCCTTCTTGCCCTTTTTGAAGACTGGGGTAACATTTGCTTTCTTTTAGTTCTCAGACACCTCTCCTGATCACCATGACCTTTCAAAGCTGATTGTGAGTGGCCTCACCATGATGTCCACCAGCTCTGTCAGCCCTTGTGGATGCACTGAATCAGGGCCCATATACTGTTGATATCAAGTTTGCCTATGTGTTCTCTAACCAAATACTCCTTGACCAAAGGAAAGTCTTTCTTCCAACATTCCTTCACGATGGTCTTCTGTGTCAGAGATTCCCAAGGACTGGTCTTGTCAGTGAAGAACGATGCAAAGAAGGTGTTTAGTAACTCTGCCTTCTCTGCATCTTCTGTCACCAGGCTCCCCCCTTCATTTACCAATGGGTCCACATTATCCTTAGTTTTCCTTTTGTTACTGATGTATTTGAAGCAGCCTTTCTTGCTGTTGTTGACTTGACTTAATTCCAGGTGCACCTTGGCCTTCCTTGTCTCATTTCTACTTACTCTGACAATCTCTCTGTACTCATTCTGAGTGGCCTGACCCTGTTTCCATGTCCTGTGTATTTCCTGCTCATGCTTGAGTAATGACCAGAGTTCTTTATTACTCATGAAGGTCTCTTGCCCCCCTTTGCACAATTTCTTGCTCCTTAGTAAACATTGTTCTTGAGCCTGGAGAAAGCGATCCTTGAATATCAACCAACTCTCTTGGACCCCTCTTCCCTGCACAACCTGTTCCTATGGGACTCTTCCCAGAAGATACCTGAAGAAGGGAAATTTAGATTTCCTGAAGTCCATGGTTGTAATCTTACTTGTTGCCCTGCTTCCTTCTCACCCTATACTGAAGTCCACAATTCTATGGTCTCTATAGCCAAGGTTGCTCCCAACTTTCATAGTATTATGTTTCCTTGACTTGTAAATATATTTTATAATACAGTGATACATGCATCTATTTCCTTTAAACCTAAATTAACAGACGAAAAGCCCAAAGCATTCTGAGATATTGTAGCTCTGTGAGGGATCATCAGAACATGGTGCCTGCAGCACCAGCTTTTAATTCGTCATTGCCTAACATTCACAGTTAAGCAGAAAAGTTCGATTTTTCTTCCTAAGTTCTCTTGTACTGTTTCCACAGCTGAAGGTACTTGGATACAGAAATTCCTGTCAAAAAAAAAGCAAAATACTTCATTTGCAGATAACTCAGTTGATTTGCAAATTCTGGAGTCCATGTACTTCCAAGACACAATGTTTATGTTGATAACACAGATGCAAAATAAAACTTTAAAATTACCTTAAAGCTGGTGCTGACCACAAAAAAAAAAAAAAATCTAGTTTAGACAGAATTTCTGGATTCCTGACTCTGAACAGTAATGCCATAAAATTTCCCATCCCTGGAAGTATTCAAAGTCAGATTGGACCGGGCTCTGATCCACATGCTCTGGTTGAAGATGCCCCTGCCCATTACAGGGCCAGGAGGGTTGGGCCAGATGACCTTTAAAGATCCTTTCAAACCCAAACCATTCTAATTCTAGGATTCCATAGAACTCATTGTAATACACCTTCAGATTTAAATATTTCACTGTAGTCCTATCTTTTACCTTACTTAGACACTTAAATGCAACATGAATGTTCAAGTTTGCTTTATAATCCACGAGATACTTCAGCAGAACCTCTCAAAAAGCAATTTTATAAAATTAATTCTCCCAAAGAAACATAACATTAAATGTTACCCTAAAAAAAGGTAACAGTTATTCTTCTTAAGACTATATGATTTTGCAAAAAAAGAAAAAAAAGTCAAATGAGTAACATTTCCCTGCTGTAATATAACTCATTACTCTACAGTATACTTCTTATTTTCTAGTTGTAACCAACTTCCAATGATTTTTAGGACTTGGGATGACTGTATTATTTCAATTTCTCTAGCAGCAATGAAAATTAACTCTGTATAAACTCTAGCCAATTTTAGATCTTCAGACCTTAACGAAAGACCCTCTCACTATGTTTACTTTCTTCATGCTCTCTCTCTCACTTCATTGTCACCTGTATTTTCACACGAGGAACTACATTTGGGTATAGATATTTTAATGACAGCAGATCAAACACAATCAGCCACGTAAGTTTTCTTTGTATTTGTTCTCTAGTAAACTAGGATAATTGAGGCAGACAATCTTTCACGAAAATATTCCAGTTAGGAGTTAAATGAGGACTGCTGAATTTTTGCACAGAGTTTTCTCATATGATTCATTTGATAAATTATTTTTTCCGTCTTTCATTTTCAGTACTTCCTTTAAACTGATCTAAACCCCAAACAAAAGGAATTCTAGATTAAAAACAATCTTTAGGAATGCACATTTTATAAACAACAAAGCCAATGAGGTGAAATGCATTATACAAAGAATTATTTTACAAAAATATGCATATTACCCTCTAATTTCCTGAAAAGCATACAAAGATTAAAATTTAGAAAAAATCCTGTCTCAAAGCATTTCCTGGCTTTCTTCAAATCTGGAAATTGAATTCACTGATGTCAAAGATTACAAAAGTACAATAAAGCAAGCAAGAAAATTTTTGTATCTCACTTTATCAGGAAACTGAAGATGAATCCAATGACAAAGCTGGTAAAAACCTCAGGCCTCAGTGTTCCAATTCAAAACTAATAGAGTTTTAAAAAAATAAATAAGTATTAACAGAGCAATTTATGCCTATGTATAATAAAGATTTTAAGCTACCTTTTTCTTTCTATGACAACAGTGTTTTAAAGCACATTCCAGAGCATAATACCTAGTTATAAGAAGTTACCTGGCTACATAAAATGGTACAGTTTGGCAACTCATTTCCATTCACTGCTTATCAAATATATCACTGATGACTCTCTGTAGTGGTTTCCAGTGCACACATTTTCTTCTGAATCTCCTCACACTTCCTGTCCTTAATATTACAAACACATTTCCCAGACATACGTTCTCTGCCAATTACTAGATACTCAGCAAATCTATTCACTGCCTTCCAAAATACTCTATGAAATTAAAAATATTCTTTCAAATACCTCAAAGACTTGGGTAGTCTTGGACTTACACAACATTAAGTTCAGCACGGATTGGAGACATAGAATCCTTCCCCTCAAAATAAGAGAGACTTGGCTATCTGAACTTTTGATTCTATAGTCCGGGCAACACTATGAAACACCTTCAAAGATGTAGGCCAGAAACCAAAACTCATACAGGCCCATTAGAGAGCTTAATTTTATGAAACATAATAGTTCCTGCACTTTAGAGAACCACTTTTTGTGCCCCAGACTTTTCTACTACGCAGATAACAGCCACATTTTCCTAGCAGATGGCGTAAAATTAAGTTAAACTTAGACCACTTGTTTTCAACTTGTATTTAGATACAAGTTGCTACTTGCTCTTAGTGCCCAGGATACTGTGCATTTCACTTTATTTAGATTTGATACTGTGAAGCAGTTGACATCAGATGCTTAGGTGTACAGAAAAGATTTTTAGAAAGCATGTCACCAGTTGACATGCCTGCTTTCCACAAAATTTTTACATATTTCTAAATATCATCAGTACCTAAACAGATTTTATAGTATAGCTATAGTCAACTGCACCATATTCCCTTTTGGTAGATGACCTGTTCTGTGTGCATAAGTATGCTTTCATGGAGCATATTTGATGATTTTGAATCTGATTTCCTCAGCTGCAATTATTTGTCCTTCCAGCCTACACTAGAATTCATCCATGCAGTCTTACCTGAATTCACTGGAATTCACAGCTCATTCCAAATTTTTTTTAAAAGCTTGTTTTGGGGCTAGAAGCAGGTAAAACAAGAAATATGTTTAATGGCTGTATGTAGCAAGTGAGCTCTAGACACCACTGACAAATATTCTTTTCATCATTCAGGAAATGTGCACTACAAGGATATTGTTTGCTGTGGAAAAGAGTAACACAGAACTAATATAGACATACAAAACAACTATTTTGGCAGTTGCTTATGTTTTCTTGCTCCTTACTAAATGAAGAATTTCTACAATAGCAACAAACCAAGCAGCTTTCACTTCCTTTGACTTCCCTTTCTGGTAATAATTCTAGCACCAGAAGGGAATGTTTTCTTTATGACACTGTAACTCTTGTGCTGACAAACACAGAGAAGGCAGCAAGCACAGGCTCTAAGTCAAATTCACAGCTCACTTGCCTGCTTTAAAAAGATATATTAGTTTAGTCAGAACTTAGGATTCTAGGAAAGAATGTGTGTTAGGTGTAAGAAGGGCATTGGCTTAATATGTTCAGCTTAATTTCTGACATGTCTGTTCAGTTACCTCAGTACTGTACAAACTTCTTCCTTAGGTACTGATCTGATAGAGAAAAGAGTTCTTTTAAAAAGCAGCAATGCTAATGAGATGGACTCTCAGCAGCTATTACAGCCTGCTCTTATGTGGTTTTCACATAAAAGAGGTTGGAATGTATTTTAGGATCAGAAAGCTTTGCTGTATATCTAATTACTGTTCCTTGCTTGGCCTAGATTGTCCTTAAAAATATATTTTCTATAACTACATTCAAAGCTTTTTTAACTAAATCAAGTAATTAGGCCTTGTCTACTTTCTTTAATACATGTGTCCTGTATATTATTTTGTTTTAGTTTCAGGAAGCTGTTTAGAAGTCTTCTTAATTTTTCTTATTTAAAATGTAAACAGAATGTGCATGTGTTTCTCTCATTACACAGTGTACAATTAAGTTATAAGTAAAATCATGAGACCTTAATATTTAACCAAGAGTCATGCTTTTACCTCATCCTCTGCACCAGTTTTTTCATCCTCCCAGAATATATTTGTCACCCTTATTTGACATGGACACTTTATTTCAAGCATTTAAAGAAACATACTAGATGCATGAACATATATGAGTAGTAACTGGCTCTAGGTAAAGATATTCCCATAAATTTCTGGTTAGAGATAGCCAAAAGTTCCATTTAAATAATAATCTTGGTTTCAGGAAAAGTTTTTCATGTTTAGATTACTGGTAAAAATAATTAACAATAATTAAGTTTTACAGTAACTTAAACTATCCCTCAACTTGGGGAACTACAGCATGCCTTAC
This sequence comes from Myiotriccus ornatus, assembly GCA_036023395.1. NCBI lineage: Eukaryota > Metazoa > Chordata > Aves > Passeriformes > Tyrannidae > Myiotriccus > Myiotriccus ornatus. The sequence goes on from JAYRBT010000177.1 coordinate 20,933,138, forward strand.
AAGATAAGGAGTGCTTTTTACAAAAGTGGGATACCCATATAAACACACATTAAGAGACAGAAAGCTAAATCATACTATTTCACCTGTTTCAGCTGAGCTTTCTAAATACCATTTTCTGGGAAGATAATAGATGTGTCGTCAGCACAACCAGTACTTCTTGCTCTATTTCAATTCTTCGTGCAATTTAGGAATTTATTTCTAAAACTCCACTGCTTTCTTGCAAAAAAACCTGCCTCTGAAATTCAAAATTTCTGTTGTATCCATTCAATCTCACATGACAAATGAAAAATCTTCATGTGGGAAAAACTGAAATCCATTTAATTTATGTTTAATTTCAACTTGGCTACTGAACAAAGAATTAAATTCTGTGAATGAATTATCTGCCTAGCTCAACATGTTAATGAGACAAAAGGTGACCAAAGGTAAAGCATTTCTCAATTGGGTGCAGTGAAACTGTGCCAACAGTTGAATAACATACTATAAAATACTGTAGCATAAAAGAGAGAATTTGTGAGGGAGGGAGGAATGTCATTTCAGTTGAGCTGAATAAACCAAAACTTTTTTTTTTTTTCCTAGAGCAGATAATAACTACCTGATAATAAATAATCAGCTTGATAATAAGTAATCAAAATGAACAAGCAAGCAGTTTGCTGCTTGATAGCAAACAAAGCAGGTTTATATTCTAGCTAGGTTAACTCTTTAGGATCTTTCAAGCTTACAAGTGCTGTAAGTATTTGTAAGAAAAGCTAGCCCACTTCAAATTTTGACTAATAAACTAACAGACTAACAAGTTAAATGATTGTTGTTACCTTTTGAAAATAACTCCATGAGGACAAGAACTGAAAAATAAAGACATTTTTTGTTGATTCCAGCCAAATTTATCAGTCTTTGAAGTATTGTATCTGTAACTTCAGGAAAGGCACAAGTCAAGAAAATATAGCTGGACCTCATGATTGTGAAAAAAACTTTTTGTATGCAAACTTGATATCAGTTTGGGCTGCAAATAGATGGCCTGAAAAGACAGCAAAGATACCTCAGAGAAAAGATGTTTTCTCTGTTCATCTCAACGGAGCTGTTCACATTAACAATCATCTCTAAAACATAAGAGTCAGTTTTAATAAGTTACTTGAGAAATATGATGTGAAAGTCACAAGCCTATCTTCACACTTCACTGCTACTAGGAATAAGAACCTTGCAGAATTCACTGAAGCTTGCTTGCATGTAAAGTATTGCATTATCTGCAACTTCAAATAGTGAGGGTTGTAAAGGCAGCCTGCCTTGAGTTGAATAAATTTTGTATAGGAAAGTACTGAGGAAACATAACTGAGTTCAGCCCTATTTCATTAGTGCTTCAGAGTGTTTCTGAGAGCAGATTAACTATTTTAAGAGACTTGCCCAGTCTGGCTTACAAAAACCACTATATCCACACAGACTCTGGCATACTGTCTAAGCAGGTGTATTTTTCTGATGTGATAAGGGTATTGGCTGTTATTGAAATATCATCCTTTACAATGTGATCTCTCTCTTAATTATTTTTGACCCCCAGAGCCCCTAAAACTTTTAATTGAATCACCAAGAAATTAAATATAAGCATCATTATAGCTTGTAAACTTATTGTCAAATCAGACCAATGCATATATTTTAGTTCTTTTCATTTGATCACATAGGTCATCTTTATGATGTTCAATATGCCAAATAAAAGAGATTTAATTTTCTGTTTGGAAAATTATTGATTTATACATTTGAAAATCAAGTAAAATTAAGATCAAATCAATAGGAAACTTCAAAAGTATATAGAAGACTCTCAGTTAACCAAGGTTTTTCAGTGGGGACTTTTCGTGAATACAGCTGTGAAGAATTGTTGAGGAATATTCAGAATACAGTCCTCCACAGAACAGAGTACAAGCAAGGAGTAAGCCAAAAAAAATCCTGAAAATAATCTAAATGCCACACAAAGACAGCCTTGTTTCTTTGCAATGACATAAGTCTGTCTTTACCAAAGTGAAGAAATTGTGTTCCCCATTTCAGACTTGGTAAAGTCAAAGCAAAACTCACTTTTTTATCAGTTTTCACTTTAAGTCATCTTGAATTTCTGTGGTTTTTTAAAAGTTAGTCAACACCTGATCAAGAGGCTTTTAAGAAGTGCTTTACTAGGACAATCAAGCAGGATGTAAACTCCTACATAATTTGTAAATTCCTGAGTATTTATAAAATAAAGTTGGTATGTTTTAACATAAGCTATCAGGTCTGTTTGAAAGTCTAGGAAGGTGAAACATCTTCTGAAGAAACAGCTAAACCAGGAAAGCTCTCTGACAGCATAGTTGGGGAGCACACCTGAAGATTTCTAAGATTTCTAAAAAACTTCTTCTTTTTACATTTGGAAGGAAAACAGTTTATTAGACAAGAAAATAAGGCCGTGAGGGAGAAAAAATCACCTAATGCCCTCCAGGAAGTGAGGAACCTTGGTTCAACAACCTTTCCAGATCAACCTAAGTTTTAGACCTCTAGCTCTTTGTTTAAAACATTTAAAATGTACTCGTGTGTTTGAGATTGTGATGTTAGGAAGACAAGATGAGCGCTAGAACGCTTCTTAAATAAATGCAGGCCTTCCTGTAGAAAAATTAATGAACAAAACCAAAGCCACTCAGGACAGTCATTTCAAGAATCATCCTCTTGGATTCTACATTTCCCTATGGGTGTACTGAAGTCCTCCTCAATTTTTATCTCCCATACATCTCCAAACAGGAGCCTTATTGAATCTGCCAAACTGGGGAAGCAGTCAGTTGTCCTGGCTGACAACAATCAGAGCAGTGTGTGCAGATGGCACAGAACATGCTGCAATGAAACAAAGCTTAGCTCTATGGCTAGGCCAAACAGGTATTTTACTCTTCCTGTTTCTATGCTCTTCCCCTGAAATTTGGATTCCAATGTTAAATTAGTGCATTTTAAAAATTGCATCAAACAATCAGGCATTGAAAGAAAACATAGGGGGAAAGGCCTGAAAAGTTTTTGGAAGTTTACTTTCTTCCAGTTTTTCTCCTAAAAAATTAAAGCTCATTTTCCAGTTGTAAAGAAAACTTTTCAGAGTAGAAAGGAAATTACCATCCTCTAGGTTTTTTGCTATTCAGAGGAAAGCCTAGAAATACACAGTTTCATAGCTCACTGATCCTAACAGTGAAGTTATCATCTCTGAAACACCATCAACAGAAACAGAAAGACATCAAAAACTGAATAAATAAATAAATATGATAATATATCCTGGGTTTTCTTGGTGAGTGTGTATTTCTCTTTAAAAAGTAGGAGGGATTATCTCTGTGGACTTCTTTTTTAGTAGCCAGAAGAAAAGTCAAGACATTCTGATATATTGTTAAGTTTTTAAGTAAAGCAGAACAGCAGTACAAAAAGGAAATATTCAGGGTCTCTTGGAGGTCTGCAGCCTCTGAATACTGATCCCTTAAGAAACCAGTTCATCCCAATGTGCTGTCACTCTATACAAGTTTTATTAGAAAAATGCTTTGAGACTCCTTTCTTAAAATTCACACTGGCACAGAAAGACTATCTAATATATCATCTGTCTTTCATTCAAATGACAATTACATATCATGACCAAATTTACTAATAATTTTGTAGAAAGCAGATTGTTTGAAAAAGGACATCATTAGTAATGCTGACAGGTCCTAGTGTTTCAGCACACATTTTGTTATGCTGGGTTTCTCTTTAAAGCACTACTCAAGAACTAATCCATTTTTCAAAATGTTAATTTGCATGCTTTTCTCAGTAACCAGATTCTAATGTTACACATGTTAAAAGAAAAAAGAATAAAAGCCCACCAAAAAACCCCAAACACCCCCCCCCCCGAAACCAAACAGCCAAACAACCAAAGCAAACCACAAAACTTCAAAATACTCTCCAAATACTTCAAAATACTTAGAGATTCAGAAAACAAGGGAATAGAGGTTTTTAGGATCTGATTCAGGGTTTTAAATGCTCCAAATAGTGAGAATGTTCAATTGTGCTGATTCAGTTGAGTACAGATTGCAAACAGCTTCTGCATGCTCAAATAAAATCTAAAGAGGAAAATATTATCTTATGCCAGGAAAGAGTTCTTCATTTAAGCAGTTTAATATGGCTTTTTCTGAAATGTTTAATTACTGAAATATTTTGCCACTGTATCTCTGGAATCAACAATGTTTTTTGCATAAATTATCACAAAGAACATAGTTTGTAGTAGCTTATTTTTCAGCAGTGACTTAATTCCTATTACTCTAAGTAAGCTTCATTAAACTAATTGACTTAGATGGAACCACTCACAGTAGTTAAGGTTTGCAGAATTGCAAGAATTAGCTGTACTGGAAGAGTTGAGTATTTCTGCCTATAATGAATAAACCTAGTGAGTTATTTGATTCATGATGTATCAAACCAATAAATTAGCTGAAAAGCTATAATTGGCATACCTTTCATAATGACAGTTCATACATATAAAGAATATCAAGACTTACATTTTCTGAACTTTGCTGAAAAAAAGTAGTAAGTGTATTCATGACACTTCCATTTTCTTATATAAACCCACCAACAAAACAGATATATTTCTACCCAGAGACACTACAAGGAAGAAGGATGGCCTTGTGCTTGTGGTGCAGTCATAAAACTCCTCCGCATCTATACTTCAGACTACTCATGCAATCTTAGGCAAGTGGTTTCTTTATAGGGGCCTCAGTTTCCCCAAATCTTGTCCATGCAAAATCTGTAATTTGCTTCCGCAAGAATTTTGCTGGGTTTGCATGGTTGAACACTACAGAACAACATCAATATAACACAGTTGCTCAATATACATACTCTACACAACTGGGTTTTTAAAAGGTTTAAGAAGCTACTGGTTAAAAGGTAATAAATAATAAATAATTATAAATAAATAAAAGAAAAGAAATATACAGTCATTAAGGCCTCCCTACTCAAGTTTTGTCTCAGTTATTTGTGGGTAAACAGACTTAACAATGTTTTTCTAAATTATCATTTCATTACCAGGATAAATTTACTAACATTTGGAAGACACACTCCTGCATGAAGTAGGAAAGAAAACCACAGCCCCTTCAAAGACAAGAAGCCAGCTTCTCTGAATAGACTGTCTTTCAGAGCTTAATTTAATTTACCATAAATCCAGGCTTCAAATTTTCCATCAAAAAGCACAACTTTGATATTATAATTTCCTCATGTAGTTGTAAACACAAAATGGATATCACTGTTATGGGATGAGGCGAACCTTGACACAGTCCAAAGTGGTCTGTCTTGCATAAGGACAAATAGGAGATTGCAACCAAAATTCGAAAGTCCCATCTCTGATTCTTCACCAGAGGAATATCCTTGAAAATATTCAGTTTCTAAAGAACTGTCACTCCAACTTATTGACAATACCCCTGCCATCTGCTACTTTCATTTTGAAGGACTTGTGAGTGCCATCAGTAGGAAACCATGTTTCTTTGTCTGCAAAAACTACTTTATCTCATCTGTATGTCCTTTTATGCCTTCTTTTTCTTGTATGACTAATTTATGATCTATCTCCTTCACAGGCAGCTCTGGCCTCATTAAAACTGACTCCTGTTGCCTTGACTGAGGGTGGCTTCAATGGGAAAGTAATATCTGAGTGCACTGGCTGACCTGAAACTTACTCTTTAACTCCAGTCCAATCAGCTGTTGGGTTTTCATCAAAAATGAGATACACTGTAAGAAGGGAAAGCTTTATCTACACTACCTAATTAGATATTTTTAATAAAGACATGACCAACTGTCGCTCTTCACCCCTGCAACCACTATAATTAAAGTTTCTCTAACAGACCACTGAGCTATTTTTGTTCTCTTGCCATTTCTAAAAATTGAATACAATTCAAGTATTGAAGGAACTTCAGAAGTCCAAAATGAAAATATGTTAGCCCTAAGAAAAATGTCTAATTTTTTTGTGTATGTA
>JAYRBT010000177.1:20939199-20989455 GCA_036023395.1 Myiotriccus ornatus
GTATTGAAGGAACTTCAGAAGTCCAAAATGAAAATATGTTAGCCCTAAGAAAAATGTCTAATTTTTTTGTGTATGTACAGTCAAACACTGAAATCAGTAAACAAAGAAATAAATGTAGTAGGTATTCTAGAAGTTCTGGTTGCCTCTTACTTATGTCAATACGTATAAAAAAAAAATTACACATGGGATTCAGTGATGGATTTAGTCATTAATATGTGTTTATGGGTCTTTTTGAACGGACAAAACAACTAACATTAAAAAACCCAAACCTCTAAATGAATATGAATTTCATTGAAATGGAGGAAAACCTGAGAAAATGGAGTGTTTCTATTCCTTAAAATAACTATCAATGAATAAAAATAAGAAAAAGAAAATGTAAAAGTGTTGCAAAACTCATGGTGCTCCAAATTCAAATATGATAAAAGAAGTATAGATTCTCAAAATTGACTCAGTTTACCAAATTCAACACAGGTTTGATAAATCCCTAAAATGCCATACTGGGGAAATAGTCTATTCACAGACACACACAAAGCAAACTGAATGAGCAACCTCATCCTAAAAGTGAAAGTCTCTGCTGCTAGTTATAAATTATATGCAGGGGACCCAAATTATATATATGAGACTTTCAAACCAGATGAAAAGCAGATCATTCCCCAAAGAACAAGAATATAAAGATTAAAAAAACGTAATCACAAGCGCAACTTAGTGAAATCCAGTTGCGTATATATGTAGTAGTTACACTTTGTGTTTCTTTCCTTTTCCACAGGCTAGCTGACAGAGCAAACCAGAAACTAATGTCTGTAGTATAGAGGGCTAATAACCTGATGTTCTTATTCCAAACAGGCCTTAGTTTTATTCTTAGTGTTACTTGAGGAGACTAAAAGTCAACAGATTTCAAAGAAAAATAGTTTGAGCTCCATATCCATTTACTGACACACTACATGAAAGGCAATGATGAGATCAAGACAACCAAAAGAGACATGTTATGAAAAGCCAGGGGCATGTTGGTACACTAACAGATACTCTCAGAATGTTCTAGGAAAAATATATATGTCAGTGAGTGAACCTATTGCAAATGAAGCACTGTAAGACCGTGTCCTAGTGGACTGCCTAGAAAGGGTTCAAGCACAAAACATGTATTTATGCAGCAGTCGATGGAGGACTTTAAGTAAAGCAGTTCCCAGTAGTAGAAATACTTCATGGATAGTAAGATTAAACTCTCCCATACAGAAGAACTGTTAAGACTTTCATCACATTTCTGAGCATAAAAACTAATCTTATCAATATGTACCAACAGATAAAAAGAGTATTTGTTATGATTAAATAATTCAGACTGAAGTCTTTGCAGAAAGCACTGACCTGTAAAGATCAGCAGCAAATGGAATATTATGGGTCAGAAACTGACCTCAAGTCAAAATAAGCAGGCTTAATGAAAAAAGTAATTATGAAACCTTAAAGCGTAGACTAGAAATTGTCTGTGAGACAAGGGAAATTGCATTTTCAGCCTACTCTTCCCTGGAAAATGGCTTCAACTCAGAATTATCTCTGTAATGGGAAGTCTCACTGCTAGACAGCGAACACTGATCTAGAATCTGTACTCTGTGACAGCGGATGAAACAAATAGCTGTTACTCAGTTTAAAGAAGACACGACTGAGGAATGTAAAAGACCACTGCAAAGAGATTAAACTATTTTCTATTGAGCATTCTGGGTAGCTCAGAAAGAAATATTATATAATTAACACATTTTAGGATAATTTCTGCAAGTAAGAACTAGAACACATGCACAATTCTGGATCACTAATGTTCTGAAATTTGGTTAGATTATCATGTTTCAGGACGTACTGCAGGTGTACTCTTCTAGAAGAGAATGATAGGGAGGACCTTCCGATACCCTTTTGTACTTTTTTATGCAACAGAGAGCATTTTCTGATGTTTAAAATCTTATTTAAATGATAAGTTGTGCTTGACTATATATCATTTTAAGAGTCTCAGACAGAAAGTGAAATTTGGAATGATCAACAGGGTGGATTTTTTCCTCTCTCTCCTTCCTTGTTACTTTACTCTGTTACAAAAGGTCTTTATTTTTGAGGCAATTATACTATTAATTCTGAAATGTATACATTTCATTGAACAACCTAGTCCCTTGAAAAAAATAGAGCTTTTAAGTAATGTTTTCACTTCTTCCCTCTCTGAAAACAGTGTAAGAAATTCAGGGTTTCTTAGTGCATTTCAGCTTTATTTCATAAATAGATTTATTTGGTACAGTGCAACAATTCTCATTTATAACAACAAATGGGAAGAAGTGTTAAATGAATTTCTTGAGTACAACATCCAGTGAGATATGTATAAGATGTGACATCTGTATCCTTCCCTGATAACCTTGCCAGTCTCCATTTCTCAGGAAAAAGAAGCACTTGCATTAGTGCACTACTGCTATTGATTCATACTCAGTAATATCCCTGCTAAGTATTTCAGAGCGTTACAAGAGAAAAGAAACACAGCTTCTTCAAAAGTAATCAGGGTGAAACCTATCCCTATCACTGAAGTGATCCAACAAAAGTTCATGTCCTGTGAAACAGCTGGATGCTCACATGCCTCTAGCTCAGAATAATGCTTTACACAGGATAAAATACAACATACAGCAAAACCAGCACCATTTCAAAGGGTGGTCCGTCTCTGAGAGCAACATAACACTGGCCTGCATACAACAGAACACACAACAGAAAAGTTCACAGACAATCCCTCCAGAAATGGCAGAATTTACTATGTTAAACAAAGATACTAGTTCACACTGATTCAGATTAGTTCAGATTGATTCAGTCAGTTCTGGAAGAGTTATGTGAATTCATACTTGCATTTTGGTTTATTTTAGAGAAGTCCAGACCTACAAGCATATCCAGAAGACAACAGAGAATCATATCCACTGTAAAAATAAAAATCAAATCCAAAGTCAAAATCAACCTTCAGCAAAGCAAACAATATCACAGGTTAAAGTAGGCATTTTTTTACTGAGCTATCTCAGTAAAAGGGTCACTACAAGTGACCCCTTGCAAAGAAAAAAAACCTGTGATCTTTACAAATAACTGCAGTTAGAATCCTAACTAAATGAAAATGTCAAATGTCTTCCTTGCAATTATCTATCTTTTCATTCATCGTATTTCTTGAACATTAGGTTGTCAGGTACAGGTCCCTGAAGTATTTCAATTGCTGTTTAGAGTAGTGACTTGTGGGAACTCACATTTCAGTGTTCGGTCTGGCGTCTTAGGTATGATTTGTTGTGAGGGGTCATCTTTCATCACCAAGGTTTCCTTTAGTGTAATGAGTTAGGATGCATGAGCGGAATAACTACAAAACAGTAATTCTTTAAAGGAACCTTGGAAATTCACACCTCTGTACCACAGCAGAAGACGTGGGCAGAAGGATGGTCTCATCTACTTTACCTATTTGTAAACTCTACACGATTGTGGCGGGGTGACCCTGAGTGGATGACAGGTTCCCAGGAGGCTGTTCTATCACTCCCCCCTCCTCATCAGGACAGGAGAGAGTAAGTATAGGAAAAGATTCATGATAAGGACAGGGAAAGATCAATCACCAAATATAGTCATGAGCAAGACCCAACTCAGGATATTAATTTAACTTATTGCCAATTAAACCAGTGTATGATAATGAGAAATAAAAACTAAATCTTAAAACACCTTCCTGTCACCCCTTCCTTGTTTCTAGGCTCAATCTTACTCCCAGTTTTCTTTACACCATTCCCTGCCAGTGGCACAGGGGTACAGGGATTGGGGATTACGATCAGTTCATCACATCTCCCCTGTTCCTTCTTCCTCAGAGGGAGGACTCCTCACACTCTTCCCCTGCTCCAGCACGGGGTACCACCCACAAGAGACAGTTCTCCATGAACTTCTCCAACACAGCTGCTTCCCATAGGCTGCAGTTCCTGAACTTCTCCAACTTCTTCCACAGAGTGCAGTCCTTCAGAAGCAGGAGACTGCACAACTGCAGGCTTCTCACAGGATCACAGCCTCCTTTGGACATCTACCTGCTCCAGTATGGGGTCCTGCCCCACTGAAAATGGATGTGGGTCATCCCACATCCTCAAAGAGGATATCTGCCCCACTAGGGACATCTGTGGGCTGCAGGGGCACAGCCTGTGTCACCATGATCTTCACCATGAGCTGCAGGGGCATAGCTGCCTCAGTGTGGTCTTCAACATGGGCTGCAAGGGAATCTCTGCTCTGGCACCTGCAACACCTCCTGCTCCTCCTCCTTCACTGACCTTGGTGTCTGCAGGGCTGTTTCTCTCACATATTCACACTCCTCTCTGGCTGCTCCTCTGCAGGAAGGATTTCCCCCCTATCCTTGAATATGATATCACAGGGTCTCAGCTACGGTCAGTGGCTCTTTCAGACATACGGGAAGGTTGTAACAGCTCCTTGCAGAAGCCTCCCCTATACACTCCAACTACCAAAATGTTTCCACTCAAACCTAATACAGTGATTCTCAGCTTTAATCTCTATCACATTAGCCAATGAGACTGTGAAGGAGGTGGCATCTATTTTCCCTGTGTACACTCTATTCTTTAACACATTCACTGAAAGACAGAAGAGAAGCAAATAATTCAAATTGCAAGACCTTCAGGTGAACCATAAGCTCTCAGAACTAACTAAAGTTAGTTCTGAAAATAGGTCATAGGCCTAGTACTGTATCATTACTAACAGTGTTCAGTGTTGAGCAACCCTTAAACCCTCCTACAGAGCAAACAGTTTCAGCTAGAGGGCACAAAAGGTATTACATTGGTAGAATTCTTTCATGACTGTTTGCATTTTCTGAGCAGATTCGTGTGCTATTTAAAGTAACGGGTTACTTTCATTTATGGGATACATTCAATAGGAAACTATCAGTTTCTGTCACAGAACCCATGAATGTCTACTCATAGAATATTTTCATTATACTTAGAAAACACTCTTTCCTCAAAACTCACCTTACCACAGAGAAACATTAGAACAAGCATGACAAATGTAGCATGTCAGTATTTCAGTATTCACACCAAACATACTGTCATTCATAACTGAAAGCCAGTTACAGCGAAGAGAGCCTCTTCAGCCACCCTGAAAAAAATGCCTGTGTCCCTGCCAGGTACAGTCAAGTTCTTGCTGATGGGCTGTTTCCTATCAAGGTACTCTCAGGGGAGTAAAAGTTGCTTTTCTTTCACTGTAATTAAATGAAGATTCAATGACACCTATCCTATTTTAGCACACAACAAGAAGCATCTGTTGATTCTGTATGCTACCACTATTCACTGTTTTGTCCTTGAAACTAAATACACTTGAAAAGAGACAAGTTACATAAAACAACTAAAGCACATTGTACATAATTTCCATGTATTGATTTGTTTTCGTATATTTTTTTTACTGTGGCTTTCCCATGGCTCTGTATTTTTACATGTCTTTAATTTTTAACTTTGAATAGTGTTACTTACTAATTTTTGGTGGATAATATATATGTGTATCATGGTGCCATTACTGATAACATCTTAATACATCTCAAAACACCAGTTGCATCACTTCCTGCTATCATACTTCTAAGAAGAAAACTTTCTAAGAATAGCAGCAAAACCTTGAACATTTTTTTTTCCATCTCTGAGCTAGTCCCCACAGAGCACATAACACCTCTAAAAGAGACAATGAAAACTAACATTTTTTTGACAATTTTCACCTTTGATAAATGCAAGAAAGATGAAATACTACAGTGGACAGAGGTGTCAAAATTCTACTACTAAGGATGGCACAGATTCTGATGAAAGGGAGATTGGAAACTATTAAAAAGACACAAAAAGATAAGAAATATCTAAAAGTGTATTACCAGCAATATTAGAAAAGTTTATTAGATTAGAGGTTATTATAGAGACAAAGAACTGTAATGTAACCAAAACCAGCAGTCTCAGCATTTTATCATCGTATTTCACACCATTAAATATATATATATGGTGATTGAATATTCATTTAACATATGCATTTTTCTAAAGGAAATTAACTATTAGAAAATATAGTAATCTATATTTTATTTCAATATATGATTTAGTAGATGTAAAGGTATTGAAGATAACAGCTCATAACTATAGGATATGCATATCCATGGCATCTAAGCTGTAGTATTTTATATATGAAATTTTTACTGCAAATTATCTTTTTCAAATACTCATGGAGACCAAAAGTAAAAATTTTCTGGTGATGAACTCATCAAAAGTACTTTTGCTTGAAATTCATGGCTTATAACCCTTTACCTCTGTAAAGTTTCCTCTTCCTCCTCCAAGAAATGGAACCATATCGATTTCTCCATAAACCTCTCCCACATCTAAATTCTGAGGCTAAATTCTGTCTTACTTGGGTTTCTCAGTATGGTTTGGTTACTGAAAACATCAAGCTCATAAAGTTGCATTTTCATAAATATATTACATCTGCTGACTAGCCAGCTTTTATTTTTCTCAAGAACTGTGTGTGACTATCATCATCACGGCTAGGCTTCGCGAACGAAGATTTGAGAAGGGCTCTACCCACGCTTGCCACAAGCGCGCTGATGGCTAAAAAGGCCAATGCGAGATAGACAAGTTCAGTTGCAGAAGGCACAGCAGAAAGACTCCCCAGGTGATAACGACAAGATGCGATTCTTTCTGCGTTGTCTTTTCTCCTCGAGAGTGATCCTGCGTGTGTTCTCAAAAACAAAATATAAACACATAATTTCTCACATGCTTTTGTAAGTGTAATAACAAGTGGCCTCAGATGTTATCACTGTCAGTGATTGTCTGCGCTAATGTATGAAAATTGAGATCCTGAAGCAGTGAGATATATGGCAAAAAGGACAAAGTAGAAGGCTAAGTGATTTGGCCAAGGACAGATATGATAAAGCACTGAAGGGAGTTTATTTTACAGAAGTCAAAAATGGGGCCCTGGTTTTTTCAATTCCCATTTCTACAACTTGTGAACTAAACTTAACTTGCTATGCATTAAAGGTCTGGTGGAAGTGCAATATTCTCACTTATCTTTTTACTAATCTTTCATTTGTTGGGTAAACGGGAAAGAAAATGTTACAAAAAATTATTATATTACTATATACTACTTGCTATTATGCTACTAAAAACCATCTAAAATGAAGCAATTAGACCAAGTCCCATTCTGAATTTTCTCATTAATATCTTTCTCCCACGGTCCAATCTTCTACATTTGTTTCAAATATAAACGAAGCCCTAAAGTCAAGATATACTTGAGTTGCGGTCTCCACTTCCAGTTTTGCAAATACAGTAAACTTAAAGAGATCAGTATGCATTTTGTTTCTACAGGATTTATGCAACTAAACTCCAACACTTTAGAGCTATTTCAAGCTCTAGCTGTTTCAGCTCTCTTCCAGAGCAGAATAATCTCAAATGGTTTTGCCAGGGAGCTGAGAAGAACTAGATAACTGAAGCCACTTAAGAACATTATCACCTTCTTCACAAACAGGGCAATTCAACAGAGTGACAGGCATGAGCTCCATGATCTTTAGTGTGTCCTTTGAGAAAGTAGCAGAGATTTCATTTTCTGTCAAAGATGCCTTCATCATAAGAGATAAGTGAGGGAGGTGTTAGGCCATTGGGAGGAACAGAAAACAGTACAGCACATTCAGTCAAAGAAGAAAAACTTGACCCTCCAGTGACCCTAATGCTTTACTCTAGTCGATGCAGTAATATTTGCCACAATTCACCTGCTAAATCATCAGGCAGAGCAACAAAAAGAACAGATTTTCTTAATGTCACTGAGGTGATTGGTCTATCCTGTAATTCCTTTTGACACTAAAACGAACAGATTAAACAGTAGGAAAGGACACAGCGGCCAAATTTCCAACACCTGCTGCCCATTTCATCTGGATTGCTGAACCCCTCCAAAATCACACATCTGCAGTATATGGAATGTCCAAAGAATCACTGATTAAAGTTTCTGTTTTACCTGATATGCTACTATGTGCTTGGGGTTTTGTTTCCCTTAAAAGAAAAACTAAGTTTTTACCAAAATAAAGAAAAACAAATACACACTCATTCAGGAATTTTAGAGTGAATGTGCAAACAGATCTCAAATCCCTTTTCCCTAAAAAATTATTTCCAATAAAAATCCCCTCCTAGTTACTAGCAGTATAAGGTTTAAGAGGTGCATCTAAACAGTGCCAACTTAGTTTGATAAATTTGTGACATATATACCATTTAATTCTAAAGCAAACAGTAAGAAAACATTCATATTATTGCTGTATTTTCCACAATAGTTAACCTATGGCTAAAATAATAGTTTAACTCCCTGTAAAGCTGTATTTAGAAGTTTATCAGAAAAATAACTTTCAGACAACAAATTAGAAGAGCTCTATTGGGAACTATAGTAACTGAGTATAATGAAGAAAGACCAATAACCAACACCAAGTTATGATACACCTGCAAATCTAGTGGGAAAGAAAAAAAGGAATACTGATTTGACAAGGTCCTTTTATACCTATTTCAACATCTATCATAGAAATATTTCTTTAGAAAACAGTTATAACAATCACATAAGATAAAGACCTTCAACAAAACCAGCCTATTTCTAGATATTCTTTGCACTATATTTTAAGTTTAAAATGTAGCTCGCATCTCTAAGTTATATTCTATAATGCATTCACATTCAGCATACCTCTTGGCAGGCTGGTCAGACTTCATGCACAGCATTTCCTAAACTTCAGCTTGATATCTCATAACCCATATTTTAAATCATTCCAATATACGGTGCATGTTTTTATTTCATACAACCCAACAATCTTCTTCAGTGGCTTAGATCTCCAGGCTGAACATTAGAAGAACAGTACTGATTAGAGAAGACTGTAAAGAACAGTGGAGGAGATGTTCAGAGAAAGAAATAACAGAATAAAAATTTTTTACTGCTGGGTACTTTTCACTTTCCAGTCCCTCCACACAATCCAAGCATTTCTGTTGACCTTTGCTCACTAGATGCTTGCTTTTGTCACTCCTAGCATCACACAGAAGATGTCAGAGAAGCTGGTAATAAAAATGTTAGTGACAGCATAGGAGGCAGCAGATTTTCACTGCTTTGACTTCATATTCTATGTGCTATAATAAAAGCATGAGGAAAATGTGAGGTAAAGTGATAATTTGCGTTCAATTACATAGAGTAAATGAAATTTTAGAGGCAACTGGTATGCATTTTGCATAGAAAAGACAGGCTTTGAGTTTGGAATAGGGATATTTCTCACAAGTTTTGTTTAAAAGCCATAGAAAATAGGTAAGGGAGAGGAAATAATTGCCTTTTTTTAGTTTTTTTTTTATCTGTCAAGCTATCTGTTATGAAAATTACTACTACCCTAGAGTATGCCGAGGGAAGGCATAACAATATTTTAGCTTGGTGTCTCTAAATTGTTTGATTCTACATATGTGCTCCTTTTTACCCTCTAGAGATCATCTTTACTAGATGATCTTTAAGGTCCCTTCCAAACCATTCCATGTGTCTCATGATTTATTTTTGTTGGGTTTTTTTGAGATGGATACAATGATATTTGGATTTCATAATTCCATTCACAGGACATTTCTATAGAATATGCTCACCTGGGTGAAGAAAATGTCAAGACCAAATTTCATCATTCCTGATGGCTGAGCTCACAGATCTTAAATCACATTGAAAGAAGAATGTGTACCTTCAGAAGTTGAGCATGGGGTGGGGTGGGAGTGGGGCATGTATTTCCTGTGACATTCGAAGATGTAGCAACAGATTACTCTCCTCAAATACCTACAAAAATGGATTTACTGCAGTGATCTATGTTCACTAAACGCCACAAAGAAAGCAAGCCCTGGGGCTAAAAGCCTCAAAGTAAATGTGAACTTAACTATGCATTTGAGTGGCACTATTAAAACCAGTGGTCCTAGCACTAAATATAAAAGTTAAGGATGAAGGGATGTTTGCAGAGCGGAGGGTGGAAATTCATAAGGGTGTTCATGTAGTTTCTGTATGTGGGTGTGTGTGTGGAAAGTGTGTTTTATTTAAATGCATGCTGACAGGGAAAATGTAGCAAAAACACTTACACATGCTTTTGGAAATGCTTTTCATAATTTCTAATTATTTTAAATGAAGGAAATGCTTAGAACTATATTAAATCACAAGAGATTAGTGTAAGCATTACCTCCTGGTTATCCTTCACATGAAAAGCCTATTATGTGAGAGAGTATTTAACCCTGTACGAAGCAGGTGATTGTAAATATTTGCTTTCCCAGGCTGAAAAGCTAAAATAGAGGTGTTCTAAGAAAAATATGGATGCCTAATATCAGATCTACTTTTAGAAATTAAGCTGTTCAGGCTTTCAGTCACTGTTGGTTTATTTTAGTGTTACATATACAATTTCCTTTTTCAGCCTTATGTGTATATGCAACAAACAACAGTCTCAACTTGGGGAATTTTTACTTGATTTGATTTGCTCCTAATTAACACTTTTGATCACCAACTTACTTTTGAACACAATCAAGCAAACACTTAATAAACAGCCTTCCTTCTCCTTCCCCAGGTTCAACTTAACTCAAACCCACCTCCTCTCCACTTCCTAGTCTAAGCTTGCCTTGTTTTTACTGAAGGTTACCAAATTCATCCCAATTCCCCTAGCAGGCAATAGGCAGCAGAGGATGTCAAAGTCAATGGTTTCTCTCAAATGCTTTGTGCTTCTTCCTGCTTTACTCTCCCACATTTTGCTTCTTTTTTTCAGATGTTCTTTGCTTCTTCAAGTTTTTCTGCAACTCTCTTCCTTGCTGCAGCATGGCTTACCTGCGGGCCACAGTCCTTCAAGGCTGTTCCTTGTGCTTCCTTCCAACAGCATGTCTCCAGACAGATGTTTCCATGCCCTCAGCTGCCTGTTACTTTCTTAAACAAGTTTTTGCAGTAATGCCAGCATAACAGATAATATTGTGGTTACTTTTGTTCACCAAGACAAAATTTACACATAGGAGCACAAGAAATCCTGTGTTCTGTTGTCTCACTGATACGTTGCACCTGTTGCTACTACCAGGAATGACAGAATGATCATATCCATGATTCTTGCAATGCTTTGCACTGAAGAACCAGAAAAAAAGAACTCAACAAGTTGTTGTGGGATTTACTCAAATAAGTGCAAAATAGAGTTCTACAAGCAAAACCAAATTGGTGACAGAAAGATACTTTTCAAAGCTATAGGGAACCCAAAGTTCATATGGTTCAGCAATAACATTGAGAGAAAGAAATATGA
This sequence comes from Myiotriccus ornatus, assembly GCA_036023395.1. Taxonomy (NCBI): domain Eukaryota; kingdom Metazoa; phylum Chordata; class Aves; order Passeriformes; family Tyrannidae; genus Myiotriccus; species Myiotriccus ornatus. The sequence continues at coordinate 20,950,481 of JAYRBT010000177.1, forward strand.
TCCCACACTAGTTTTCACTCAGTAGGGTTATTGCCAGTTTCAAAGAGAATCTAAGTCCAAATTTACAGGAAAAAAAAAATTTAAAAGAATTTTAAGACATTCAAACGTATTCATTTGTTGCAAGTTGTCACTTTGAAAAGACACTGTATTTAGTCATTTCCAGATTTGGGGGGGGAGGGGAACAAAACCAATACAAATGCATATTGAGTGCTATATGTGCATTTTGTAATAAAAAATGTGCATATGTAATCTCAAACCAGTGATGATACTTGTAGGCTTTGTAGCTAGCTATGTCTTTGGGTTTTTTTTCAATTAATCTCAGAACTGCCGCTAAACTGTGGCCCATACTGTTCGTGCTGTTAAAAACCATTCATAACCCGCAGTTCTCAGGATTTTAAAATGGAATCAGGGAGGAGGGGACCTATTCAGAATTCATGCACACATGCTTTCCTTTATGTTTGTCAAGAGATTTTGAAATGGCTTTTGCTGACTGAAATAACAGCCAGAAATATACTTGACATTTCACTTATTCTTGAGTATTTGTAACCTTGGTGCAAATGTTTCATCTCTTAGATTATCTTGCATACTAGGATGCAGTTCATGAAAAATTTATCTTCCATGTGGCATATTTGGAGATTATACCACCTGGAATCTATTTATTCAAACACACCTGGTGCTGTCTTCTCTTTTTAGATTGTAATACAACTTAGCCTTGCCACTACCATGAATCATAATTTCTGGGCTGTAGAGAAGCCTGTTTACTTCTTTCCCAATAAGTTACATACATTGTGGAAAACGACTGAAAGTTCATTGATACCATGAACTCCCAGTGTCATTCCACTGGAGGTCCTCTACCAATTTTAACAGTACTTTTGTTTTTGCTTTGTAGTTTTTTATGTTTGTTTCATAAATGACAGCAATGGTGAAAAGGATTAGGCATTCCCAGTATTGGAAGCCAAAAGTTTGTTATTACTGAGCACATTTATTGTTTTGTTTTCCAATTAGTTTCACTGTTCTCCAATCACTTCCCCATCAGTGAACTCCTAGGAAAAAAACCCACAAGATCTGAAAAAAATGGGGCTTTTTTCTACAATTACTTGATAGAAGGTATTTAACACCTGTGCACCTCAATGCTAGTCCTTGGCAGCTCATATAGATTCCCTCTGCTAGGATCTGAACATCAAAAGAAATATTTTAAATGAGTTCACAGTAGATTCTTCATATGAATTAAATCATTCTTTGAAAGCCAAATACTAAAAAAAATTGCAAACCACATGGAGCTGAATATAATGTACATCATTAGAAGCAACATCAACCCATTTATCATCTGATGATTCAAATTTGCCCTTCATTTTACAACAGAAAACAACCTGTGATTCTTTTCCACTATTATGTCATTGTAAAGACCATACTACAATATTATATCAGCCCACCTTTCTGTAGCCAATTGTCTTTTCAGATCATTAAGTAAAAAAGTTTTATTTAGAAATTGCCAAATATTTAGTATAAAGTAAACATTCAAGGAATGAACTGTTCAAAAATAAATCTGTAATATGCTACGGTTTTTAATCATTCTCTCTGTAATTTGCTTGTATTTTTTATGCTGTCTCTCTACTACTCGTTTGCCTTGAAAAGAAATTTTAAATCCTGACAATTCTGTCCTCTGTTTCTTCATGAAGAATTAACAAAATGTAATAGGTGTTTCTTGGTCATCCATCTTGAAGAAAGTACAGGATTTTTTGGCCTGGTATATTCCTGTAATGACTTAGGTAGGGGGTCTTGTGGGGTTTTTCCTTCTCCCCTCTCTATACCTAATGGGGTTTCCAAACGATACTACTATATATTTCTAGGGGGAAAAAAAAAAGGGGGGGAGTGGATAATTCTCACTGTAACACTTTTTCAGGATTTGTTTCCTGTAAAGCTAAAAAGAATAATGCCAATGAAAATGAAATTATGTAGTTTAACTTTTTTATCTTTTTTTTAAAGAGTTTAAAATGACTGAAATATTTTCCTATTTGTCTAGCAGTCACAAAATATCATATATCCTGACAGACCTCAAAGCACTTCACAACTCTGTAATAATAGACTAACTCCATTTACTGCTGAAGTGCAGCCAGCTATGAGACAGAACACAGCAGTGGTTTAACAGCACAGATGAACACTGTCAGCCCTTTAGATTAGTAGGTAGATGTAAATATCTGGTCCATTTAAAAACCATAGGGTGCTTTGAGACAGAGTAGTATTAGCCAAACTTCTAAATAGAAAAGAAACCAGAAATAATATTCCTGTTCTTTTGGAGGTGTATTCTCCTTTTTCTTTTTGTGTATTTTGTTTGTTTTGTTATTGGGGGGGTGGGTGTTGTTTGTTTTGTTTTTAATGTATTATTAGAAAGCATTATTCCAAATGAATACTGAATTTGAGTTTAGATAAAATTAATTCCATCTACTGAACTCATACTACTGTCTCCTTTGATGGTCTGCAGTTAAATCCTGATTCACAATGAACTAAACTACTGAATTTGTTCTGATCTCAGCTCAGAAACACTTTTCCACAGTGCTTCTTGATGTCCCTCAGTGAAGCTTAAGTGACATATACTCATGGTATTTAAACATACAGGGCTCAATCTGTTGCTTAAATATAAACGTCTAATGCTATTTGTCATGCTCCAGGATTATGTGAGACATTGTCAAGAGTCTGGCAGACATAACAGGATCTATGGGAGACTCATGCCCATCTGGAAAAGCAGCTGGAGGCTAGATTTAGGCAACTAAATCAAGCTTCCACTGCAAATTTAAAAAGCAGCAAGCTCATGCTACATACACCGCTTCTTTCCTACAATTTCTGCCTATCTTATCTAGTGATACAAATTCTTATCAAAGTGCCAACATAGAAATTTCTCTTGTTTTCAGAAACTGGAAGGATTTCCTACAAGTGTATCAGTCACAAGTTATAGATCTCACTGGCAAAGAAAGTGAATCTGGTTCTGGTTAGAAAGTGTGTCCTTGACAAACTACATCATCTGAATCTGAGGTTGCATTACAATTATCCAGACATTTATAATCAGTAGGAATAGTTTAATGTTGTACTTATATTTGTCATGTAACAGACATTACAAGCATTACGTGACAGGATAATTTGGTCAGTATCTGTTAAAAATTGAGAGCAACCACACTGAAGACATATTTGATTGTAGTTATAAGGATGAATATTGTAGTTATAAGGATGAATATTTCAATTTCATAATTTTGTAAAGACAGTTGAAGTCTATTGTAACAAATAGAATAAATACAATTAATTTAAGAGGTTTAAGAGTTAAATGTTTGTATTCTAAAGACAATAAGTACTGGAGAAGTACTAGCAGTCCATTGTTCAGACATCAAGCCTAGGTCCTTAGGTTAAATATGGTGTGAAGAATCAAAGAAAAAGTAGTTTAGGTTTAATTTACCTTGCTACTTAGGATTTTCCTTTTTCACCTTAGAAGAGTTAATTTGTCTGAGTTATTCAACACCCTAATTTCAGCAGGTATTTCATGAATCTTGTCATAGTGCTAAGAAGGTCAAGGGATCCGCCTCCAGCTCCTGAGTAAATATGTATAAGAAAATAATGCTACAGAAAGGCCAAATGGCATCATAAAACTTCTTCCCATAGCCTCAGTATACTGTGTATCATATGAACTCTATCCAAAAAATCCTCTTTTAGTATGCCAAACTTTAGATGGGACTTTTTTTTTTAATATGTGCATGAAATATTTTTATAGTTCTTTACTGTGCTAAAATAATTCTTATAATTTGAAATTAGAAAGATTAAGAAAACAATTTAGCAATAATCTGTCTTACCTTTGAAATGAATTAAAGGGCTAGATAAAATATGATAAAGCTGGAGTTGCCTTCATTCAAAAGTTATTGTAAAATATGTGCACACCCATCAGTCTTAAGGCAATCAAAGTACTCTACATTAAAACTGTAAGATTCTTTTTTTTATTTGTGAAGTCCTGAAACAACTGGTTTTCCTTCCATAGGCCATGTTAATTGATTGTAGTTGTGAAAGAAACTTTAAAAAAGACTATTTCTTTAAAGGTTATATCTGTGCTTAATAAAAATATTGCCCACTATTTTTCCAGTAATACAAGGGTATTGCCAACCAAAGATGTTACTCACTCTCTATGTAAACTTTTATCAAGTACCTCAACATCACAGCATCTCAGCTGTGCTATTTGAAAATGAAAAGCACGATTCTTAGCTACTTTACTATTCTTAGATAATATTTTAAACGCAAAATGTTGCAAATTGATCACAAAGATAATGCAGCAACTATGTACTGCTGAGTACATTACCTCTTATGTTGCTCAATATCTCCCATTCTTGATTCTAGCAAGAACATGTACAACCAAGTAACCTGAGTACCTGGGCTGCTTTTTGCAGAAGGCTGTCTTTAGGGAGCAACACACCACAAACTCAAAAATTACTCAGAACGGTAATTTCCCCTTTCAGAAAAGAATGTTGCATCATGCTCTTTAATACTGAACACAGAAATTCAGGCTAAATTTGATGTTAAGTATAAAGCAACATATAAACAAGTAAACCAAAACAACAACCTACCACCAAAGACAAGTTTTCTGGTTTGGGGAAATTTTTAATTAGGAGATATCTCAGTACTGCAGCCAGACACCAGCAGAGTGCAAACACAGAGCACCATAAAAAGTCCCCAAAGCACTGCAAATTTTTTCAGTAAAGACCTGCTGTGGGAGTGCAGAAAGAGAGCTGATTCTTCCATTCACTAGTGCCCCTTGGTGCAGTGTGTACTGTGGGGCCACAAAGCCTCTCTGTATCCCTAGGAATTGCAAACCTGTGTTTGTAATTTTATCTTCTGCCCAAACACAGACACACACAGAGTAACTCGTCCATTATTCTATCCCAATTCTAGAAGGACTAAATGGTTTTGAATCAAAACTTAGTGTCGCTTTTTTGATTGCTTATTGCAGTTTGTCTTCAGGTAAACATCAAGTTCACTGAAAATATTTTCCCTTTAGAAACTTACTCTTTTTCCCTAGAAATAGTGTATGGATTGTTAAATTATTTGGTCCACAAACTACTTCAGCTTTGCTCGTTTTACTTTTTTTGCAAAGGAATTGAATGTTGTGGGTTTATTAGTATTAATTTGCATGGCCTTTCCTTCTCCCTACAGTATTAATGCAGGAAAGAAAGGGCTACTTTGTGCATAAACTATTTTCAAGATCTAAAGTACATTCCAGAACTAGAACAATAAACTTCTTTTTTTCATCTTTTTTCTTTTTTTCAATTTGAGCATTTCCAAGTCACAGTAACTTAATAAATTATGACAGAATTTATATAAAGAATTTAAGTCCAAGCACAGCTCTTTTAGCAAAGCTGGGTAAAATATCTTTAAGTACAATTCTTTCTACACTGGGCCTTGACCAGCTTTGTAATCATTAATTTTATTAACTTTGTGACCATTCAAAGCAACTAAGTTACAAATTCAAATACCAGATGCAAAACCAGTACAATACACATTTAAATACTAGACAAACAAAAGGCATGTTTTTAATTTGAATCATGAAATTTTGAATGGTTGGGAATAGCACAAATTTGCTAGGGTCATGGATGTGTGTACATGTGTGTGTTGTTTAAACCAATAAATAAAGTCTGCAACAAAGTCAGATATGGTGGAAACCAAAAAGTTAAACTTAGTTCAAATTCAAACCTGAAAAAAACCAGTGCAAATTGTGAAACACAATACAGTAGTATTAGAAGAATATAATCAATTCACTGAAGAGCTCTAGTCAGTCTATCAACTGTTTACCTCTTGGTTTCTTCATTTATATGGAACAAAGTGATGTAACCACCTGGTGATTGCAGTGCTGCCTAAATAGAAAAACCAGAAGGATGAAGAATGCCTATAAACTCTTTAGTAAATTGGTTGTGGAGACAGAGCTTTTCCTTTTTATAAACAAAGTATTAACGAGTGAGATTTGAGGTGCAACAGTTAAAAAAAAACTTGCATAGCATTTATATGCCTTATACCTAATCTGCCAATAAAGGATTATAGTCTTCAGGGTTGTCAATTGATACCCTTCACCAGCACAAAAGTCATCATAAAAGAAAGGAGGAAAATTATAGAACTATTGAGTCTAATGAAAGAGATAAAACTATAAAGCATATCCACCTGTGACTGTGACTAATGGAAGCATCACTTATTCATATTGGAGCATGACCATACATGGGCATCTCCTTTCTCTGCACCAAGCAGCCTCTTTTGTATGCTCCAGTATTTAGAGAACCTAAACCAATGCTTTTTTTTCTTTTTCAATGGCAGAGAAACTATATGGAAAGACCCTCGTTTGATATATATCTATTTGGTCTATCTTTGCTTTTGCCTTCCCAAATTAGTTAAAATCAGGAAAAAAACTAATTCTTGGATACTGTTGAATTCAAGAACCTTTTCAGCAGATTTCAAAATAGCAGAAGTATGGTAAATATAAGCAAGGTAGTACCATATAGGATCTGCTCATATACAAAGCCTCCAATTTCCAATATTCCAAGGGAAACACCAAGGAGGATAGCCATAATACACACTGTTGACACTTAAAAATTTCCTTTTCCTCTCTGAAAATTCCAACAATTCAATAGCTCTCAAAAGAGTTATAACTGAAGACTAAAATTAGCTGTAAAATTCACTCCACCTGAGGCCTTTTCAAATGCATTCTGAAGTGAATTATTAACAGAAGAAATTTGAATTTCGGCATTTGTAAAATAATTCAACCCTGTGGACAATGGGTTCTCTGAGGAGAACCACTTCCTTCAGTTTTTCTTATTAACCTCTGAAAGTAGAAGTAAAGAAAAAAAATTCCAGCACTCATCTGAAACAGTTTTTCCCTTTCATATACTTACTGCAGTGCTGACCATATGGTTACAATCCTGTCCTTCTAATCTCTTTTTAGTCTCCAGTGTTCGTATGTGTTATTGAAGAGCTGCCATACATCACTCCAGAGGAATGGTTGTGTTTCAGTTTTGGATAATGGATTTGCTGTAGCATTTTAGTTTTTTTACAGTGATTTACATTATCAGCAAAGTCTTTAAAGACTGACCTCTTCTGAAATTCAAGACATTTACATGATATCAGATTGTTACATCAATTTCTACTATAAATCCCTTTAATTTAATAATTGTATTTAATGTGACTTGAACATCAAGAATAAAAGAAAGTTATTAAAATGCAATACTCAGTAGATGGTTCCTACATGGAATAAAGATCCACTGCTCCATAGACTTCCCCATATTCCCTTTTCAAACCCTTCTCTGTTGAGCAAACCCACAGAGGACTATAAAGACCATTTATATTTGCCTACAGTCTGTCTACCAAGAACTTCAGAAACTGAGAAACACTTTGAAGTTTGTCCCAACTGTTCTGATATTTTCTATGAGATCACTCAGCAGAACAACTGGTTTTACTCATGTTTGTAGCCTTCGTTTTGCAGTTCTCCTAAGTAAGACCTGCTGGCTGAAGGGGAAAAAAAAAAGAAGAAAAATTTTTCTCTCAGAAAAGTAGACAGGCATCCAAAGGCAAAGGACAAGGGATTTTGCATATCGAGATGCCAGGGGTTAGAGGAAAGGAGGCAAGTAGACAACAGAAATATACCTGAGAACACAGAAGTCACTAGATCCAACTTCTTGCTGTCAAGCAACCACAGTCATAATCATCAGAAGCTGTCAAGAATTGTGATAAGAATTCTTCCTTTTCCCAGAAAGTTAGCTTTTTTTTCAATCTATACAATTTCTTTTTAAAATATTTCACAAAAATGTATTCATGCTTAATTTCTCCATTTATGTATATGCCAGCACTGAGTTTTAATAGATTCTTCCTGCTCTGGTTTTTGTCTTCATGCATGTAGAGAGAATAAGCATGGTATCCTCTCACTTCTCCTCTTTCTACATTAAAAATGTCATCCTCTTCCAGATCTCCCCCATAACAGAAGCCTCTATTCCTCTGAGTATTGTAGATGCTATTGTTTACTGTAATTTGAAATCATCACCTGAATATGGAACACATAAAAGAAACCTTTATAGTATAAATTTACTACTGAATTTGTATTTTCTCATCCCCACTGGAAATCCCTCCTTCACTGCCCAGAATATTTTAAGATTCAATTTGCCTTGGGTGGTCTTGTAATCGACTAAGAGCCACTCAACAAAGTGACAATTTTCCAAGTTGCTGCCTTATTATACATGCTGATATTAGCTGAGAAAAAAAAGGAACAACAAAGAAAAGCAAAAAAAGAGGCAAACAAATCAGACTATAATAAACCAGTAGAATTTCTAAACATTTATACCCTTATGAACCATACATAGCCATACTTAAGTATATAATTTTAATGTTGGTTTCTTGAAAAGTATGGATGGACTTTTCTGTATATCAAGCAATGTATACATACTTCAGATGGTAATGTAATCTTTGCCTACCTCAACAGTAAGTGAATAATGATCCTATAAATGAAAAAGAAATAATGGATAACAATTACCTGGTATAGCTAATATTCAAAAGATGACTCTTTCTAAGAATGTAAAAGTTATATCTAAATCAGTTTTTTGGTTTTTTTTAATTGCCCTATAAAAATTGTATTCTATTATGAAGTAAAAGTTCTATTCAGCAAAGATATCAAAGTTGGTCAGCTACTATAAGCTACAGCCAATATAGGTTGCAAGAAATGGGAACCACTAGACTGGTTGCTCTTTAGGTCTATTTTGGCTAAGGGAAAGTATTTTTACACATTTTCAGCTGTTTCCGTGAAATGCCTTTTAGGGTAGCCAGGACTTCCCTATTGGGCAGATATTTGAGTAAGCATATCACAAATAGCACAAAGTTAATTTGTTGCCTGGGCAGACAAAAAAAAACAAACCACGAAAAAAACCCCAAAACAAAACAAAAGCCCAAACAAAAACAAACAAACAAACAAAACACACACAAAAAAAAAAACAGAAATACATTTATGTAAAATTTCCTCCAATTACAAAACCTCAACTACAGCTAAGTACCTCTGACACAAAGTGGTTGGGTAAGCATGAAGCCATGCTATGCATGTCTCCAGGGTTCCTAATACAACAATTTTAAAAAAAAACAACCAAACAAAAGTAGTTCCTCAAAGGAAAAAGCACATTCAATTTCAGGTAAACAATGTAATTGTGATGAAATAGATAATACTTAACGAGCTATTGCAGAAATTCCTTTCTCAAATTTATTAATAGTGTGGGTTTTTTTGATCCCTCTACTTCATAAGTCCATTGTTTTGTTACCAACATTAAGTCAAGTTTTATACAGAACTGCGTGAGTAGCATTAATGGATGAAACTGAAAGCAGATTCAAATGCAACCTGACAAGCATTTAGATAGAACTGAAATCTAATCATGCAGAGGCCTGTCACCATTCAAGTGCCTGACTGTGTATGTGGTCTTTACACACCTCACACGTATTACCGTGACAGGGCAGTGACTCTCCTGTAGTCCACATGGGAGATAGCAAGCAACAAGGTGTAGGAAGCCACTGGGAAGCTGCCAGATCTGTGCCATTATAGCAGCAATTTTCCTCAGAATCAACATAACGTTTTTAATACGTCCCAGCTTTGCCTGGAAAAGGGAAGATCGCATGAGTGTTTCTCTGATCAGGTCTTTCAGATGACCAAGTGGGATGGTGGAAGAAGGGTGCTGGTGACCTGAGAATGAAAGTAAGGGGAATGCTCTTCCTTGACATGTAAAATGAAACAAAGATAACTGCCATTTAGTGTTCTCTGGTTAAAACCAAAGGAACTGAACTGTCAGTGGTTCCAGTTTTGCCATCTTAATAGACATTACAATTTTAAATCTGCTGCAAAAGACTTTTTGGCGATTTAGTATACTGTTTTATTCCACGTCAGAAATATCATCAATGGCTAGTTCAACTTTCAAAGAGAAATTTGTCACATTAACCTCTACCATCTGACAAGTCCTGTATATCTACAAATGTTATTGTTTATTCATATTTTTATGAAGTATAATTAAACAAGTGCATATTTAAAAAGAAATGTAAACTATGATTTGATAATATTTTTGTTAGGATTTCTCAATTTATTAAATCAAGTTTTCCTCAGGTTCAGCACAGTTAAGGTATTTTTTTCAACATTTCTTGTCAATACCCCATGTAAAAACATTGAGCACCTGGTGAAATATCATTTCACCAGGTGCTCAATGTTTATTGTGTTTTCTGCACAATAAACACTAGACAAATCCTGGATGGGCAAGTAACCTACCTACTATTCCAAAAAGCCCCAGGAATAAATTTCCTGAGAAAGTGATTTAAAGACTTCCATTATATGAAGCTCTTGACGTGTAATTTTTAGTGTATTTTCTTATGAATATTACAGTTTCTATAAAATAAAATTTCTTCCCTATTTTCTGTTTGACGATTATTATTTAAATGATGACAAATCACTATCCTATTTGTAAAAAAAAATGCAGTAGGTACCTATAAGTCTCTTTATCTTCGTTGCATTGAATATTTATATTTATAGTTTTAATAATTTAACCACAAGACCAGTTCTTTTGCAGATGTGTTTTTTTCCAGCTGTTATAATGAGATAGAGTTTTAAGAAATACACACTTCTTCAGCCTAAGTAGGGCTAACAGGGCTTTCCAGGCTAACTGGGTAGCTCTGGAAAAGGGGCACAATTTCCTAATAAATCAAGCTTCTGTTCTTTTATACCAAGCTCTCACTTTCTGGAAGTGTTAATTCTGCCTAGACATCAATTACAGGAAAAAAAACTAGTTCATTTAAAAAACCAGTATTCACTGTCATGTATTCTGACAGGTTTTGTTTAGTTCCATTTTAAAAAAACCCAGGACAGCAGTCCCCCTGTATTTCATCTTTCCTGGGGATATTAGTATGTTGGCACTAAAACCGTTTTCACTAGACTGCTGCTCTTTAGGTCTTAAGGTCTTATTTTCTTCATTCTTAAGTCTTAGTATTACTACAATTAATATGAATGGAAACTAAAATGACACTCTTCTCACCTCGCAAATAATTATAAAGTAACTTGCAGTATGTGATTTCATTTAGTATTCTGATTTTGCTTTCTACTCTGCTTTTCTTTTCTCACTCTTTCTGGCATATAAATAGTTGGTCACAACCAGATGGCACAAATATTTGCTGATAGTTTCAGAAGCAGGTAGTGCTAACCTACCTCCACCTACAAAAGAAGATGTATATAAATAAAAGTCTCAACCTTCTTCAGTCAAAAACTCTGCAGAAGGTAGCTTTGAATTCTGGACCAACCCTCCAATCCAACGTTGATGGATATCACTTTAACTGTACTCAAAGAAGATACAATTGAGTAGGAGTAATTTAATCTAAAGAGTCACCATGGAACTTTTACCTTTAAAATTTCAACACTTTTATGTTTCGAACTTGGCTATTACTTTTCATTGACACTATGAAAAACTAGTTAATTTCTAACAGTTTTCTGACAATACTATTGGTCTTCCTATGGAGTTTTAATCAGTATCCAAGGTTTTGGACCCTGCTCATTTTAGATCTCATTCTCCACTGCATCATGAAGCAAAGTCTTTAGAACAAAAAACGCAAAACAGCTCTGAATAGTGTAGCTTGCACAAAATGAATCAGGTATTCCAAGACTAACTGAATATCTAGAGCTGTATGAGGCAATACATGAATTAACTGAGCCAACTCATGAATCTCCCGTGAAACATGGTCCTCTTCTATCCTATCACGGTAAACACACTGTGTAATCCTCTACTAAAACTGCACAGAAAAAGGTAAAATATTTATGTGTCTTTTGGGTTTGGATTTTGTTTGCTAGAATAATAATAAAAAAAAAAGTTATTTTAGATTCCTATCACAAAAAAAGCGCTTTTTTTCTCTATTCACTGTCATGATGCAAATTCAGGAATTTGATAACTACAGTTAGGTTTTATTACTCATAATATGCACAACTGCACAATATTCCATATATTCAATCTCACCAATGTCCTATGAAAGTCTTCCTTGTACTGGATTGATCACATGGACTCAGATCTTTCTTTGTCACAACTGACTAAAAGCTTTAGCAAAAAATACTATTTGCTTTTACCCTAGTGTAGGACTTGCCTTTTAAGCTAATGAATTGCATCCCATTTCTGTCTCTCCAGTTTGTAAAATTACTGGATTATTTCTGTATGCTAAATCAGTATTTTGCTGACTAGATGGACTTACCTTTTTTCCTAATTTTATGTCATCATCACATCATTAGCATACTGACATTTTTATGACAGAGCTATTGATAATGACAAGACAATGACAAGATACAATTACACTCAAAGATCAATTTTGAGGAGCTGAAACTGTATTTTTCCTCAGTTTATACTTTCATGTAACGAATTCCAGTCCTTGCCCTCCTTAAATTTCTTCTGTTCAATATACAGTGAAGCAACAAATCGCTATTCAATCTGAGCTATTATATACTATGCCCACCGCTTTTAAAATATTTTTTCAAACATCAAAATGAATGACAGAAGTGCATAATTTCTAATTTAGTGACTTTTGGAGAACACAGCTGTTGATTCTCACACCTTGGCCTTACCATTATTAGTAGTATTTTTTCACTGTCCTTTATACGTGAAATTAAAATCTTCTCTATAAATACAGTTCTCTCTCATACTCTAGGTTCCTAATAACTTTCTACATATATAAGGTAACTAATAACTAACTTTATGGAAAATTGCTGTTTTGAGATTACCTTCTCTTCAGTGTTCATCCATCTACCTTGTACCGTTCTGTTTAGCCTTTACACTTACCCACTATATTACAGCAAATGATACAAATGTGCAAATCTTTCTAAACTTCTGTCCTCTGTTTCCTTTTAGTTTTACATCTCCTGAAAGACATGCAGACTTCAATCCTAAAGGAATTGTACCTGTTATTTATTAAAAAAAAAAAATTCCAAAGAATATACAATTAATAATAATACTCTATAATTTCCAATACTCCCCTTACTTTGTCTCCTCCTCCAGTACAAAGAAATATCAGCAAAATGTGCATTTATTAAAACTGCAACTCATCATCTGATTATATATCACTGATATGTTTCTTTCCCTGATTTTTGATAAATTAAGGAGTGCTGACTCCAGAAAGAAGATTATTCTGAGAAATAATACTCAAGAGTATGATCTGGAAATACATTAGCAGTTTTGACAGAGAGAAAATACAGTACATGATATATTTCTGATTGTCCAGAAGCAAACCTATATCTCAAATTTTCAGAATGAGATGTAACGTTTTTCCTTTTGCAACTCATTTCCAATTGCATAATCCAGTACTTTCACAGCACTGAATGGTCTCAATATGCTCCAAGAGACACAGAGAAGTTTGTTTCCCTCAGGGAGCAGCAAACTTACATTAGAGCAGCATGCAGACACATTTCCAGACTGCTTGCTATCCAAAGCCTGTTTTGCATCTCTCAAGAGTTAACAGTATTTCCTTCCTGACCTTGGAACCACTCAGTCACTCCTGACTGAGGGGCAATGATGGTCAATTTTGGGTGACAGAGGAATATACCCTTCCCCAGCACAGACCAGTGTGATCATTTGGAGAGTGTGAAGTACCAATACAGTTATAGCCTCATCTTTTTTCCTGCTGCTGTTCAACTTTGCTTTGCCAGCTATTGACACAGAGTTCCAAAGCAAGATATTTCTCCCAGTTCTTCAAAGCTGTTTAATGAGTGATGAAAGTTGACAATAGAAATAATTGTTATGTACATTGCACCTAAACTGACAGAAGAAACACCTACAAGTATTATAAACCTATATCTCTTCTAGAAAATAAAAAGATACAGCGGAATGTTGTTTGACTGTGCACAACTATCATCTTCCTTTCAGCATAATAATGATTGTGTATCTCTATAATTAACAATAATTATATACCATAACATTTGTACAGCAATTAACCAAAAACAAGATGATGCTCTGTGCTGCCAAGACAAAGACATCTGTCACTGAAGTTTTTCCCTCTTGTACTTGGAATTTCCCCCCATTCTATTTCTGCTGCCTTCAGCATTACAATACTTCTGTAACTCCAAAAAAAGTCCCAGATTTTGAGTGTCATTTTAAATCTGAGTTGCTCCATTATTTTAACCTTATTAGAACTTGTGAAAATAGACTATTTTACAATTATATTCTAACCAAAGGAGCACATTTATCTCTAATACCTGGGATTTGTTAAATTTATGTCCTGAAATAATAAATACTGTCACCTTTACAGATATGCTCTTCACTAACACCATTACAGATATTACCTATACATGCCTTTCTGAATACCTGACTTCTGAAATTTCTGTAATTATATAGATTATTCAGGTTAGATACACACAAAATATAATGGTATTTCCTTCTTGACGCTGCTTCTACATTCACTTTAGTATCCATTAATAACATGGCACATTTATTTCTTCTGATATGAGATTTTGGAGAGACATTTCAAATGAGGAAAAACCAGACATGCTATCAAGGTTTTCCATATAATAAGAAGGACACTTACAAATTAGCTTATTATACCTGTTCTATGTTAAATACCTGTACCTGTGTATACTTCACACCTGAAAAGAGACAAAATATATAGCCCAAGGGATCAAAAGAATTCCAAAGGAGAGTTTTCAGAAAGCAGAAAAAGATGAAAGCATACTTAGATTGTACTGCCACACTAATTCTTATGGATGTTTCTTGAATGAAATGCAATGCAATTTGTCACTTTTTTGGATAACTATTATGAAGTGAGGCTAGAAGATCAATATCATATCTTGTGTTTGTATTGAGGGTTAAAAATCATGACCTACAATTGATATTCATGTACTCAAACAATAAACAACACTTCTACTGTATAACATAACCCCAAATATGCAACTGTCTTCATGGGTTTTAATTTGAAAACTTATTTGTTTTTCTTTGGCAGGAAGCATTAGGAATTTCTGATTTTCTCTAGAGCTGTTTGGCCTAAATTCAAAGGATTTTTTGGATGCACTGTCATCATGAAAGTGTTTTATTTATATTTTAATTTCCAGCCCCTCTTTGGAGAATGTTACTGAACATTTCAGTGCCTTTCATTCATTCCATTTTCACACAAGTACACATTGCCCTCTAGGACTGGAAAAGAAAAAGGACACTATTTAGTTATTTATCTATTTTGTTTACACATTTGATGAACAATTTTCAACTAATGGGTCAGTCAGCATTTTCTATTCCTGGTATTTGTTTCTCCTCATGTACGCATGACTGACTCCATAGCTCTTATGGCACTGCATTCTCATTGAAATAATAAGAGCAGAAAAAAAATCTGGCCTTAGTTCAGAAATTATTCATTAACATCCCATGACTATTTTGTTAAAAAAAAAAACCCTTGTTTTTCCTGTGTTTCTCTTTTTTTTACAACAGTACTTACTTGTTTGAAAGGGTTGGAAATACCAGTCAAACACATTAACAAACTGCATGTACAAGAATAAATACTTTTGATGACATGTTTGCCCAGTTTGAGTACTGCAAAAAGTCAGTGGATTAAGTTCCTCAAAAATTTTAAATGGAATAACTCTTTCAATTTGTCTGAAGAAAGGAAGAGAAAAAGTTAAGTTTATGCTGAAATAGGAACAACTTGGTTATTTTCTTCTCTTTTTTTTCAAGATGAAGGATGAAAAGGGTCACTCATTTCACATTGCTATCTCTCGAACTTCTCAAAAATAAAAACAAATGTGGCTGCAGTCCAAGAAGCACAACCAGTCATCCAAGAAACTGACAGTATCTTACAGGAATGAAAAATGACTGTCAGCATGAGAGACAGTTCTTAGTTTGCCTGTCATTATTTACTTCTAAGGTCTGACTAGTTTGGGAAGATGTCAAGGGAGCAGCTGTCAGACTGAAGGCAACAGGATTCAGAAAACAGCCTAAATTTATATTTGAATCATGATTGATCATAACCTGTGCCATGCAATTGGATATAACAAGGAGACAAAGCAAAAAAAGAAATAGTTTTGCTCTCTCAGTTAAAATATGAGCAATTTTATAAACTAATAGTTTAATTTATAGTTGCCCAGAAATTTCCCAGTGAAATAAAGTCTCACTGGAAAATAATGATTTGCTGAATTTTAGGTCTCTTAAAATATATAATAAACAATAAGAAAAACTTATTTATATTCATAACTGGTTTGTAGAGGGACCAAAGAGGAACAAAGCTAGAGAATTACTTGAAACATACATATCAAGTTTTCATTCTTCCCTTAAATTCTTCATCTCAAAGTATCTAATAAATAAACAGTAATTATAGTATTCGTTTTTAATGCTGAGGGAAATAAAGAACATGGAAGATAACAAATCAGAAACCCACTAATGAAATCCACTGGTGAGTTGAGAACATATTATGTTTTTCTAGCTCACAATATAAGAGTGGACTACGCCTTTTATTCAGATTGTTTGTGCCTAAGCTATCACTTAGTGATTCATCACTTCCTTCAGATTGGAGCTGAATTCAGTTTATCAGCTTAGTTGATTTCTGCCACCTAAAGCTGATCTTGTTTCTTGTTTTCTGTTTGGGTTTTTTGGGTTCCTTGTTTTTTTGTCTTTTTTTCTCCTTGACTTAAGCCTCTGCTATCTGGGATTTTAAACTGATGGCTAATTCAAATAATGGACACACCAAGAATTTTGTATTCCTAAAATAAATCTGGCATATCAGAAATTTGTTATTTGCGTATACACAAAATACAGGTAGACTTTTAAAGGAGGAAAACCTTTGAAGCCATGATATAACTGATAAATGCTGGTTTGGTTTTCAGCACAGTAATCTCGAAAGGTCTGTATTTGACAACTTTTTGCACCACTGAAGAAGTTTAAGTAGAGTAAAATTATTCATTTGGAAACTTCACAATTTCTTTTTTCATTACTTTAGCAAAATATTAACATTTCAAAGATGAAATGAAAAAGATTTCTGAAATTAACTGTCAATATCTCAGAGCTTTGCATAAAAAGCTAAATTAAGAAATAAAAGAGAAAATATAAATGTACATCATGATTTACTTATTCCTATGTCTTGCCACCTACCGGTATTCGAATTGTTACTTTTTGCTGCATCTAAGTCTCTCTCTAAAGAAACACACATCTGGGTTTGTTTGTTTTTGTTTGTTTGTTGTTGTTGTTGTTTTTGTTGGGGGGGTTGTTGGTGGTTTTGGGTTTTTTTGGTTGATCAGAATACATGCAAGCTACATTGCCAGAATGTCAGACAACTTTTCCCCTTTATAAGTGCTTAGCTTTTTGGGTACACTGCAAGGTTTACTGAGTATGTGCAAGGATAATAGGCTGATTATTCACAAAATTTATTAACAAACTGCTGTCATATGTAGTAAGCTATGATAGTTTTGTCTGGGGTAGAGTTAATTTTCATAACAATGGCTAGTAAGGGGTTGTTTTAGATTACTATGACATAAGTATAGTTTGTTATTACCAGAACCATTCTAAGCTTTCAAGGTTTCATTGGAATAAGCCTGTAACCACCAGGCTTTTTTGTCCCTCAGGAATTAATTTTGAAATCACAAGGTATGTGTAAGAATTGAACACTTTATCCTATCAGTAGAAAAGAGGTATTGTTTTCACATAGTTTCTATGGCAGGTTTTGATGTAATTTTGAAGGCTCTCTTACAATTAACCGGCTACAGATTAACACTTGCTTACAAGTACCAAACAAGGAAAAGAAATACCTAATGTTTAGGCAGTTTATCAATGATACAACCAGTGAACAACAATTCTCAGTATTCTAACTATTTAATACTGTCACCTCTGTCAGATTAGTGTTGGTAGCCTAATCAACGTTAAAATCACACATCTGGCAAATGCATCAAGATAAATCACTTTGAATGTATCAGAAATGACAAATGATCTCAGAAAATCTACCTGAATGTTGCCAGGGATTAAAATTTATTAGAAAACACCCTGAATCTTGGGTATTAATGCTGATGTTATACTTTCTGTGTGTTTCAGGCTGCAGTTTAAAAAGTAATCATATCCACCTGAGTAAGCTTTCAGAAACATAAACTAGTAACAAGTGAGAAGTTATTTTAATTTTTTTTCCTTAAAATCTGGGAGTGCAAAGCATTGCATATACACAGTTTACCAAGCAGACCAGGAAGAATTTTTTCCCCCAAAATCTGAAAGCCACTCAAAAAACAAACAATGCTGAAAATGTTCTCTTTTTAAATTAATTTTTCTTCATTTTGTAATTCCACAACTCCGATTTGCAAAATGGTACCTAGCTCTTTACTTTTTTAGTATTCAGACTACATTCCCTTATTCTCTGTGATCTTTCAGTGAGACTTTTACTGATAGTACCCTTTTTCATTTTATTCTCCTTGACCTAAAAAGTAACATCAATGAAATTTGCTGGAACATTTGTGTTCACTAAAGCAGTTGTCTTGATTTTCTCAGAAGCTATAAACAAGGCAGCACAGAAGAAAACTCCTCAAGAGGGACAGGTTGAGTTTTATGGATTTTTCCCTACAGTAGCAGACAAGTCTTACATCTGTCCTGTAAAAAATCAGGCTCTCATTCAAGAGCCTCTGTCTGTAAAACCAAAGTTCTCCTAAGGGTAGGGCTCTGGAGCCCAGCGAGCCTTACCAGGAAAGAAATGCTACTGTCAGCTCTTTGTTTAATTTTTCATTTCAAAAGTAATATTATCCCTCTTGGTAAAAACAAGATACAAGGAAAAACTGCAATGTATTTTTCTTACACTATTTCTTCAGAGCCAGATACCATGTTCTACAAAAATTCTTTTTTATGATTTCTTTTCTTGCTGTATACTTCAAGCTTTCATTTGAAGTTTTATTTTTGTAAGCTTCTGTAAGGTTTACTTCTGTAAGCTTATTTTTCAGTGAAGGTCCTTTGCATATATCCAGTTCCGAAAATTCAAGAGATGGGACAATCTAATCTATTGGCACATTTGATCATCCTACTATTCCTCTAGCATTTTATGGACAAATTAGTGTGCCAATTTGTCAATATATTGACAGACACCAATTCTTTCCCTTAAATATATTTAATTACTTCTACCATCTCTTTTTCAGGTTTCTTTGAATCCTTTTGTGACAAAGTGAGAACTTGTGAGAAAGTTCTCTGGATTCGCAGAATCTTGCACTAACTTTGACTAACTTTGACTTTCCAAATATACTGCTGCTGCTTTTTTTTATTTTTAATAACATCTGTCCACCAAGTTACTTTGATGCAGTATATTTAATCAGGTATGAAGACTTTCTTTAATAAAGAAAGTCTTTCTTTAATAAAGAAAGTCTTTGCATGTGTTAAGGAATATTATACATGACAGATGATGCATCTCTCTTCCTATGCTGTTTACAAGCAAAGTCTTGGGGCAGTTAGTCCAGCTGTGCTGCCAGCAGAAGTCAGGACACTGCGGGGGATAGTATCCCCAACACAAAATCACAGGTTTCATCTGCAGTCCTTCCTTGCCTTAAAACATCACTTAACTCTAACAGAATTGCCAATTGTAAGCTGAACAATCATAGAATCATTTAGACTGGAAAAGTTCAACCACAACAAGCCCAACAAGCTACATTTAAACTCAAGAAATGTTGATTCTGATTATGGGGAAGCACATACGAACATTCATGTTCAAAAAGAACATGAATGCTTTTAAAGGTGTTTTGGGGGATTTTTTCTATGTGAAGGAAACACTTTCTGTGTTTCAGCAGCAAATGAATGAACAGAACAAATATATCAAAAGATAGATCCTAAAATGCTATCATGGCAAGAAACATTAAGTCTTCTTTGGATAATATCTAGCAAATGGATAGGATTTTACAAATAATTATCATCTGGGAAGTACTACCAGGAATATAGACAAATTGTCAGTAAAGATAAGGAGCTTACACTCTTTAAAGCATGTCTTATTAGTTCTTCAAATCTTAAATAGTTTCAGGGAAGTGTTGGCTGCACTTTTTTTTTTTCTAAAGAAAGTAAATATATCACAGATCTCAACATCAATTTCTCTGTTCAAACAGAGCAAAAGATTATAAAGCCTTTCCATGAGTGAAAACACAACACAAACTATTAATGAGGACTAAAGGAAGTGAAGATAAACAGGTTTCATTCTGGATATATTGTGTAATACATCTCCATCATCACTGTATCAACAGAGTTTTATCTTTCTATGTGGACGACTGCCATTAAGTGTCTGCCAAACAGACTTTTTCAGTCCATTTTATGTGTCTTATTTGTCTTCTGGCTCTACCTTTTAGAAAGAGAGACTTTTGCACTTTGTTGGCCATTAAGATAGCTGCTTATGAAAACGAAATAGAATTGAAGAAATTATGTTCAGAATACCATGTGAGAATTACTAGGAGATAGAAGAGGAGTTAATGACATTGGAATTGAGTCAGTATGTTACCAAAGCTATTTTGTCTTGTTCCTTAAAGGGCTTTTCCAACCTATGAGGACAATAACGTCAAGAAAATAGATGGCATAACACAAGGACTACAAAAATATCATTCTGGCTCACCCTGAATGACATCCTTCTGTATCTGTCCTCCTTTTGGTTGCTGATTCATAACATGCATTGAGGAGGAACAAATAAACATTTGCTCTGGCTTGGCAGAAAGGGCATAGAAAGTGCAGGAAGTCGGGGCTTGCTGCTCATAATTCTGATTCCTTTTCCATGTCTCCAGCTGAATGCTTCTAATGCTTGAAAAGTGGCTTCAAATGGTACTAATACAGTGAAAAGGAAACAAGAGGTGTTTTTTATTTTCTATTTTTCATTTAGGAAATATAAATTAAGTAGCATTCACCAGTTTTGCACCAGTATTTTTACCAATTGTTTTACTAAGATATTAACATTAAAAGACACGTACAGTAAAGGGAGCATGAAACATGGGCATTTAACCAAGTTAACAGCATTTGAAATAGAAAATAATCTAAGTACATTTTAATAGAGATGTCAGGACCATGAAGCTTGTATAAAATCCCATCTTTTGCTAAGTGATAGTTTAGTCTTACAGGACTCTGAAACAGAACTATTCTCTTAGGAAAAATCACAGCATCCTCAAAAGGATTACTTCAACACCTATTTTTCTGAGGTTACTTTAAAATTTTTGACTTTTTTCTTTTTTTTTTGTCCCCAAATCAAACCACATCACCCAGAAACATAGTTGTTTTTATAAAACATTTTTAATATATAAAATGGAACTGAGGTTGAGAAAAAACATGAGAGTGGTATAGTAATATTTCATAGATCTCATCTAGGATTACACCTGCCTTCAGATGTCTGCCTCCCACAATTCAGAGCAGAATGGTAAAGCAGACTATTCTGTATCTCTAGAATTGTTACCTGGTTTTTATCAGCTCCTTCACCTAATGCAGCTCTCTATACCCAAAAGGGTATGCCTGCCAACTGTCCCTTACGATGTAAAAACACATTCTGTCCCTGCACTATTACTGACTTACTCAAAACTCACAGGCTTTTTAAAAAGGGCTTCTGCAGACTGATATCAAAAATGCTATTAAGGTTTTCCACTCTGGGCTCAGCCAAGGAGATTTCCAATAATTTGTTTCCTTTAATGCCTTGAGAGAGCTTGCAGCAGCTCTCTTATTCTCTTGTTGAGAACGTTTTGATTGTGTTTTGGACAATGGAAGTGATCCATTGCCAGGTTCACGCTGCAACAGCAGAGATGTCTAAAAGCCACACTGCTGCTCTGATTCATCTCAGATATGCATAGGGTGGCAATAGCTGCATTCTTCATATTGCCTGACAGAGCACCCACAGAATATTCCAGTCACAGGTCCCACCATGACTTCAGATCCATAGCATATATAGTAGATATCAATGCAGCAACAGAACTGGGGTGACTTTTTACAAAAAATGCCTGCTTAATGAAACAACTTATAGCACTTAATTCTTTTCTGCTAATCACCTTGTGAAATGTCAGGTATTTCCTATTTTAATGCACATTTGCCTTTCTCTGTATATTTAAACTATATATTTATGGAGATAAATGCAAGAAGAAAAGTTAGAGAAATATGTGCTTTATTTATCAATCATATGCTCTCTTTGTCCCCAACTGTCTGTGATTTACCATGTATTTTTAACTACATCATCTAGTAAGAAAATTCTTCACCAGAATTTATTTTATTATTACAAATGAAGTTAAGTAGCTGATATTTCTCATAACATGCATCTTTACTAGCTCTTATTTTCCTCTCCTACAATCCTCATTATAGTGGGAGTCAATGTAAGGAAAGCAAATGGCTTTTTCAGGCAGAAGTGTATGGTCATGCCCATACCATAATTAAAACTATTGTTTTCTCAAATCACAAGACATGTTGCCTTAAATAATAAGATCAAATATACACATACACCTGGACACAGACCACCAGAACTGAGAATGAATAAAGAGAGACAGATGCTTTTGATTTCACAAAGTATCTATCTTGAAAACAGACTTGAGTGGTTAACAGGATTGAGTATGTGTGTGGGGGTTAGGATATCAGCGAATTAATACTTCAGAACTCTGAACAGATTTGGAATTGAGTTTAGTGAAAAAATTAGCTTGGTTTTATTTTAGCCAAACAGCATTATCCAAGTTTAATTACTCTTTCCCTATGTTTGAAATATTTCCATTTACAGAGCTGACAGTTCTCTAACAAAACTGGCAATGACTACCAGAACTGAAATGATACATCTTCTCTATGACATCAATATTTAGGTCATGTAGACAGACATATAGATAAATCACAACCTGGCATCTTATCTTTAAGGAAAGCAGATCTGCTAGAAAAATAACTGCATAGCAAGTGTCAAACTACACTATCATATGTTTACCTCCATTTTTATGAGAAAAACATTAGGAATAGTTACTATGGTCACAAAATAAATACATAAAGTAAAGCTGGAATTTATTCTCAGGCATAATGCAATTTCCTAGAGAAGAAAACCATGGCTGAAAATCTTGGTATCCATTTTTCACAGGATAGATACAATTTTACCATATCAATTCTGCCCCTTTGCTCAACTTTCAACAAATGCAGGATACACTTCATGAGATTCACATCAGTATAAGGCTTTTCTTTTAATAAAGCAGTTTGGAACATTTATCAAACAGAAGAATTGTAACAGATTGAAACTTCAACAAAGACAAGTACCAGCAGGATGCCAGTAAAACAGCAGCAACAAAAAAACATGCAGCAGTTGTTTTGATATCAATACCTCAAAACTGGGGAATTTCAAACACCATTTTTTAGTACTGGAGAGAAATACAATTCTCTCACGCCTCTTTGGTGAAGAAAGTTCGAAGTACTGTAACACTTTCTATCAAGATTTTCCTTCAAAACAAAATCATTTCATCATGTGTGTGGTGTTGGCACACACCTCACCTCCAAAACAAACTGCAACCTTTCAGCTAACACACTGTGCATGGACAGCTGCTACCTGTGTTAGGGCCAAGCTGCCAGCTGCACCTCTGCCCTAGCCAAGGCAAATAACAACTCTGAAAACAAAGGGAAGCATGGCAAACTCTCTAGCTAAGCAGTCTGAGGAAAGTGCACCACAGAAACTTCTTTCTATTTAGCAGAAAAAGAGCCCATAACAAGTACATACAAAAACATAGTATTTTCTTATTTTTCAGTCACCCGTGAGAGCTTTTAATTCTTTGGTCCAAAACATCACAGGACCATATAACAAAAAGAGTTAACAGCTAAATATTCCTTCAAGCCTTTCTGAAAAACCCAGGACACTCCAATTTGAGTAAATTCAAATCTAGAATTGTTCTGGCATTTTAAAGGGCAGTCATAGAGAATAACATTGAATGTTTTCTATTTTTCATCTTCAGGAAATGGTTATATGTGAGTATATCAAAGCTCTATGGACACTGCAAAAAAAGTTGGCATTTGTCAACACTTAGAGTATAACTTAAGAAGCTTCAGTTTGATCAGTATCAACTATGCCATACCTACCAGAAACATTTTAGATTCCAAGACCATAAACTGGTGATGCACAGAACGTAATCTGATTTCTGTTCCAAAGGGACCTTCAAATTGACAACAAAGCAACTTTTGTTGTAATTTTACTGTCAGAAAGATTTGTAGTCTGATAATTGAAAATATGCAAATGAGTTGGTAGGCCACACATTTTTGTAATTAGGGTTGTATTTAACATGTGATACATGGTATACATAATACACAGTGCACAAGGTTGTTGAGTATGACAGTATCTAAGAAATGTAAATATTTTTAATTAAGAGAATTAAATTTAATGTAATTTAAAGACATAAATAGCTGTGTTTAATATACATGTATGTTTATGACAACAAGATTGAACTGAATGTGGTCTTGACATATTCTAATCAAATACTTCTTTTTTATTCTTTCAGTTTCTGCCCTTGGTGTGTGGCAGGAGCTTAGATACCTGATAATATTAGCTATACTTTCGGGGGATGTTAATGTTTGAAACATTTCAAATCTATTTTTTATAAGCCCAGTACATCAACAGACATATCCAGGTCCTCTTGTAATCTGGCAAGCACGGGGGTTTTTTTGACAGAAAGCCACAGACATACCACTGACTAATTTAACAGAACCACACAGAGAACATGCTTAAAGTGTCACATTTTTCCATCACCTGCATGCTTTTCTTTTACCCATAGACATAACTAGATTAGATCCTGGTGAGCGTACAAGAGCAATAAGGTATTCTGTCCATTAGTTTTGCTGTATTAAGTTTAAAAGGATTCAGTTTAAATGGTGGATGGGGAAAAACAGCTCAAAAAATTTGAAATTTCCCTCAGCAAGCTGCTGAAAATTATATATTTTAAGTGACCTGCATAAAGGCCTGAGAAAATGGAGTATATTTTTTTTCTAAAAGAGCAATAGCAATAAATGCCTCCAAAAGCTTTATACGTTGCCACTTGTAATTGCATGCTCCCAGAGCAGACTTTGCTTACAGAGTCAGAGCAAGAGAATGAGTAGACCAAGAGCCAACTATCAGGAACATCATTGGTATCACTCTTCAAGAAACTGAAATGTTATGGGGAAAAACAAAACACAGTAAAACCGCTTGACTGAAGTAACACAGAGATGATGCCACACAGCATTACAGGCACCTGACAGCACACATTTGAAGAGATTAAATTTTAAACTAGCTCTGCATAACTAGTAGTGCCACTCTTTGGGAATAATTATCATTTCATAGTAGAAGGTGATAATTTTTTTCACAGTTTATACCTTGAAGGACAAAAGAAAAACTATTTCTCAACATTCTTTCCCACACTGTATACAAGATGGCAAAATACTTAACACCATAGGCAAAACTTGGAAAACTAAGTGTTCTGGTAGAACATCACAAGGTAGAAATGATTTCTTGTACTGACTGACTTAAGTATTGTCAGTTCATCAAAGTAAATTTGCATTCCACAAAGAATGGGATTTCCAGTTTAAATTTAAAGATCTCAAATATGTTGCATAAGTCTGAAAAAATCACCTCGACTTTCCTTAAAATTAATGGGACAAAAATACTGAGTTTTATGAGACAATTCCTCTTATCTGTTTTAAAAACTCATTTGGAAAGAGCTTCTAGAGAAGTCAACTTCTGTCCTCTCATAAGAAAGATAGCACCTAATTGAGTCTCCTGTATGAATTTCATGTTCTCTTCGCTGAGTCCTGACTAAGCTCAGTCACTGCTTTGACTGTAAAAGAAAGTGAAGCCGTTCCTTTGGCACCCTCCTCGGCAATGCATGATGGTAAGACAACTGGAGAGAAACATTTTCAGTTTTGGGGAAGGAAAAAGAAATTAGAAGTGTTTTATGTAACACACTGTAAACGTGTGGGAAGAAGCTGGGGTATCTTTGCATGAAATATAAAAGCTTTTATGGAAAATCACAAAATACATGAACGAAATTTTATCAGAAAACACCACAGGGTCAGTGGACAGCAAAGACCATGCAGCTCCAGCTGGGGTCTCCTCTCACAAGAAGCGCAAGACAAGCAGTTACAGTGGTGAGACAAAAGCACGACATTAATAATACTTGACGAGGTGGAAAAGCTCCCCTTCTTCAGATAGATTCCTTTAGTAACATTCTTGAAAAAGATACTGTAGCTCTGTCTGAAAAAGTAATGTTTTCACTCTCAGTACTTCACAGAGATCATCACCACGTAATGATTGTAATCTGTATAATTTTTTTGTGATGCTTATCAATAATGCTGCCCTGTTTATTTTGTATGAGAAAAACAAAACAAAGAGAAAACAAAAAAAATCAATTTCAAAAATTAATTTCAATTTCAAAGAAAAATTTTTCAACCTTAAAATACAATGCTATTCTTTTTGATATTTTTATAAACTTCATAGATTCCACTGAAAGCAACACTCTTGGTCTGTAACCTATGAACCATTTTTAGTGCATTTTTGAGTGATATTTTAGTGGCTATAGGTTTTGCTGAATAATTGTTTTAGAATTAGTATCATAGAATCACAGACTGTTTGGAGTTGAAAGGGACCTCTGGAGGTCATCTAGTTCAAACCCCCTGCTAAAGCAGGTTTATCTGGAGCAGGTTGCACAGGCTTATGTCCAGGTGGGTTTTAAATATCTCCAGAGAAGGAGACTCAACAGCTTCTCTGGGCATCCTGTTCCAGTGCTCAGTCACCCTTAACATGAGGAAATTTCCCTCGTATTCAAATGGAACTTCTTGTATTTCAGTTTGTGCCTGTTGCCACTTATCCTGTCGCTAGGCACCACTGAGAAGAGTCTGGCTCCACCCTCTTGACACCTGCCCTTAAGATATTTGAATGAATCAATAAGATCCCCTCTCAGTCTTCTCCAGACTAAACAGGCCAAAATCCCCCAGCCTGTCCTCAACAGAGAGATGCTCCAGCACCCTCATCATCTTTGAGCCTTCTGCTGAACCCTCTCAAGTAGTTCATTGTCTTTCCTGAACTGGGCAGCCCAGAACTGGACGCACTGATCCAGTATTATACAGATGCAGCTGATAAAAGCATTAATTCAAGTAGGCCACACAGAAGCTATGAGCATTAAAGGCAGACAGACACTAAATATGGAGGAGCCATTGACACTGAACCAAACTAGTGCTCGTTTTTGAAACAAGAATAGTGCTGAAGTTTCCAGACTAAAGTAATGGATCTCTGACTATAATTCAACAAAATAAACTACTGCAAAAACGATAAGGTTGTTTTTTTCTCCCTCCCTCTAAAAGGGTGTATTTTAATGGGATATAGATAAAAATTCCTAAACCAAAAGCAGCAGAAACTAAGAAATGTTACTAAATTGGCAGTAATTTCTCAGCATCTTGACAATAAGTCTTTTGTTCTTTAAGCTGGCCCTAGAAACCAAAAAGATAATCACAGTAGCTGATCAAAAGCCCTCATATATTAGTGTCTTTCTGTGTATCACAAAAACTGTCTGCTAGAATGAAACTTCATAAAGATTTACAGTTAAGATTCTAAGAGCAACCTAATCAATATGAGAGTTCTGCTATGTAGATGCATAGCACGGAAGTGTTTGCTTAGGTCCACAAACTACAAATTCCTTAACTTCAGACAGTAATTGAAACTGATGAAACATCAAAGATTTATAACTACTACAAACACCACCACTTTTACCCTAAAGGAAAAGGTTACTCTTAGTACTTCAACTCTACATATTAATAATCACCTCTTATAATTTAAGGCCTTTATTAGGTCTTCAAATTTAGTGTTCTTAGTGTACCTGCCACAGTTCTCTCACAAATTTGCTTAAATAGGAAGAACAATTTCATTCCTAACAATAAGCTTGGACCAAAAATAAAAGAACAACATTGTGCACATTTACAAGTATGCATCAATACATTAGCAGCAAGGAAACATATTATTATTACAAAATGCATGCCCAAAATTACAAGGCTTCAAAAGCGTTTTTATTTCAAATCATCTTTTAAGGAGTATGATTTGTCTAACATGTTATTAGGACCTCTTCACATGAAAGGAGAAAAATGGATTAATAACAAAGAGCATACTGATTGAAATCTAATTTCTATAATCCCAGCTAAATGATGTTTTTGCATGCAAGTTGAAGCTGTGTATTTTGTGATACACAGTCCCCTAACACAATGTCACTCATTTCTCTGCTCTTACTTAGAGCCATTTTCTGTTGAATTGAAAATAACAGTGCCTCAAGTAACTGCACAGTCTAAAATGCTTTCACTTAGAAGCCAATTCTCTAATGAGAGAAAGAATTAAATCAATCATTCCCAAAAAGTGTTTTCAACTGAAGAATAATATCCACACAAAATCCGTTTAAAATAATATATACCTGGATTATTATCAGTGCTACTCAGATAATTAATTTCACACACACACACAAATCACACAGCAATAAATTCCTAACAGAATTTCTATTCCATGAAATAATGATATTTTGTAAAAACAGAACAATCTGAATCAGGAAGAACTCTGGAAAATGAAAGACATTATTTACACTATAGAAACAAAGGAAACATATCAGGAGCTGCCCCAGGTTCACAGACCCCCAATGCACTGTCAGCACTCAAAAATCCCATATGCTGATCCAGCGTGTGTGTGTTAATTTAACCTCAAAAGTGAAGCTCCCTGAGCCAGACTATTCTCAAAGCATTGAGAACTCCAGTTCCAACTCCAACACCGACCCCACCTTTCAGGCCTTCAG
This sequence comes from Myiotriccus ornatus, assembly GCA_036023395.1. Lineage (NCBI taxonomy): Eukaryota > Metazoa > Chordata > Aves > Passeriformes > Tyrannidae > Myiotriccus > Myiotriccus ornatus. The sequence continues at coordinate 20,979,219 of JAYRBT010000177.1, forward strand.
GCCTCCTTGTCCCAGAGCTACTCCTTAGCACCAAAACACCAAGACTAGGAGCACAGCAAAATTTCTACCCTCTAGGCTTTGTGGCAGACAGCTTCCATAATAGAACTGTGTTTAATTAGTTTATCTCTTACTGGAAAGGCACTGGTATTCCTAAAAATTATCAGAGAACCAGTTGTGATGAAAGACTGAGGACAGGTATTTTAGTTTCCACCAATCTGCCCCTTCTGACATGGAAAAAAAAAAAAAGGCACTAGAAAACTGCAGATCAGTTTTCTTCAGTACCAACACCATCCTGTTACTGCCAGAATACCTCTGATTGCTGAATGTGCTGAAAATAAAACACATGCTGTACAGGTAGTAGCCTGGTGTATGTACAAATAAACTAGCGCTATGTGTAGCATATCTTTCACTAACCTTTTACAGCAACAGGGACTAGGAGTCCCTTCCAAAACGCAGGGAGAAGAACTGGGAATCATAAAATTATAAGGATTCAGACACCAGAAAATGTAAATGATAGGACATGACATGCAAAAAGCCGAAGCTTCCTGATCAGTTACAACCAGTAGGTGCACATTCATATTAAGCCAATTGCAATCTAACTTTTAGTCTGGATAATGAAATGGTACTGAGACATCTAATTTTTATTTCAAATTGATCTCTTCTATCACAAAATCTAATGAGCACATCAAGTAAAAGAATTCATCTTCACAATGCAGTCATGAAAAATCTGTTTTCTTTCCCTAACAATGAAGAATTTGATCTTAAATCCTGTGATCATTAAAGAAAGTATTTATGAACAACAAAAACCTATATAGGTGTTAGGGGATGCCTGGTGATTTTATTTCCCCCCAGTCTAATCCTGAATGAAGGACTAGAGACATCTGTGACAACTTGCAGATAGAACAAGACTTTTAACACCTTATCTCTGTTTTTTATAACCAGAGGACCATTTTTGCAGCTTCGTGTTGTCAGTCTTTCAGCAGAGCACACAGACACTCTGCAGTTCCCATTGTATAGCTTTTATATCCCAGTCTGAGAACCACTTACTCTTCAACAATAGATAGATTCAAACCCCTCTTCCCTTCAATTGATAATTTATTTGCAAAAAATACCATCTTTTATTAAATAATTTATTTTTTAGAGCTGTTGGAAAGTTCACTTAAACAAAGCCAATTTGACTGGGTGTGTGTAAAACCTCGCATTTAGGCTTGGACTAGTCACTATATACGACATATCACCTCAGCCACTGATATAATTTCTACCCATGGACTGAAGCTTTTCTAAAAACGGTTACAGGAATCATACTGAAAACACTGAACAACAAGATGCTCCACATCCTCTTTCTGTGTGAGTACATGGCTGTTTGAATGACAGATATTCAATCTCCAAACACTGACACCCATAAATTGTCCCCACAAAGGTCTGTGCACAGAAAAGACTGAAACAACATCATGAACAAAGCTGGATCAATTAGCCTTTCAAAAGTCGAATGGATACTCAGAGATCCAACACGAATCTCAAGAACCGTGCCTTTATCTGGCAAGAAATTCTTATGGCAATGAAATCAAACAGAAAGAGAAAAAATGATTGTAGTGCCACTAGCAATCCAAAACAATCTTGTTACTGAACAGAGACAATGATCCTGTTGGGGAATTGCTGTGGGAAAGAACAAATGGCCCTTCTGTACTAGCACATTAAGTTTGAGAAGGTCATTAATATTACTTAATGTCTCCTCCAAAGTGAAGATTTTAATCAGAGTTTACACTTCTGTCAGCCATTGTGCAGTTGTGTTTTCGCAGTTTCTACCAGAAAAGGTCAAAGTACTGCTATTTTGGGAGAGTCTAACAAATAAAGACTTTTATCTAGTATCAGGTCATTTTGCTGACCAGGTAGGACCTGTATAATTTTTTTATGGCTTTGCTTATCAATTATCATTAATTTTGACTTTTGTTGCTACGAACTTTCCTCTGTGAAGCTTATGAATGATCAGTAGAGTCTGATAAATATTAATGTGCAAAGTAAAATGAGGAGATAAAAATACCTTCCAAAAGGTGTTACCTCACACAATCTGTCACCATACCTTATCTGTTGCTGAGACAAAAATAAACACCTCTAACCAATCGTTTCTTTGTTAAAATTAAATCATAATTACTACCTAAATTGAACACATTGTAACATCAGTGTTACAGTAAACGTGTTACACTTACATGTTATTCAGAACACCCAGAAGAACATCAGCCTGTTTTCTTTTGGCATCAATAAGTAATCATGATTTCTTGCAAAAAAGAAATTCATTTCTGGAAAGACAAAAAAAAACAACAAAACAAAATATGAGGTTAAATTATTTACAGGGTTTTTTTCAGTAGTTGCATTGTGGTAATACATGAAAATGCATTACTACAGCAACCAAAAATATCTTTGAGAAATAGTCTAAGAGAAAAGAGAATCTTGCCCAAAAAAAAAAACCCTGACACTTTTCTTATGTAAAAAAAAAAAAAATCACATTTTCCTTGAATGTTAATGTGAGAAGGATTGGAAGAAAATCCTGTATATTATATCCCAGAGTACCTCCCTTTATCCCTTTTCAATATGTATTAATGAGAACACATGAAGAAAAGAAACAGGTAGGCTGAATAATAGACTTTTACAGTGAAATCAATTTTACAGTGGAGTAGACTTGCAAGCAAATGAAGACCACTCTATAGACTAATACAGGACAATTTATGAGAACCAGTTCATTTTTTCTGCTCTGACAGAAGTTTAAGAGAGGATAACATTCCCTCTAGTATGAAATTAAACTAATTTTAAAATTTTTTGTCTCTTGCACTTGTAAACAAACACCTTCTAGTTAGTAAGTTTTGTTTATTACTTATCCTGAAATAACAAAACTGGGAAGATTTCCATCAGTGTAGTAACTTTTAACCTTTCAAGGCTGAGAGAAAATGTTACTTAGGGTGAGATGAAGTGAGAGAACATGATAGGTTGTCTAATAAGTCATCCACTCATTATCAAATTCTTACAAAGAAACAAGTGATGGCATGCAGGTGCTCATGGAATGACTGCTGGTAGCATGATACAGCTTTCCAGTTTTGTCAGCCCTTCACGGAACAGTGATTCTGACATACTGCATTTATCTAGCCATAAAGAAATACAGACTGGCTATAAGCACACATGGTGAAGTTTAGCTTGGCTTATAATGTTGGAAATACAGACACAGAAGTAGTGCAAATGAAAGTATTAGAAACATCTCGCAGTAGTTAAATCTTCTTAGTACATGAGAGGGGAAAAAACAGAAATACAGCTGAAGTCCTTGTTTAGGATATTGCTCTGGGGCCCCCAGCATAAGACCTGGACCTCCTGAAGCAAGGCCAAAGGAGGGCCAAATGATGACCAGAGAGCTGAATCATAGAATCAGCCGGGTTGGAAAGTATCTCTGAGGTCATCAAGTCCAACCCTTGATCCACTACCACCGTGGTTACTAGACCATGGCACTCAGTGCCACATCCAGTCTCCTCTTAAAAACCTCCAGGGACAGAGAATCTACCACTTCCCTGGGCAGCCCATACCAATGCCTGATTACTCTCTCTGTAAACAATTTATTCCTAATATCCAACCGAAACCTCACCTGGCAGAGCTTGAGACCATGCCCTCTTGTCTTACTGATAGTTGCCTGGGAGAAGATACTAACCTGCACCTGGCTACAACCTCCTTTCAGGGAGTTGTAGAGAGTGATGTGGTCTCCCCTGAGTATCCTCGTCTCCAGAGTAAACAACTCCAGCTCTCTCAGCTTCTCCTCACCTCTCTTATGAAGTGGTGGATGTCCCATCCCTGAAAGTGTTACAGGCCAGATTGGATGAACTTTGAGCATCTTGATCTAATGGAAGGTGTCCCTCTCCATAGCAGGGGAATCGACATTGATGACCTGCAAAAGGTACCTTCTGACTCAACCTAGCTAATTTTGTTACCCTCAAAAACCGCTTGCCTGGTTCAATGACTTCCAGTTGTTCAAAAGTCATGTATGAGTTCACAAAGAGTAGATTAATGCATCATTTAAAACACAGTAAAAGGATCTTGACACTTCACAGGTAACTGCAGCCTTCCCCTCAACCAAACTACGTCTCCTATAAAAAAAATTTCCAAAGATTCATTCAGAGCAGCTCACTTGCTCTGACTCTCAGACGTGTCTCCACAGGATCAGGTAAAAGACAACTTATTCCTGCCTAAGAATGCAGCAGTTCAGTGCAGTCTCTCTGTCCCAGATAGTGTAGTGAAGCTTTGTTTCACGCACATGTATGTGGCTATATAGTATTAGGACTGCCACCTAAGAGTATAGGTGTGGTCCATGCCTGCAGTGACCACACAGAAATACTTGGCTGCTGATATCATCTGCATATTATGAATATACAATATATGGAAGCAAGGATCACTAGAAAAAAAATATTACAAATTTAAAAGAGAAAAAAATTAAACGAAGGCAAAGAAATGCAAAATTTTGGGAAAAAATCGATTTACTGACATTTAAGAAGGCATCAATACGACACATCATAGAAAGCAGATCAGGGAAGAGTGTAATGGTTTTAGGAAACACATCTGCAGTAGAAATATGAAGTCCTCCAAAATATTTGGTATCCTAGCCCATTCTCCAATAGTGACCAAAACTATCACTAATAAACATAAAAAGCTGAAACTAATTATCTTATGTAAAAACATTTTATATTATAATATTTTTATACTTTAAAAAGTTTAGTACTATGAGTTAAAGGTAGAAAAAGTAGTAAGGGAAAAAAGTAAATTAAAGTGAGATAATCTAAAGATGAAAACACATTTAATCAGCATGATGCAATATTGCTGTAATTATCAAATTTTTGTGCTGCTACCGTACTAACATATTTTACACAAACATTAGTCAATGCTATATAATTAGTGTTGCCTACAGCACAGAGGGACTTGGGCTTGAAATATCGTAGCTAGGAGAATGATAATGATTATACATGGCAAGTTTAGAGACAGCAAAATATGAAGTTTTTTCAACATCCACACCCCCAAAGTATTGCCAATTACCTTTATTTATTAATATCCTACAAATATGGGATTTTGGGAGAATTCAACTAATCATCTAGCACACACGCTAATTTACTGAAAGAGAAACAAGGATCTTCAGATATCCCTCTGCCTGCTTACCCTCTAGTTACTTCTAGGAAATACCAGCAAAAAGCAAGCATGGCATTATTTTTCTATTGTTCTGTTACTCTTAATATCATATTCACAGTGTTCTAAAGCACGAAATAGAAACTACAAATTCTTTTCTCACCTATGGTGAGAATGAAAACCACTGATCTCAGCCTTCAGTGTTACAACCAACACTATAAACATTTGGGAATTTCACCTGCATTTTTTTCTTACTATAAGGAGTTTCATATTTACCAAAATTTGTCCAGCACCCACATGCAAACAAAATGCCCCATCCACAGTTAAGTGGAGTGGAAATAGTATTATGTCATACATACATTTCTATTGCATTTGTACTTTGTTTTATTTTGACTTGCTGCTTCAGCATCAGGATAATGTACAAATGTACTTACTTTACAGTCTGCTGTAAGCCCCAGCTAGGTGCAATATTGACCCTTTTCAAGCCAGCTGCCCTGCAAGTTCTCCAACATTAACAGCTCCTAGTTACTTAATTATTTCCAGGATATCAGGATACAATAAATATAAAATTTACATTTGTGTTAACTCATTTTCAATTATTCTTACCTGTATTTTTCTTTGTTATTATTAAATACAGGTTTGTAATTAGCTTTTTTGTGAAGAATAATAGATCACTGAATACATTTTCTTTTCAGATACTTGTTATATGCTCACCTCAGTAATATCACACAAGATATTTAATATTTTCTTAAATCTAATATTTTTCTAAAACCTTCACCTTACAAAGTCATAACCTTTTTTGTAGTTATAAGTCACATTTTGACCCAGGCTTTCCAAACTTACCCTTATATAGGCATTTTTTTTATACATAGCTACATCTCTATGTTGCTTTTCTCCCAGACATTTATTTTTTTTTTTCTTTTTTGGCCCCAAAGGGAACCCTTTGCACAACCATGCAAAGTAAATGAAGTTTTCTGGATGACAGAAAGAACAGCAGAGTTGATGCAAGGCCAACCAATTATCCCGCAACAAAATGTGTTCAGTGCTAGTCAGTCCCTTAAATTAACTTACAGAAGCATAAAGTAATAGTGTAGAGGGGACTGAAACAATGTTTATAATGAGAAAAATGGGGAGAAAATGTAACAAGAGAGCTTTCTTTGCTGAAAAAAAAAGAAAAAAAAAAAGACTGAATTGTGCCTAATTTCAGTAGTGCTGGGTAAACAGAAGGGCCAATTAAGGACTTTACTTCAGATTCAATTTTCATCTTGAAAATGGGTTAGCATACCTGAATGTTATATAATATCACTTACATTTCAAATTATTTCTTTCCCTTAAAAACATTGAAATGCAAATTGTCGTGGACAAGTACTCAATCAAAAATCCCTCTGAGAATTCAGAATGTAACTGTCTAAGAGGCAAAACAAGTGCAGTACAAAACAATTCAAGTGAGTGCTGTTCGTGTAAAACCAGAAATTTCACAAGTTATACAGCTATGCAGAATAAACTGTAAGAGCTCAGGTTTTGCTCAAATTTTCTACTGCTCAAAAGACAAGCAACAGATAATGTAATTACTACAGGAAAGCTCAGGTTTAGTTTTATGCTTATCCAGAAAAGAAGGTGACAGCTTCAAACTCTCTTTCTAAGGCACTGGTTCAATACAGAGCTACGAAGTTACAGTAGTGCCTACAATTTACAAGCTTATTTCCTTACACGTTTTGTTTGGTTTTTTTACAACTGCAGCATAAGGAACAGTCAGCAAAGCCGGGTGATAGGAAGTGAATTGAGTAGCACTTTGAGTTTTCAGGCATGTATAAAGCTTGTGAGTAATACTCAAATTATTGCAAGAAATGCTGTGGCTGCAGGGATCTTCACAACATCAAGTGATATTGCTTTGAGGTTTAACAGTTGCACTATAGCTCACAACTAAATTATAAAGGCTTTGGAATTTTTCTTTTGTAACACCACTAGGCATTTACTCTTTTCTAATACAACCACCCACTCTCTTTCCTTCTTAAAATAAATGCTTTGAACAAAGCCAAGTACTGCTCAGACAAGACATCATTGTAAGCAATCTATTTTCAGAATTTATTAACATTATGAAAAAATGCAGAATCTTTTCAGAGCCCAGAACAGTTCTGCTGCCTCCCAGTTAGAGCTATCTCAAGCTGGCACCCTGGCTGTTGAGGGACTACGTTGAAGGTATTAGCTAATGCTTTCTCCATTTTAGCCAAATGCTTTACTATTCTATTTTGAACATTATTCCTCTATTTCACATATTTCAGAAGTGTAGGATCAAATCTCTGGAGGAAAAGAGAAGACACAGACAGCAAATTCTACTTCATTTCTGGCAGTATGCGTGTTACCGAGGAAAAAATAACAGAGAAAGAGGATGGGTATTTGTGAATCCTGGTCACTCACAGAAATGTGAGCTATTTTAAATCAATGGATTTAAGGTGCCATGAAAAGGAACACTCAAAATTTACAGGTTAATACATGCAAGATTCTCCTAATTTGTTTTATCTCCATTATGAACTTTATCATGTTACTTCATCTTCCAATTTAGTGAGGAGAAAATAAAAGTTTCTTGAGATAAGTGATGGAAAATAGGTACACAGCTCAGAAAGAATAAGGTCAGACAATAAGTTTAAACAGCCCTTGCATGCTTTCAGGCCTGAAATTGCAGCTCTGCATGTAAAGAAACTGAAGCCAGTTTGGTTGCAGTACTTCTACACTCTCAAAAGCAAATAGAAAGGAGAGTCTCACTCTATCAGTTAAAACAGAATTGAGAAAACAATACATGTCACATTTCAATTCTGAGACTGTCTCATAATTAAAATGGAAGATGTTATTTAACTCTCTTTGTTGTCTTTATAAACACGTAACCCAGTCATTGGCAATTTCTTAGAATTTTGTGAGTGCTGCAAAATGCTTCCTTTCCAACAAGTCTTCACAGATGGATTACTTCCTTAAAATCAAAATGCTTGCATGAAGCCTTATAAACAGCATTAAAACAGTAGAAAACTTAAAAGCAGTCCAGACAATGCCATGGGAACCCAATGTTATTCACATAAATTTGATGGGATATTCAAAAAACAAGAAACATGACTGCAATAAAGTAACAATGAACTGTCAGTTATAATAAAAGCACAAGAAAGACCTCTGTGAGGCAGCAGGACATACACTGACTTGTTCTTCAGACCTCACTGGGTGGTGGTTCCCACATGACTATTGTTAAACACACTGATAAAAAAAATACAGAATATTTTCAGAAGTTCCTGACAGTTTCTGAGACAGATGTTTTTTAAAATAATATCTAAAAGGTTATAACATTCATGAGAAACAATTACCAAACAGTAATTATGTTCAATTAAACAATTTTTGCAACCATTATACTCATGCCCCTCTTCGCACATATGATGATTATATTCATAACAGAAATTAAACATTTGCTGAATTTAAAATTTATCTTTAAATATAATTGAAATTTTGCTTATAATGACTGATTTTAAACAGAATCAAAACCTTCATATTTTGTTCAGAATAGAAATGGTCTTATGAATTGGCATAAGAGTCTTCTATACCAGTTACGTAAAAAGAGCCAGAGGAAAGGCACAGTACTGTACTGAAATATGAATCCTATGTGGCTTCCTGAAGCAGAAAGGGGTTACATTTGAGAATAAAATTTTTGAGGGTGTTTTAGATCAGTATTATTAGGGAAGAAACCAGCCACGATGCATAGATCTAAAAGCAAATATTAGAATACATACTGAAGTAAATTGAAGATCACATGGAAAATATGAAGAATTTAAGAGAGACCTACCCATCTCCTAAAATACACAGATCAAAATTTTCAATTGCACTGACTGTTGTATAAGCTCTTCATACAGATATAAAACTATGGAGATAACTGAAACTAATCAAATTCTAAGTGTTGGGTATGAGCTTGAAAGTATTTGTGAATTATCTCTAGATTGATGAAATAAACAAATTATTAGAATATTATTATTAAGAAATTATCAACTTGCTAATCAAAAATGAGTTCCTATTTGTTGGCCTACATATTCAAAAAGAGCTAATTATTCATCTATAGTTTCAGAAAACTACACTGTATTATCAGTGCATTCATTATAAAGCACTGCATGAAACCTCCTAGCAGCATGTGAGCAGAATCTTTAGTAATTCAGACCAACAGTCAAACAAATAAAGAAATTCAACAAAATGAAATAATGGTTATCATTATATTTTTCTGTCATCTTCTTTTAATTTAGAGTTTAAATAGGAATCATTTTATTGCTAACTGATTTTAAGTCACAACAGCTGGAGAACAAACCGCAGTGGAAGTCTCTGCAAAAAGGTACACAAGGAAATTATAAACATGATCAGAAGAAAAGAAACTTAATGCAACCAAGTGCTAAGAGAAGGTATAGAGCTGAAAATGAAAGGAACTTCCATGTATAATGGATTTAATATTGTGTTTTAAACTCAGTAAGCAGCTAAGCACACACAAAAGCTTGCTTACTTTTCACCCTGCAGTGAGATGGGAGAGAGAATGGCAATGATAGAACTGAGAACTCATCTGCTGAGTTGGCTAATAAAAAAAATAAAAAAAAAAAAAGAGAACTCTCCCCCAGCTCCTAAAAAATAAAATAAAACCAAGAAAAACAAGTGATAAAAAGAATCCAACCAAAACCCAGTTGAGCGCCATCAGCTGACCAATGTTCAGCCAGTCCCAAGCAACAGTCAATCCCTGCAAACTTTCTTCCCCCTCAGTTTTCACTGCTGAGCATGACACCATTTGGATACATGGGGTCAGCTCTCCTGGTTGTGTCTCCACTAAAATTCTTGTGCACATTCAACCTACTCTCTAGCGGGGCAGTGTGAGATGAAAAGCAGGTCTTGACTCTGTGTAACCACTACTCAGGAATAACAAAAACATCTCTGTGTTATCAACACTGTTTTCAGCACAAATCTATACAAGCTACTCTGAAGAAAATTAATGCTATTTCATCAAAAAATAATGGCCAGTCTTCGCGAACGAAGAACCGGGGAAGGTCTTTACACCTTCCAGCCTGCGCATTGGATTTTTTAG
>JAYRBT010000177.1:20989555-21045225 GCA_036023395.1 Myiotriccus ornatus
TTTAGCCATCAGCGCGCTTGTAGCAAGCGTGGGTAGAGCCCTTCTCAAATCTTCGTTCGCAAAGCCTAGCCATGAATTAATTTAAACATTTTTACCTGGAACCTGAAACCTCCACATTAGAAATCAGTATCCTGCTAATGACCTATTGACCTTTTTTCCTTGTCTTTCTCTGATTAAGAATGAGGTTTAAATGTAAAATTAAAAAAAAAAAAAAAAAAAAAGAGAGAAATCTGCAATAGCAAAAATTTGGTAACTGCAACTGACATCAGATGCAAAACTGAATGCAACACTTGTTTACCAGTTGTTTACACAGTTTATCTTCACAGTTCATTTCTGTATTTATACTCAAATTCTATGAGGTCAGAACAAAAAAGCAGAACCTTCTGTATTTTTCCAATCTGATCTTCTATTTCAGATTCATATTTTGACAAGTTTAATGACAGAAAAAAAAAACATAAAAAAATCTGAATGACCTTGGAATTCAAACAGACTGAACTTTGTGAATTTTCAGTAGTGTTAGAATATTTGAAAAAACTTGGGAATTGATTTTTAGAGTAGTTGATTTACTGTAGAAATGCAACATTTGATCATTGTTGAAATCTCATTCTATTTGAAGCAGGTTGCTCTGGTTGCAGAGAAATTTAGGCCTTAGTGCAAGATCTAGTTACAGATACACTCAATTTTTTTCTGCTTTTATAGTTTCTTAGTTAATTATCATGTCAATGTAATTTAATGACCTTTACTTTATCCATTTTTTCTCCATTACTAATATCAACAAATCCTGCCCCCCTTTACCTTTTCTGCTTAAACATTCCTATGAAAATATTTATTAACTCTGGTGTCACAAATAGGGTTATGAATTTTCAGACCAGCTTCTCCACACACAAAGAACACCTGAAGGCAAGAGTGGAGATAAAAAGATTATGTCATTAGTAAGAGAAAATTTTTCTCCTGGTTCTCAGTTCCCAAGCAACATCCATCTCAAGTTGAGACCTCAAAGTGATACCAACCCAGAAAACTATTTCACATCAATATCTAAGACTTATATTCTATTATCCTCTGTCCTTTGAGGGAGCTGAGAAAAACTTTCAGACAAATAAGATACTTTCAAAATACATATAATGGACATATTTTACAAGGGGAAAATATGACACAGATTCCAGAATTATAATGATGATGATTAAATGGAAGAACAACTCAAATGAAGGACTCAAATAATGCTGATAACTTAAGGTAGGAAAATAGAAATTTACAGATATTATTTAAAAATTGGTTTAAAATTAAAGAAACAATTAAATCAGAACTGTTTATTAGTGTTGATTAATTTCTTATCGTGGGTGAAGAAGGGAACACTGAATATTAAATAAGTTTGACATACTGAAAATTATAGGAAAAAGTAAATTGGTGAAACAGAGCTCTGGTCTCCTTACAGCTACTGCATTCAATCATGAACCTCTGAAAGATGAGAGAGGCCTCTCTAAGAAATTTTTAGGAAATAACTGTATCTCCTCAAGACACATCAGTTTCTCTATGACGTTTCTTCCCTTGTTACTGCCTCAAGGGGGCAGACTGGAGAAACAGTAGTTAAAATAATGGGAATTGCCAGTATATTTTGAGACTGTAGAATTGGTGTCAGTTGTGTTTTCTCAGAAGTCCGGCATTGAACCAGTTCAGATTGGAATAGTGCTTTCTTACGACAATGGTTGTTATTATGACAGCAGCCAATGTCAGGCCATGAATCTACTTACGCTGTAGTAATTGCAGCACAAGGAGTTAGACAAATGTTTTAAACTCTGCACAGTTTTAAGGTTACAGTATGCCAGTAATTCTCAGTGCCAGCACTGCAAGGATATAAATTGTCAGTTCTTAGGAACATTTTTACAGTAACTAAACTGAATTCCTGACAGTAACAACCCACAAAAGAAAACTGGTCTCCTGAGCCATGCTCAGTCAAACTTCTTGAGCAGAAGTAATCAGTAATCAGGAGCATCCTGATTCAAAGTTCAGGTACTGTGGCACGGCACAAAGGTTCTAAACACATATGTGACTAACTTCTCATGTGCACCAGAGCTCCAAACATGCAATAACCAGTGGGTAAATACAACACAGTCAATCTCAACACTTTAATTTCCTCTTCATCCTTCGAGGTAGCCTTTTAAAAGCTTACCCAGAAGCCTAATGCTCTCCTCTTGTCTCTCTATTGCTCATCACAAAAGTTCTATCTCCTCCAGCATGAAATCTGAAGGTTTTTAGATACTGAGAATAACGACAAAGATGTGCATGGATGACAGGTGCTATGTGGTCTCAAGCAGTATTGCTGCAGTCTTGGACCATTAGGATCTTTCTGACAGTCCTGTTCTTAGAACATTTGCTGGGGCATAGCTGCAAACCCAACCACGATCAAACCATCAGCTCCTGAGTCACTGTTTTGGAAGGCTGGTCTTTTGCTGGATTCTCTATATTTATGTTTGATTCCAGCCTTGCTGCCATTTACTGCCATCCCATTCCCTTGGGCTCCTGTATGCACATTTGTATCTATTTGTCAATTATAGACAGAACATATGATTCACACATATTACATTATGTAACAACTAACCCAAGTTTCCAGCATTTTTAATTTCTAACTTCTGATGTTACTCTAAATTCCAGGCCAGAGGATAGCACTGTAGTCATCTGATCTGAAGATTACATTACTTCATTGACAGACTTTTACTAAGAATACTTTGTAACAGAATGTATTTCTTTCGAAGGAAAACTCAAACGTTCAGGATCTCATTTATTCCAGCAAAGACAGAAAACAACTTTTATACCTAAACAGTCAGATCTGAAAACAGTGAAGTATAAAGAAGTTCCTTCCTAAAGACATGTAATTTGAAACTTCAGGCAAGGACACAGAAAACTGATGAATGCTTAATCAAATAGTAAATGCTACATTGAGCAGTCATTTAAACATAGAAGTGATCAGAGGAGCATAACTCCGTTTTCTTCTCCTGCCTGACACATGAATTATTTCAGCAATAGAAAGCATAAAACACTGAGAAGAAAACAGTCTCCAACACAGCCAGTGGAATATGGTCACTAGATGCTTTGAAAGCAAGTAAGAGCCAAATAATGTGCCCACACTTTCAGTAGAAATGTGCTTATGTTCTCACACTAAGAACCATAATATAAACTGGAGATTTACAGAAAGAGCTCTTTATAAAGTTGCAATGCAATATTGTGGCAAGTATCAGAAACTTTAATAAGAGACCAAAATCTTCATGTTTTAAGACTGGATCTAGTATTCAATTTTTAAGAGCAAGGAAGACAGACAGTATCTCTGGGGAAGTGCATACCATTAATAGTGTTTCTTGAATGTTATTTTCAAGAACCTTTACCTGGCCACTTTCAAAGCTCTGATGGATGCTGTAATGAATAAATGAACAAGGCAATTTTCTGAAGAACCATCATTGGGCATTATAAATATGCATTAGTCAAAATAAAAAGTTTCTGAGATTTTTTTAGATAAATATTAAAACTAACTGCATCTTTATATCAGAATACTTAATTTACCAGGATTTCAATTTCAATCATGATAGTAAAGTCCTTAAGCAGAAGCAAAACAAAAACACCAAAGGCCACAAATACTCCATTCTTTTTAGTCAATACAACTGGTCACAGAAGTAGTAAATGGAGATGTTTCATTTTGGGAGGGATTATTTATTAAGCATCAAAGCAGTACAGCATGTGAAAAAATTGATGGGCTTTATGGGACAGTGTGGAGTTTATTACTCTTACAAATTGATTGAACTTCTCCAATATTCAGAGTCCCCACATATAAGATGACTGTACACTGCTGGCCTGAGCAGTGCAGCAACAAGTAATTCATTACAGAAGGACACACATACACAAGGTCAACAGACTAATTCAAACTTCTGTGATTCTATTTTTTTGGTCAATGTTGTCTCCAAGAATATATTTTCTTGTCTGTTGACAGTGGAGTGATAAGATAAATATAAAAGTTGTGAGAAATTTCAATGTCCTGGAACCTAATAATTCTCAGCATTTCTAAGATTGTTTGGTTAAACATATAATTTTAGAATATATTTCTATAAAATACATCACCTGGGTTTTTACTGGAAGCTAGTAACACTAACCAGTTTGAAGGTCAGGAAAAAATTCTTTCAGTGTAATTTTATATGCCCTGGTAACAGTTTGTTAGACAGCTAAAGTGCTGATGGATATTGACAATTTTCAGAAAGATGAATTTTCTCTTCTGCAGCTTTCTTTGAAACACCTTCTAATGTAAAGATTAGTTGGAGCAGAAACAGCTGTGGCTATAACATTTTAGTTCCAGTCAAAACTATTTTGTTAGAGAATTTGAAAGAATCCCTCCCAAATGCATATGATTTACAATTAACATAATATTATGGGAGAGTATTATCATTAGGAAAGTTTCTGAACATACCATATAGTTAAGGGAATCCATAAAAAGGATTTTAAGCAGAAAAAAAGATGAGTACTACACTGAAAGTGAAAAGGGGAAGAAAGCCACAGTGTGAGATGTAGGAGAGGAAGTGTTTTGAGAATGGTGGTAAATTTTGATGCTTTGAAGATGTCTTGAATAACAACGACATGGTAGACCTGACATACAGACAGCCTCAGAGGTGAATATCTGGCTAAGGGTGACTTTGCTGTGGGATCAGCAAAGAAGAGCAGACAATCACTGCTGACAAAATCTTACTACAAAACCAGAGAAAAACTCTAAGTAATCTGCAAAAGAAGAAGTTTATCAAGTAAGAGAGCAGTAACTGCTGAAAATTGTACTATTTGTTATATACTGAAGAATGATTATGTCACCTCCAGGTTGTACACTAAATGCTTAATGTCTACTGTCTAAACCCACATTTTTCATTCCACAGCACAGGTCCAAACTATACAATTCAAGGCAATAAACCTTCAGAGGAAAACTTTCTGCTTATTTTCCCATGATTAACATAGATAAATAATATTTTTTCTTAAAACTTTAGAGGTTAGGTAAGAATGCTCAAAAAATTACAGAACACAACCTAATCAAAATGCATGACAGTTTCTGGATACGTGAGAAAAAGTGTTAAAGCAAGAAGTAGTGAAAGAAAACAGCACTCTGCGTCTGTGGAACACAGTGACAAAGTCATTTTTCAGCAACCAGGTACATTTATTTAAATATTACAGCTGTGGCACTGAACTGCTTTTTTTGCTCTCTTTATAGAAGCTGCTCAGCAGATCCACTCTGTATGCTATTTGCCTGCTAAAAAATTACAATAGTACAGTCATAGGAAGAAAAAAAAATATACATTTCTATTTCCTTTATCAACCATTTTTCTGTGCAGCTTTAAGACAGGCTAAGTTATTTCACTAACATGAACATGACTATATAACCCCAAGTCAGTACTACCACAGGTATGGAGAAGGGAAATTAACTCTAGCAGAGGGTGTCACTCAAGCACAGGAATGCCAACCAATTTCCTTAAATGAGAGTAGACAATTATTTTAAAAAGTAGAGTGATCTCACTAAAATATGTAGATTTCAGGTGGCTGTCACAATGTCAGCCTACTGAAAATGGAACGCAAACAGTATTCAAAAATATAACATTAGCAATTAAATATCAAGATAAGATAATAATGAGTACATTCTGTTCAAAGACTGGATTTTTAACTACAGACACTATTTAAAGGTGAAATATTGTGGCACATCACAGAGCACAATTATTAAAAGGCGAGTCTGATATTTCAAAAAGTTTTATTCTTGACTCTAGTATGTATTTACCATGCACAGTAATTCTCTGTCCTCAAAAGATACAGAAAAGATTAGAAAGATTTTTTTTTTTTTTGAAGCACCCAAGGGAATTTGGAACTTCAATGGCTTTTAATGCAAAATATTCTGAAGTCATATAAGCCCATTTTGAAATTTAAAAGAGGAAAAAAGGGAAAAATAAACAGAAACTTCACTTTGATGCTTAAAAAACCCCTTTTTTCTAGAAAAAAAATAATAAAGTTGACTCAATTTTATTTGAATGTCACTTAGTATTTCAAGAGAAAATTGTTCTGTCAGGGGAATCTACCAATAAAAAGAAAGGTTTGATCTAGGGAAGAAAAAAACTAAAACCAAACCAAACAAACACCTTCCTTCACAAGTTGTTTAATTCATGTTACCTCAGTTTAACTGACTATAAAGCTCTTTGCATTACATATGAGACAGGAATAAAATTAAATACTTCTGCTGAAGACTGTATAAAGCAATGCAGCAGCCTACTGAACTCAAAATACTTTTTGCCAAGATGTGCTGGAAGCATTGAGACAGGTGGCTGGATGTGATCATCTTTAAGGAGTGGACCATCAAGCTCGGTCCCTGAACTCAGAGCAGCTAAAGGAATTTTATCTAAAAGGATGCGCCACTTCACCATTACCCAAGCCACAGCATATTTCACAATATATTGGAGCAAACTTGAAACACACAGTATAAACTAGCAAAAAAATCAAGTAGTGTAACAAAAGCATAAAAGATCAAATTCAAAAGCAGTACTGTCTGTAATATTACAATGATTCATGTAAGGGGAAAATTTCAAGATATCAAGAAGTATGGCATTTCTTCTTATTATTATTATTGATGATGATGATTATGATGATGATGTGTTAGTCCCTTTGACAAAGGACATTCTTCAGTAGGAAATGAAATAACACTGTACCAGGGATGACTTCTGTTCGGTTTTGCAAAAACTTCTCTATCTCCATACTAGGCTTTCAGGAACAGAACAAGGACAAAAAATACAGTGGAATTCTAATTTCTTAACAGTTGAGGAGGAGAGGACAGAGAGATGTTGGTTTTCAATGCATTTAGAGGACGAGTTTTATTGCTGCTATGATAACAAATATAATTTTTCTGATTTCTTTTGTCATACCATGCAAATGGCAGACTTTAAGCTTTCATACTGGACAGCCGATCTTCCTTTCCTATGCATCAACAACTTGCCATAAAGAAGAGAAAAAAAGGGCTGCAATCACATAAAAATAAATTTGCTCGAAACTAAGTAGATTTTAAGCTTTCCCAGGGTAGTAGCACAGCAGCTGATTGGGTCACAAAAGAATGTGTTTCTGCAGTCTTGAGTAAACAAAATTTTTGATCCAAATAACCTCTAAAGAAATATTTCTTTGCCCTAAAGAAAAAATGTACCACATGGTGGGATTTCGAGTAGAGAGAAGGGTGAGGTCTTTTCTCTGTTGGCCCTCTTTATATTCTGAGATCTCCCATGAAATCTGAGAAGAGGCAAACTGCCAAGTCTGGCAGGAAGCCTTATGACTTTATTGAAAAGCAGTGTGTCCCCAAAGAACTGGGGGACAAATATCTCAAAATACAGTGGTAAGAAAATTTTACACAAAAGCAAATCTGTTAGGTTTTAATCACTGAAAAAACCCTCACATTATTTTTTTCCCAATACAAAACGAAAGAGACAAAAATAATCAGAAGCCACTACAGTGAAGGGGCACTGAGATGGTCAGGGTTGGATTCACTTGCCCTGTGAGGAGAAAGGGGGGGAGCTAGGCTTGTTCAGAACAAATGACTCGGGGGGTTGAGAGGTGGCAGGGGCAGTTTCCACAGGAGCATATCTTCACCGTAGTGCACGGAAGGAAGTCAGGAAAGAACAGACATAAGCTGAAGAGAGGTTCTGACTTCTCTACCATGAGAATACCAAGTATGAGACCAGGCTGCCAACAGAAAATACTGTCTTAGTGTCCTCAGAGGTTTTCAAGACAGCTAGGTAAAGCCATGAGCAACCTAGTCCGACTACATAGGTGTCCTGGCTTTGAGCAGAAGCCTTGAACTCCAGTGCTCCCTTCCAACCTCAACTACCCTCTAATGCTTAATATATATGGATTTTTTTAATATTAAATACATTATACTAATATGTGTATATTATAAATTATAAAATTCCATCCCCTTAACGGTTTAGTTGAAACAATCTGAGACCTTTCAATGTTCCTTTTCTGTGATTAGAAGAAAGCAGATCTTAAGCCAGGATGAAGGATTCTTTTTGGAGAAAGATTATTTACTTATAGATTATTTTTTCTTATCTCCTTAAAGAGCAAGGTCTGATCTAAAATTTTATCATGTAAAAGTGACATTACACAAGCTTAGTTTATATGAGATCACATTCTATTTCAAACCTAAAGAACTGCTAGTTTTCTCTAAATGCAAGCACCACACTTTCAACTTACAGCTACAAGCCAACATTATTTCTTTTCTTAAAATTTTTTTCTTTGTCATAATAACTTAATATGCAAAATCCTTTCTAGAAGATTCTACCAATTCTTTAAAGCCTATCTTAGTTCTGAAAAGCTGGAATCTTCCCACTTAGTATTATTAGTCCTAAAACAGTTGATTCAAGACATTTCTGAAAACATTTTTTTTTTTTAACTTTTCTTTTAGTTAGTGGTAGTAATTAGAAGATCTTGTGTGTTACACTGCTGTTTTCTCTTAATGAGTTCTGCTATATTATCTTCTGAACACCTCTTAAACATTGTCTTAAATGAAAATTTAAGCTGTTGGCAAAAGACTGAAATCTTGCTCCTGGAGCACTCTTTCATCTGCATTGCAAATGAGCAGCTAAGAACATGTCTACTTAGAAATAATGCAGTATAGGTATGGAAATCTCACAATATCTAGGATGAGGTTATTCTTCTATAAAATCCATGAACCTGAGACCTAAGCAGAGCTTTATTCCACACTAATATTCTCATTACTTTCACAGACTTACTAAATACTATGTGACATTAAAAGAACATATTTCAAGGTCCAAATCTCTTTTCATTTTTGAAACTGTGTTCATTGCAACAGTCCATTTACAACTGCAAATTAAGTAAGATTTTGGTGATAAAATGGGTCTATGTATCAAGGAGCTATTAGCATTCACGTGCAGAAACATGGGACCAAGTATTATAATAGCTCAGAAACCACACTGGTTACATCACAGATCATCTCAATTGTTTCTCTTTCCAGACAAAAAAAACTGACAGCTTGTTTGAATCAAATTCAAACCCTGTTTTAAATTAAGAATGCATTAAAAATATGCAGAAATTTGACTAAAGCTTTTTGTTAAATAATTTTCAGAAAAAAAATGTATTTAGATAAAAATTGGCATAAGCAACATTATTAGCATAAAGTAAACAACTCCAAAAAAAATTCATAGGAGGAAAATCTTTATTGCCCCACATTTAATGCTAGCTTACTAAATCAGTCATAAACTGCCCAAACAAAGTTACTCTTCTGTTCTAGCTACTGAAATTACTTTGACACTTCTATTGCAGTTTCTGTTACATTGGGGTAATCACTCCGGATGACAGCTCTGCCATTGGTAGGGTGGACATGTAATGATGACAAACAACTATTTTCCCACTACCATGTAGGATTCACAAAATACAGTGTGATTATATCTTTTATTGGCTGTGTGTACCATGCTTCTAAATGCAATTTAGGTAAACCAGCCACCTACATGGATATTGGCTTTTTTCATCTTCTCACAGCAGTAGTGGTTGAACAAAGCAGTAAGTGCCTCCCCCTTCTATTTTGTGTTTTATTTGTTAAAGAAGACTGGAGCTTCAAAATCTGACAAAACAAAACAGTTTGGTGGCTGCAATTCCAACTTCATTCAGGCAGCAACTGTGTCAATAAAACCACCCAGATTCAGAAATGTGGTGTTTTCCTTAGGAGACTGCATTAAGTAAACAGAAAAAACAGGTCCCTGTTCTCTCACTGTGGTTTCTTCACATCATTATAACACATCAATAAATCTGTCTGAGCACCTGCCTGTTGTTATTACCAACCACTCCAATTTCATTTTAGCAAATGTCAATTACTGATTTAATGCTCTATGTTTAAAAGACTTGCATCTTCAGTTGAAGATGTATGGAAACAGCATGGTTAACAAATCAGGGGCTGAAAAAGATTAGAGACAGTTGTCTTCTTGAAAGTGCTACTTTACACTCAGTAAGTTTATTACATTCTCAGAATATAACTGCCATCACTGGGAAACTAGAATCGGTGGGTCTTCCTCCCATGAAAAGTCTTGAGACCTTAAAGTGAACACCACTAGTGAAGAAGAAATTCTACTGTGCCATTATACACTGCTTTTTTTTTAGCATCAGTTCATTTCATATATAAAAGGGGAGGCCACATTTGCAACTTTTTGATAAAGAACAATCTACGTGCGACCTCTTCCTTAAGAACATACTTGAAAGTTAATATGAGATCATCTGTCAATCAACACTTTGACAAATTTAGCAGACTAAATTTCTGAAGTCTTTCACTGGTAATGGTTACCAGGCCTTTCTTGAAACTCTTCTCTGAATTCATCTCAGCATTTATATTCTCATCTTTACATTTGCATTAAAGCAAAACTAATCTGGACATTAATATATAGAACAGTTACACTGATGTACAGAAGCGCAGTACCACCCTTCAGGATCTTGCTTGATGTTAGCTGCTAACTCAACAATTATGCCATGATACTTTTGGGATAGAGGATATATACAATGCTCTTGAGAAACCAGTTCAAGATCACATGAAGTAAAACATGAAGCAAAATTCTTTTAATTACTGAGACATTTGTTGCAAAAATCAATAATTCAGACATTAGCATGCTTTATATTTTCTGCTTTTTTCTTTTCATGTTGGAACATAGAAAAACTCTAACCAACTCTTCAGCAATCTGTGATTGTCTCTACCAGGGATGATCTAACTCTACTTATACTGTCAATTAACAAAAGTACATGATGTACATTATCATCTTCTCCATTATCTTTTTGTTTAAATTTGACAGACTTTAAAATGTCATGTCAGGAGTTTGCTATTAAAGTAAAATTGTGATCAAGTACAATGTTGTTGCTTGCCTTTTTTCCATATATTAAATATGAAGAGTAGAAGACATGTAGAGATAGTCTCACAAATACTGTTAAGTGACTTGCATTAAATTCTAGTATTTCCTCAGTAATTACTGCGTGTAATCACACACAGGGTTTTATCTTGACCCTATTTCATTGACAGTATTTCTTTTCTTCAGTTACCTTTACTATTGGGGTTTATATTCATCCATGAAGTTCCACATAAATACCGTTTACTTGACTGTTTCCCTCTACCACCCCCCTGCCTCTCTCTGGTAACATTTTTTAAATTTCCAGTGGAGCGTCTGACACATGTACTATTAATTACCTCAACCTCCACAGAATGTGCACTGATGTATTGATCACAACTGGACACTTCCGATTTGCTCTTTAAGCCCTTTATCTGATGAGGTCTCTTATATAAAAACTGTATGTAATTAACAAATGTCTCTGCAATACAAATATCTACTGAATCTCAATTCTGACCTAGCTTGCCTTGCTACATTAATTGAATTAAAGTGGTTTCCTGGAAGGACATTGCTTATTGATGAGATGACCTAATCAAAGTTGGCTTTGCAGGTATCCACAGTCAATGGAGCCATATAGAATCCGGGGTGGAAAAGAAATCAGATTGAAATTTACTTTCCAGTTCCTTTGGAAATTAGAATACTTTAATTCTTCAAGTTCATTTTGAAATAGTCTTATTACAACCCATCCACAGCGCTGGGAGATATTCCATCATTTAGAAACTGTATCCAAAAACTTTCTCTAAAGCTACTGACTTCTTTTGGTGAATATAAACAAATCATGCAGATACTGATTTTGACAGGGACTTCTCTAAGAATTTATAGGTGCCTATAACGCAAACTAGTGGTGTAAGGGTTGACATAATCAGCTTTTGGGTTTCCAGTACCTTCAGGCAAATGTACAGGGCTCAGGGTGAAAGCAGGTGCATCCTGAAGACAATGTGTGCTTGGGAAGAGGAGGGTCCAGAAAGGCTCTGGCTCCTTTAACTATAGGATGTGCTTCATGACACCATAATACAGCCCAGAGAGATTAAAAAATATTTTGCTTACCAAATTACAAGTCTCCTCATGACTAGAGGAGACAGTAATAGAAACGCATAGAGAGGCAGAAAAAACACAACTAACCCTAAAAATTTAGGAAGTGGAATAATCACAGCAAGGAAGAAAAGAGGCACACTGAATATGATGCCAAGCATCTAAGCTGATTTCATAATAATCCAAGTATAAAGGTGTACAAACCTACAGTAGTACATAGTCACCTAGTATACATCACAAAACTAAGAAAATTAGGTGAACAGAAAAAATTTTGCCTCATGAAAATTAAGAAGTTTAACTAAATAGCTGGCTATTGGGAAAGGAATTCTGTGTGAAGGAGACTGCTCAGTATCATATACAGTGTCCTGTGACAATTTTCTGACACTTAGCATGTTATTTTATGACAATTTTTTGCACATAACAGTTGTGGAAACAGAGGGCAAGAACTGTTTCTATACAAAACACAGTTATAGAGTTTCCGGTTTTTAACTAAAGTTATCAGAAAAATACTGGGAGAAAAAAAATGAACAAACATCAAAACAATTAAAAGAGTAATTTCTTTCTGCAATAATATAAAAGGTTTTATGAAGGTTTCATATACCAGTACTTGAATTCAGGATTTTGACACTGCCTCATCCGACATGCTCATAAACAGTGGAAAAAGCACAACCTAGATAAAAAACAGATTATCACAGAGGCACAGTTGCTTAGAGAAAATTCTCAAAAGGTATTATCAATATTTGTTTCATCAAATGAAACAAATACATCTATTGAAGTTTCCTATTTATTCAGGCCTACTCAGTGTTTTTATTAATGATGAGGATACTGAAAGCTAAAACCTTCCAGTTGGAAGGACAAGCCTAGAACTGAAAGTTATCTTGACAATGTGGAACTACACATTGAAAAAATAAACTCAACCAAGTCAAATTATCCTTAAAAACATGGAGAATATTTTGAATCTAGGGTCAGCAACCTGCTACCCTAGTAGTGTAGAAGTGTGGAAAAATGGTTTCACAGAAAAGGATTTGGAGGGTTTTGTAGCTCAGAAGCTAAATGTAATTTTATGCTGGTGTAAAAGCAGTAAATTGTATTTGGGATGTACCTGCTAACACACAGCCTTGAAAAGGTAGAAAATTATCCTTTATCAAGGATAAGAGTCACACAGATTATCACCTCAAATTTCAGGCATTTCAGTGAAGATTAGGGTCAACTGCAGATAGTCCAGAGGAAACAAGAAAAATTACAAAGAGATTATGAGTTCTGAAAAAAGGGAGGAGGAGAGAAAACTATAAAAGAGTAATAGAAGGTTATGATAAGTTTCCAAATACCTAAAGAGCTGCTGCAAAGCGGATAGCATGAACTAATTTTCAATGCCTAGGGATTACATGACCAAAGCAACAGATTTAAACTGCATCAAAAGGAAGAACCAAGTTAGTCTTAGGGAAAAAAAAAACAACTATCCATGTGAAAAATAATACAATAAAACATAATATGGACATTGTGATGCCTCTGTCCCCGCAATCAGTCCCTTCAGAGAGACTTCCACAGACTTGGGCTGACAGAGACCTAATGAAGTTTGACAAGGGCAAATGCAAAGTCCTGCCGCTGGGATGGAGTAACCCATGCCAACTGCACACAGGGCTACATTAGCAAAGTGACAGTCAGCAGATTGAGGAAAGTGATTATTTCCCTCTACAGCAGTTGTGAGACTCAACTGTTGTCCATGTGTACTCCTTCTACAAAACACAGATTACAAGACATGATGTACTGAAGCGCAGCCGGTATGATTTAGAGTCTGGAGAACATGATGTACAAGGAGGCAGTGAAAAATAGGGTTGTTCAGTCCAGAAGAGAAATTTCATGGGCTGTCTTACTTAACTGCCTAATGGGAAGCTGTCAAGAACAGAGAGAGCATGAGCCACTCTTTAACAGTGCCAGCGATACATGAAGGGAGATTAACACAAATTGCAACAAGGGTAATGTGCTTAGATGCAAGTAAGAAAAAAAAGTCACCATGAAGCTTATCAAATAACGAGCTGATTTCCCAGAAATATATGGTATGTCCATCTTTGGAGATATCAAAAACCTGGGTGAGCAAAGTCCTCAACTACCTGATCTTAGCTGGCCATACATTAAGTAGCAGCTGCACTACATGCTACACAGCTGCTGTCAGGTTATTCCATGAAATCAAATCATCCTCATAAAGCTGTATCAGGAATGACATAAGCATGCTTGACTGCATCCTATATCACAAGGATGACTGCATCACCTTGAGCAATTATGCCAGTTCTATAATTCTAGAATTTTTCCATCTCGTGGGGGTATTTCGATGATATGTCAGTTGACAACACAGGATCTATCAGCAAACAATTTCACAGAATGATAGAATAGTTTAAGCTGGAAGAGTCTTCTGAGGATCATCCAAGTCCAATTTTGATCTCAAAACTCAGTCAACTAGCGCAGTTGAATCAGGACCATGTGGATTTGGATGGAGATAATATCAAGCACAGAAGACTTCTGGTGACAAGTTTAGCTTCCTGTTTTGCAAGTTCAGGTCTCACATAGCAAGTCAAGTTTTGAATGGCACATATTCCTACTTGACCAACAGAGATAAAAGTGTCATGAACCTACCCATAAATCAGAAAAATGCTTGCAGCAGCGTTGAAACATTTTTATTTTCTTATTTTTGCCATCATTATCATCATCACTTATATTAATAGTGCAGGGATTTTGCTATCTTTCCTCAGCACAGCTGGAAAATTTAACTCAATTTTGCCTTACACCACCCCTTTCCCATGTACTCTGCATGCAGTTATTTGTCATAAACAAATAAATTAGCCTTAACTGTTATGATCATGCAGACTGCTTTCAATTAGAAGTGGCACCTTCAGACCCTGTTCACTCAGCAGCAGGAGGAGAGGCAAATGTTTCTGTTATTGAACTCTTTGGCACTGTCTTGCTCGAGGATATTTATTTTAATAAACACAAGGTCATTATGCTGGCATGAGGACACCACAGGTTCTCCCTAAGTGTTACTCTCTGATTACATGTTATCTATCTTGCTACTGTATCTATGGCTAAATTCTGTCAGCCTCAACTGAGCAGCTCCTGTTAAAATTAGAAAAAACCTCAGGGGAGGCCAGACTCATAAACAGAGAATTCTAATTCTGAACAGTTACCAGACAGCTCCATATGCAGTAACAGCTCCAGCTACCTTTGTTCTGCTTGCTCTATCAAGCACCTGTCACCCCACAATAAGCTGCAAGGATTGCATCTATGTCTGCATACCAAGGACAAGGCTGATGTCTTATTCACATGTTTTATTTTGTGTGCAGAGTAGAATGTAGAAATGAAGGTGCTGGTCATTAAGGAGCTTTTTTAAAAACTAGAAATGTTAGGATATTATCCTGACTGAATCTAGAATGAACAATTACATACTCTGACACTTCTCTTTTATAGACTAATTATACTGTCAGACCAGGCAATGCCACTCAGTTTTATGGATGTTTTAGTCCACTTCTGCTGCCATAAATCACCAATTCGCCACAGTGCAGACCAACAAAAGCAGAATCATGAAAATGCACTCATGGTCCTAAAAAAATCTTGTAAAAGATCAGTGTACCTCAAGTGAGAACAGTCTCATTATTACTTTTTCTCTATGCCAGTGAATGGAGAACTAAACATTCTTAAAAATATCTGAGAGACATGGTACTGTTCTCTGCCAGTGGTGAAATGATCAAATAATCTTATTCAACATTTGGAACGAAAAACAAAGAAAATAAAAAGATTATTGAGGAAGAAAGGAACAAAAGAACCCAAACTCTCAAGTCTTCACTTCCATTAACACATCACTTATTAGAGATTGAGATTTTCCTGTATCAAAATGCAGAGATCACACTCCACCCTCTGTCATTCTATACATTACAAAATACAAGGAAAATCTTATTGGAATTCTGCTAACCTAACAGATATAGGCAGTGACTGCCTTCATCTGCCACAAAGCATAATATTGCTATTTGGTAAGTAATAATGTGCAGGAACAATAAGGGGAGGGGAGGAAGGGGTGAAGGGAATTATTTTTTTTTTACTTACTTTAATGCACAGAAGGTTTTAAAAACAAATTATTCCAAGTTGAAATAAAATATAATGCACCATATGTCTCAGTTCCTGAACTAATGGAAAAGGATGTATTTTTTTTTAAGACTTCAATTATTAAACAGAGTATTTTTTCTAAATTCAGAATGAAGCTTCAAATGTTCATAGCAAATATATATACATTTGAAAGTTACACCTATGACTTACTGTTACATTTGAAACTCATGTATACACTGTGTCCATTTTCTCAGGCTCAGAGAGTGGTAAAAACCTTAATAGCCATAGTATAAGAGTGGAAATACTTTTATGCTTTCTTCAAAAATGGATAGAAAACTGGCTGCTGCCAAAAGCAATTAATCTTCCTGCTAACTCTGCCATTTATAATAAAACCTGTAATTCAAGAAGCATTTTTAATTATCTTTCATTTCAGGTTGTCAGCCACCATGGTAATACATTATACGTTCTTTGTTAGCAATGATCTCCAGAATACCTGGTTACTTGAACCTTTTCTAGCTCTTTGTTTTCCTCAAGGTAAATAACTCCCATCATTTTTCCTATATACACTATTCAAAAAAAAAGGCCTTCTACATCTGAAAGGCTTGATGAAAATGGGCAATTCAGCCACTGAAAGTATTTCTCAGAGCTGTGTGTTTAAAAGATGCTTATACAAGCAGGTTTCAGTGCACTTGAGTATGGCCATTTAACTCTGCTTGCCAGGATGCAGTGCAGTCCCCAAAGCATGACTCAGAGCAAATGCAACCCTGTGTCATGTTTGCCATCAATTATTACTTCCACCTGCTACATGTGGTAATTTGATGTAGCTCCTTTCTAAACTTTAAGCATCCTAGGTACAAATTGTCTTCTCAGTAACTCTAATCACACACATTGTTTCGCAGTTTGCCTTTTTTAAATTTACTTTGTTGTGAACTTTCGTCTTTGGCTTTCTGATAGTATACATTATTAAACACCTCTTCTGAGTCACTCATGATAAAGCGCAATTGACTTAGATTTCTGTCTCTTTATGGTTATTTTTCATGCACTCGATCATATTATTATTATGCACATCCAGATACATCCAATCCATTACCGTCCTTGTAGTCCCCACAGGTGATTCAACTGTTTTGTAAAACAGATGCTAGAAGACATCATCATCATCACTATTACTATTGTTATTATTGTTGTTGCTGTTATTATTATTACAGAAATAATAAAGAGAAGGAAGCATTGACGTAAAAGCTAAGGTTTTAGATGCAAACATACTTCTTTCTTGCTTTTCTATAGGCTTTACTACAAACCATTGCTACACAGATGTTGAACCTGTCTGGAAACAAACATCTTTCTTTCAGACTTGCTGCTTGGCATTTGAAATTTGCACCGATGTATTTGTCCTTCAGCAAGTAAGTGCCCTACTTTGAGTTTTGATTATTCTTTGTGGGGAGGGGAGCAGGCGAGAAAAGAAGGGTGTAGTAACTCTTAATGGGCTGGTGTACTACAAATAAAGGCAAATAAGAAAATCAGGATTATAACTTAGAATGAAATGCTGCACTTTTTAATGTTTGTTCAAGAAAATACTTTTTTTTTCAACATTAACAACCTATAAAAATTTTAGGTTTACATTTGCATTACATTTGCAAAAGAGAGAAAACTGGCTTGCTTAATTTCAGACCACAAGATTCAAATGTATGATTCAGATCTGACAATGTCATTGTTGAAGTGCTTCTCTCTTTGCACTGAAAATATCCGTCTCAAAAAGGAGTACTATAACTTCTTTCATCCACCCTCTTCCTATTGTACAGCATCACTCAGTCTTAAGTAATGTCCATGCTTATGCCTTGGCTTTGAGCAGATTTGCCCCATAAATTAATTTAACCAAATTTGGAAAATACTTTTAACATCATCAAGCACAAGGTGTTGCATAAAGAGAGCAAGGGAGACACCTATTGTTTAATACAAGTTTAAGATTTAATAAAGAAATCCTCTGAGTAATCACATATTCCTGAATACTGCTGTGCGTTTTCATTTAATAGCTTCAAAACTAATTATTGTGTAGCTACCTCAGTGTTTTGCAAAACATAAATGCAGTTATTTTGTGGTTGCATGTTACTTTTTCATATCAACCTTGTCACTTCAAGAGGTCTTAAAACATAATTAAAATATCAGAGATCCTGTCATTAAGCAGAAGAGAGGCTTGTGCTTTGAAAAGTCATCATTCAGCTACACCATTTAATGGCTCTTCAGAAAAATTTAGCTTAAAAGACATTTAATAATACATATTTAATCAAGGAGCAAAATAAACTATTCCCATTTCTAAGGTATATTATTATATTCAGGCATCAAGAGCAATCTCTTTTTGGGCTGCTCTACAAGCATACTGTGAATGGCAATACAATAAACTAAAAAATTGAACATGGACATATTCAGCAAGTGGGGCACCCAAGTATCAACTTATTCATAAAAAGAAGGAAGCAAGACTTGAGCAAACTGTCTATTCATTAGGTCATTCACAGCTCTTCCACAAAAAGGATAAGCAGACAATTACTTGCACACACAATGAACGTTGCAAGAAGTAGCTCAAAATTAGGATTTCACTGAGAAGTCTAGATGATATACACATGCTCTTATAAACACAAAAGAGATTTATTTTGTGATTCTAATCTGTACAATTTTTCTAAGTTACATATTCTAATATGCAATCATGTTAAAGTCTACATTATAGTAGTAGAACTACTATGCTAATTTTGAATGACAGTGTCCAGGACATGAAAATGATATATAAAAGAAATGTGTCATGGAGCTGGAATTCACTTCACTTGTTCCCAGATATAAAACTTCCCCAGTAAAATCCACCACAAGCATCTCTACTGTAATTCAAATCCAAATCAGCAACAACAAAAAAAAAAGGTGGTTTCAATCCAGAGTGACACTTTTTCATTAATTGTCAGCAGTGTTGAAAAGTAAGACTTTCAGCGCTGAAGTACAGACCTTTGGAAAACATTAAATAAATTATTCATCTCATCACTTCTCCATCAAAATGTGGTTGCCTAATATTCAAGTTCAGGTGTTTACTGGAGCTATTCAAGCTATTGAATTTTTATAACCTTAAAGTTCACTTGAAAGGAAAACAAGGAGGTCTCTAAGAGTCATGCCAATTAAGACATCCCTATCATTTAATAAAAGGGAATCATAGAATATTCTGAGTTCGAAGGGACCCACAAAGATCATCGAGTCCAACTCCTGGCCCTGCACAGGACTATCCCCAAGAGTCACACCATGTGCCTGAGAGCACTGTCCAAACAGTTCTTGAACTCTGTCAAGCTTGGTGCTGGGACCACTTCCCTGGGCAGCCTGTTCCAATGCCCAACCACCCTCTAGGTGAAGAACCTTCCTCTAATATCCATCCTAAAGCTCCCCTCACAGTGCTTTGTGCCATTTCCTCAGGTCCTGTTACTGGTCCTGAGATAGAAGAGATGAGTGCTCGCCCCTCTGCTTCCTCTCTTGAGGAAGCCGTAGACTGCAGTGAGGTCTCCCCTCAGAAATAGTTATGTGTAAACGATATTAGAGAATGCCACAAAACAACTCAGTGTAAACATGGTCAGATTTTTTTATTTAACGAGTCTCAATAAAATGTTTTTTGTTGAATTCTAAGATTCTCAGCAAGAAAGAAGAAAGGCAACAATCCACTTTCAAGATCAGAGTGAGGAAAAATGCACATTTAATGACCTGAAATTTTACATTAATAACTTACATCTGTTTTAAACCTATGAATAAGCAACATCTTCAATTTAACCTAGGACTTATTTCAAAATTCTTTTCCTCTCATAGGACCACATTACGGACGTTCTTATATTTGATTTTAAATATTTGGAGTTTTCCATGTGATAAGGTTATTCCTAAGCAGTTAGTATCTCACAGCTGAACTGAAAAGGTATTGCTAATTACTGTAGAGAAAAAAGATAATCTTGATGATCAAGATTCAAGTTGCTTGTAGGCTTAAAAATTAGTAAGTAATGTAACAACAAGAATGAATTACACAGCTTTAGATTTACTATATTCTTTCCACAGCTGGTGGCTGAAAACACTGACAAGGGTAAAAATTAAGAACTGAGAATTTACTGGGTACCAGGTAGCCTATATCTATGTGCCCATTAAATTTCCACTATTCAGCTTCTGAAGGTTAATTTTCCAGCCATCATTCTTTTAAAATTATCTGTAATAGAAAGTAAAAGCAAAAAGCAATTAGATTCTTTAAAATACCTCAAATTATGGGTGCTACTGCAGGAGTAGAGGAATATAAGAAAAGACTATAAATCAAAAGTCTTCATTACTCCTACTAGAAACAGTAGATTGCTAATTTCTCCTAAAAATCCAGCAGCTATATAAAATAACTAGCACCTAGCTCAACTTGAAGACTGGCTGTGACTGGAGAGATGGAGAACTTCTGGCTATCTTGCTCAAGATATTTTTTTAGATCTAATGATTGCTGAAATGAACACTAATGCATGAACCAAGGTTCAAGTAGCAACATCTCCAGGTGGCCAAAACAGTAACTGTGTGGGGATTTATCTGTTTGTTTCTTGTGTTCTTTTTGTTGTTGTTTGTTTTTGTTTGGTTTTTGTTTGTTTGTGTTTTTTAAATTTCTGCTGAATGCATGGAAATGTGACTGGGGGTTTCCACTTGCATGCCACAGAATCCATGAGTTTCACAAAGTTATCATGATTTCCCAATGTCCTCTTTGATGCACCAGCACGCCTTTTAGCTTCCTACCCTGATAAAGAAAAGACTAGGTCAGAACTTTGATCTGCTTTCCCTACCCATGGGAATATTTCTATTTCCTTGACATGACTGAGATTTGCTTGTACTGACTGCTTTCACAGACACAAAATTTATTGCAAATAGAGGAAAATATATTAGAGATTTGTCTAATTCAGGCATTTGGAAGTTGAGTCAGATCTCAAAATGCCTTGAAATTTATTTTCTGAAGCAAAGGGAGAGGTAAGGTACAGGAACTGTACAGGAACTCCTCAGACAACTTCACCTTCATTTTGTGAAATAGGAATTTTGCGTGTATCTGAAAGCTGAATGAGGGATCAACATCCTATTGGTGTGAAATGACAAACCTACCACCCAAACTTAACTGGCATCAGTTAGGCATGAGATTACAGCACTCATAACCTTCTTATCAGCCTCCCCTAACAGTAGCCAGATAATGAAGTCCAAGTTAAAATGTCATATAACAGTGGCAGAGGACACTTAACTGGGAATGCATAATCCAGTGAATCAGTGTGGACATCTGAAATGCACAATGCAAAATCATAAAGATATTATTCATGGGAAGCCAGCAAGCTTGACTCTTGCTGTCAGCAACTGACCCTCACTATGTGAAATGTTACTGATGTTAATTAGCAAGGCTACAAAACAGTCTTTACGGTGTAAGGAAACATCGTTCTCACTTTACACTTCTAAAACTGAGGCACAACAGGTTAACATCTGGCTATAGTAATATCAGTATGTATACACTATAGAAATCAAAGAAAATACATGCTCCTAAAGTTAATAGAGCTACCAAAGAGTGTTCTAGCTGTCTGTGGAAAAGGAAACATCATACATTTAAAAGATGCCATGTAAAGAAGTGGCCTATTTTGTTTGACTTATTTACAAGGACTAAGGTAAAGAAGCAAGTGGAAATCTTCTGTAGCCAGAGGTATGAATCAATGCAGAGACAAGAGGACACCCACAGTGCTACAGACAACCTGAGTGAAGGGAGCCCAGATGGCTTTGAAGTAAATACAAGTTCATTTCTGGCTACCCCAGCTTACTCATCAATAGCAAGGCATACAGGAGTGAGCAAGCCTATGGCACATCCATCATTCACATTTCTCCATTTCATTTTAGACAGAAAATGCACTTACAGCATGTCAAGCTGAAATAGCTCTTGGCATGAGTCAGAGAAAAAAAAAACACCATAAAAGTTCAGCCCGGAGGAAATGCAAAATCGTGTAAAACTGGTGAAGTGTTTGTTTCTCCCAGCCTCTGGAAAAGGAAACTGCTTCATTTTGCAGAAAACCAAGTCAACAAAAAGAACAATACAAAATTTCCTATTTCCTGATTATTGTTGAAAAGTAAAAATTTTTTTTTTAACTTCCTCCCTCCCTATTAGCTGTCCAAGAGAAGGACAGACATACAGACAAAATAACTATTTTCTAGAATATATCTTCTCCTTTTTTCCTTCAATGCCTTTAATTTTCTCTAAGATTATTATGGTTTACTTACACCAAAGACATTAAGGATGAGACAATATTTTAAAAACACTGTTTTATATATTGACCGGTTTTAGTTATCCTTTACTCTGTCTAGAGACTGACGTACATAAAGGCTTTGCCTACACTGCCTGATAAATGTGCTCTAATACCCTGAAATTCTGCTTCCCTAGCTGTATTGAACACTATTAGAAAATCCTACTGCTCTTTCTCTGCCTACACACTACTACCTCCTGATGGAAAATCAACACACAAGTCTCCTTTTACAATCCAGAAGAGCACAGGATGGAGGCAAATTCAATCACCTCCCCATTGCTGAAACCATCTTCTGGAGTCATCAGATGATAAAACGAACCTGAGAAATCTCAATGCATTTCTTCTATCCTTACATTATCACTTAATCTTCTCCTTCAATAAAAAGACTGTCAAAAAATGTTATAAGGGAAAATCAAAGCATCAAGTAGTTAGTAAGTATGAAGCACTTAATAAATAGCATAAATCAAAAGCCAGAAAAATACACAGAATCAAGAAATTAACTGTTTTGAGAGTGAGGGAATGCAAAAAAGTTGAAAACTAAAACTAAGCAATACAACTACATCATGGACAGCAGCAGTTCATATCTCTAATATTTTTGCTCCCAGGAGGTGACCTTGTCTTGCAGGCACTGACTCTAATTACTCATATAACATTGCCAGAAATACACCCACTGCTCTAAGTACCAACAGGCCAGATCAAATGATCACATAACTGACCCCTTCTAAAAGGTATATAAATGAATATATTCATACAAATACATACAGTACTACATATAATAACAACATATAAAGAAATAATAAATTGACAGCTGGCTGAACATGAGCACCACAGTGTGCCCAGGTGGCCAAGAAGGCCAATGGCATCCTGGCCTGTTGTAAGGACTTAAAGAATACAGTTGCCTGTCTCAAAACTCTCTCTAGGCCACAGAAGAAACTTGTCTTAAGATAAGCCACAACCATAAGCAGAAACTTGAGATAAGCATACAAGGGAGGAATTTGCAATAGGAAGGCACTAATTCCAGGCCTGACCAAGGTAAGATCTGGTTAACACATCCTTGTTACTACACCCAGACAAAATTCCTGCTGTAACAAACTGTGGGATATGAAGCAATTGCTCATACACATATCACCCTAAGTTATGAGAACGGCATCTGCATCTGAGACTCTGCTATGGGAAACCTCAGGTCAAGCCAGTAAGGAAACCTGGTCTGACTGTGTGAGTGTGGGGTTTGCAGCTGTGAAGGGGCCTTGGTCCCAGCTCAGGTGCGAGAGTGGCTGCCAGAGTGGCTCCTGGACGATCAGACAGAGACATTTCCTTAACAGAGACCTTGTTCTCTACAACTGCTTGAAACAAGATTGTTGCAAGACAGGGATCAGTCTCTTCTCAGGCAAAAAGTGACAGGCCAAGAGGAAATGATCTCAAGTTTTGCTAGGGGAGGTTTAGTTTGGGTATGAGGAAAAAAGTCTTCACTGAAAGGATTATCAAGCATTGCAACAGGCTTCCCAGGGAAATGGTAGAATGTCCTTGGAAGTATGCAAAAAATGTGTCAATGTGGTGCTTAGGGGCATGGTTTCATGGTGGACCTGGCAATGCTAGATTAGTGGTAGGATGATGTGGTCAGTGCTGAATGGATGATCTTGGAGGTATTTTTCAACCTTGATGAGTATATGAAATTTAATTTAAAAAATATTCCTCACTTGACAGTTTTGTTATCTATTTAATTCTTTTGCCATATTTTACACATACCAGGTATAGTGTCCCACATGTTTTCTCTCAGAGGTCATTCTTGGTTTTAAGGCACATCAAGTAATTCAAAGGTCTCCCCACAATTTTTGCTCCAATGCATGAAGCAACCATTACTCTAACAGTCAAATGCTAATTTCTACTACCTGTCAGGAGGCTATATGCACCCAGCCCTTCCCTATCCTTCCCATCCTTAAAGGAAGAGAGTATATACGAAAGCAAAGCATGTACAGTTGGTTTAAAGTATAGTCACGTTGACTTAACCATCAAAGCAATGCTTTTACCAGCTGAATACTGGAGCACTTGAGGTCTGAGTAAGTAGATCTACTTTTTTTCCATCCTAAAAAGATAGAAATTTAAACAAAAACAAATAACAACAAAGAAATCAGACTGCTGAAATAATGCTTTATTTTGGGGGTTCTTTTGAGGGGAAAAAAAGAAAATTTTTATACCAGAATAGGCAATAATCATGTGATTAGAGTAGTAATTGAAGTATGTAAAGTAATTAAAATACTGCGACATTTGTATTCTTTTCTTGAACTTTCCTTTCCATGGAAATATTATGTATATTAAAAAAAAATTCCCCCAGATAAACCTAGGGTCTCTAGCACCCTACATCCACAAAACATTAGCAAAAAGCTCACATGCTATGAAACATTACAACTCATAGATGTGTCCTACATTCTGTTTATTAGCAAAATAAGAGAAGACAGTGGGGAAACAACCCACAAAAAAGATTTTTCATCCTTTTCTGCCTGGGGATGTGTATGCCAGGCATGTGTCAGATGTTAGTCCCTACTGCTTAAGGCACATATATATTACACTGCACATAAAGATATATATCCAGACTATGCAGTGTAGGAGAGAATATTCTATCAGAAGGAAAAAGTAAAGT
Organism: Myiotriccus ornatus; assembly: GCA_036023395.1. NCBI lineage: Eukaryota > Metazoa > Chordata > Aves > Passeriformes > Tyrannidae > Myiotriccus > Myiotriccus ornatus. The sequence continues at coordinate 21,014,539 of JAYRBT010000177.1, forward strand.
TTCTGGATTAGTCAATAAAACCCCAAACTCTCAAACTGAACTCAGAGACAATGAAAATAAAATGTTAGGAAACAAAAGAAATGTTTCTGCAGGCTTTGGAATTGTAGTCTCAAGGAGAAGACCTAGAAGGGGAAGAATAAATTAGGAAGATCAAATACTAAAGACCTATAAACTAATACTGACCATCTGGGACATAAGAACTCAGTCATCCATCGTTCTTCTTGAGAGAGTTCGAAAGGACTTGAAAGAGCACACTGGTGAACCTGTGGCATACATGCTACACAAGAGTCAAGGACAGACACAAGACACAATTTTTAAAAGTGTATTTCAGTTCAATAAATGACCCACTAACAATCTATCTTATCACAATGAAAAGCAATTTTACTTAATGAGTGGAGCATTGTTTTAATATTTCAGATTAATCAGAGGAAATGAGATGCCATCCAATTTTCCCTACTTTCTTTTTTCCTAGCTTCAGCCACATTTGATCCAATTTTTTTTTTAATGCAAAGGGAGAAAAATTAAGATTGCAATCCAAGACATATTTTAATATGGAATGCCCCATGTGTTCAGGAACAAGTTATGTAGCCCAAATTAAGTAAATGCCTGAGAACAATACTTTCCCATAAGAATTAGTGAAAACTAACAAAGTGGTTTTCCATCAGAAAATTCAGCATTTTGCAGGAATGCAGTGCTGTGGACAGAATTTCCTAGAAAGCATTGTCAAAATTAATTACTACACATTTCCATTTAATTTAAATAATCTTAAAATAATGTTTTGATGAAGTAAATATTAATCCTTAATATATTTTTTGGTTTAAACTGTAACATTATAGGTGTTATTTGAAAACTGTATACACTAAGTAACATTTTTTGAAATTAGCAAAACAAGTTCTTTAAGAAACAAGAAATTCAGTTTTCCATTTCAATTTGGAAATGAAACAAAACTATGCCAGTTTGTGGGATTTCCCATTGGAAAGATAATTCAAGGGTGTCCAAGGGGTAGTTTGTGACTAAATATGTTACACATTGAGAAACTTGAGAAAATTATGACTTTGAGCATATGCCAACATAAAACATGGGTGTCTCACTACTTTGTGGCCAAAGTTTGCAGCTTCAATGGTGGTCAGTATCCAAAGAATTAAAGATCAAGAAGAAAGGTTATCAACTGCAGAGTAAAATGACTTACTTTTTAGATATGTTATTTATATACTCTTTGCATATATCACTCACTATTTTTATATTTAAAAGCCTTAGCCTTTTATGTATATAGGTTGCCGAAACTCTTTCTTATAAGAAACTCATAACTGGATTTCAGGAAGACAGAAGAGCATATTAACATTGCCTGATATTGGTGAAGTTGAGACTTGTCTCCCTTGAGGTTCTATGTAATGCGCAGCAAGCAAGAGAATTCTTCAGAGAATAATTCACACCTCCTCAATCAGGTTTCTGTTCACAGTCACGTGATGAAAGACCCTCTTTGTCCTCTTTAAATATAGGAGAATTCTCGGAGGTGAAACTAACATACCTTTAAGAAATTAACATTCTCACCTAAACCAAAAAAGTACAAATATCCTTTCCTTTCTCCCAGTTTAAAAGATGTTAAAACTCATACTCATAAAAGATAAAGACGGGTACAAGAACTGGAAGCCAAGACTCAGACACCAACACTAGAGTTAAGAAACCCTTATCTAGTACTAAACGATCAGACATATTTCCAAATGGATCACTGGTTAGCTATCACATGGAAAACCACTTCTTTAACTCTCTGAACCTGATTTCAGACATAACCAAAGAACTCATTTTGGTTTGTTTCTCCATCTGTAAATGGACATATTTGGGGTTAGGTTTTATCCATCACTACAGCATACATATGGAGGGATAGAAGTACACCCAAGTGGCATGCACACTAATTGCTTAGTAATTGTAAAGCTCCTTTAGGATATGAAGTGCATATTAAGTATTGCAAGCTCCTACCTCTTTTCAAAAGAAAGTTACTAGTGCTTGCAAAAGCAAAAATAACTCTGCGTAATTAAACAACTAAGATCCCTGCTAATTCTGCAGCATACAAGCCTGTACACCAGTCAGAAGCCAGCACACTCAGGACCAATCCTGCTGAGCTGTCCTCATTACAACAGGGCAAACAAAGATGTTTTCTTTATGTTCTCTCAATAATTACATTTGATCTGCCTCACTGAGGATCTCCTGCTAGCAATGAAAAGCATGAAGTGTTTCAATGGGTCAGTCTCTAGCTGTTTTATTTTCATTTCAAACATAGTAGAGACTTCCTTTTTTATAACTTCCAAAGCAATAAGCAGTGTACTTTCCTGTCTTAAGACTTTCCAGTGACAATGAGCCAATTACATTTCAACTGCAGGCTCAGTTAGCAATTTATCCTAATTTACCAATGAGCACAAAGTAAAATAGGCTTTTTCTAAGACTTCAAATGTTCTGTGACCATTATAATGCCCAGAAGAGCTTTGAAGGTTCATCAAAGTTAGTTCAATGATTTATTTTTTTTTCTTTTTCCTCAATTTCTGGTATACCTCTGCTTCAGAAACTGGTTCATTGAAAAGATTAAGGCCTACATTTTAGCACAGATGTAAAAATAAATTCTTAACATGGGCTTATATGGTCTTAAAACAACATATGCTAACTTTACCAAATATTGTGACCATTTTGTTGCTCTGAAAAATTAGAATAAATTTTCACCAAAAAGGCAATACTTTCAAGTGCAGAATTTAAGCACTTTTCATATGTTAAAAACTCTACAGATTAAATAACAAATAGTCCATTTTAAGCTCACACAGAGGGTCTGGATTTGAGGAAAGCGACTTGAGTTTGTCAAGACCTGAAATTTGTTCCACAGGTGATTTACAACGTAATTATGGAACCCTGCTATGCAAGAAACCACAAATACTGTAAAAATATAACCACACATTTGAATAAAAATCTAATTCTGAAACAAAAAGCTTCTGCTCAATTTCATTTGGTTTTCATTCCTCAGAGAAGTGTATTAATATTTTCAAAACAAAATATTTTTAGTACAAAATCAGAAAAAATCCAACAAAACCATTGAGAAGACTTGGGAATTGCCCTGACTTGTATTGCATAAAGACATATAACACAGTTTATGAAGACTATGATGCTCAACTTCTCTTTAAAAGGAATGAACAAAAAGGAAGTTTGAGGAAATTACCTGGAAGAAAGACATGAACGGAAGAGGTGGGTTCAACTCACATTTCTTACTTTTCACACACCAATTTTTAGACCATACAACACTGTTGCTTTTGCACTAGTGGGATGGCAAAATAATTTCTAGTACTTCACATTAATCATTTGAAACTATAGATTTAAAGAAAAAATAGGTAAATCTAATATTTCAATATTCCTTCTCAGCTCCCTGTTGAAAGTCTGCTGGAATCCTCTCAGCAGGGATTTAGTAGCTGAAGAAGGGTAAGTTCATTGCAAGGTAAAACATGAGACTTGAGGAGAGAAGACAAGATTTTCCAAAGTACATTTAAAGTAAGGCAAGACAAACTGATTAGTGAGGTCATTTCATTGCTTCCTGTAAAAATTAGTGAGGACTTATACAGCTTGTTTAAACAATATCTAAACACTTATTTCATACCCTTTTAAGTACAGCTTCCAGCTTAATATGGATTTAATACTTAAATCCTTGCCTGTTCAATGTCCTCCCTAGACAGTTCCAGGAACTGAGCCTTAGCTTAGATTCCAGTGATCATAATTCAGCAGTGGGAGGAGCATCTGTGAGTGCACACACTGTCCAAGAGCAGTCACAAATGGAAGTTTGCCTACCAGCATTAATCACTTAAGACTCATCTTGTATGTTTACAAGTGAAGACTGACTTTGATAAGCAATAAGGTAATACATCTTCTCAGAGCAAGTTTTCCTAAGTAACTACGCACAGGATAATAGGTCTTTGTTCCCCCACCACAGGCAGAGACAGATTGCAAGGCATGGTAAAAACATCTCTACCCACCAAGTCTTTGGCATTACATCAGCATAAAAAATTCCCACCATCACAAGCACACATTTGACCTTCAGAGAAGCTGAATATTGACTGGTACCAAAGGGATTAGTAAATGAACAATTTTTCCAACATAGCATTCAATTTACTTTGATGAGCAATTAAAATGTTAATTAAAAAATAATCCAAAACTCAGTACTCAGTACAGTTATGAAATAATAAGCTCTTGTACACTCACTACATTGCAAGCATTAAGAAGGTCACAATGCACCTGGAACAGAAAGGTGCAGAAGAGAGGAACCATATTATTCTTGGGCTTGTTTTGCTTATTTAAAGAGAAAAATATATCGATCTGATAATATGTTTTCTAAGTGCTGAGTTAGACCAAAGGTTTATATAAATGGTACCTTGGCAGATAGCAGCTTCAGGCAACTTATAGGACAGGAAAAGAAGCACATGCACTCTGTTGCCCCCTTGAGAAGTTCTGAGTTCATCATTCAAATTCTAAAATAATCATGAATAGTTTAAAATAATCAGGAGGTTTTTTTAAATGGCTAAAGTTTGGGCTTACTTCCTTTCATCTATCAAGCTCATGTCTGCAATCAAGAGAATCAGAAACTTGCTTCTATTTCAACTTCCTGTTGTGATTCTCATGCAATTGAAGAGATTTAGAACTTGGTATCTGAAGAAACACCATAAATACTGTGAGTCAAGGAAAAAAAAGATTTTGAGAGCTAGTAGTATTTACTATGTACCAATTAAGTCCTGCTCTGGAGGATGAAGTGGCACACCCATTCTTCCAAAGATACTAATTGAGATCTTCTGCATTTACCAAGTCATGTTTTCCATCATACAAATTTATACTATTTGTATCATACAAATATATATAAATATTTGCTATAAAAAACCCAAACCAACCAAACAAAAAAACCACACCAGTTTTTTTCATTTGATTTTTTGGTGTTTTGTTTCAGGGTTTTTTTGTGGGTGTTTTGTTTTGGTTTTGTTGTTTTCTCTTGTTTTTAAATGTTACCAAGTTGCATTAAATGCAGAGCAGGAAACCAACATCCTTTTCACTGTGCACTGACTCTATCATGGATGCTGCAACACAGTGATTTTCCCTTAAATAGTCTTGATTACACTCAGAGTGCATTATCATTAAAAGAAAAACAAAGCAGTAATGTAACCTCAGCCTTCTAGCGTCTCCAAAAAGCCACTGTGATTCGCAAAAAGTAAACTATAATGTCATCTATTCAACAGCTGTTCTGAACGAGGCCTTAATTTTTGTGACTGGTATCTAATATTTCTGACAATAAAGATGGAGATCTTTTGTATTTTTAGAAACAACTGTATGGGTTGTCCTAAGAAACAATACTAATTTCCTTTCCTATCCTTTAGGTCTTACACCTCAGTTTGTGCATATGTATTTTAAAAATAAATAAGCAAAAGAAAGAGCAGAAAGAGCCAAATAAAAGAAAAGAAAACAAAACAAAATTTATGCCACGGAATATAACTCAGATCTTATCTTAGAAGTTAAATCCTTGTTCTAGTGATACAGCTTCTGAAATAGGCCCAGACACAATGCCAGAAAGATGAATTTGTCAGTAGTCTCCCTGAAGTAAGCCACACACTAGCTTGCAAAATTAGTGTCTAATATAAACCCACTGTCTAGACTATGTCAGTAAAAAAATGCAGAAATTTTTTGCCTGACTGAGAACCAGAATAAGTTATCACCAAAAGGTCTATTTTTATCTATTAATAACATTACTCTACAAAATAATCTGAAAATTAAAATTTGAATCCTTGAATTACACTTTACATTTCAGTATATTACTAAGATTCTTTCTGATTAATAGTTCTGCAGGGTTTTACATGATAGATGTTAAGAGAACCTGGTAATGTTGCAGGAAAGAAATAAAACCATTCTCTCCATTGGAAACTGCCAGGTGAAATTCGAACTGCTAACTGTAATTACTATGATTGGATTTCGGCCAAGACATTGTGAATATTAACACTTCAAATTATGATATAGATTAATTTAATGTTTCAAAGAAACATTACTATAACCATGCTATTAATTTTATTTGGATACATGTGAAAAAAAAAGGCTACTTTTCAATATTATTAAAAATATTTTACTGAAAGTTGAAATGTTCAGATGATGACTATCAGTAAAAATAAAACAGGGCTGCAATGATTTTTAGGGGGGAAAACAGTCCTGAAGGTGTTAGCTTTCTTTTCCTTTTTTTCATCATAAATCCCCTTAAGTCTGCTAATCCAGCTTCATTTCTCCAGCATCATTTGCATTTTGTATGTGAATTTCCCAGCAGGTTCTGGCAGTTCCAGGTATTTTCCTTAGCAGAGTGTCAGAGGATTCTCACATCTTTTCTATGTCACGAATCCTTGTAATGCCACTTAAATAGTGTTGTGGTACATGCTAGTAAGATCACATTTCTTACCTGACAAATTGGAAGTAGTCTTACTGTAATGCAAGAAAATAAAATATAAAAGATTATACTATTAGCATATTTAAGCAAAGTTGGTCGTTTCACCAACTTCAATGGACTGTAACTTCTTAATAGTAATGCCATTAGTCAACAAAGAGCATGGAAGAAAGTCATTGAAGGAACTGACTAGAATTCAAATTTTAATTTATGTTTTCATTACACATAGTAAAGAAGGAGAGCCACAAAAAAGGAACCAGAGAATCTTCCCTGTGAAAAAGGCTGAGTGAAATGTTTTTTTTTTTAGCCTGGAGAAGAGAAAGCTCCAGGGAGACCTTATAGTAGCCTTCCAATAACTAAAAAGAGAAAGTTGGAGAGAGACATTTTTCAAGGGCATGTAGCGACAAGACAAGGGGGAATGGCTTTAAACTAAAAGAGGTTTGGATGGAATATTAGGAAGAAATTCTTTACTATGAGGATGGTGAGGCATTAGAACAGTTTTCTCAGAGAAGCTGTGGATGTCCCATCCCTGGAAGTGTTCAAGGCCAGGTTGGACAAGGCTTGGGGCAACCTGGTCTAGTGAAAGGTTCCCTGCTCATGTCAGAGGGCTTGGAACTGGATGATGTTTTAAGGGCCCTTCCAACCCAAACCATTCTTTTTCTTTTCTATTACATTGTTCAAAACAGCAATCATCTGTGGCATTGGCAAAAATACTGAAAATAAACTTCTTATCAGTACTAAGAATTGAACTGATTCAACTCCTACAGAAGCCAAATTCCATATAACTCAAGGAACTGTACCAATAGCTTTCAGTAGTCCAGTACTTAAAAAAAAAGCAATGAACAGTTTGTGTTTCTATAGAGTCAACAGCAGTTTCTGTCTGAATGCACAGCTATTTTTTTAACTACATTTTATTTAGTTTCCATTACATATAAAAATATTAAGCTACTTTTCCGAAGATCCACAGTTGGTTTAAGAGTACTGTAAATGTCTGCATGTTTTCTCTAGTTTTCTCTACCTTTTTCTTTGTAGTAATATGGTATTAGTTGTCCCTTTCAATTATTATCTCAATAGCATATAAAACTGTTAATATATAGATTCTTATTGAGTGCACTTCTCAACAGAGGCCCACAGTTTCAGACACTTCATCTGAAATAGAACAAGAATAATTTGTGGAGGGGGAGAGGAACAACCACAACACAAACAGAAAGAAGAGTCATGGAACTCATAAATCTGACAGAACTGAAAGGTTTTCAAAACAGACTATAAAACAGCAGATATCAGAGAAGAGGAACAGATAGGGGTTTCTTCCCCTTTCAAAATGTTAAATTGAGTAACTGCTTACTCTTGAAGATGGGCTCAAATTGACTTTTCTGCAGTCTACTACTAATATTTTTTCTCTTGCTTTGTGTTACAGTAAAGAACACATTCCTGATATAGTTATTATTTAATCTTGAGTTTAGATATAGACCAATATTCATACTCCAAACCATACTTAAATGGTCTATATGGCCAAAATCCAGAGGTCTGATGTTTAGGTTTGAAGTCTGCAGTTGTCATTTAGATTAATGCTAAAATTAATAGTACACTATGTTTATTATGTCTATATGTACATTAATGTTACATGTTTTTCTTTTTTTCCTATTAACAACATCCCAAAGTTCTGCTGAGATATCATCAACACAAAATGACTGTTTGGGGTTCTTTGATAATAAAAAACAGATGGAGAAGAGTCACAGTAGAGAAGTCATGACCCATTCACCTCCAGAGAAGACGTGAGAAAAAACTAGTTGGAGGTGGAAAGAAAAAAAGAAGGAAACCTGACAATATAGTTTCAGTAATTCACCTTTCCTGCTATCTTTTTACTATAGAAAAATAACTCTGGCAAATAAGACACAGGCAACTCTATCTGCTGGAGTTTTAATTACTTCAGCTGATTACTGGTCTCATTCAAAATGGCTTCATTCCAGGAATGCATAATTTTTGACGCCTTTTCTTCATGGGCCATTTAAATTTGTGTTCCTTTGGTTTTCTCTTCTCCCCTCCCCCAGAATTTTCTTTTTCCTTCTCTCCTAACATTGCCTCCTAACAGTATTGTTCTATTTCTTTTGCTGATATTTTTATACTGGATTCTGTGAGCCAGACTGTAGCTTTACAGCCAAAATATTTCATTTAAGATTATAAAAGACAGATGGCAGTCTGAAGTGGTTTAGTAGTGATGGTCTTTTACTAACAGTCAATACATGGAGAAAGCAAAAGGTTGCTGAAACTATCTCCTACAAACTTTCGGAAGTACGTAGAAACACTAGGAAATCCTAGAAAGCTCCTTTGGAGAAACATTCAAAGATGTGGACAGAGTACTCAAAGTTGCACATGAATGAGAGAAAGGCAATAGGTGTCCTTTAGGCAAGAGGTTAATAGCTATCTCCATTACAGTCCTTGTCATTAATTCCAGAGCCCACTGTTTCTTTTCCACAAGAGAATGTTCTGGTAAAAGTTGTTCTTTGTTTACAGCTTACAGGCCATTCCAAGATGTTTTTACTACATTTTTTATGAAGTGGACCAGGAAGGGATATAAAATGTAGCTGTGCTTTTAAGGACATAAATAAAAAGATGCAAAGTTCAAGGGCAGAAAGATTTTATTAACCTTCCACAAAAAATATTTGCAGGAATTACAGCTTGTAGAGGACAACCTGACAAATTCCTTTCTTTCACAGTTTCATTGTCCCAAATATTCCTTCTCTCAAAAGTTTGAAACTATCAAGGCAGACAAAATTGAGAAGAGCCACATGGTATCACCATAAGGAGAGTAGGTGGAAATATTAAAATGGAGACATTTATTTTATAATGTGTATTTCCCCACTGCACCTCCCAGATTCACCCGTCTTTTCACTCTCATATTTCTGTAAAGTCACCCACCTAATTTATTGTTTGTTTTTCAGTGTATAAATGAAGCCTCCAGTTTGCAAATGGAGAACACAATGGTACCAAAAATTGCATGCTGACCCGTATTTTAATGTGCATCTGTACATAACAAATAGTAAATTTTGCTGCTGCCTCTTTTAGTGCTTCCAAAGCTTTAAAAAGAAACACAATAACAATTAAAAAAAAATCAATCTTTTGCTAATTTGGCATAAATTGGTAATTTTCTGTGAGCTCGACACAATTACTTATAAACTGCACATAGAGGGGTTTGAACCTTTTGCACTGCAATGAGCTTCTGCCACCTGTTTCAGACTCCTCCCTACAGAGACACTGAAAGCCACAGCACAGCAGTTCCAAAAAAATCAGAAGAAAAAGATATTCAGTTAATAAAGGAAAACATTAGCGCTGAATTTTCTTTTTGATCCAGTAGTTTTATTTCCTCCCATTTTCAAGGAATGAGCAGCACGCAAACATCCAGCTAGAGATGACTGAGGTTTCTCAGTTCCTTTTGCAAATTAGCACATGGCTATAGGTCTAACAGGAGATGAAGAAACTCCCTCACTCTGTGTTTTGCTAGAAAGGTGGAAGCTCCCTTCTTGAATAATCCCAGATTCACAATTACAACATGGAACAATTACACAATGGAACATCTCAACAGAAGGAAAAAAAGATCCCATCACATCTCTTCATATGGTTTCCTCTCCACAAGCCAATGGCCTGTACAACACTCCATAGAATGTCGCCATGCACAAACTCATCTTGTTATCAGAAATATTCTTTCTAAATTAGACCTATTTTAATTTTAACAATAGCCTTCTAGTATTCAACCACATTTACCAGTTTTAATTTACACCTAAAAATCTTCTTTATTCACATTCCAGAGCTTTAAAATGGTCTAATATCCCATTAGCTTTTGCACACATAAATTAACATTTAAAAAAAAAATTAGATTGCTGGGATGTTCAAAAGTCAAGAGACAAATGTGCAGGACTGCTTCAAATGCAAATGAAATCTCACTATAACATTCACCTTTAACATCACTATCTATCAAGATAGTAAGAATATGGATGGAAGATGCAGATCAAAGCAACCTTTCAAAAATGTCAATTAAGATGGTTACTGCAGGACTTAACTTTTTATGCTTTCTGTGCTGTCTATAAATTATGTATAGTCATTACCTGCATAGTGATTTTATTTAGATCTCATTTCCCTAGTTTGCCTTTCAATGTAATGGGATTTTTTTCTTTTTTTTTTTATATACAATCACTGATTTTTTTCTCAAAAGGCATCTGGTGATGCCATTCTGATCTCTATTTCCTATCTTTCCTCCAGAGTAAAGAAGGAATAGTTTATTATTTTGCCTTTAACATAACGTCTCTCAAATAACCAAAAACCATTATGCCTTAAGTTAGTTTTCAAAGTGGCCAGTAGAAGCCACTTGTGCTCTGTTATAAACCTTAGTGCCAGCAGAAGGAAAAAAAAAAAGCCAGATTAAAAAAAAAAAAAAGTAAATTAACAGATTTAATGAATAGGGAACTAGTAAATAAATCTAACCCTCATTCACTTAACAAATGTATATTAAATGACAGCAGCAGGGAAAAGAAAACATAAGACAGGGAAGGTAAAAGTAAAAGAGATCAAACACAGTACTTTGTACAGGTATTCTTGGTATGGCTTAGCAGCACTGCAGGGACTAGTGTAAATCCACTAAATACAAACTGAGCTGTTAAAGCAAATCTCTATAGTACAAAGCATAAGTTCTTGCATCTTGTCACTGCATAGGACTCCCGTGGTGAAGGGGCTGCCTTGGGTACACTTCCCCCATTCATAACCCCTCCTTTTCTCCTCAGAAGTGATCTTCCCTACCACTTATCTCTTTATCCACCACTGGTGCACCTCCATTTTTTTTTACATTTATATTTAAACTGGATTGCTTAGATAATTTCATTTGTTAAGAACTTAAATAACTGAAAAATGCTCAAAATCAGAACAAGAGTTAACTCTCCATCACCACATTCATCATTTGCCAGATTAAAAAGTTTTCAGTTATCTATTGAAAAATAATAACAAATTATGTACAGACCAGCTATACCCCAAGCAGTGAATGACAAATAACTGAAGCAAATAAATTGCTCATTTTCAATGGTTCATTTCATGCCATTAGTTGAAAATTGCTTGCTAAAAATAGCAAATATTTATGAATGACTATGACAATCACAGCAATAAGGATGTATTAAAAGGTAAGGGATAGAAGATACTGCATTTGTAATTAATAGCACTGGTAATTAATAGTTTAACTAGTCTGATCTGTAATGCATTTTATTCCAAGTGACCAGACTTGCTGAGTCTGACATTACCTGAAGTTACGATTTCACGCCTTACAATTCCAATGGAAAACAGATAAGGAAGCAACAAGAGCTTTTACAAAGCATTCAAAAGGTTCTAGCATTTTCAACCATCTAAATGAAAGGTGTGCAGACATGACATGGGTCTCAGTCCTTTTGTTGCTCATGTTACACCTGACTTCTCCATTCCTTTTTTCACACACTAAGTATAGCTAAAAGAAGTGTTGTTGCTCTAAACCTGATGTTACCACTACATGTTGTTTGGTTCACACCTGTTAGCAAACTAAGTGCACACTGGATTGAAAGACATCTTCTGAAAAAGTCTCAGTTTTTTGGACAGTACTCCTCAGTTTCTAAACAGGCAAGTCTCAGCAGATTTCTAAGGAAACTTCTGACCTTCTTCTCTCTTGTCCTGCTTTCAAAGTGCTGAGCACTTCAAAGGAAGTTTTCTCATTGTGTGACAGAGACACCAAAAGCACGATGATAAAGAAGAGATGAATAAAAAGAGGAAAATAATAAGAAGAATAGCTTTTTAAAAAATCTGCATGCATGGTGTTGTTATTCTCGCAAACTAGAATCAAATAGTTCTAAGTGTGAGGAAAAAATATATGAGTAAAACATGGTAATTTGTTAGACATGGCAATTTCTTAGAAAAGTTTTTAAACTTTTAAAATTTATAAAAAATCCTAGATACTAAATTATATTGTGTGTGAATGTGAAGTACCAAAGAATGGGCTCATCACATATACTAATGAGAAAGTAATTTTCTCATTTTAAGAACAAAATGAAGGACTGTAGAAACAGAAGTCAGGTGATGTTTTATTTATTCTACTGTACCATAAGAAAAAAGTGTAAGATTTGCCAGACCAGTTCATCCCAAATACTCCATCCCAGTCCAGTGGCCAAAAGCTGGCGCCATCAGAACGCAAGTCATAAGCAATCATGTCATGTTTTCCCTACTATCTCCTAACTTCTAGCTATTCATATCCACATATGCAGATATTAAAGATTTAATTAATTAGGGGAATATAAAATATCCAAGGTATGGGAGATCTCTGTATTTATACAGTGACAAAAGTTGTCTGTTTTCTAATAATTCCTTTCATTTAATTTGTTTTTCTATTACTTTTTACTTGCTAGCAGATACTAAACTGATACTTCTATGGACCTTTTGCTGTATAACCTCACAAATTGTGATTCTTACTACTAAAAAGTCATCTCAGTATTCATCATTTCATATATAGCATCAAAATTTACTTTTTCCATGTGGAAAATTTAACCTTTACCTTCACCAAATTTCATCTCTCATTTTATTTTACAGCTACTGAGTTGCAAAGGATGCTCCTTCGGTTCTTCAACTTAACTTTAGTATTTCCATTTAAAACCATCAATAAGCTTTCTTACTCTACCAGTTGCATATTGTTACATATGCTAGATAGCCCAGGTACCTGCACAAATACTTCTGAACTCCACTGGTGACTTAGGGAACCAGTCATTTTTTCCTTCCCTGTGTTTCCCACGTTTAAACACTGATTTACCCTTTCAAGTACCTCCTTTCTTATTCCCTTGCTCATTGTTTTGTACGTTTGTACAGAGTGATTCACTTTACAGAAGATATGCTGACCCTTCCTCAGTGTATTTATCCATAAGGCCATTTGCTTTTTGTACAGACTCCAGCAATTTCCCAAGTACTGTGCTTCAGATCTTCCTGGAACCCTGTTTAGGAACTTCAATCTCACAACCTTCAAGTACCTAGGCAGTAGGAAGCAAGAGCACACAAACCACATTTATTGGTTATGTGTAGTGTATAGTTTGACTAATTCATTCTTACTTTCCTTCTGAATTATTTTCTGGTCCTGGCCTGTCCATTTCATCTCTTGGTTGCACAGCCTTTACTGCTGACAATGTTTAGTCTCTGCAATGACATTTCAGTGCATTTATCCAGTTTAAGACCTCAAAATCTGTCACTAACATGGGAAGACAAAGCAAGGAAATATGGCCTGTCCTTCACATTGCTTTACCATAAGCATTTTGTACTGATCACATCATGCCCTGAAACCTGAACAAAAGCTTATCCATAGAGACTGAGTATCACTAATTGGTGTTTCTCTTTTCAGCTTCATGTGCCAAAGATCTTCAATTATGTTTTGTACAGACTGTTGCTAATGAAGCCAGAAACAGATCCAGATACACAATCAGTCTCAGCAAACTTTTATGGACAGGACAAAAAAACAAAACAAAACAAAACAAAAAATAAACCAAACAAAAATGCCACCACCACCAAAACCAATCCTTTTCTTGTGTACCACTTCCATAATACTTTTAACTACTTATTTTAATATTCAATACAACAATTTAGTTTTTGTGCACTTAAGATTTGACGTTTAATATATTTGCATATGTGTGACTCAGGCATGCATTGTTCAGAACTAGGAGAAAAAACACCCCAAATTGATTAAAGAGATGCCTCAGACACCCAAGAAACTATTTCATTGGTCTGGATATTTTTCTGGATAGCTGGTGTAACTGTTTTAATCTATGGGAAATTCAGGAACAGAATAGAAAACTGATCTTATTGAATTTAAATTTCTTTGAGGTGGATGCAGAACGGGTGTTCTGACATGCACTGAACAGCCTGTTATTCTTTGAAGGACCGACAGAAGTTCAGATTCATAATTATACCCATTCCTTTATAGAGTACGTTTCCAGAACTGCAATAGAATAGACCTTACCAAAAAAGAAACCCAACAAAAACTAAGCCAAAACATAAGTAGAACTAGCAAAACAGCTTTGCAGATGTGAAAAGTGAAGAATTTACACGGACTAAAATCACTCACGGTAAGTCAGTTCCCTGTTACTACTCAGATGCTCTCAGCTCTGTTGGATGTCAGCTGCATAATCCACATGCATCTTCTCACCTCTTTCCCCTCCTGATTTTCTGTTTTCCTTTGAAATTCAAAATACAGCATAGTATAAATGCAAGCTTACACATCATTAGCCTGGCACTTGCTTGTAAAAAATGCATTTTGCAAAAATAGTAGACCTGCCAGTATTCAGCTTCTTCTACTCAGTGGTAGAATAAATACTTCATATTAATCCTTAATGAAACAGAATCTCTTTGAATGGTTTATGGCCTCGGAGCCAGGACGTATATTTCACATTGAAAATAAAATGCTGACCCAAGAGAGAAGACTATAGATTTCACATTGTGGGAACGGAGGAAATCAAGGAAAAGAAAGGAGCATAATTTAACAAGCTAGATGACTAAATCTATTCCTAAAATAGCTCTACTGAAAGCAAAGGGGCTATTTCCAGCAAGGATTAATTCATGCCAGAAATATCAGTTATTGGATTGCATTAGCAAACAGAGTTTTACAGCAATGAAAACTGCTTGGATCCATAGCAGGGAACAGAAATTAAGTAGATGTCTTTCAAGGCCACTGCCTCAGCCTTCTGCAATGAATTTGGGACATATTATGCCTGCAGTGTCCCTGCTGGAGTCACTCCCATAACCTGTCTGGGTAAACAAGGCAAGGGAAAGGACAAAGTGTACTACAAAGAGATTAAGCGATAGAATCAAGAGAGATGGGGAAAAAAAGTGAGAACTCCTAGTTAGACAATCTGAGAGCCAGCAGATCAGTTAAAAACTCAGGCAAACACATTGCCCTTCTCTCCAATTACACCAGGATGTGGTGAGAAGCAGGTAAATTGCCATATTCAAGGAAGAATAAGGAAATGGGATTACAAAAAAATAATAAAAACAGTATCTGTTCTTTACTGCAATGTCCCATTACGTCCGACAGTAATTACATCAACCTAAATGAATATATAAAGTTCAACTACATAGTAAGAATACATCTTGAATAAAGTCCCTGGTAAAACTACATTGAAAGGTATGATTTATCATTACCATTTTTAAAGATCCAATACCACTTGTTACACAGAACAAAGACTAATACATACTCTAAACTGATAACCTTGGAAGCACATAGACATTAGATAGTGATTTGAGTGGAATAAAATCTCAAAGAAATGTTTACATAGAGGAAGGGTAACTCAATAGCCACCAAATCCTACATGCAGTCAAATCAGAACAAGATCTAATTATTTTGGAAATCAGCTCTTCAGTAAAGAAACAGAGATCACCAAAATAGACAACTACTATTTTAAATAAATCTAAAACCTCACAAATTAAAGAGACTTTTTGTCACTAAAGGATAAACCTCTAAAAGACAGAAGATAACCATTTCTAATAACACTTACTACAGGTAGAAGCAGCAGGCAGGAAGAAGTCCTAAGTATCCTTGAAAGCATTATACTTTTATTTAGTATTGAAAGTTCTATGCCCTTTTTGACTGCAGTACATAAAAATACTTTAAAAATAAGATTATTCAAATTAGCAATTGAAATATTTCCTTTTCCCAAGACCTGCACTGATATCCATGGCCTTATGCTGCATAATCCATGCACAATTTGTAAACTCAATGTGAAATATACTATCAATATATGTATATAATATGAACTGTAACAGCTACTCATAAAGTATTGACAAAATGCAGGTATTGAGCATAAAGTAGGTTTTACAAACAATTCACTGCACAACTATCATTCTCCAGTGCATGCAACATTCTTTTGTTGTACGGTTCTTGTACTAAATAATTGTAAAGCCATATATCTTGCTCTTGTTCTGCTTTTACTGAAACATTCTCAGGAAAGTATCTCCAAGAAGTCTGTACTATTAAATCAGGTCAACCCCCACTACAGTCACATAAGGTAACACTTGCTGTAAACGAGGAAACAAAGGCACATGATGGCTTTTAAATTTTGACAGCACATTAAACATTTAGTCACATTACAGGCTAAACTACAGAAATGAAGGTGTATGTTTTTTATTTAAAATTCAGCTTTATGATGGTATATTTGCATACATTACATCATACTGCAGATAGTAGTCTGCTCCTTTGAATCAGGCCAGGTTGCATGTTGTGACCTAATGAAGTGCTCAAGTAGAGGACTGAGAAGAAACTCATGAAAGTAACTGGACTGTCCAACCTCCCTGATCAGCCTTCTCACTTAACCTCAGTCAGATTTCACGTGGGCAGGCTCAGCTAATCATTCTCTTCTGTGTATTTATTTGAAGTAGACCACCTAGCACAGGTCCACACCAAATATGTGAGCTAGAGAGGGCCTTCAACTCCTACTGCAGAATGGGGTGCCCTGGTCACAAGGAATCAGGACATAAAAGTAGTCTGGTACCCAACTGAATGTGACACATTAGTGAGTTCAGCCACTTGGACCACTGGATAACTTAAGGTGCTTTGATTTCGGAGGAAGAAGAAAATGAACCATTGCAGTTAGTACTCTGAGTACACCGTAGGAACTTACCCCACTAAAGCAGGCTGCTTATTTAGTCTCTGAAACAGAGCAATAAGCCAACACTAATGGTTGTTCCTAATTAGAATTTTAAAGAGCTCACTGGGAATTTGTAGCTAAAAATTACTGTGTCAAACCCCAAAGAACTGGCCATATTTTAACTGCTTGATTGTGTGGCTGAAGCAGACAGAAATAGTCTTAAAATGTGGCATAATTATTCAGCTATGTTACTAGCTAGTACTCAATATTAATTATACATTAAAAGCTAAGAATGTTATTTATGACTGTTTAGGGTAGTACTTATTCATAATGTGTAGTCAGCCTTTTTGACAGAAGGCTGTCTTATATGTGCTACATGACTCAGAGGCAGGAAAGAAGTTCCCAGATTTCATTTTATGTGTGTGGCACTCATTTCTTCCTGTATGGTAAATCTAAGCAGCCACTCGAACTCATTTTTGGATTTAAAATATAATCAGCCACAAATTAAAGAAGCAAGCTGACATGTAAATCTGCTATGCAACTGACACCAGCTTCGAACACTCCTAAATAAGAAAAGTGTATGTACAAAATATCTCTAACACCTTCCCCCTCACTGAATTTCACAGAAAGTTACATGATGCTCCACGATGAATTCATGCAGGAATCAGTCAACACGTCTTTTCACAAGGTGGTTTCACAAAAGACAAGGCTTTATTTAACAAATGAAAAGAGCTGAGTTTGACTTTTTTACCAAGAGTTTATTCCAGATCTTTTGAGTCATAACTAACCAATCGCTAAATCTCTTTTTCTTGGATTTTGGAAACTCCCTTGAATGTAAACCTAGTAAGTTTTGCTACCACCTGCAGAAACCTGCTTTCCAGCCCACTCTGACACAGTCGCAGACAGCAATACCAATTAACTGGCAGAAATTCTCTATGATGCTTGCTCTTGTGAACTAAGGTCAGAAGGAAGTATAATGGCTTAACATGTAGCAAAGTCTAAGACAACAGAGAAGAGGAGCACCTAAAGGTTTCAAAGACTAACAGATCTGAGTGAATATTTGCGAGCATATATGTTCAAGGCCATATTTAAAGGCACTGCATCAAAACTGTTCATGCATAGTAATACAGAAGCAGACAAGTTTGGGCAGGAAGTACGTGGGCAGGAATTACATAAAATGCAATTGCAAATTGGCCAAACTGTACAAATAACTAAATTTCCATACAGCCTTTCAAGACCAGATATCTCAAAAATAATTTAGAATAAATGCAAATTAACCAAAAATAGCCCTTTAAATTTGTTCTGCACAGGAAAAAAATAGACTTAAATTGGAATTCAAATGTCTTCAGACTCATGTGGGCCACTACTTTTGAACATGGCAAAATCAATAAACAGACTGACAGAAGATAACAACAAGACTCTGTTTCTTTTTTTTTTTAGACATAAACCTACCTGATGTAGAGTTGTGAGAAAGATATCTGATTTTCAACTACTTCTGAGTTACAAGTATCCCTGGTCACTTCTCCATTATTCAACCATGCTTATCTTTGCCTACTCCTACAGGACACATACATTTGAAGGAATAGATACTGCCAGATGTGAAATTCCTCTTCAAAAAATCAGTAGAGAAAAAGACAACACACCTCTCCTTCCTTTTTCCTTCAACACAGGACTCTGCACTCCAACTCTTAAAAATCTGTTCTCATCTACCTCTAGCTGTCTTTCACTGTCAGGATGGGTTAATGACCTGTCAAAGGGCAATGAACTCCACTGCTCTAGTGCTTGAGGCTTTCTTGAAAGAGTCCCCAGATTTGGGGTTGCTAAGAATATCCTGAAATGATGGGGAAAAGTTTATTCTCTATATTGTTTCCCCCTCCCTTTCTTTTTTTTTATCATGCTGCTGTTCTTATGAGTAATATAACCTTTGCCACTATCTTACTGTCAAACCTTCTCAGCAGACCTATCTAACCTCTATTTTTTGTCACAGAGAGGCAAAGTGACTGTGACGGGACAGCTGAGACAGCATTCTTCTATTTTCTTATGCCAAAATATAAATTTAAGGACTCAAACTGAGCAGCTTGCAACACAGAGGAAAAGTATGTTATTGCATCAAACTCCATCATAAAGTAAGCAGATTAGGAATGCTGGAGAATAAGCCAACTTGAAATCCTTGCTGGCTATCTCATTTCCCACAG
Source organism: Myiotriccus ornatus (assembly GCA_036023395.1). Taxonomy (NCBI): domain Eukaryota; kingdom Metazoa; phylum Chordata; class Aves; order Passeriformes; family Tyrannidae; genus Myiotriccus; species Myiotriccus ornatus. Next base: position 21,033,792 of record JAYRBT010000177.1, read on the forward strand.
GATTTTAGAGGCAATTCAGATGAAACTGCCACCCTTGCAGTCTCCAAATTCTTGGCCTGTAATAATTTTCATCTCATGAAGATTAGCAGCTTTTTGCTAATAATAATTTAAACCTCCCTGCAATATCACAGCTTCGCATCTACCACACTCCAGCCTGCATTTACTGCATATATGTTCTCTCTTTCATGTTTAGATGAAATCCTCCTTTATTCCATGCACAGATTTACAAGAAAGACTTCAGTGTCATTTGCATACTACAAAAAGGGAGTGACACCACCTCCAAACGAGATATTGAAGACTTAAAAAAAATAAGGAAGTAAAAAATTTGACTCTGAATATAAGATGGTATGATAAATATAACCTGCATGTGCAGGTAAGAGCTCAGCTTGAAAAAGGGCTGCAAAAGCAATACACATTAGGTATGCCTGGAACTTTGAATGTTCAGCCTTGTGAGCCAGACTCAAAGATGTTTAAAAAAAAGGTCACTAAAACGTCAATAGAAATGTTCTATCCAAGTTCCTGATCTTAACAGAGCTGCGTAACAGTCAGTACCACACACATCACTGATATCAGGTAATGTATAAATAAAAATGTAATTCAAAAAGCCTTTCAAATTTGCTCTTTTTAAAGCAGGCTTCCAAACCCAAAGCATCTACCATGGGAATGGAGCTATTTTTCCATTTTGGAATATGTAAAACACACAATGCATTAAGATTAAAATATTTCTGCCCTTGGATTGTGTTTCCTTACTCTTTTGGATGGCGTATATTGGTAAAAGACACAAAACATTATCACTACCCATATGAAACTTTTATGGTAGCCATAATATACAAATCAATACATTAATATGGCCACAGGTCTATGCAATTTACAATTGTTTCTCACCAGAAATTCAAATTCACAAACAGGTGGATTTAATCTTACCCCTTGGCTAATCCTCCTGCTTGAGACTAGCAAAGTAGGAATGACTGTACTAACCAGTCTTTCCAGATGTCTCCTTAAATTTTTAAAAGGCTGGATATCACTAAAGAGTTTTTGGTCCAACAAGTATAACAGCAAACACAAAGAGTAAAACAAATACCATCTTTGCATCAAAGTAGCGGTGAAATGTACCAACTGTGTATCACTTAGAATAAACCTATTTTTGCTTAAGTGATGCTCAAAAATTATATACTTGACAAATATTTTCAGAGAAATGAAACATTCAGTATTTATGAAAGTCAAGTTCCTTTAACACTCAGTGGTCCCATGCCATGCTTCCTGCTATCCCAGCATTTCAGCTGTCCCTCCTGGCCTTTTCCATGTCAGAAGCCCCAGAACCTCCCTTCCCAAGTGATACAGGATAGGCAGTGTGTACCCATATGAAAGAAGTGAAAGGGCCCTGACTCTATCCATTCAATCACTGGTTTCCTTTTTGGTTTTTTTTGTATTCTATGTGTATGTTTATACCACCTGTATACTTAATAGCTATCAAAACTTCCTGGCCTTTTGGTCATGATGGATAGAGCACCCAACTTCTACAAGCCTTGTACTTCTCTGCAGACATCCTGTTCTTCACTCCCTCCATATCCTATTTATTTTTACTCCTAGCCATCACAGTACTGCTGATCCCATTTACATCCTTTTTCCCAAATAGGAATAACCTCTACCACCAAAACACAGATGTATCAGTTTCTCAGTTTGTCCTTTGCTGCACTTCTAACTTCTGTTTTTCATTTCCCACCATGCAATCTTCATACTGTTTGTTACTGAACCATTTCAGTCTTCATCTTTGTTTTCCCATTAACTGACTCCAAGTCCCTTATAGAGGTCCCTCTGGTTTCTTTTTCCTTCACTATCATTAGGGTCTCTTAAGTATCTCAGCAGCAGAATCTGTATTCTCCATGACAGATACACCACTGTTCTGCAAGGCTTTCTGAGCACAGTGCCCCTCCTCTCTTTTCTAAATCTTATTATTAGCTGTCATAAAACTAAAACATCCATCTCAAACAAAAGTTTAAGAGAATAAACAGAAACAATCAATTAATGGGAATGCTGTAATGGTCATTGGAAACTAAGTCCAACTGCAAGCATTACTAAGGTGATTTAGCAGATGTCTGCTATGATGACAGTAATTTCTCTTCTGTTTTCTCTGACTTAATTTCCTGCATGCGTAGTTATTTCAAATTTTGGATATGAGGAAACATGACATTTTCAGCCTTCTGACATGAGGAAATATATTCCATTGTTAAAAGAACAAGAAAATATCAGATAAAGCTCTAAAAATCAATCTAGATATAAATACTCAAGGAACTTAAGAGAGGAAGATTGGCTAAAGTAAATACTATGAAAGAGAAAAAGGTTTACAATTTTCTCCAAAAGACACAACAAAGATTAACATCAAGATGCTGAAGGAGCCTGGAAAGTTTTTCATGGGTTAAAACGGGGTCATGGCAGGGGGCCATAAACTGATTTAAACTCTGTTAATCTAGAACATAATAAACAGTATTTCTAATATAAACAAGACCCTCAGAAACAAAGGGAAAAGCTACAGTCTACTGGCAAAAGATCTAGTTTCCTTCTGTGGAGAAAGAGGAAATACTAGTAAACACATTCACTGTAAAGGAAAGTTAGTCAAGAGAGCAGCAATAAGATGACAAGGGGGTGTCTTAACAGCAGAACAACACAGCTTACAGCACAGTGCTTACACCAGCTGTTTTTTTAGTGTTGTCATTCAGAAACATATTAACAAACTCCATATTTTAATGTTAACAGAGGTAGATAGGCTTTAAAGTGCTGGCTTCACGTTCTCTCCCAGTGTCTCACTGTCAGCTGTCTTCACTTTGTATCCTATTAAATCTGTTCAGAGTTATTAAATTGATAGTAAAATAGCAATACAGAAATATAATTCTTCTTCATCTGATGAATGACTCTCCTCAAATCCATGTCAAAAAAATACAAACCAAATCAGATAGACTTCTTGAGCCATTTAGCTTCCCATGAGAGCTAAAAAAGCAGTAGGTACCTTCTGGGTGCACAGCTAAGCAGTCAGATAGCTCATGTATTTTGGCCACCAAATAGGTAGGTGCTGACAGGGAAGCCAGATGGCATCCACCTAGTCCAAGTAGCTGGCTGCCTCTTAGCTGGCCACCCCAAGGTACTTCTATCCCTGTAGTAGATATGCTGGCTTGCTGGTTAGTTGTGGGATTCTGTCTTGGAGCCTTGCCCCATTGAGGGGGCAATCAATGGCAGAGAGCGTGTTGAGGGAAAAGGAAAAAAAGCCACAATTTGATACAGTTAACAAGACAAGAAGAAAGGAGAGGTGGGATGTACTATGGGAGAAAGCTAAAGCCTAGATCTGTTTAGAGTCTTTCAACAGGTCACCTTTGCATTTGAGATAGAAACTTTGACAACAAAAGAAGCTATACGGACATTACAGCTTTTAATGGCTGCATCAAGTACATTTAGAGTAAGACACTTGAAAAGAAAACAGGTAATTCTCTCTCCTGTCTTTTTCCTGAAACTGTCAGAACTGAAGCTGTCATTCCTAAGGAGTCAGAAGAACAAGATTTTTTTTAAAAGGTTTCCTAGTATGAGATCAGGACATGATTTTTCTTTCCAGTTCACAGTTGTAATCTCAGTGGAGAATCAGATGACTAGATAATCTTGGAGACTAATTCAAGGGCCTGTGACAGATACAAAATGTACTCTGGTGGCATGCAACAAAATGTGTGATAGATAGATATTGTGTAGGGAAATCTTATCCTGTCTGCTGTTTCACCTCTCTAAGATCATAAGCAGCTGTAGCCATGGCATTCATGTTTTGAACATTTGATGACTAAATCCTTAAAATATTCTTTACTTTCATTTTTAAGGATTTGTGATATTAAGTATTATTTTTTAAAAAAAACTACCCTGTTTCCCATGCACACAGTGAAAGTAAACTGGTAACACTGCTCACCTGTCTCCCATGGGGGTAAGCCAGCAGAGATCACCTCACCTCTACTACCTGAGCAAATAATACACACCTGTAGTGGAGAGTTATAATCTGTAAGGAGCATTAGCCCTATTGCCTCTGAAAGATGTTTTTTGGTTTAAATTAGATAACGCAACACCATACAACAGAGCCCGTGAAAAAACAGTTCGGACAACTCAGCTGAGAAACTACTGAGGAATCGCTAGAGAAACATCACGAGTACACTGAGAAATAACACTGGCATTTGCTTTCTTGAGTGACTATCACAGGAGTAAAGAGCAAAGTAAGATCAAGAGCATAGTACTTCCTCAAATGCTAAAGTCAGGCACTTTTGGAGTTCAGATCTAGCTAAACTATCAGATACATACACAGTACTCTGACAATGAGTATGAAAATGCCAGTTTCTGCCCTGACCTCAGCAGACTCTTATTTGTCCTACAACAGCCTGGATACCTTTTCTATTCCACTTGCTGATGAGACACAGCCTGAGTTTCAACTGTTTTTCATGTAAAAAACCTGGAAATTAGAGTACAGTAAATTTTTTCCTCTAAACAATAGCTGCTTTTCCAGTTCAGTTATTTCATACTGCCTGAGCTTTTCCCACTTAGTTAAAGAGATAAGAAATTTCACAGTACTTTTAGCATTTTATCAGTCTCAGTTCATACAGTAGGTATTGACTCAATGGTGGTCTTACACTTTACTGTTCTACATTTCTGAAGTAATCATTTTGATGAGGACCTGCGTAGTTCTTCCACTAAGGATTTGCCTCAGTTCTATGAACTCTGTGATTCAGTTTATTGGCTTCCCATCTGAGTTGTTCTGGCTTAACCATATTGGGCAGGTTCCCAAATGGTGTATCTTCCAGTGAACTGGTGTAGTACCTGTAATAGTGTTTTCTGTACATAACAACTCTACAAATGAACAGTTTAACACTCAGGTTTACTTTTTTCCTGAAAGCAAACCAATAGAAAAATCTTTTCCTTCTTATGCTGTCCACAGAAAACACAAACATAGCTTCCATTACATATTTGACCAAGATTTAATCAATTGAAGACTAATACAAAAAATAGAAAATACTTTCACAAGTAGCAATATTAAATTTTACCCAGGGATACTCATCTGAAACGTTGTGATTTTAACAGTTTGTCTTTGTACTAAATTGATCTCAAACTTTTTATCACTGGCAAAGCTGCAGTTTTATTAAAGCTCTAGTCCAGCCAACCCTTTTTGGTTGTAGTAGGTGTCAGGATGGCGAAAAAAAAGAGTGAAGTACTTCAGTGGCATATGTGACAACCACTTCAAAGCCATAAATCCTACCAAAGTACCTCAGAGAATAATGATCAGTCAAGACTTTAATCATCAGCAAAAGCTAGTTGAGAGAACAAGGAAGGCCCTAAGGGTAATAGCTGTAAAATGAAAGTGTCCACTGAGCGTATTTTTTTCATTACAGACAATTGAGCCATTTCTCTTGTTTATCTTTAGCTTTTCCTGTTAGACCAGAGGGAGAGTAAGGGATATAATACCCATCTTACTCCGGTGAAGTAGAAAGAAAAATGCCAAAGATGCTTTAAGACAAACAATGTTGCTTTCAGAGATCTGGTTATGTGCCCTTTTTAGGGGAAGGCTTTCAGAATGAGTTCTGACCCTTGTTCCCTTGAACATCTGGCTGAAATCCAGACACTGTTCTTGGCCCAGGATACACAGCATACTTTGGGTATCCTAGCACGAATTTCCGAGTACTGCGACACATAATCCCATTATTCACATTAACCCCAGCAATCCCATTGCCTCTTGAGCCTTCATCTGATCCTTGATCTGAACCTATATATTACTGACATTTGGTGTGTTACGGTTCAACAGCAACTAAAAAGATCAGGATACAGAATATCATCTATGGTTACACTATAGATGTATTTCTGGTATATTTTTTAATCTCACCTGCTTGTCTTAGAGATATGGAAATGCAAAGCGTGAGACAAACCAATATTATTATATATGTCTGATATTCAAGAAAAAAATAAATACATTATAAACTCTTGCTGGCTAAAGCTAAAACTTCTTTGTGTGTTTTAAGTAAATTGCAAAGGCAAAGGCCAGTGTAAGTTTAAACTACTCATACGATGGAAGAACTCAAGCACAACAAGTGAGTGAAACATTAATAAAGAAGAAACATTCCTAAATATGTAACACTAAAATAGATACCTATGGAAGCATCCCTGGTTAATGTAAAATAGCCTAGGAATAGCTATATTTTTTCAACCTTCTTGGTGAACTACAGCTGTGTGAAGTTGTTGGAAAGTGCACACTTACGTCAGATTCCAGGTTAAGTTGATTTCCCAAACTTCTGTGACTTAGGACACTACTGGAGTTGGTACTCAGAATCTTTAAGGAACTACATTGTAGAAAGTACTGTCTATTAATTTCATCAAATCAACCCAGTTCTCACTGGAAAAAATGTGGAATCTATTACTGTAACTTCCATTTCACTTCAAAAAAATTAAAGAAAAAATAATTTTTTTCTCCTTCTCCTTAGGAACCATATTTGGTCTTGTAGGGACCCAATGAGATGAAGTAGGTCACTCACATCCATAAGGAAAGGATAAGGTAAAGTTCTTGTACATGATGAAATTCTTTAAGACAAAAGAAGCCCACCTTATTTTGGGGGGAAAAAATAAAACACAATATTATTTATTACTAATAGTCCAAAAAGCCAGTTGGAAAATGGTACAACTTCAATATTTTATTTTGATACCTTTTCCCCCATTTCTCAGGTTTTTTTCTAGTGTAAATTTATTTAAACTACGGAATATAAGCTTATACCTTTTCAAAAGTATGAAATAATTAAAATAGGATGCTGCATTAAAAAACATGTCAGTATTAACATTTGCAGTAAAATAAATATCGATTGAAAAACTCCTCATGAGAGCTGATTATAGTCCTGTCTTCTGAAAATAGTTTAAAATACTTGAAAATCTCCATTTGCTGCTTTACACACTTAGCAGTTACTTTTGGAGCAATGAAGTGTGTATGTGCTTCACTCCTAGTGAAGTTATAACCTTGTCAGCATCACTGAAGAATAAGACAGGAAGCAGAAAAAATCCTCCACTAATACAATTTCTTTCAACCAAAATTTTCTAGTCCATCAACAACTGGTCACTGTGGTGACTCCTTCCCCCACCATCCAGGTACACATCCCTATTATCCCCCTGCAAAGCCTTCCATTTCTTCAGGTGTGCAAAGTGACCAGTTTATTGCAACCTGTTAGGACATAGAAAATCATGTAATGGAAACCACACCTGCAGCAGGATATGAATGACTAGCTGAAAAAGGAGGAGAGAAGCTGTAGGGCTATTTTACATTATAAATTGAAATTACAATGTAGGGATATTTTAAATTATAAACCAGATATATTTGTTAAAACTCGCAGGTCACAAGTCCTTTACCATTTAACATCCCAGTCAGAATCAGCCACTGTGCAATCATCTTGCCCAAAGAGAATCTTTTTCAGATTTTGAAAATCCAAACAGTCACATCTCCCAAGAAGAGAGAAAAATCAGTCATTTTTTTACAAGCCTCAATTATATTATGTCTCACAGGCTCTCCCACTTCCTTGTGCTCTCTTCCCTTGCACAGCACACAGGAAAATTCAATTCTCTAACTGATAAACTAGAGAAGATTGTACTATTGCAATTTATAGAATATTAGGTGATATACACCAGAAGTAAGTCCATTCAAAGTAATTTAGATGTAGGAAATAATTTCTGAATAGCTTGAGAAGAGATTTTTCAGGTGTGATCATCTCAGCAAGAGCAAAATTTCACAACCATCCTTGTTTTGACATGTGATAGAAATCTTCAGGGATCATCCCTCTCAGATCATATTCTGCCATCTAGCAAGACTTCAGATATATCTAGGTCACGTACAACACTCCATCCACCCCCCCATACACCTCGCCTGGCCTGACAACTGTAAATATTTTATCACAGAGATTTAAGTGCCGGTCTATTTCTTCAGGATATTTAGAACATTAAATAATCATTTGGCAGTAAAAAACTTATAATAAACATTTTTCCCTCACTCTAACACTGTTGATATTTGGCTGTTTCAGGACAGAATATTGGAACTTCTTCCGGTCTCTGTGCCAGAGGATTTCCTAATTTTGAATGGTCTGAATCCCCCCTGCTACCGGGCAAGCTATTGAAAGTTATTGTCAAATCCCACATGCTACCAAATATACTCTTGGCAGGACTAATTTGCTTGTTACATTCCCAGTATGTTCATCTTTGGTTTCTAAGATTCAATTTCTGATAAAGCATTCATTGTACAGTACCTACAACTGCTGGTCCATCCGGTTGCTCAGCTGGCTATATATCCCAATAAAGAGCTCAGCCTTGAGCAGTGCACTTGCAGCACATCACTTTCATGTGTCAGATAGGAAAGCTGCAGGTAACCCTGCCCATGGCAGAAACATGCAGGCAAAAGACACTGTAAACAAGACTGAGGCAGGGAAGAGTCCAAATACAAACTTTCTCCTCTAGCAATTAGTCACAGGAAGATCAAAATCAAAATTTGATTTGAAAAATCAAATCCTTCAGGTGTATGTATTCTTAAGATATTTGGATATGATCTTTAGCCAATGATCCTCGTGGGTCTGAGAATTCAGCTTTATGAGAGTAGGAAAAGCACTCAGCATTAGAACTCCGATCATATAATACAATGGAAACATCTAAGATACACACCATTCACATGACAGATGAAAGATTTCCTATGAATGATTAAATAACCTTCAGATTATTCATATTATTATTCATATCTAAGTTGCACCAGAAAATTTTCTTCCACAATGTTGATGTACACACAATGGCTATTTAAGGAACAGTACAAAATTGCTATTCAACTGTTTACATATCCAAGACATCCCCTTGTGTCTCAGCTGATGTGAACACATTAAACCAACCTGGTGGATTCATTTATTTCTGTAGTGCAAGGTACCTACCAAACATTCAAGATGGCAAGATTCACAAGTCCTTCCCTATGAGGGGGAGGAGGGAGGGACACCAAACTGGCTTATAAGAGAAACCTCATCATTATGAGTGATATGTTATTCACTATTTCATGTTAATTTTTTCTTTTATTTCTCTCTTTATGACCAAAGAAAGTACCAGATGCAAATATTGTAGCAAATTATTATCAAAACCAAGCTACATAAAGAGAAATTTGAAGAAAGGGGGTTTTTCTCTTCGCTCCTTAATGAGCTAGGTGATATTTTAGGCAAGATGAAAAAAATCCATAAGGCTTTGTGTAAAATAAAGTATGATGCTGCTGTAACTAAAGGGTCACATCACTGTCTTGTAGCAAGAAGAGACTGAAATGCTTATTTCCATCTACTGCTTCATCATAAACCCTTCTAATAAGGATCTCAAGGGGCAATCATAGGAAGCAGTACCCTAAGTATAGACTATCTGTCACCTGGACACACATGAAAGCAGGCATAATGCTCCTTTCTGATGCCCCAGATTTCTTTTGTCTCCAATGCAAAGCTGAGAGAAAGCTCAGTGCCACGATAATCACAGAACAGAGATGAGCTCAGAAATGTACCTTCAGTTTCTATAACTGTTTGCTTCCCATGAAGCACAATATTACACAGAAGCACCAAGAAACTGTTTTCTGTCAATGTAGCTACATTATTGCGTTTTGAAACAAAGGGAATCTGAACCGCCAAGGAAAAAGAAATTCATTGTAATGGCAAGGTCTTGCAAGAAGCACCCCCTTAGGGCGCCCTCCTCTCTCACCACAAGGTTGTGTCAGTGAAAGCTGTAAAAACTTTGAAACTACAGATGAGGTTCAAGTCAGTACTGAAAAAATGCTGCATAATACTTCTCTACAGTCTGGAACAGCTTTTTACAGGGAACTTAACTGTCTGCATGGCTGCCATGCGAATGCTTCCCTAACTCACAAACATCCAGAGGAGAAAAAACTGTTAGAGGCTGAAAAATATTTTGTCACAAAGTCTTTCAATGTAGCCCGAGTTTATAAACTAAAACAGAGCAAATGAAAGGCAGGTTCGCTCCTTTTTATAAAATCAGACACAGATGCACAGAATGATTATGGCACATTTCATTCCTAATATCTATATTCCAGGGACTCTCCTATACTCCTTAAGGTGGATTGTATTGAAAGCAGATAAATTCCCCCTCAAAGGAAAAATATAGTGATGTCACATCATTCACTGGATTACATACGGTCTGGATTGAACTGGCCTTCATTGGTGAGGCAAGCAAATCAAAACTAAATAGAAAAGAATCTCTTAAAAGAAGAAAATTTTGATCAATGCAAAATCACTTGGCAGATATTGCTATTGGAATGGATGGGGTGGGATAGAGAGAAGGGTATTTGGGTTTTTCTGTGTTGTTAGTTTTTGGTTTTTTTGTGGGGCGATGGGGGGGGCATGGGTTTTTCATTTCTGCGGTTCTTTTCGTTTTGTTTTTGTTCTTTTAATTCCACTACTGCTATTTGGAGAGATGACAGTCTAATAAGATATGCCTAGAACTGGATTATAAGTTTACATTACACAGCATGTGTTCTGTCATTATTACACTGTATGGTAGGATAATGGTTTCAATACACAGTGCCAGAGGCAGAAGAGGTTTCTGAAAATCACTTAGGAATCAACACTGCAAAAGATAATCTCTCTTTTTTTTTTTCCCTATTATTACTTACCAATATACAAATTCAAAATTATTATTATTATTATTCAGTGAGAAAAGCTACAGCTTGCATATTTCTCTGACATGCCTCTCTAGCAGCATCTTGATCCGGGAACATCTGGTAATGGGTCACTGCAACAAGCTGCTGCTTCAAAAATAGAGCATATCAGTCCTTAAAAAGGCATTAAAGTTAAGGGAAATAAAAAATTACAAGCTCATATCCATTATTCTAGAGGTGGTAATATATTATTCCTCAGGTCTCAAAGTGAAGCAATTTTCAATTATGGTGAGAAAACTGTGTGAAATATATTCCAACACAAACACTAGAACAGAGTGAAATCTGAAACCAGGACACATGAAGGATAAAAAAAGTACCTGGAAACAGGAGAGGAAAAAAAAGACTCACTCGTTTTTAGGAAGGGAATTTTCCCTTACAGTGCCAAAAATTTAGAATACATGAGACACAACTGAAAATTCTGATTATATTAAATATCTTGTTTCTTCTAATGAAAAAAAACAATATTGAAGTAGGTGGGAATACTGAATGTATTTCTACAAAAATATTATTTATAATTGACTCTTTAACTGAAAGCCATACTCAGCACCACAGAACTGAATGATTAAATGTACTACATCTATTTTAGGTATTGTTCACCTCTAAGAAAAGAGCATATTTGCCAAGTCAGAAAGTGTGGATGTTGGGGTTTTGAAGTTGTTAACTCACTGGTCTATCACTGGTTTCTGTGTTGCCATAGTTATTATATTGTCTCCT